>JAAALK010000082.1:95461008-96061008 GCA_019279435.1 Zizania palustris | reverse complement strand
GCGGATCACATCATATGTGACTCTTGTCATTAGAGAAGCATCCAATGGTCAATGCCCAACTCTATGTTCCAAGGCCCAAAACCATTTTGATAGCCTCAATAAGAAAACCAATACTATGCATGCGGAAGTCTGACTTCCACCCCAACCGGTCAAGATAAAAAATAGCACCTTGTTTTGGCAGACCCACTATTGATGATCGAGATCCTTGGTGGGTTCAACTATTAGAAAGAGCATCGATACTTAATTTTTTGAGGTAACATATTCTAGCAAGGTTACATCCCTAGCGCGTACAAAACATGCAAGAATAGTATGACAGGAACATAAGTAAGCACCACAGACAACACATTGACCGTTACGTAGTATGGCCCCTTCACATGGTGATCTCCATCTCCATGGCTCCCGTTAGTGAGTGTGTGCTTCTAGCCTCCAGGAACTGTACTAGCCTATCAAAATATCACCTATACTAGTTACATTAGCCGAAGCATCAATACTCGACACGCAGGTCGCAAATGTACACCAGCCTTAGTTGTAAATAATCATGACATGCATGCCATATTTAATTTACATTCATTGCATGCATCTCATACATCACATTTATCAAGGCCATACCAGTCACAACATTCTTTGCAAAACAAAGTTAGGCGAAGAATCTGCAAGTGATCGATATCTGGATCTGAAAATATTAGCTCAATAGGCTCGAAATTTCCAATTTTGCGTTGATCAGAAGATCCGATCTAGCACTGGAACTTCCGATTCACCGGAACCTCCGATAGAAATTTTCTCTCTATATCAAATCTTATTCAATATCGAAACTTCTGGGCAAGTATCATAACTTCCAATCCGGAAAGAATTGGAACTTCCGATCTGGTATCAAAACTTCTGATTTTCTACGGAGAGAAAATAGATCTAATTTATTTTTTCACCATGTATCTCCATACATGAGGGTTCCATATGGAACACTATGCATGTAGGCTCTAATACCACTATTGAGGAATGGGGAAGCTACGCTAGCCGGTAAATTCAAAATTTTATCCCAAAGACCAAGAACCATGCGCGCGAGGGATCATGAATCGTTACCTTCTAATGTGAGACGTGATAGGTGCAGCGGAAGAATATGTTGGGCAAGCATGTCCTCGCTTATCCTCGCCTCACTCCGCTCGTTCCTCAGCAATCCAATCGACGAAGATGATGGTGTTCACATGAAGAAGCCCAGAAGCACCGCTATTAGAGTAGCGCCTCCACGGTATCCACACATACATGGATGTGATCAATCTCACTCTTGGTGGCTAAGGCTTAGATCTGATCTAAACTATGAATTACTTGATTGCCAAGACCTCCTCCTCATCTCTATATATAGTGGTGAGAGTCATGGCCCCAATCCACATTGGGGCAAACAGATCCAATCTATTTCACACACCTCGGAACTTCCGATCCTCAGATCAGACCTTTTGATCAGGACTCTCAGTCTATAATTTTAGGAACCATCGAAACATCCGATACCCCTATCGAAACTTCTGATCAATGCAGTTTTTCACGATACACATCGGAGCTTCCAGTTTAAACTCTATTTCTCTAAATTAGAAATTATCGGAACTTCCGATACCATATCAGAACTTCTGATTTGAGCTCACTGTTTCATAAACAATAAATTATCGGAACATTTGATAGCATATAAAACTTTTGATTTGAGCTCTCTGTTTTCGATTCAGAAAATAATTGGAACTTCCAATTCCAAATTGGAACTTCCAATCCAACCGAAATTTTCCTGGGCACTGTTTCTTCACATATATGTAGTCTACTGCTTTTACTTCTGCTCCTCATGTCCCTCAGTGCTGAATTCCTAGGAAATTTTTTACATACCCAACACTGAGCACTCGAGATAATTTCAAAATGTGTAGGTAGTAGATGGAGGCCTAGAGAACAAGTGGATCATCAATTCTGGTTGTTCGCGCCATATGACAAGGAAGTCAACATGGTTCTCCAGCCTCACCTCGACCAAGCGACACGAGTACATCATCTTCAAGAACAATCAAAGAGGTAGAGTGGAAGGAAAAGGAATGGTAAGGATCAATGAAAACTTCACTATCAAAGATGTCACATTTGGGATACAATTTGCTATCGGTATATTAGCTTCTTGATGAGGGTTTGGAAGTGTGTTGAACCGAAACAAGCGACCAGAGGGGGGGGTGAATGAGAGCTTTTAAAATTCTGTTCTGTTGAACAGGCTTCGAACACACCCTTCGAAGTGTCTGGTTCGGAGGTATCGAACACACTACGAACACATGCTTCAAATGGGGGGAAAGTTTGAAGTTCAGAACACTTCACTCGCACTCAGAAACCAAAAAACACACTGTCCTCAGCAAAGATAGTGCAGGCTCCGCAGACAAAGTGCCTTCGAGCACACTTCGCACTACTGTACTTCGCACATAATCAGTGAGGACTTGCCTCCGATTTACACAAAGCGAACACACACAGTCACTCGCAAAAGTCGCACAGATGAGATGAAAACACAGTTTGCTGAAGTTGAACAAGAGTACGAACTCATTTATAGAAAATGAAGTGAGACACAGAAAACTCAACTCATTGAGTGCAAACCACAGATACAAGTTCAAGCAATAAATGAAAAACAGAATGGAACTTTCATTGAGGGAATAGGGAACACAAAACTCACAAGTACAGAGAACACTTCATGGCGGCTGGACAAAGCTACAGGGAAAGACTGAAGGTTCTAAAATGGAGTGCACAGTGTTTTCCCAGCCCCTAGCATGCCTCTCCTTTTATAGGCACTTCTCTGACTTGTGAATAGACTACAATACCCCTAGGGTTTATAATGATTTTGTCTCTGCCAGACACAGAGGTACAAATGGTAGTCTACTTTATTGGAAGCTCCTTTTTGTCAGCTTCACAGAGGAGACATAATCAGCTTTTGCAATGTAGACACGATTAGCTTTTGCAAAGTGGAATCTTCTGGAGCACCCTTCGCACACGAAGTGTGCAGAGGCTTCGGTGACACGCTTCGGACCTGAAGGCCTTCGCTTCACCGAAATCAGTCTTCGATACATTGACGGTTTTGAGACGAGGCCATCAAAGCCCTTGAGCCATCGCACCATCACCTTTAGAGTGGACCACCACAGCTTCGTAGCTACTCCTAGCTCGAACTCCATCCGTCCATGTAACGAAGCCATGCATGGCCGAAGTACTTCAAGTCATCCAAACTCTGAAGCCCCACCTTCGAAGTACCTTCACCACCTTCCGAAGTCCCTCCTTCATCCAAGGCCTCCTCATAAAGCTCTTCCATAAGAATTCCTTCACAGTGTCTCTTCTCAGAGCACACTCTCGAAGAGACTTACCCGGACCATGCCTTCGATGCACCTAGACTTCTCAGACCTTCATCAGGTGTCCTTCCAAGTGTCTCTGCCCAGAGCACACTTGGGAGCCTTGCCTCATTCATGAGGATTTCGTCCGCCAACCTTCGAAGTCACCCTTCAAAGTGCCTCGCCTCCGAGGACTTTGCCTCGGGGTACCTTCAGCCGGAGCAACCCTCCGCACTTTCTGCCTTCACATGGCACACCTTGACCAGAGGACCAACCTTGACTCCACGTAGCCTCTGTGACCGAGCTCCCTGCTCGCCTGACATCAAGCCTCCCGCTTGACCCAGGTTCACCTGCTGCGAACCATACCATCACCTCCGAAGTCACCTACACACCACCGACAAGCAAACAAGCGTTTCTAGTACCCTGGAGACCTCTCCGGTAAACAACCTCTAGTACACACCCCAGTGTACCGCCCAAAATACTGAGCCCTTCGGTATAAACTTTTCATCGTATTCTGCCAGACCCCTCCAACAAACATACTCCGCTGCAACAGCTACAGCCAGCAAACACCGAACCCTTCGGTTACACACCTCCAAAACCCCTTCGGAGTGACCCCTTCGTCTAGAAGGTGACTTGTCAATCACTCATCACAGACTTGAAACCAAGGCATATCTCAACTTGGTTTCTCAATTTCCCCCTTGATGAGTGCGTTGACAACCAAATTTAAGTTCAAGAAAAGTTGAATTTTTTCAGCACACAAGTGACCATAAAAACTCAGAAAAGAGCCAATTCATGTCACTTGATAAAATTCTCATGAAAAGCCATTTGGCAACAGTTCCCCCTTCGGCATACAAATTCTCTCCCCCTTTGAACTTCATCACGTGTTCTCCCCCTTTGGTAGGCAACCAGGCATTCTCCCCCCCTTTAGCAATGCAAGAATCAAGGAGCAATAAAAGATGCAAGGCTTTGAAATGATGAAAAGTGTGAAGTCATATAGTACAATAATATGTCAAATCATAATGTCAGGCTCAGATGCTTAGCTCAAGTTAACATATTCCAAAGTCAATATTGAGGCATGAATTTTTCAGATTGGTCAAAATAAAAGCATCATCACTTAGGCTAGACATCTAGACAAGTGAAAGCAATAACTGCCAAAGCTAATCAATTTCTACACAGGAAAGCAAGTTCAATTTTATGGAGCATTTAGCAAACTTGATAAGCAAATGATTCAGACTTGTAATTCTTGTTATATTGCCAGGGGTTATTTGCTTGTCCACCTTATACTTTACAACCAAGCCAAGCCTAGGTCAAGAAAGACCATCAGAAGCTTAAGGTAGTGATTTTGGCAGACATTAAGTTATCCCAGTTCATACCAAAGTGCTATGGTAAGCAGTCTAGAATAAGATAGCGCGACAAACAAATCCACCAGGATCTTTTCATTTTTAGCACATAAATCATGGATATTGATTTTTGTTGAGACCAATTGTTGGATAATTCCATGACATGCAGCATTATGTTCAAGTTGCAGTTGTGCATCCAAAGTAAATGAGTCTAGCTACCAGGCAGATAAAAGTTAGCTAAAGTAGTCTTCATAACACATGCTAGACACAAGACTAAGTAGTGATCAGGTTTGGAATTTTTGAAATTAAAATCATGCTCATAATGAAGGTAGATATATTAATCAGAGCTAAATGCATCATGATAATGACAATTATGCAAAGGCATATGAAAGCAACTAAATGAATAAACAATTAATCATAAGGAAGCCAATGCAAAATAATTAAAGCATGATCCCCCTCACAAAATGTCGTAAGGATGACAAATACCAAGTTCCCCATTCAAATTGGCAAATCGAGATGCATTAAGTGGTTTGGTAAAATGTCGGCAAGCTGGTTCTGGGTATCAATATATTGAAGCTCAATATCACCCTTCTCATTGTGATATTGAGAAAATGATATCTCACATCAATGTGTTTGGTTCTTGAGTGCTGAACTAGGTTGTTTGCAATGCAAATGGCACTAGTGTTATCACAAAACAATGGAAAACTCTTATAATCTAACCTGAAATCCCGCAAAGTGGAAACCATCCACAAAACCTATGAGCAATAGCTAGCTGCAACAACATATTCGGCCTCAGCCGCAGATTGTGCAACACTAGACTATTTGCGGGAAGACCAACAAACAAGAGAAGTACCCAGAAAATGACAAGTACCAGAGGTACTCTTCCTATCAATTCTACACCCAGCAAAGTATGCATCTGAATAACCACGGAGACACAAAGATGAAGATGTTGAGTACCAAATACCAAATTTGAAAGTATGCTTGAGATACCTGAGAATGCGCTTTACTGCTTGGCGGTGTGAAGCTCAGGGCGAAGCCTGAAAACGAGCGCACAGACACACAACGAAGTGTATGTCCGGCCTCATAGAAGTCAAGGAGAGGAGGGATCCGATCATGCTTTGGAACTCCTTCTGATCTATGGCTTCTCCATCCTCGTCAGGGTCCAATGCTATAGAAGTAGCCATCTAAGTGGCAAGGGGCTTCGCATCGACCATGTCAAATATCTTGAGGAGGTCCTTGGTGTACTTTGTCTGATGGACGAAGGTACCTTGTTTGCTTTGCTTGATTTGCAAACCAAGGAAAAATATGAGTTCGCCCATCATGGACATCTCGAACTCCCTACTCATAGTCTCTAAAAACTCGGCAACCAAAGTATTAGAAGAACCACCAAAGATGATATCATCAACGTAAATCTAAATTAGGCGGAACTCTTTCCCATGCTTGAGAATAAAAGGGGTTTTATCTACATATCCCATCAAATACCCTCGCTCAAGCATAAAAGACTTAAGTATATCGTACCAAGCCCGAGGGGCCTGTTTGAGTCTATAAAGGGCCTTATGAAGATTAAGGACTTTATGGGGGTATTTGGGGTTTTCAAATCCACAGGGTTGTTTTACATAAACGTCGTCACCTATGAAGCCATTTAGAAAAGAACGTTTGACATCCATTTGATAATGTTTGAAATCACGGGATGCCGCAAATCTAAGTAAAATTCTAATGGCCTCAAAACAAGCAACATGTGCAAAAATTTCAATAAAATCAATTCCTTCTAATTGTGAAAAACCCTGAGCCACAAGTCTAGCTTTGTTTCTAACTATAGACCCATCCTCCCCTTGTTTGTTTTATAAAATCTATTTAGTTCCAATGAAATGAATATGATGAACCTAGTGAGGATCTTCACTATGGTTCAAGGTTATGATGAGTGATTGACGGGGTTTGTCATGAGGTTTATTTTTGGATGCTTGGATATGTGTGTGTGTCTATGTTTGTCTCGTGTGTGCAGGGTTCAAATACTCATCAATTGTCGATGGCAAGGGATCAGGATTAGATGGGGAGTCTAATGCCAGATGGTCGATGGTGTCAGTCGAAGTTAAGAGTGAACTCAGATGTACGCATGGAGATCAAGCAGGACGAGAGATGGAGGTTGATCAAGACGAAGTGTCGGTTGAGTTAGCGAAAGGGAAGCCAGTTCAAGTGACAAGGTGGCTCGAGGGATCGAGAGCGGGAGAGACTTGCTGACAGTCGAGTTCGCGGACTAACGACAATCGTCGACGATCGGGGAGGCTTTGTCGGTTTTTGCTAAAAACCGTGAAATCTCTAAATGTTTCAAATTCAATAATTAGGAGTCTTTTTGTTTTGAGTAATTTAGAGTAATGTGTGAACTTTTAGTATTTTTCAGAATTTCCCAATTCTGAAAATATATTAAAAGGGTAGAGTCAATTTGAAATAAATGTAAGGGGTAATTTTCAGATCACACAAGTGTGAAAATATCTCAAGTCTACATGTGTTAAACTAAGAAGTTGAGAGTCTTTTATGTAAAGTCCACACCTAGGTTATGGCTATAAAAAGTGACCCATACCCAAGGATGGGCTGTCCATTTTTTTCTAGAACCTTTTTGGCTGAATCGTTCTGTGAACAAACTTCTGAGAGCTGTGAATCACATCCAACAATCTCAGTTTATCCTTCAATTTTTGGCTGTGTTCTTTCATCTAGAGAATCCATTCTGTTTTGCCGGCTGCGTCCCGAAAGAGCTACAGAGTCATCACTGGATTTTTACACCAGAGCTTCATGCATGATCCATGGCGCCGCCATTCATCTCGTGTTCTACAGTAGGTAACTAGCCAAGTTATTTCTGGTTTATTTGTGAAGAAACTCATCTGTTTGGTGTTCTCTCATACTGTTTGATTGTAATGAAATGTTTCCTGCTGTGAGCAGTGTCAACATGCTAGATTTGCAATAGTGTTATTTCTTCTTTGTCGTGTAAACTGAATAGAAGTAAATACTGCTCCTCTAGTCTTTTTCAGTTGCTTCTGATCATGGATTCATTTTCAATCTATTCTTACCAGATCATGTCTGCCATGATAAGGTTGTTTTCAGTTTTCACCACTGATTCTGAAATTTCTGGACTGGCTACAACATTGTAATGCCTAATTAGATACAGGATTATGTCTGAATATTGCAGTTTCTAGTTTTTGAGAGGTTTTGATAGGTTCACTCTCCTTTGGATTCTACTATTTTCTGACAGAAAAATCTCTTTAGAGCTCAAGTTTCTTGTCTTTTAGATTGTATGCTAGATCAGAGAACTTTCAATGTGAACCATCTTCAAGTTCTGTGCAATTTTGATTTAATCATCTCTGAAAACAAATTGATTGACCTATGTTGGTTTCTTTGATTCGTTGTGTGTTGCTGAGGTTTACCTTTTGGTGCAGAACACTTAGCTGAATTGGAACAAAGTTGTTTAAATATCAGTCTTGACTGAATCTGTGTTGTGCCAATTCTAGTTTTCTCCTAAACCTGGTTTGAAGTGTCACAAATACTCTGAAGTTTAGATCTGAGTCTCCTGTTACTTTTGTCTATTAGTAAAAGTTGGGAGTCTTTTTGTGAACTTTTTGGATGAACAATCACTGAGAATCTGTTTATCAGTTTACTGTTGATGATCATGCACCAGTAGTATTTTTGGATAAAGATCATCTCCTGTAGATTTCTGCTGTGTGATCTGCATCACAAGGTATTGATTGCTGTCGAGTATGTCAACTAAAATATTGTGTATCACCATGGTTTGTTTTGCTACTAGTGCTCCTTTTTTACTTGTTGGGGGAAAATACTTCATCCTCAGAACTTTAGAGATCAGCAACCAAAGATAATTCATCAGCTTTGAAGCATGTGTTCATCTCCAAGATGATGTAGGTTTCAAGTCGAAGGATACTTCGACTTCATGGTTCGAAGGTATCCTCCGAAGGCTCCGAAGCTACAATGGAAAACAAAAAGACTGATAAGACGTCTGCCTTATCTATCTTCTCCGGATAGATTTTACTATTTTAATCCTATTCGGGGTACCGAATAGTTTCCACTATGTTGTTTGTAATTGAGGGGTAAATAGGTCTTTTCCTTAGAGTTTTTACCTATAAATACCCCCTTTTTACCCTGTAATAGGCATCGAATACGCAGCTATTCGATACACAACTTCGAACTACTTGAGCTATTAACCTATTTAGAGGATCGAAATAGTCTGCATCACAAACTCTTTGTTTGTTAGTTCTTAATCTTCGAGAACCTGTTAGCGTAATCCTTTGCGTCAACAGTTGGCGCCGTCCATGGGGAACCTAGTTCTAAAATCTAGTTCTCTGCCACTGACTGCACTTCGAAGAGCACTTGTGGAGGGAGCTTCGGAGTCTCAGGATTCCGCGCACCCTTCGGTAAGGGGCTTCCTAGTGCAGCTCGAAGGCCTTTCCTCGACTTCCCAAACCAATCGAAGTCTTCAGTCTTCAGACCTCATCTTCATTAGCCATGCCTCCTAAGTGGAGCCTAGCCTCCGATCCTCCCCGAAGGTCCCCTTGGACCAATGGTGCAGGACCCTCAATCATTCCACTGACCCCCGAAGGGGTCGCCGGATGTCGAGCACCCAGAGCCCCCCGAGCCGCTCCCACGGTGCTCCAAACTGATTACACTAGTCCCGAGACCCAGAGCTCCCCTCGGGAGGAGATGAAGACCTTCCTGAGGATGCAGCTACCCAAGTAGCACGACTTCAGGAGGAAGTAGCAAGGTGGAGGCAAGAGGCTGCTGATCGACTTCGCTCCCAAGCCTTCACTCATGCTCTGGAAGGGCCTCAACATGGCAGTCCTGGTGATCTCCCCGAAGCTCTCCAAGTCCCGGAGGAAGCCGAGAATGCATCCTTCGATGACGAGTCTCCGTTGCATCTAGACCTGTAGAAAGTGCCCTTTGACCCCAGGTTCAAGGCCTCAAAGCTGCACAAATACTCCGGTGGGTCTGACCCCAGAGAGTTCTCTCGTTTGTATGCTTTGGCAATAGAAGCCAGTGGAGGGGTGCGTAACACTATGGTGAAGTGTTTCCCCCTCGCACTTGAAGGTGTATCTCTCCGATGGTTCTGGTCTCTAAAGCCAGGATCGATCAAGTCTTGGGAGCAGCTGAAGAGGAAGTTTGTAAGCAACTTACAGGGTACATTTGTAGCCCCAATGTCGATCGGGAGTATGTTTCAGGTGAAGCAGCGAGCGGGGGAGACGCTTCGGGATTATTTCACACGCTTTGCCCACACCAAGTCATATATCAAAGGCTTGTCTACCTCTTCGAAAGTCGATGCCACACACGAAGGGGTGTTGAACCCAGATCTCCTCAGCAAGCTTCACCGAAAGCCAATGTCGTCTGTGGCACAGCTGATGGCATACTTCGAACAGTATGCCAAGGCAAAGGAAGGCTGCCTCTGAAGAACTGCAACACCTGTACCAGCCCTTCGAGAAGTGAAGACGGAGCCCTAAATCCCAACCTCTCCACAAGCCCCCCTTGATAGTCGTTTCAACGATCATAGGCGGGGAAAGAAAAACTTCCGCTCCGAGGTGTTAAACATTGCACCCTCCACCCCGAAGACACCTGTAAACTTTCAACATGCACAAGGTTTCAAGGCTAGTACTTTGAAGCCCCAAGAAAGAGTAGCTGGCAGGCGCCAAAGCTTCTTCTGTTGTGTGCATGGCGAGAATAGAAGCCATGACACGAAAGATTGTAAGTCTGTATTAGCCCTTCAGGGTGAATACCTAGGACGAAGCTCAGGGTGAGGTACTTCAGACCGAGCCCCTCCAGCGGTGCATTCGGAGCCCATGCAAGCCGTGGCTCGAGCCGGCAACCCCGAAGCACCAATGCAGCTCCCGGTGGCCAATTTTATGCCACCACCGAAGCAGGAAGATCCCCAAGATCGCGGCAAGCGAGTGCTCCTGCCCATCTCCGGAGGAGGACCCTCAGTAACATGTCAAAAAGGCAGCGAAGAGAATATGTCCATGAAGTAGGGCACATAGGGACCTCGAATTCGGTGGCAGAAATGCCCGAGTGGTCCCATGTACCTATTTCTTTTACTGCCAATGATGCTGCGGGGTGAAATTATCTCATGCTGACCCCCTTGTTATTTCAGCCGATATAGCGGGAGTAAAAGTCCGAAGGATCCTGGTGGACAACGAAAGCTCTACAGATATACTCTTCGTCTAGGCCTTTGACCAGATGTGCATTCCCCAGAGACACTTACTTCCGGCAGCTCGCCCACTCTAAGGCTTCAGGGTGTGTACCTAGGATGAAGCTCAGGGCGAGGTACATTGGACTGAGCCCCTCCAGCAGTGCGTTCGGAGCCTGTGCAAGCTGTGGCTCGAGCCAGCAACCCTGAAGCACCGATGCAACTCCCGGTGGCCAACATTATGCCACCACCGAAGCAGGAAGATCCCCAAGATCGCAGCAAGCGAGTGGTCCTGCCCATGTCCGGAGGCCTGCCCATGTCCGGAGGGGGGACCCTCGGTAACATGTCAAAAACGCAGCGAAGAGAATATGTCCACGAAGTAGGGCACATAGGGACCTCAAATTTAGCGGCAGAAATACCCGAGTGGTCTCATGTACCTATTTCTTTTACTGCCAATGATGCTGTGGGGGTGAAATTCCGTCATGCTGACCCCCTTGTTATTTGAGCCGATGTAGCGGGAGTTGAAGTTTGGAGGATACTTGTGGACGGTGGGAGCTCCGCAGATATACTCTTCGTCTAGGCCTTCGACCAGATGTGCATTCCCCGGAGACACCTACTTCTGGCAGCTCGCCCGCTCCAAGGCTTCGCATGTCCTCCTCTCGATGCCCTCGGCCAAATAGGCCTCATGGTTGCCTTCGGAGAGGGGCCCCTGGCTTGGGTGGAGGAGGTTATATTCGACGTCGTCGATGCCCCATATGCCTATAATGCAATTTTCGGGCGGGGAATGCTGAACCAGTTTGGAGCTATAGCACATCATAACTATTTGTGTCTCAAAATGCCCATGCAAGGTGGAGTCCTCACTATCTCAGGAGAGCAAGCTGCAGCCCGAAGAGCGGTGTACAACCATGGTCCACCTCTGGACCCTCGACATGTGAACAGTGTGTTGGAGCACATGGAGGAGGCTTCAGAGTCTTCAAGGTCCTCGAAGGGCCCTTCCCTAAAGCCAAGCCCGGAAGGTGATGTGATCAAGAAGATGATCCTGAAAGATGGCAAGGAGTACCCAATACAATTTGGCAATGGGCTACCTTCGGAAATAGCTACTTCACTGGAAGAAGTAGTTAAAGAAAACTTAGATATCTTCTCCTGGACTGACGAAGACATCCCCGAAGTGGACCGGAGCATCATCGAGCATAGTTTGCTTGTCAACCCGAAGGCTAGGCCAGTACGCCAGGGGCTCCATAAGTTATCGGGAGAGAGGGCAGACCTCGCCAAGGTGGAGGTGGAGAAATTGCTAAGGGCTAGAATTATCAGGGAAATAGCTCACATGAAGTGGTTGGCTAACCCTGTTTTGTCCAGAAAAAGGGCTCCGGCAAGTGGTGCATGTGCATTGATTTCACGTCACTGAATAAATCATGCCCGCGAGACCCCTACCCTATGCCCCGAATAGACCAGCTTGTGGATTCTACAGCTGGCTCCGAGTTGTTAAGCTTCCTAGACGCATACTTCGGCTATCATCAGGTCTGGCTAAAGTGTGAAGACGAAGCCAAGACGAGTTTTATAACTCCCTCCGGAGTATTTTGTTATGTTCGAATGCCTTTTGGCTTGCAGAATGCCGGAGCCACCTTCTCACGTCTTATAGCTAAGGCTCTAGGTCATCAGATAGGCCGAAATGTCAAAGCCTATATGGATGACATTGTAATAAAGAGTGCTGTAAAGCAAAATCATAGCCTAGACTTAGCTGAAACGTTTGAGAGCCTCCGAGCATGTGGAGTTCGCCTCAACCCTGAAAAATGTATATTCGGGGCACAGGCAGGAAAACTGCTATGGTACTTAGTTTTGAGTAGAGGAATCGAAGCAAGCCCAACGCAGATAAGCGCATTGCAAAGAATGGCTCCACCAGAAAATTTGAAGTAGGTCCAGAAGCTAACAGGACGACTCGCAGCTCTCGGCAGATTTCTGGCCAGATCAGCCGAGCGAAGCCTTCCAATTTTTAAAGCTCTAAAGGGGTCCGAAAGTTTCAAGTGGATGCCGGAGTGCCAGAAGAGCTTCGATGATATTAAAGAATACCTCCGAAGTCTGTCAACACTTACTGTGCCCCTCCTGGAAGAAACTCTCCTTCTTTAACTTGCAGCAACAGGCTCCGTAGTAAGTGCAGTATTGGTTAGAGAAGTTGAGCTTAAAGGAAAGCTGGTGCAAAACCCAGTTTACTTTGTCTCAGAAGCTTTGTTCGGAGCAAAGACAAGATACTCCGAGCCCGAAAAAATTGCTTATGCTTTGGTAATGGCCTCACGGAAGCTAAGGCATTACTTTCTAGCACATAATCTAATCGTTCCTACCTCGTATCCCCTTGGTGATATGCTTCAGAGAAAAGATTCTACGGGTAGGATCGGAAAATGGGCTGTCGAGCTATCCCCCTTTGGTATTTCCTTCACGGCGAGAACAACTATCAAATCCCAGATCATAGCTGACTTCATGGCAGAGTGGACTCCATCCGCAGTCTGGGCTCCGGAAGAATCCTCCGAAGGTCTATGGACAATTTTTTTGCCAGAGCCTATCAGGCTTCTGGTGCCGGAGCTGGAGCTGTAATAATATCACCGTTAGGACAGAAGGCCATGTATTCTACGAGGCTCAACTTTAAGAGCACTAATAATATCATAGAGTACGAAGGAATCCTGCTAGGCCTCCAAAAAGCAAGGGCACTTGGAGCAGCAAGGATTATAATTAAAACAGATTCCCAAGTCGTTGCAGGGCATGTTGACAAAAGCTTTCAAGCCAGGAACGCGCATCTTGCAAAGTATTTAGAAGAAATCCGAAAGACAGAAGCAATGTTTAAATGATTTTCTGTTCGGAGTATCCCTCGAGCAGATAATCAACTTGCAGTCATTCTAGAGAATGCTGTAGCCGGAGCATTGGATGTCCCAGAGGGCGCTTTCTACGAAGAACTCACCAAGCCCATAGTAAATCAATTACCCTCCGTGGAGGTCCTTTGCATCCCAGCTGCAGATTGGCAGACTCTGATAATGGATGTCTTGCAAAACAACGCAGTCTTGTCAGAAGGTCCGAATTTCCGAAGGTTACAAGCAAGGGCACGTAATTATGAGCTTGTAAATGGGATATTCTACAATGTCGGAGTTTGCTCTCCCCTACTCCGGTGCATCTCACAACCCGAAGGCCAAGATATACTTCAGGAGACTCACGAAGGTTTATGTGGAAGCCACCTAGCCCCCCGTTCTCTAGCAGGAAAGACACTTCGGCAGGGGCTCTATTGGCCAACAATTGTAAGAGATGCGGAAGAGTTAGTTCGAACCTGTCAAGGATGCCAGTGGATGGGTAGACGGAGCCATCGTTCGCCAACACCCCTTCAAGTTATTGCTCTGGTATGGCAAATGGTACGATGCGGAATGGATCTCATCGGCCCTTTTCCAATGGCAAAAGGCAGCTTGAAGTTTGTAGTGGTAGCAATCGAGTATTCCTCTAAATGGGTCGAAGTTGAACCCCTGACTGCTATCACTTCAAGAAATGTGCAAAAGTTTTTCTGGCAAAATATCATATGCAGGTTCGAAGTGCCAAGGGAGTTAACTGTGGATAATGGGACTCAGTTCGAAGCCGAACCCTTTAAGGAATTTTGCGAAGTCTTGGGCATCAAGTTATGCTTCGCAGCAGTTCGTCATCCCCAATCCAACGGAGCCATCGAGCAAGCCAATGGAAATATTCTCTCCGGTTTAAATTGCAGGATTGTCGGGTTGGCTAAATGGTTGTGGACCGAAGAACTCCCTAAGATTCTATGGTCCATTCGGACCACTCAGGCCAGGTCCACAGGCTTCACCCCATTCAGGTTGCTATTCGGAGATGAGGCCATGACTCCTATAGAGCTCAAAGG
Organism: Zizania palustris; assembly: GCA_019279435.1. Taxonomy (NCBI): domain Eukaryota; kingdom Viridiplantae; phylum Streptophyta; class Magnoliopsida; order Poales; family Poaceae; genus Zizania; species Zizania palustris. Next base: position 96,046,302 of record JAAALK010000082.1, on the reverse strand, counting down.
TGGATCCCTCCGCATAGTAGAACCTAGAAATGAAGATGAGAGAAACACTTCGCTAGACTTGTTAGAAGAAACAAGGCTTCGAGATGTCACCAATCTAACGAAGTACCAAGACCAAATGAAGACATGGTATGACCCAAAGATAAAAGTGAACGAGCTCAAACCAGGTCATTTGGTATTGCAAAGTGTAATAGCTCCAGGGAAGCTAGGAAATAAATGGGAAGGACCATATATTATCCTACGCTCAGGTCGCCCCGGGTCATTTAAACTAGCTAATTTAGAAGGGGAAGAGTTGAAGCATGCATGGCATGCGGAGCACCTTAAACGTTATTACGCTTAGGGGCTCCTTGTAATCAATTGTAAAAGCACCTTTCTAAATTAAATAAAGAGTGAGGTTCGAATTATGTTTACTCTTTAAATATTCCTTACTCCTGGTGGACGCATCAGGAGAACGGAGATGCTCGCGGAGTTAAGCATCTTTCAAGGAACCTAGAAAACGGCCTTCGAACTATTGGTTCAAGGATTTCGTAAAAAGTCGAAGGTGGCCAGCCTACGGATTCTAGGTTCTGGCTTGTTAGGATCCGTAGAAGAGTCTAAGGACTTTAAAAGAACAGATTTCTGGCCTCCGAGTTCAAAGCATCTATAAAAGAGCCGAAGGTGGCTAGCCTACGTATTCCAGGCTTCGGCATGTTAGGATCTGTAGAAGAGTCTAAGGACTTTAAAAACAGATTTCTGGCTTCCGGGTTAGAAGCATCTGTAAAAGAGCCGAAGGTGGCCAGCCTACGGATTCCAGGCTCTAGCTTCTTAGGATCTGTAGAAGAGTCCAAGGACTTAAAACAAACATATTTCCAGCCTCCGGGTTCGAAGCATCTGTAAAAGAGACAAAGGTGGCCAGCCTATGGATTCTAGGCTCCGACTTGTTAGGATCCATAGAAGAGTCTAAGGACATTAAAAGAACAGATTTCCGGCCTCCAGGTTCATAGCATCTGTAAAAGAGTCGAAGGTGACCAAGCAATAAGGTTTCAAGGCTCTGGCCCAATGAAACACTTTTAAAGTCCTAAGCAACTGCTATTGGAGCCTACAAGTGTAAACTTAGCTCCAAAAATATAAATATCATAATACGAACGTACAGTTTGAAGAACTCTACGAAAGAGTGAAGTATGATTACCAAGTGTTGTGTGAAGCATCAGATTGTTATATCAATCATTGTGTCTAATGGACCCTATCACAATGCGTACGGTCCCCCACCCACAAGGAGGGACAGGGGAGTAAGGAACAACAAAAAGATGCTTCCAAAGCAATTCATATTAATTGGATAATCATATATTATTACATCAAGAGAAGTTTTGGTCTAAGCATAGATAGAAGCGGAGACCCCTCCGACCTCTAGAGCTACTTCTAAGACCACTTGAGCCTTCGGAACCCGAAGTATTCAAAACTTTCTTCTTGGTCCAAGTGCTTTTCTTCTTTGAAGCTCGCAGTCTTTTTTGCTCCTCTTGAAGTTCAGCCCAAGATAGAAGTCTGTCGGAGCAAGCCTCCGCCGGGTCTTCGGCTTGGTACTCCGAGTCAGACCAATCTACATATTCGGAGGACGAAGATGCTACTTCCTTATCCTCTTCCTTAATATAAACTAAGACCTCACGGTGGACTTCGAGCACTATCTCCCCTTGATCCCCTCAAGGAATAGAGAAGCGCGAGCATCGATAGGGCCTTAAGCCTTCGAGGACAGCCCACTGCCGGCGGAGTCCTTCGCTAAGCTCCAGTACTTCGAGTTTGACCTCCGAAGTGCAAAATAAAACTTAAGAATAAACATCCAAACAAAGATTCCTCGTTTATAAACTTTTCATCCATATAAGGGGCTTTTACAAGATTTTTTGTACATGCTTAAGCGCCCTATAAAGCTGAACCTACGAGTCGGCCGGCGGAGTCGGAGCCGGCGAAGTTGGAAGCGGAGGCTTCGTCTGAGCTTGCTTCGGCTGGTGAGCCTCGTCGATCCAAACTTTGGCTGCAGCTTTGTGGTCCATTATCCAGATAGCCCGGAAAGCTTCCTGAGCAGAAGCTACATCCAGTGAAGGACGCAGCAAGTCTTCATCGGCGAAGCCTACAGGTGTTGAACCTCCAACCGGAGCAACAGAAATCCCTAGAGCTTCGATGTTATGGACTCCAATTCTGGCAACTTGTCCGGAGATCTCTCCGTACCGAACCCCAGAGCCCATCATCAACTTCGTCGCCACTTGGATCATCTTCAGCTTTCGTTCGAGGGGCTCACTCGCCACAGCTGAAGACGAAGGGCACATCGTGCCAAAGTATTCCAAGGTACCCCATAGGGTATCCATGGTATGCTCCGCAATGGCGGTATTCTTTACTTCCGCCGCTTCTAGCCCAGCAGCAGCAGCAGACACTTCGGCCTTCTAGGATAGCAAAGTACTCCTTTGAGCGAGCGCTTGTTGAATTGAGTCTTGGAGCTCTACGAGTTGTGCGCTAGAGTTTGCTGCTGCTTGCCGGAGCTTCTTGACCTCTGCTCTGAGCACCACACACTCAGCCTTGGTCTCTTGAGCCGAAGCATTGAGTGTAGTGTTTTTCTACTGCTCGGCCCGAAGTGCTTCGTCGGTGGTGGCTCTGGCCCTCTGTTCCTCAAGGAGTTCCTCCTCCAATCGCAGCGTTTTGTCTTCGGAGCTCTTGAGGGAAGACTGGAGGGTAGTAACCTTCTTTTTGAGCCGATTAGTTTCGAGCTCATTAGAAGTCACCGCCGCTCTAGCAGGGATGAATTGCTACAAAAAAGTAAAGTAAGTACCAAGTAATTTCATTTATTAATTGAATACACTTGTTGTATGCCGCATACCTAAAGGACATCCCTTTCGAGGGCCAAATCGAGCTCCGGGGCTCTGGCTTCGCTTAGGACAGAGACTAATTCGGAGCTCGCGACTTCTTGGCCTTTGTCCGCCAAAGGCTCCAGAAGCGTCCGGAGCCCTGTCCGTAGCTCCAAGAATGGAGTCAGCAGAAGAAGCCAGGACTGGGCCCGGCGATCATCTACTATAGCCTCCTCCTCTGAGTTGCTCGCTGAAAGATCATTGGAGGAGGGCGTCACAATCAAGGCAGGGAGGGGACCGAAGCTCGTCATACTCTTGCCCCTGCCCGGCACAAAAGTTGGAGCTGGAACTCCAGTTGAAGTAGATCCTCCTTCGACCGTCGCCCCCTCAGTCAGAACTGCTCCGCCCGAGACAGCTCTAGTCATTGGAGCCACTACATCAGCCGGAGCCTCAACTCCAAGTAAAGCTGAAGCTTCATCGGTGGTCGGAGCCATGCCGCTTCTTGACACACCTACAAAATTAAGGTATTCAGTGAATATTTGTGTATAATAATTATTGCAGGAATTTCAAAGGCAAAAGCTTTGAGGTGTTCCTTCGTCTGCGCCTTGGGGGAGAATTGTAGGGTCCTCGATGACTTCGTACATGCGAAGATATTCTTCGAGGTCATCCCCCGAAGTCTGCTCTAGTGCAGTCGCTACAGATGCCCCAATCTCTGGCACTATTACCCCGGCCACGGGCGAGTTGGGAATAGCTGCCTCAAGCTCTGAGCCCGTGGCGACGGGCTCGGGCGAGTGTGTTGTATCTGCTACTGCAGCTACTTGAGAAGAAGCTCCGGCTTCACCCTGGGACTCGTCCTCGCTATCCTCGGCAAGATAATCCTTAAGGGCCTTCCCCATCCGTACATTGGAGTCTTTTTCTTCGGAGTCTTCCGAAGAAGAGCTCCGAATGCCCAAGGAGGAAGGTGAAGACACCGGAGATGGTTGAGGAGGAGGCTTCGACGTCTTCTTCCCCTTCTTTACAGGGGTCTTGGAAGTCTTCTTGGAGGGCTCGGCAGTGGCCTTCCTCTTCCTAGGAGCTACTCTGGTCGAGTTGAAGTCTGGTAGAGGTGGAGGCTCCATTCTGAGAGCACTCCACACCCTATTGAAGCGCTCCCAGCTTCCCACCAGCTCCACCCTTCGCTGTTTCTCCACCACCGTAGGGGCTCCGAGCACCCGTTCGGTGGCCCTTGTGATCTGCTCTAGAGCTAGCGCCAAAGGAGCCACTAAAAAGAGGTAGCATTTCATAAGTATGTTATCTATTTCCTAATGTGCTAATGCAGGAAGTGCGAAGAATTACCTAGGCTTCGAAGCTCTCCCTCCGAAGCGTTTTGAAATGCAATCAGCCAATTGGCTCTGAGAGGCGGGATCCGGAGGGCAATGAATTCCTCCGCCAGATCCTGCATGCTCATACAGCTGGCTATCGAAGAAAGCAACCCAAGCCGCATTGAGAGCAGGCTTGGGTTCGGAGTAACCTCGGCCTCCTTCTGGAACCAGATCTCTTGAAGGGGCCCTGCGAGGCTAGAGTCCTCTCCCACTTCGGCGTAAAACCACCAGAGGATCTAGATGGTGTACCACCAGTCATTGATGGCCTTCACCGGAAAATGATGTGCATGCTCCATCTGAAGCTAGAAGTTGACACTTCTGAACGCTATCAGCACCTTGGTGTCTCCGAGTCCATCCTGTGGCTTCGGTTAGCAGGTGGCCTCGTGGGTGGCAGCAAAGATCTCTGATCTTTCTTCGCATCCTTCCGCCCAAAGAGCCCATTCGAAGATTGCCAGTCTTGCTATGGCGTTGGGGGACAACTACGGCAAGGTAATGTGGAACATCTCTAATACCTCTGACAGGAAATTAATGGCCGGGAGTCCTAGTCCGGCTTTGAAGAAAGCCTCGAAGACTACCACTTCCCCGCTCCGCGGCTTCGAGGTCGACTCCATTACCGGGACCCGAATCCTCATTCTGGGGCCCAGCTTCCCGTTCACCGCCTCCTCAATAGATTATGCCGTGCTTGTCGATTGTCCGATGAGGAAGCTTTGCGGGATTGGCTTCTTGGATGGAGGGCAGAGCTCCTGAGGATTTTTTGGACAAGAACCTCCCGAAGCTCCCGCCATGGCCACCGCTGCTGAAGCTGCCCACGCTTGCCTCTACACCAAAGTTCCAGCTGCCGCCGGCACGGTTGTGCTGGTCCTCACCATGTTTTGTTTGCTCAAAGGATTGGGAGGAGATTTGGAGGTCAAAGAAAGAAAGGTTCAGAAATCAAGCTCTGTAAAAATTTCGGTGGGCTTCGACCCCCCTTTTATAGCCTTTCCGCTAGTTAAGGTGCTTCGATCGTGCATTCGCATTGCAGGTTCGACTTCCGTCACTGACAGGTGGGACCAGGAAGTATAAATGTGTGAGTCCGCGGTAAAGTTTTGACCGTTACCTTTTCTGGGAGCTTAACGGCTACTTGAAGGGTAACGGCTCTTCACGAAGTTCCGCCTCCGTAATGATTCATTTCCCTGCGAAGTGTTCACACAACAGTCCCAGTTCGAAGTTTTCATCGGAGATACTTCGATGTCAAACACCCTTCGAATAACTGTAACACCTTCAAATTTCTCTAAGTCCCTGAATATGAAAATATTCCTTGCGTATACTGCTTTCCTGCCATACAGGTTAAATCGGAGAAGCGTATTCGAGGGGCTACTATTGGGGAAAAATACTTCATCCTCAGGACTTTAGAGATCAGCAGCCAAAGATAATTCATCAGCTTCGAAGCATGTGTTCATCTCCAAGATGATGTAGGTTTCAATCCGAAGGATACTTCGACTTCATGGTTCAAAGGTATCCTTCAAAGGCTCCGAAGCTATAGTGGAAAATAACAAGACTGATAAGACATCTGCCTTGTCTATCTTCTCTCGATAAATTTTACTATTTTAATCCTATTCGGGGTACCGAATAGTTTCCACTATGTCGGTTGTAATTGAGGGGTAAATAGGTCTTTTCCTTAGAGTATTTACCTATAAATACCCCCTTTTTACCCTGTAATAGGCATCGAATACTCAGCTATTCAATACACAAGTTCGAACTACTTGAGCTATTATCCTATTGGGAGGCTCGAAATAGTCCGCATCACAAACTCTTCGTTTGTTAATTCTTAATCTTCGAGAACCTGTTAGCGTAATCCTTTGCGCCAACAATACTGTTTCTTTAGTTTCATAGCATCAGTTTTGTTTCTGGATGAGAAACAATAGACCTTCACATTAGTCAGCAGTAATATAAATCAACAGGTCATCTGCAAATTTCCAGAGTTAGAGTGTGAACAGCAAGTATTGAATTATTCTGGTCAACTTGACAAATGGAGAATCATCACAGGTGCATACAGTCTTATCTGAAATTGCATTTTTGTCAGTTTGAACTGGAAAACCAGTCTGTTTTGCTGATAAATAGGCTTTGTTGTACTTAGATTAAAGTTTCAGTTTAGTGCTCAATTCAGTTCTGTTTTGAATGAGATTCTTGTCTGTTTTGAAAAGAAACATTATTTTACTACTGAAAAATTTGTTAAAAGAGCTGATGTGAGTGCTGCTGTGTCTAGAGTGTATTATTCAGGTTCAGTAATCTGTTGCTGAACAGAACTACTAAAAATACTTGAGTTAGTGCTGAACCTTTCTACAGTCTATGTTTTGGTAATCTGAAACTATAGATAGTTTCATGAGCTTGAGTTGAATCTGAAATTCTTCATTTGATATTGTGTCATTTCATTGCAACTCCGTCAATCAACTATATACAAGAATCTGTGTTTCTGCTGATGTATACTGTTTTTCAGATTGAAACTGTTCAGGTTATCAAGTAGTCTATACAACATTGATTTTTGCCACTTAGGAAAAATTCAGAAATTATATCATCTAGGAATTTTCAGAGGTTGTGTATTTTCAACTAAAATTCATTTGAAGTGTTCTAAATTGTTTTGGCTAGCTGAACTGATTCTACTAGAGCAAAATTAGATCATCTTTTTATCAAGTTTTGGCTCAAAGTGACTAGAGCAGGTGTTAGAGGAGTTTTCTGGATTTTTGGCCTGTATTGGAGTTTCAGACACCGATTTACTTCTATCGACCATCCAGTTACCGATTTGTTCACTGTTTTTCGGAATATTAGTTGTCGACAAAGTACTTCGGTACTTCATACTCCGAACAACACTGAATTTTGAATTTGAAATGATTTTGTTGCTCTGATTCATACTAATTGCTTTAAATTTGAATCTGAAATTTATTGAGATGCGTTAGGTGATTTGAATAGGCCATCTAAGTCACGAGAATTTGTTGAGACATCTATTCACCCCCCTCTAGTCTCCATTCCGATCCCACGGAATATTAGGAGGGGGATCAACAAGAGTCTAGACTTGGTTTCTCTCAAAAATTTCAGGTTCTTCATGCATGGAATTGATCCAACTAGAATCAGATAATGGATCACTTACATCTAAGGGCTCGAAAGAAGCAACAAAAGCAGAATCAATGAAATGAGCGTGACAACGTGTTACCATTTGATCAAACTCACCAATGATCTGCTCAGGAGGATGCATCCTTTGGATGTGATGAGGAGCCTCACGATGGGATGCAGTCTCCCCCTCAACTTGTGCTGATGAATGGTCGAAGATGACCGATGATGAGGTAGTATCTTCGGGGCCTCTTGCCAAAGTAGTCGAAGCGGGGTCGGCTTCGGGCGTCGATGTCGAAGGTAGTACGGGATCATCCTCGAAGTCTTCTGGATCTTCATCTTCAAAGATAGTCTTTCCCATATCGTGTTCACTTTCTTGTTCAAAAGAACTAACATAGGGGGTTGATTCATCAAAAGTCACATCAATGACTCGATGACAGTGTTAGTTTCCAAATTGAAAACATGATAAGAATGACTATGGGTAGTGTAACCCAAAAAGATTCCGTCAGAAGAACACGACTCAAATTTGTCCAAATTTCCACATTTTGGGATAAAACATCGAGAACCAAATACTCGAAGATGAGTAACCTTGCACTGTCTCTCAAAACGTAGCCCATATGAAGTCAAGTTCAAGATTGAGCGCAAGAAAATTCGGTTTGAGATGTAACAAGCAGTTATCATGGCCTCAGCCCAAAATTTTCTAGGAGTCCTGTGCTCATCGAGCATCATCCTAGCCATCTCAACCAAAGTTTGATTCTTCCTCTCAACAACACTGTTATGTTGAGGAACCCGCGGAGTAGAGAATTGATATTCTATGCCATGCTCCATGCAAAAGTCAACAAATAGACTATTCTTGAACTCAGTGCCATTATCACTTCGAATGAATTTCAATGCACTAGGTAGTTCAGTGAAAAGTCTCAAAGCTAAGCTCCGAAAGTGTGAAAACATTTCATCCTTGCTAGCTAAAAGGAAGACCCTAGAGTAGCGAGAGAAATTGAGAAACCAAGGGTGGTTTCGGTGTATGTGATGAGTGATTGACAGGATTATTTACCCTCTGTTCGAAGGGTACCTCCGGAGGGGCTTCGGAGGTGGTACCTCCGAAGGGTATTCGGAGGTGTGTCACCGGAGTGTGTTCGGTGTTTGCTTGCTGCAGCTGTGCAGCGGAGTGTACCTGTCGGAGGGGTCCGACAGTACACGATGACTGGGTTCGTACCGATGGCTTCGGTACTTTGGGCGGTACACCGGAGTGTGTGCCGGAGGTTGCTAACCCGGAGAGGTCTCCGGAGTACTGGATACACTTGTTTGCTTGTCGGTGGTGCGCAGGGACTTCGGAGGCGACGGACAGGGTTCGAGCCGGGTGAAACTGGGTCAAGCGGGAGGCTTGATGCCAGGGGAGCGGGAAGCTCCGTCACGGTGGCTGCGAAGGTGGTCTGGGTCGGTCCTCGGGTCGAGTCGTGCCAGGTGAAGGCAGAGAGTGCGGAGCGTGGCTCCGGCTGAAGGTACTCCGAGACAAAGTCCTCGGACATGAGGCACTTCGAAAGCACTCCGAATGGAGTGACTTCGGAGTTGGTGGATCAAGTCCTCTGCGGAGGCAAGGTGTTCGAAGTGTGCTCCGGAGGGAGACACTCGAAGGTTACCCGACGAAGGTCTCAGAAGTCGAGGCACATCGAAGGCATGGTCCGGGTGAGGCTCGTCGAGGAGTGTGCTCGGAGTGAGACACTGCGACGAAGTGCTCATGGAATGCTTCATGCGGAGGCCTTGGACGAAGGAGGGACTTCGAAGGGTGGTACTTCGGAGCGAGGCTAACTCCGGAGTGAAGTTGACTTGAGGTGCTTCGGCCATGCATGGCTTCGGTACACGGACGGACGGTGTTCGAGCTGGGAGTAGCTGCGAAGCCGTGGTGATCCACTCCGGAGGTGGTGGTGCGAAGGCCCAAGGGGCTTTGACGGCTTCGGCTCAAAACCGTCATTGTATCGAAGGACTTCTTCGGCGGAGCGAAGGTCAACAGGCTGCAGGCTTCTCGCCGAAGCTACCGCACCCTCCGGTGCGAAGGGAGGTTCCAGAAGTCAACTCTGTAAAGGCTGACACTGTCTGTTCTGAAAAAGGCTGACACTGTCCCCTCTGCAGCTGACAGAGAAGCCTCCAAAATAAAGGTGGACTACCTTTTGTACCCCTTAGTTCTGAAGAGACAAAATGAATGTAAACCCTAGGGGTAAAGTAGTCACTTCCTTAGGATGAAGCCGTGGGCTATAAATATGGGGGCTCGGTAGGTAACATTTAACACTTTGAGCATTTACTGTTGAGCTCCTGTAGACAGACCTCACTGTATTCATTCTGAGTTCAATTTATTTCAGTGTTCCTTGTTCAAGCGGCGAAGCCCTGTTTCTGTGTACTTTTGCTTGAACTCGCGTTGCATACCTCGCTAGTCTTTAGCTCACCGAAGCCTGTCTTGGCGAAGGGTGTTTTTCTCGCGAAGTGTGCTTTTCAGTGTGCTGTCGCTCTGTGTAACACGAGGCAAGACCTCGCTGATTACTAGCGAAGCCCTGGTTGTTTCCCGTTTTGCTTCCTGTGTCGAAGCCCTTAGCGTAGTCCGTTTTGTGTGCGTGTAGACCTTCGCGTACGAAGCCCAGCACCAGTTGCTGTCGCTAAGTACTTGGTCGAAGTCCTCAGAGGGCTGTCCACTCTTGCGAAGGGTGAAGTGCGAAGTCTGCTCGAAGGACCCTGTGTGCGGAGCCTGCACTGACTTAGCAGAGTTGGTTTTCGAGGGTTGTTAGTGGAGCGAAGTCTTCTTGGCTTCGAACTGTTGCTCCTCCGAAGCCTGTGTTCGAAGGTGTCGAAGTACCTCCGAACCAGACCTTCGAAGGTAGTGTTCGAAGCCTGTTCCGCAGGAGACAGAACTGAACCCGAAGGCTAGTTTTAGCCCGAAATTTTAAAAGCTCCCATTCACCCCCCCCTCTGGTCGCCGTTTCCGGTCCAACAATTGGTATCATAGCAGGTTAAGATCACCAGTTGACCTTAACCGGTTTTGTGATCTTTTGGCGACATGGATAGAGGCAGTAAAATTCCTCTGTTCGATGGGACAGATTTTGCATACTGGAAGGTGCGCATGGAGGCTTACTTGTTAAGCCAAGGAAATGCAATTTGGGAGATTGTGGACTCACAATACTCCATCCCTGAGACCCGCACCACTCAAAATAAGAAAGATCAGTATATTGCCAACTCGAAGGCAAGGAACATACTGTTCATTGGTTTGAGTCGGAGTGAGTTTGATAGGGTGCAGCACCTTAGGACTGCTAGGGAGATTTGGACAACACTCACTGTCTTTCATGAGGGCTCTGCTCAGATTAAGGCCAGGCGCCAAAGCACCTACAACCAACAGTATCAGCTGTTTGTGCAGGCACCTGGTGAATCTATAGATGCCATGTTTTCTCGCTTTGACGCGATAGTGAGTAACTTGCGATCCAACGGGACGCTTGCTTACAGTGATCATGATAGGGCTATCAAGCTTCTCTATGCTCTTGACCGTAGCATATGGGAGGTGAAGATATCCAGCATTGAGGAGTCCACAGGCTATGACACTCTAACCTGTGATGAACTCTTTAGCAAGCTGAAGTCCACAGAGATTGCCAAGGCATCTCTTGCAGTGCACAGAAGCTCTTTGCCACAGCCATTGGCATTGGTTTCTAGCACTAGCCGTGGCACCACTGCAGAACCAAGCACATCAGGCACTTGTGTTCTTGCAGATGGTTTTGCTTTGTCCTCCCTGGTCTCCGTCACAAAGGAGCAGGTGGATACTCTAGCTGATGACGAGCTTGCTCTCATTGCCCAGAGGTTCACCCGCTTTCATCATGAGAGACGGGATCAGAGGAGAAGTGGTTTTAGTGGCTGCTATGAATGTGGCGACACCTCTCACATTAAGGCCAATTGCCCCAAGGTCAAGAAGAGAGATGAGAGTGACCGCCCCAAATACCACAAAAAGGAGAGGAAGCCCTTTGTGAAGGGCAAGCGCGGCAAGATGGCTAAGAAAGTAGCCAAGGCCGCTTCCAGAGCTTTTGTTGCTGCTCTCAGCGACATCGACACTTCCTCAACTGGGGAGTCGAGCTCTGAGGAGGAGGAGTCCCCAAGGAAGGAGGACAAGAAGGACAAAAAGGGACGTGACTTCACCGGCCTTTGCTTCATGGCCGACAGCGATCACAGCGGCGATAAGCTTGACTCATCTGAGGTAAACCTATCATCTGACCAGCTTCTAATTAAATTAGATGAGCTAAATGAAGTTGTGCTAGGTCAGGATAGATTACTTGTGCAAGCCGCTAGAGAAAGAAAAGACCTTAGACTTAGGCTAGAAAATGTATCTACTGAATATGCCATGCTTAAGTCTAAATTTGATGATGCTGAATGTGAATCATGTTCTGTTGTCATGAGTGAGCTTGCTCAGTTGCGTTCTGTACATGCTCAAACTCTCTCTGAGCTTGAGACTGCACAGAAGCAGCTTTTGGAGGTGGATTCTAGACCTCATGATATTATTGATTGCATGAACTGCTCTTTATTACGCGATAGCATTTCTTTACGCGATAAGCATGTTCATGATTTGGAGGCTAGATTGGAGAGGGCCGGTAGTTCTAAGGATGTGCAACCTGTTTGTGACACTTGCATCACCCTTAAGGACCAGCTAGGCACTGTCAGAGAGCGAGCTGAAAATCTCATGTCTGAAAATGAATACCTTCTTTCTGTGGTGAATAAATGCACTGAGGGAAAGGGTAGGATGGATTTGCTCTTGGCCAAAACCAAGTTGTGTGCTGACAGAGCAGGGGTAGCTCTAGGTTTAGGTTTTGAGAGGATAGCTTCAGACAGTAAGACCAAAACTGTTTCTACCTCTCCCACCACCCTAGAGAAAGAGAGAGCTCTGTTGGACACCCCATCAGCCAAAGAACCTACCCATCCACCAAAGAAAACCACCCCTCCTGCCAAGAAAAATCCTCCCAAGAAAACCACTCAAAAGAAACCCAAGGAGCCTGTGAGAGTTGCTCCTGTGACCCATGAGAGTGCCCCCAGGAGAGTGTTTCATTGTTCTTATTGTCAGCGGGCGGGTCATTTGATTGGTTTCTGTTTCCGTCGCATCAAGGATGAGCGACGTGCTCAGGCGATGAGTTACCAGGACATGCATTACCCATCTTTAGGTATGCATGAGTCTGAGATGTACTATCGTCCTGCTTTTGAGGCTCCTCGGGCTTCTCGGAGAGGTTTTGCTCCTCGAGGTGTTCACCATGTTCCATATGGTGGTAGACCTCGGGCGAGTAGCTTTGTACCTCGTCAGAGTAGGAGACCTCGTCATGCTTTGCGTTCTTCGCATGTAGGTAGACCTCGCACTTTGCATCATTCTGATTATTATGTGCGTAGACCATCTACATTTACTGTGCCTACTACTCGTGTCACTCAGTGCTGGATGCCTCGTCATTATTTTACTCACCCCAGCACTGAGCGATCGAGACGTTCTTATCATGTGTAGGCGACAGGTCGAGGCTTGGAGGGCACGTGGATCATGGACTCCGGTTGTTCGCGCCACATGACCGGAGATGCAGCTTGGTTCTCCAGCCTCACCACAACCAAGCAAAGGGAACATATCACCTTCGGAAACAATCGAAGGAGTAGAGTGAAAGGTAAAGGTGTGGTAAGAATTAATTCGAACTTCACTCTCAAAGATGTTGCTTTGGTTGAGAACCTGGGATACAATTTGCTGTCTGTATCTCAGTTGCTTGATGAGGGCTTCGAAGTGCGATTTCATCGCGATACTTCGCAAGTGCTCAATTCTGATGGCGTTGTGGTGTGTAAGATCTTTAGGGTTGGGAGAGTTTTTGGAGCTGATTTTTCAGAGTCGTCTGGATCTTCTCATTGTCTTGTTGCACATTCGACTTCTGAGCTTTGGAAGTGGCATAGGAGACTAGGGCATATGAGCTTTGAGTTGCTCGCTCGTCTGAGCGCCCTAGGTTTGATCCGAGGATTGCCCAAGCTCAAGTTTGAGAAGAATTTAGTTTGCGCTCCTTGTCGACATGGAAAAATGATTGCCGCTTCGCATTCGCCAGTCACCACAGTGATGACTGAACAGCCCGGAGAACTTCTCCATATGGACACTGTAGGTCCTTCTCGGGTTAGTTCTTTAGGCTGCAAGTGGTATGTTTTAGTTATTGTCGACGATTACTCTCGCTACTCTTGGGTCTTCTTTCTTGCCAGCAAGGATGAAGTGTTTTCACACTTTCGGAGCTTGGCTTTGAGACTTTTCACTGAACTCCCAGGTGCATTGAAATTCATTCGAAGCGATAATGGCACCGAGTTCAAAAATAGTCTCTTTGTTGACTTTTGCATGGAGCATGGCATAGAACATCAATTCTCTGCTCCGCGGGTTCCTCAACAGAACGGTGTTGTTGAGAGGAAAAACCGCACTTTGGTTGAGATGGCTAGGACGATGCTTGATGAGCATAGGACTCCTAGAAAATTCTGGGCTGAGGCCATGAACACTGCTTGCTACATCTCAAACCGAATTTTCTTGCGCTCAATTTTAAACTTGACATCTTATGAGCTGCGTTTTGGGAGACAGCCCAAGGTTACTCATCTTCGAGTTTTTGGCTGTCGCTGTTTCATCCTAAAGCGTGGAAATTTGGATAAATTTGAGTCGCGATCTTCTGACGGGATCTTTTTGGGTTATACTACTCATGGTCATTCCTATCGTGTTTATAACTTGGAAACTAACACTGTCATCGAGTCATGTGATGTGACTTTTGATGAAGCAACCCCCTCTGTTAGTTCTGCTCTTGAACAGGCAAATGAACACGACATGGAACAGACCCTATTCGAAGACGAAGATCCCGGAGAGTTCGAGGATGAACCCCTACTACCCTCGACATCGACCCCCGAAGCTGACCCCGCTTCTACTACTTCGGCACGAGGTCCCGAAGCGACTACCTCAACATCGGTCATCTTGGACCACTCCAACGCACAAGTTGAGGGGGAGACTGCATCCCGCCGCGAGGCTCCACATCATGTCCAAAGGATGCACCCTCCCGAGCAGATCATTGGTGAGCTTGATCAAAGGGTAACGCGTTCTCATGCCCATTTCACTAATGCTGCTTTTGTTGCTTCTTTCGAGCCTTTAGATGTTAGTCATGCACTTTCTGATTCTAGTTGGATCAATGCCATGCATGAAGAGCTTGAGAATTTTGAAAGAAACCAAGTCTGGACTTTAGTTGATCCTCCACCAAATGTTCATTTCATTGGAACAAAATGGATTTTTAAAAATAAACAAGGGGAGGATGGGACTATAGTTAGAAACAAGGCTAGACTTGTAGCTCAGGGCTTTTCTCAACTAGAAGGGATTGATTTTACTGAAACTTTTGCACCTGTTGCTCGCCTTGAGGCCATTAGGATTTTGCTTGCCTTTGCGACATCCCGGGGATTCAAACTCTATCAAATGGATGTCAAAAGTGCTTTTCTTAATGGCTTCATAGGTGAAGATGTTTATGTAAAACAACCCCCTGGTTTTGAAAACCCCAAGTACCCACATAAAGTCCTTAAACTTCATAAGGCTCTTTATGGACTCAAGCAGGCCCCTCGGGCGTGTTATGATAGACTTAAGTCTTTTCTGCTTGAGCGAGGGTACTTGATGGGATCTGTTGATAAAACTTTGTTTACTCTCAAGCATGGCAAAGATTTCCTCCTAGTGCAGATTTATGTGGATGATATCATCTTTGGTGGCTCTTCTCATGCTTTAGTTGCCGAGTTTGCAGATACCATGAGCAGGGAATTTGAAATGTCAATGATGGGTGAACTCACCTTTTTCCTTGGTTTGCAAATCAAGCAAAGCAAACAAGGTACTTTTGTCCACCAGACAAAGTACACCAAGGACCTGCTCAAGAAATTCGACATGTCCGATGCGAAGCCCCTCGCCACTCCAATGGCTACATCTATAGCATTGGACCCTGACGAAGATGGAGAAGCCGTAGATCAGAAGGAGTTCCGAAGCATGATCGGCTCCCTCCTCTACTTGACTGCCACGAGGCCGGACATACACTTCGCTGTGTGTCTGTGCGCTCGTTTTCAGGCTTCACCACGAGCGTCGCACCGCCAAGCGGTTAAGCGCATTCTAAGGTATCTCAAACACACCCTTGAATTTGGCATATGGTATTCATCGTCTTCATCTTTATGTCTTAGAGGCTATTCAGATGCGGATTTTGCTGGATGTAGAATTGATAGGAAGAGTACCTCTGGTACTTGTCATTTTCTGGGTACGTCTCTGGTTTGCTGGTCTTCCCGCAAACAGTCTAGTGTTGCACAATCGACGGCTGAGGTCGAATATGTTGCTGCAGCTAGCTGTTGCTCTCAGATTTTGTGGATGGTTTCCACTTTGCGGGATTTCGGGTTAGATTATAAGAGTGTTCCACTTTTCTGTGATAACACTAGTGCTATTTGTATTGCAAACAACCCGGTTCAGCACTCCAGAACCAAACACATTGATGTACGGTATCATTTTCTCAGAGATCACAATGAGAAGGGTGATATTGAACTTCAATATGTTGATACCCAACACCAGCTTGCCGACATTCTTACCAAACCCCTCGATGCTTCTCGATTTGCTTACTTGCGTGGGGAACTTGGCATTTGTCACCCTTACGGCATTTTGTGAGGGGGAGCTGATTTTAATTGACTTGCATATGCTCATTATGTGTGGAATTGCACCTACATCTTTTGCTATTATATGCCTGCTTTTAACTCAAAGAAGTCATGACAGCTCAGCTCTATGAAATATGTCTGGAACATTGATTGTGCATGATGTTTTATTTTCTAAAATCAAAACTTGCTCACTGCTCAATCGTGTATCTAGCTTGTTTAGGCAGGACTGCTTTTAGCTATCTTTTATCTACATGTCAGCAAGACACTGTTCTTTGGATGCTAAAAGTTGCAACTTGAAAAATTGTGTTCTTTTTCATGGATATTCATCAAAATAATTCATTCTTCTGAAACAAAATCAAAAATCCATGATTTGCCTGGTTTAAATGAAAAGATCCAGGAGGGTTTGTTTGTCGCACTACTCTATTCTAGACTGCTTACCATTGCCCTTTGGTCTGAACTGGGATAGTGTAGTGTATGTCAAAATCACCGCCTTAAGCTTCAGATGGCTTTCATGCCTAGGCTTGGCTTGATTGGAAAGTATAAGGTGGACAAACAAATAACCCCTGGCATTAAGAAAAGAACAACAAATTTAATGGCTCATCAAGTTTGCTTTCAAAGCTCCTTTTGAACAAGACTTGTCTGTCTAGGGTAGAAATTGTTAGCTTTGCGCAGTCCTTGCCTTCACATGTCTAGCTGCTATGATTAAGTGGTGATGCTTTTACTTCTAAATGACAAAATCACATGCCATCATCTTGTTTCACAGATTGTTAAATTGAGCTGAGCACATGATCATCTGTGCTAATTTTGGCATATTTTTGCATTATATGTCCGTGCCATTCTATTCTTTTCGCAGCTTTGCATCTTTTGACTGCTCCTTGATGCTTGCATTGCCAAAGGGGGAGAGATTTTGCTATGTTCTCTGCTACAAGAAGGCATAATTTCTAAAGGGGGAGAGATTTTTGACATAAAGGGGGAGAAAAATTTGCTCAACTCAGGGGGAGTTCTTATCAAGGGGAGATTTGCCAAAAAGGGCTTTTACTCTTTTGAGAAAGGGGGAGAAAAATTCTTTTATCAAGTGACATGCTTTGGCTCTTTTCTGAGTTTTTATGGTCACTTGTGTGCTGAAATTTTTAAATTTTCTTGAACTTGGATTTGGTTGTCAATGCACTCATCAAGGGGGAGATTGAGAAACCAAGGGTGGTTTCGGTGTATGTGATGAGTGATTGACAGGATTATTTACCCTCTGTTCGAAGGGTACCTCCGGAGGGGCTTCGGAGGTGGTACCTCCGAAGGGTATTCGGAGGTGTGTCACCGGAGTGTGTTCGGTGTTTGCTTGCTGCAGCTGTGCAGCGGAGTGTACCTGTCGGAGGGGTCCGACAGTACACGATGACTGGGTTCGTACCGATGGCTTCGGTACTTTGGGCGGTACACCGGAGTGTGTGCCGGAGGTTGCTAACCCGGAGAGGTCTCCGGAGTACTGGATACACTTGTTTGCTTGTCGGTGGTGCGCAGGGACTTCGGAGGCGACGGACAGGGTTCGAGCCGGGTGAAACTGGGTCAAGCGGGAGGCTTGATGCCAGGGGAGCGGGAAGCTCCGTCACGGTGGCTGCGAAGGTGGTCCGGGTCGGTCCTCGGGTCGAGTCGTGCCAGGTGAAGGCAGAGAGTGCGGAGCGTGGCTCCGGCTGAAGGTACTCCGAGACAAAGTCCTCGGACATGAGGCACTTCGAAAGCACTCCGAATGGAGTGACTTCGGAGTTGGTGGATCAAGTCCTCTGCGGAGGCAAGGTGTTCGAAGTGTGCTCCGGAGGGAGACACTCGAAGGTTACCCGACGAAGGTCTCAGAAGTCGAGGCGCATCGAAGGCATGGTCCGGGTGAGGCTCGTCGAGGAGTGTGCTCGGAGTGAGACACTGCGACGAAGTGCTCATGGAATGCTTCATGCGGAGGCCTTGGACGAAGGAGGGACTTCGAAGGGTGGTACTTCGGAGCGAGGCTAACTCCGGAGTGAAGTTGACTTGAGGTGCTTCGGCCATGCATGGCTTCGGTACACGGACGGACGGTGTTCGAGCTGGGAGTAGCTGCGAAGCCGTGGTGATCCACTCCGGAGGTGGTGGTGCGAAGGCCCAAGGGGCTTTGACGGCTTCGGCTCAAAACCGTCATTGTATCGAAGGACTTCTTCGGCGGAGCGAAGGCCAACAGGCTGCAGGCTTCTCGCCGAAGCTACCGCACCCTCCGGTGCGAAGGGAGGTTCCAGAAGTCAACTCTGTAAAGGCTGACACTGTCTGTTCTGAAAAAGGCTGACACTGTCCCCTCTGCAGCTGACAGAGAAGCCTCCAAAATAAAGGTGGACTACCTTTTGTACCCCTTAGTTCTGAAGAGACAAAATGAATGTAAACCCTAGGGGTAAAGTAGTCACTTCCTTAGGATGAAGCCGTGGGCTATAAATATGGGGGCTCGGTAGGTAACATTTAACACTTTGAGCATTTACTGTTGAGCTCCTGTAGACAGACCTCACTGTATTCATTCTGAGTTCAATTTATTTCAGTGTTCCTTGTTCAAGCGGCGAAGCCCTGTTTCTGTGTACTTTTGCTTGAACTCGCGTTGCATACCTCGCTAGTCTTTAGCTCACCGAAGCCTGTCTTGGCGAAGGGTGTTTTTCTCGCGAAGTGTGCTTTTCAGTGTGCTGTCGCTCTGTGTAACACGAGGCAAGACCTCGCTGATTACTAGCGAAGCCCTGGTTGTTTCCCGTTTTGCTTCCTGTGTCGAAGCCCTTAGCGTAGTCCATTTTGTGTGCGTGTAGACCTTCGCGTACGAAGCCCAGCACCAGTTGCTGTCGCTAAGTACTTGGTCGAAGTCCTCAGAGGGCTGTCCACTCTTGCGAAGGGTGAAGTGCGAAGTCTGCTCGAAGGACCCTGTGTGCGGAGCCTGCACTGACTTAGCAGAGTTGGTTTTCGAGGGTTGTTAGTGGAGCGAAGTCTTCTTGGCTTCGAACTGTTGCTCCTCCGAAGCCTGTGTTCGAAGGTGTCGAAGTACCTCCGAACCAGACCTTCGAAGGTAGTGTTCGAAGCCTGTTCCGCAGGAGACAGAACTGAACCCGAAGGCTAGTTTTAGCCCGAAATTTTAAAAGCTCCCATTCACCCCCCCTCTGGTCGCCGTTTCCGGTCCAACAGAAATCGTCGACAATGACAAGAACATACCACTTGACGCTTAAAGAACTAACCCGAGAAGGACCTATAGTGTCCATATGGAGAAGTTCTCCGGGTTGTTCAGTCGTCACCATAGTGACTAGTGAGTGTGAAGCGGCAATCATTTTCACACTGTTGACACTCGAATTTGGCATTATTGGTCGAAATTGTGGAAATATCAATTTTGGTAATTTGGGCCGAATATATGCCATCTCCGGCACAGGCCGAAGCCCTGAAGTGCCGAAGGCCCGTCCTACGTTGGGCTTCGGCAGCACCTTCAGAGACCTGCTTCACAGGCAGGCTTCAGCCCAGTGGGCCCCTTCGGCGGCCTATGGGCTTCGGCCCGACAGACTAGCTTTGGCGAGGCCTACGGAGGCCCACTCCGATCGGCAGAGTCCTATTCAGATTAGTATAATTCGGCTGTTTTTGATCTCTAACCACCTAGCTGAATCCTACTAACATTAGGTGAGATATCTTAGCCCAAATTTAACCACCTAGCCGAATCCTACTCAAATTAGGTGAGACCAACCCCTATAAATATAGGGGTGAGGCCGATTCAAGAAACCCCTCTTTCATATCAACAGAAAGACCTCGCTTTGAATCGTCATTTTATCTTCCAATCTACTTTCCTTGCCCTAGGATTAGCACAGTAACGTCTGTCTTCGTTGGTTTGCACTGTAAGCCCTCCGTCTGCCGCGTCGAAATAACTGTAACCCTTGTTGATTCGCTCGTGAATCTCCCATTTAGGCCAGATTGCACTTGATCTTTTGCTGTTTTGCAGGGGAAACATCTTCAAAATCATCGCCAAGAAGTTTGGGGTGATTGATACTCATCTACAAGGCTGCCGAAGTACTCTTCGCCATCGCGTCGAAGCCCCTTCGGTGAGAACCTCTTCGCAGTGAACCACTCCACTCCGAAGAACCCTTCGCCCTCACGCCAAAGCCCTCTTCGGCGATCACCCTCCGCAGCAAATTGCTCTGCACCGGACCCCATGGTGCCGAAGCCCCTGGTCTGACCGAAGCTTCATTGTCGGTCTAATCGGGTACCCATGGTCGGTTTGACCACCCGGAGACTGATTCGCACTAGAACGCCGAAGCCACCTTCGGTGACCCCTTCGCACCAGAACATCGAGGCCCCCCATTGGCGATACTTCACAATAGAGCGCCGAGGCCCCCCCTTCGGCGATACTTCGCATCATCGGTCCGACCAGGGAGTATACCTTCGGTTCGACCACCATTTTATTACGGATCAGAATCGGCCCTGTTCTGGCCGGTTTGTTCAGGTTTTATTATTTTTAGTTATTTTCTCATACATTGGCTAATCGATCTTTATTTCTTAATATCTGTTTGATTACTTGGCGATTCCGTTACCCTTACAACCATTAAGGATTTGACGGAACACGACATCGGCGTCGTGTCACGCTTAGGTTTATCCCTAAGTATCCGCGCGCTTTTGGATCATCGAACTGACCCAAGTGTGTGGGCACGTTTTCATGTCAACACACTTTTTGGCGACTCTACTAGGGATGGCATCGACATGACGAGCACGTCTACATCGGCTACGGGTACATTGACCACGACTACTACGACTACTATGACTACAGCAATAGTACCCCTATCGTCGATGGACCCGGGGGGCATGAACACGGAAATCGACAACCGCAACATCATCCTCCCCACTCTCACGAACATCCCCAAAGAGGATCGAGCTGAGATCGAAGCCAAGACGAATGAATTCCATGCCCTCATGCTCGGGCGCTACACGAAAACTAGTACAAGCTTCGTCAAGCGTGACATCGACATCCCGGACACCTTCAGAAACAAGGTACCACCACCATCCCTCCCGTCTTTATCCCCCTTAGAGATTAGACAGGAGATAGCCACTACAGTGGATCAGGCCGTTAGTGCTACATTTTCAAATCGACTAGGACCTGAAATGGAAGCGATGTTTAGGAGATTCGGCTTTTCCGGCGGCGCTTCTCACACCCTGATTGCTAGCCTACCCCCCGTGCACCACATACACAATAGAACCGACGGGAGCACCGGAAAGGCCATTGCATATACGTCTCCAATTTACGGAGCCGAGGCTGTGCATGCCATTGTCGGTCAGGTCGGCCGTTAGGCCAGTCAAACCAGCACGTACCAGGCACCACCACCGACGATAGTCAATCTGACCGGCTTCCAAGTCAGTCCGACTGACCCATATACCTACGGTCAGACCAGCTACAAGGCCGGTCCGACCGGCCAGTATGCCTACGGTCAAACTAGCCCTATGGCCGGTCAGACTGCCCAATTTTATTACATGCCGCATGCGCCCACGCTGCCCTTTCAAACGCTGCCCGCACCTCCTACTCCCGCATACCCGCGTAGACCTGAGCGTCCCACTTACCATGAGTAGGCATGAGAGGAGGAGCCGCACGGCCAACACCCCAACATACCGCCACGTGTCGCGCCCCCGCACGAGAGACGCGCGCATACCAGAAGCATAGAGGATATTGATGAGTGAATTCACACACTTGTTAGGGAATGCACTGGTTACACGCCTCGGGATCGGATTAGGGTTTACTGTAAGCCGTACCCAGACCATTTTGATGCCATCCCATATCCTCACGGCTTTAGGGTTACTGAGTTCACCAAGTTTGATGGCTAGAGTAGCAAGACTACCCTAGAGCATATAGGCCAATTTCTAGCACAGTGTGGTGAGGCAAGCGGTCGGATGAGCTTAATCTCAAATTATTTTCCTTATCGCTGTCCGGCATGGCATTCACTTCATTTTCGGTGCTATCGCCAATCTCCGTTAAGACTTGGGCCTAGTTGGAATAGAAACTCCATGATTATTTTTATACTGGGGAAACCGAACATAGGCTCTCACATTTGACATCGGCTAGACAGAAGACTAATGAGAGCGTCTCTGACTATATTAGGTGCTTCCGAGACACTAGGAACTGATGTTTTAGTTTAAACATCTCCGAGAGGGATCTAGCCGACTTACCTTTCAATGGTTTGCATTCTGAAATTAAGGAAAGGCTAGACGGCCGAAACTTCCTCGAGGTTAGTCAGGTATTACAGCAGGCTCTGGACCATGAAGGTCGAGCTACACATCGTGGAGCACTCCGAAGAAGAGTCATCGGGAGGAGAAGACTCGGCTGACATGTACGCAGCCGAATGGACCTGGCCCAGTGGATCTAAAACAATCACGTGCTCCGAACTACGACCGTCTCCCGCTAAGAATCAACCCAGCGAATTTAAGTACTGGTTTGATGTGACCAAGTGCGATAAAATCTTTGATTTTATTTTGAAAAGTAAGCTCCTTAGGTTGCCCGAAGGTCACGTCATTCCACCTGCCGATGACTTGAAGAAACGTAAATACTATAAGTGGCATGATATGTTTGCCCATTCTACTAATGAATGCAATGTTTTTCGTCGACAAGTTCAATCGGCCATAAATGAAGGACGATTGAAGATAGATTCTAGCCCTAGAATGAAGCTAGATCATGATCCCTTTCCCATAAAGAACATTGATCTTGATGGGAAGAAGGTACTGATTCGGCCCGGACAGGCCGAGTCATCTAAAGGAAAGGTAGTCGTCATTGGGAAGCCTCACACACACATGCTCATACCAAAAAACCCTGAGGTAGGAGTTAATGTAGACAAGACATCTTCGGCTAAACCCCGCAAAAAGCCAGAGGTAACGTTTGGGGTGCTTCTCCAAAGGCATAGGAGAAGGGCCGAGGACAAACACCCTCGGCGACCCCCACCAAAGAGGTCAAACCCTCAACAGGAGCATGAGTTCAGCCTGTAGGTAGCTAAGGCCGTTCCAGGTACACCCCGTTCGGCTGAAGGTTCTAGGAGAAAAATTGTGACGTTCGGAACCAAGCCGCAAGCTTCATGGGCACCTCCCGGGATGACTAAGTCCCAAAAGAGGCGATTGCAACGTCTTCGTGCCGAGTATTTTAGAGAGAAAGAGGCCGAAGAATGCAAAGGTAGCCCACTCGGTGAGTCCACAACTATAGCTAGGACACACCAGGTGTGGAGACCGAAGTTGGCTGGCAAGCTAGCTTAGGAACCGCGTCCTCGCAAGGGGCCCGGGGGGCAAGACAAGTAAAATTACTAAAGGTCGGTTTGATGAAAAATCCGGCGCTTAAGTCCCCTGGTCATATTAGTAAGTCGTAAAAATCATCCTCATCAAATTCAAATGTCTTGAGTTATGAATTGGATGGTTTGGTAGGTAAACAAATAGAGAGTACCGCCCGTGGCTCACTATGCTTTTAGCTCACTAAGTTTGCTAAAAGGCAGGGGGGCATGTGTTGACACTCGAATTTGGCATTAATGGTCAAAATTGTCGAAATATCAATTTTGGTTATTTGGGCCGAAAATGTGCCATCTCCGGCACGGGCCGAAGCCCTGAAGTGCCGAAGGCCCGTCTTGTGTTGGGCTTCGGCAGCACCTTCGGAGACCTTCTTCACAGGAAGGCTTCGGCCCAGTAGGCCCCTTCGGCGGCCTATGGGCTTCGGCCCGGCATACTAGCTTCGGCGAGGCCTGCGAAGGCCCACTCCGGTCGGTAGATTCCTATTCAGATTAGTATAATTCGGCTGTTTTTGATCTCTAACCACCTAGCTGAATCCTACTCAGATTAGGTGAGATATCTTATCCCAATCTTAACCACCTGGCCGAATTCTACTCAAATTAGGTGATACCAGCCCCGCTTTCATATCAACACAAAGCCCTCACTTTGAATCATTATTTTATCTTCCAATTTACTTTCCTTGCCCTAGGATTAACACAGTAACATCCATCTTCGTGAGTTTGCGTGGTAAGCCCTCCGTCCGCCACATCAAAATCACGGTAACCCTTGTTGATTCGCTCGTGAATCTCCCATTTAATCCACGAAATAAATTTTTATCGTTTTATCGGTTTTCTTCTGCTACCATTGGGAGTTTAGCCTCTAGGCCAGATTGCACTTGATCTTTTGCTGTTTTGCAGGGGAAACATCTTCAAAATCATCGCCAAGAAGTTTGGGGTGATTGATACTCATCTACAAAGCTGCCGGAGCACTCTTCACCATCGCGCCGAAGCCCCTTCGGCGAGAACCTCTTCGCAATGAACCACTCCATGCGAAAGCACCCTTCGCCGTCACGCTGAAGCCCTCTTCGGTGAGCACCCTCCGCAGCAAATTTCTCCGCACCGGACCCCATGGTATTGAAGCCCTGGACTGACCGAAGCTTCGCTGTTAGTCTGATCGGGTACCCTCCGTCGGTTTGACCACCCGGAGACCGCTTCGCACTAGAACACCGAAACCACCTTCGGCGACCCCTTCGCACCAGAACGCCGAGGCCCCCCTTCGGCGATACTTTGCAACAGAGCACCGAGGCCCCCCTTCAGCGATACTTCGCATCATCGGTCCGACCAGGGAGTATACCTTCGGTTCGACCACCATTTTATTATGGATCAGAATCGGCCCTGTTCTGGCCGGTTTGTTCAGTTTTTATAATTTTTAGTTATTTTCTCATACATCAGCTAATCAAACTTTATTTCTTAATATCTGTTTGATTACCTGGCGACTCTGTTAACCTTACAACCATTAAGGATTTGTCGGAACGCTACGTCGGTATCACGTCACGCTTAGGTTTATCCCTAAGTATCCGCGTGCTTTTGGATCGTCGAACTGACCAAAGTGTGGGGGCGCATTTTCGTGTCAACACACACATTGACAAGGAGCGCAAACAAAATTCTTCTTGAATTTGAGCTTGGGCAATCCTCGGATCAGACCTAGGGCACTCAAGCGAGCTAGTTACTCAAAGCTCATATGCCCTAGTCTCCTATGCCACTTCTAGAGCTCAGATGTAGAATGAGCAACTAAGGAATGAGAAGAACTCGAAGACTCAGAGAAATCAACTCCAAAAACTCCCCCAACTCTAAAAATCTTACAAACCAAAATGCCATCAGAATTGAGTACTTGCGAAGTATCGCGATGAAATCGCACTTCGAAGCCCTAATCAAGCAACTGAGATATAGAAAGCAAATTGTATCCCAAATTTTCAACCAAAGAAATATCTTTGAGAGTGAAGTTAGAGTTGATTCTCACCACACCTTTACATTTCACTCTACTACTTTGATTATTGTCGAAGGTGATCTGTTCCTTTTGCTTGGTTGTGGTGAGGTTGGAGAACCATGCTGCGTTCCCGGTCATATGGCATGAACAACCGGAGTCCATGATCCACGTGCCCTCCAAGCCTCGGTCTGATGCCTACATAAAACAAGAAAATCTCGATTGCTCAGTGCTAGGGTGAGTGAAAATATGACGAGGCATCCAGCACTGAGAGATACAAGCAGTAGGCACAACAAAAGTAGACTGTCTACGCGTAGGTAAAATATAGTGATGCAAAGTGCGAGGTCTACCTACATGATGCAATCTAGACCCACGACAAGGTCTCCCAACCTATCGAGGCACAAAGCCACTAATACGTGGTCTATTGTCATATGAGATAAGGTGTACACCACGAGGGGCAAAACCTATCTGGGAAGCACGAGGAGCCTCAAAACTAGGATGTGAGTAAAATTCAGGCTCATGCATACCTAGAGAAGGGTAATGCATGTCCCAAAAACTCGACGCTTGAGAGCGTCGCTCGTCCTTGATGCGACGAAAGCAAAACCCAACCAAATGACCCACCCACTGACAGTAAGTACAATGAAACACTCTTCTAGTGGCACTCACCTGGGTCATAGGAGCAATTCTCATAGGCTCCTTGGGTTTTTGCTGAGAGTTTTTCTTGAGTGGAAGAAGTGGAATTTTCTTTGAAGGCTAGGTAGGATTCTTGGCCGGAGGAGTGTCTAACTGAGCTCTCTCTTTCTCTAAGGTAGTGGGTGAGGTAAAAACAGTTTTGTTCTCACTGCTTGGAGGAATCCTCTAAAAACCCAATCCTAGAGCTAACCCTGCCCTGTCATCACACATCTTGGTCTTGGCCAAGAGCAAATTCATCCTACCCTTTCCCTCGGTGCATTTGTTCACCACAGAAAGAAGGTATTCATTTTCAGTCATGAGCTTTTCAACTTGCCCTCTAGCAAAACTAAGTTGGTCCTTAAGGGTGATGTAGGTGGGACAAGCAGGCTGCACATCCTTAGAACACTCAGCACTCTCCAATCTAGCCTTTAACTCCCTAACATTCTTGTCTCTCAAGTTAATGCTATCAATTAATAAAGAACAATTTGAACAAGCATCAAAAGAAATAGGTCTAGACTCCACCACCAAAAGCTACTTCTATGCAGTCTCAAGCTCATCAGCAGTTCGAGCATGCACAAAATGCAACTGAGCAAGCTCACCCATGACAACAGTGCAAGATTCACATTCAACATCATCAATTTTAGACTTGAGCATGGCATAATCAGTAGAAACATATTCTAGCCTAAGTCTAAGGTATTTTCTATCTCTAGCAGCCTAAACAAGTAATCTATCCTGACCAAGAACTACTTCATTTAGTTCATCTACTTTAATGGAAAGCTGATCGTAGGATAGTGGTACCTCAGATGAGTCTAGCTCATCGCCGCTGTGACTGCTGTAGGCCATGAAACACAGGCCGGTGAAATCTCTTGCCTTCTTCTCCTACTTCTCCTCCTTCCTTGGAGACTCTTCCTCCTCATCAGAGCTCGAATCCTCAGTTGAGGAAGTGTCGATGTCGCTGAGTGCCGCAACAAAAGCTCCAGAAGCGTCCTTGGCTACCCTCTTAGCCACCTTGTCGCGCTTAACCTTCGCATAGGGTTTTCTATCCTTCTTGTGGTGTTTGGAGCGCTCACTCTCTTCTCTCCTCTCAAGATTAGGACAATTTTACTTGATGTGAGAAGTGTCACCACACTCAAAACACCCACTAAAGCCACTTCTCCTCTGATCCCGTCTCTCATTGTGAAAACGGGTGAACCTCCTGGCAATGAGAGAAAGCTCTTCATCATCTAGAGTATCCACCTCCTCTTTCGTGACAGAGACCAGGGAGGACAAGGAAGAACCACCTGCAAGAACACAAGTGCCATATGAGCTTGGTTTTGTAGTGGTTCCACGGCTAAAGCTAGAAACTAGTGCCAAGGGTTGAGGCAAAGAGTTTCTGTGCACTGCAAGATACAAGATATGCCATAGCAATCTCTATGGACTTCAGCTTGCTAAAGAGTTCATCACAGGTCAATGTGTTATATCCTGTGGACTCCTCAATGCTTGATATCTTCACATCCCATATGCTACGATCGAGAGCATAGAGAAGCTTGATAGACCTACCATGGTCATCTCGAAGCATCCAAAAAAAGAGTCGAAGGTGACTCAAGATTCCCTCACCGTTACACAATGCCCCTGGGCCCATAGCAGCGAGGTTAGTCCTTTGGGTTCTAGCTCAAAGTGTCCAAAAGAGTCAAAGCTCACAAAAGATATCAAAGTCTTGATTCATCATATCGAATACCGAAGCCTTGCTTTGTCTTATCAAAACAACAAAGCCTTACTTCTTCGTGTAAAAAACTGAAGCCCGCTTCGTTTCAAATAAATCTCGAAGCCTTGCTTTGCGTTCGAATAAGTTTCAAATCCTCTCTACATGTTAAAATATGGAATCCTTGCTTCATGTAAAAAATATAATAGAGTGAAGCCCTGCTTCGCGTTAAATAATGTTTTGAAGCCTTCCTTCGCTCATCAACCATGTATTGCGAATACTTGCTCCGATCGTCAAATCTCAAAGCCTGTCTTCAAATGTTTCCAATTTCCTCTTAGAATGAGAACAAGAGAGACCAAACAAGATAGATTTTGAGTAGACCCCTTGAAAGTATTTATATGAAATATATATAACACTTCGAATGATTGAGCATTCAAAGTTATGCTACCGAACACGTACCTCCGCATACTCAAAAGCAACATACTCCGAATCACACTATTGCACGTAACGGCTCGACCGTAGTCCCTAAACCACCACGTGTAAGGGGGGACCAATAACCATGCATACATAGTATGCTTCGTTAAATGTTCATTCAATTTGATCATTCGAAGTATGAATAAAAAATTTCATTTATATAATTGTGAAGTACATCGATATGCTTCTAAAATACACACTATAAATAAGCACTATCAAAACCTATGTAGAAGCGGGCTCGCAACACCGAAAAAGTTGGCATCCGCTTCTTATTGCTCTTTTTACGATGAGGTCTCCCTCTGCTGGACGAACCCTCACCGAGGCCGGACCATCCATGGCCGGACTGTCCACGCTTTGAAGCCCAGAGAGCCCTCCTTTCCGATTGCAGATCGGCCCAAGTCCGAGTCACAAGTGGCTCCATAGCAAAAGCAGAGAAGTCTAAGACCTTGGCGTGCTGACCAGACGCATTTGAAGGCTGGACCCCTTCGTCTTTAGAAAATACTTTGAACCTATGTAAGTCAGGCGAAGATGAAGAGCTGCAAAGGGGCTCAGCTTTTACAGAGGCTAATATCTCCTAGGTCACTTTAGGTATGACTTCACCCTTAGGACTGCGTAGTATTTTGAGTCGAGGGCGGCCTTCGGACGGTACTTCGAGCACTACCTAGCAAAGAGCCTTTGAATATTCAAGCACTTATACATCAACATCGACATTCGAAGGAGCCTAGAAAAGACCAAAACACCCCTGCATTTCATTAATAAACTGATAAAATTTCTTTACATGTCTATGACTAAGTATTACAAACAGAGCCTAAGGGATCTACACCTTCAGGGGAAGAGGGTTTGATCCTAATGGAGGCGTGTGTTGCCTCGCATGATGAGTGCGGTCGGCCTCTGTTGATAGAAAAAAATGGCATCAATGGTTAATATTGTCAAAATATCAATTTTGGTAATTTGGGCCGAAAATACACATGTCTCGGGTCAGGCCGAAGCCCTATAGGGCCGAAGGACCATTGGGCTATGGGCTCCAGAAGATTCCAGCCAGCCCATGGCCTTCAGCTAGGAAGCCTTCGGAGGCCCACCCCGCCGAAGCTTCGGCCCAAGGAGGAGGCTTCGGCAGGCTTGGTTGAAGGCCCACTTCGGGCAGAGGTAGAGTTGGACCCGATTATGGCTAAGTGTTTATCTCTATTTAGCCGGATTATAGCAGATTAGATTAGAGGTCTAGCCCCTATAAATATAGAGGCGAGGCCTGTTTAGAGGCCCCCCCGACACAAATCAACCACAAAGCCCTAGCTTTGAATCGCAATTACTTTATCTTTACTTTTTTGTACTCTTCGTGGGTTTGCCTAGAAGCCCTCTGACGGCCACTTCAGAACAGTGGTAATCCTTGTTACTTCGCTTGTGAAGTATCCGTTAATCTACGTAATAGATTGCTATCGCCTTGTTACTTCGCCTGTGAAGTATCCGCTAATCTGCGTAACAGATTGCTACCTTCGCTCCTAGTGCAACACTTAGTAGAATTTGGTCCTCAGGCCGAATAGGTACTTAAAATCTACTCTGTTGTAGGTTTCTACGTTCGGAGTTACTTCGTTAGAGGTGTTTGGAGCTGAGAGATCGTTTCAGAGGTTGCCAGAACACCCTTCGGCGAGACTGCTGCTCTGACTGCACGCTTCACCAACAGACTTCGTCACGGTAGGCTTCGCCACACTCGTACTCCACTCCGGATGAAGTCACGCTCGTGCGTTGCGTTTGAGTCATAATTCTGTATCTTACTTTATCAGAGACTTCGCACCAAACCTCGCTGTTAGGAGGTGATTGTCGCGTCCAGATCCGTTCGGAGTTCATCTTCGGCCAGATCAGTCCGAACACCGAAGGTAACATTCGGCGGGACACTTCGCATCAGACGCCGAAGGTATACTTCGATGACCCCCTTCGCACCATACATCGAAGCAGACAGGCTCCGACCAGTTTGCTTATTTGTTCTATTTAATATATTTCTTTTGGATAATTAGATTATTTTGTGTGATCTGATTGCCTGGCAACTCCACCCCCCTTACCACGGCTAAGGGTAGTAGGAACATGATGTCGGTGCTGTGTTACGCTTAGGCTTGTCCCTAAGTATCCACACACTTTTGGATCGTCGAACTGACCCAAGTGCGGGGGCACGTTTTCGTGTCAACAACCTCCTGGAGTTCGAGGGCCGCTTCATGCGCTTAGGCCTTCCAGGGTTCATGAAGTTGGCACCAAGCCTCGAGGACCTCCAGAGTCGGCGAAGTCATGCAAGTTTCCCCAAAAGTCACTGGCTTGATGCAAGTCGCTGCCTTAAGGTGCTGGCACCCCACCTCATGGAGCATCTGAAGCACTCCCTAGCGTACTACCCTTTTGGAAGTTTGCGCAAAGTCAACCAAAGCACCCTCCATAACGCAGGCAATCGTATGGAAAAATCCAAGACAACGTCCGGCAGAATCTTGGGCTCCAAAGTTTAGGGCTCGACATAGATTCCCCAAGCACTCCAAAATGCTAGTAAGGATGGAGGTGGCCTCATCGACCCCCCAGATAACATTGGCCCTTTTGGCATTTAAGGCTTTGTTCTAGGCGCAAAGCTCGTTGGCCTCCAACCTCGACTTCAAGGCCTCCGCTTTAAACCTTGTGGCCTCATCCTTTAAAGCCTAGAGGGCTTTCCGAAGGCCCTCAACCTTTGAAGTGGTTATGGCAGCAGCCTCGCGGGCCTCAACTGCTTTGGCCCTCGACGCCTTGGTAGCCAATTTGGCTTGTTGTTATCGTCTGGTTGCTTCCGAAGCTTGATGGATAATGTTCTCAATGCCCTTCGTCGCGAGGCCCTTTTGACAGTCTATGGCAATGGCAGCCCCGTGAAGCAGTGTGAAGGCCTAATTAAGGAAGAACAAAATAAATTATTAGAAGCAAGAAATGGCAAAGGGTATGACGAACCCTTTAGAAGCTCCCTTTACCTGAAGGATAGCCTCTTCGGCGTCTGCAACGAGGTCCGCATGGCGGTAGTAGGCCATTTCCACTACCAAGTGTAACACCCCAAGAAATAAAAACAAATAAAATAAAAGAAAAAGATTATTTAAATCATTTCTAGATTTATTTATTAAAGAAAAATCCTAAAAGAACTCAAATAAGGCCAAACAGAGAGAAATATTCAAAATTTGGACCTGAAAATTTTATGAGATGAACTAGAGACTAAGATATAATTTTAGGAATTTTTACAAATTTTTATCAACAGTGATTCAACCCTTAATCAAATATATGAATTACTGGAATTATTTTAATTAGAAAACAATTAAAAATGCTTGATGGGCCTTAACCTCCAAAGCACCCGAGCCCAGCCCAGTCCAAGCCATGAGCCACTGACCCGTGGGTCCCGCCTGTCGGCGCCGCTTCCCCCTCTCTCCTCCCACCCGCGCCCCGCCTGGACCCGCATGGCAGCCTCCCGCCTCCGCTCTCCTCTCCCTGACAGGCGTGGCCCATCTGTCGGCCCTTCCTTTTTGGTTTTGCCCGCTGACAGGTGGGGGCCACCTGTCGGACCCGTCTTCTCTGATGGAAACCCTCTCTCTCCTTTCCTTCCCCGGCGATCACCTTCCAATTTCCTCGCCGCCGGCCGCCCGCGTTCGCTTGATTCACCGCGGATCACCTTCCCCGAACGCCGCCGCCCCTTTCCTTCCTTAGCCGACACGTCTTCGCGTGTATGGGAAGCTACCCGAAGCTTTTGGAAAGGGATCGCCGGAGCTCACGGGAGCCCTCGGTTCCCTGCCATCCAGACGCCGGCGACCCCCTATAAAAACCCCCTCGGCTCACCGCCCTCTGCCCACACCGTTGTAGCCCAAGCCCGAGCGAAAGCAGAGCGCCCCCTCTTGGTTTTGGCCCTTCTCCCCTGCTCCCCCTCCGGCCGTCGCTCGCCGTCAATCCCGGTCTCCTCCGCCCTAGCCACCGCCACCGTCGGGTCCGCCGTCGACCGCCCGTTCTCGGCCACCCCTCCGTCGGCCAAGAAGACCGCCGGATCACCGTCGCCGTCAACCACCCGAACCCCTCCACCGTCTACGCTCGCCGCCAGTCACCTCCGGACCTCCGTCGTCGCCGTCAAAGGTACGGTCATGACCGCCCTCCCCTCCCCGTTTCATTTTTGTCGTTAGCTATGCCCGTAGGTGCTCGCCGCCGCCGTCGCCATCGCATCCGAGGTCGCCGTCGCTAGAGACGAAGGGGGGTACGCGCCACCTTACGTCGTGTCGTGCCGGATCGCGCCATGGCCGTTCGATTGCGATCGGAGGGCTAGGATTAAATCCCCTCAGGATTTAATCTGGGCCCTCAGATCTGGTCAAAGGGGTATCGAGGCCTCTCGGCCGTCGATCGTCACTTAACCGCCAGGATCGATCTGGTGCGTCCACGTCATACCGGTTCGCGGGATCTAATCCTGGCCGTCCGTTTTCATTTAAGGGATCCCGCCTCGCGCCTGGCCGCCGGATCTGGATCCAACGGATTTGGTTGATCTGGTCCATGTGCACAATGCGCCTGTCCACCGTGGGCCTGGCTCACCGTGGACTAAAATCCATTTTCTGTTTAAATAAAATTCCAGAAAAGGGTTTAAACTTTGAAAATTCATAACTTGCTCATTTTAACTCCAAATTTCACCATTCAAAATTTGTTAAATTCAGTATATTATTCTCCACACTTTAATTCCATAAAAACAGTATGTTATCCTAGCACAAAATAAACTTATGGATTAAATAAATAAAACCCCTTTAGGGATAAATTAATAATTCAGGGAAAGAATTAATAAAAACCTCTAAAACTCAACTTTTAATATTATAAAAAGTAACACCAGAATAATAAAGCTCAAATCACATATTTAAATCATAAAATTTGTATGATTTTGTTTGGTGATGCTTTATTGAATGTGTTGTTTATTTATTTTTCCGTATCGAGAAGACTACGAGTTCATCGAGGAGCAGGAGTTCTACCCCGAGGTTCCTCCCTCCCCCTTTGCTGACCAAGGCAAGTCATCGACCACCTCTGTGGAAACAGTTGATCATTATTGAGCCCAGGATTTAATAAACTATCGCTAAAACTCATAGGTTAATATTGCATTAGTCAAAGATCAAGCCTTACACTTATATTTATTAGATCCCCGTCCTTGTGTGCAAACCCAAGCCATGCTTATTGAGCCTTAACTCCTTGTCACTCTACAAATATTATATTAGCTAGTGCCCAATGTACCGGCACCACTGCTATAGGATAAAAGAAACGAGTCGTAGATTAGATGGATTCTGGTATATGAAATACCCTGTTATTCTTGTCTCTGGACTCTGTTGGAGTTAGGTATGTTATAAGTATGGTGGGTTCCGGGTGCAAGCTCGGATTTTGGTATGTCGCACCCGGGGCACTATAAGGACCGATCTGCGGGATCTGTTGCAAAGCACTTCCGTACCAACCACAAGTCTAATGGGTAAGTCCTAACTGGAAGTGTGGAACACTCCGGCTCTCAGTACCATAGTGGAGGGGGCAAGGGGCTAGCCCTCAGGGCGCCTTGTACCGACGATGGCTCAAGGGGGGGTATTGTGGAAACTCGACATGGCGAGACACGGTACGAAACCTATAAGAGGGTGCTGTTGAGTCGGGGGAGACCATATGGAAGGTTTTGGCACGAGTTCCCGTGAAATGGGTCATCTCGTTACACTTTGGTGTAAGTGATGAGTGCGTGCCTTGTTGGTACAGTGGTACATCTCTGATCAGAGTAAAATCAATCTTTTCGAAAAGCCGAGCCCACGGTCAAGGGCGGGTTGTGTGACTGCTCGCAGTTAGTTTACAACTATTTGAATGGATAAGTTATTCATGGCATGTAAGGACTGTTGTGCGGGGAGGTAAAACGTACTCCTCGAGTTAGAAGATGATGATGCATACTCATGTTTACTTTTCAGTACTAATAAATTGCTCACATTTAATGCTTTACAATTATGCTGCTTCCGCAAAACTAGCCACTATCTCCCTTGTTACTACCTTGAATTATATTTGCATTCGGTGGCTTGCTGAGTACATCTGTACTCACCCCGTTGACTTACACCATCAGAGCCCGTCTACTACGAGGAGGATGAAGGTCTGGAGTAGCGACCCAGTCAAGGCGAGACTGGAAGGAGGCGTTTATCTAGGACCCTTGATTTTATTAGTTTCTCTTCACTTTCATTCACTTTTGTATTAATGCGGTCTACGAACCGTGAATGATTGCCCGTACTGTACGTGGTCGCTTGATGAACGTCTTGGTTTATTGATTTTCTATGGAATTTCAATAAAGTCCTGATTTATTAAATCGGGGCGCGACAAGATGGTATCAGATCCGACTTGACTGTAGGAAGCCAAACAGACCTGACATTAGGACTTGCACTCACTATATTTTCTTACAAACACTACTTATCCTCTCATCTTCCGAGATTTTCACAAAAAACTTTCTCTCTTTTGTAGATGTCGGTCCATACCATGAGCGGGACTCTTCGTGATGAGGCCGGATTCATCCGCGAGCTGCGCATGCTCGTCGGTTTCCTCGGATTTGAGCATGAGCCGATGTACCATGGAGTCTTCCCCGACGAGGAAGAAAGCCTCTGCAAGGTCACCGTCGTCGTCCAGCCCTCCCCTCAAACAGCTCACACCTATCGCGGAGGAGGACCTACCTTCTTGGTTGCCAGTCAGCGCACCACCCTCCAGGCACTCACAGAGCTCCGGATGATCTATGACAGTGAGCTCTATGACACGGACTTCCGCTTCGTGCCTCTTCGCACTCCCGGGAGTCACCGCAGCATCTACATCAGCCCCCTCACGCAGAGCAACTCTGCCATCACCCGCACGATGAGACTCTTGGAGGCCATGGACAACCTCCACACAGAGGCCATCCTCGACGCAGACAGCCAGCAAGACACCATCGACTTCTACCGCCACACTTCGGAGAACCTGACCCATGAGAATGCCGAGCTCCGTTGACAGCTTGAGCAGAACCCCCAGCTGACCCTCGAGGTGGAGGAATTGAGGCGCCAGAACGAGCTTCTACGTCAGGGCGCCATGGTCAACACCCAGCTCCGCCACCAGCTCAGAGAATTAAAGAAGGACATTGAGGAGATCGCACCTCTTCCGCCTCGCAAGAAGAAACCCCTTCGGATCCCCACTGTGAGGCCCAAGAGGATCTCCCGCCGTGCACCACCCGCTGGACCATCCAGCTCTTCGACCCCAACCGTCTCCCATGAGCCTGAGATTGAGCCGTCCCCCGAGCTACCGTAGACGTAGTTTTACGATTGAGTGCTTTTCATTCTTTTTGCTTGCTTGTATTGCCATTCATGTCAAAATA
The DNA here is from genome assembly GCA_019279435.1 of Zizania palustris. Lineage (NCBI taxonomy): Eukaryota > Viridiplantae > Streptophyta > Magnoliopsida > Poales > Poaceae > Zizania > Zizania palustris. Next base: position 96,010,986 of record JAAALK010000082.1, on the reverse strand, counting down.
TAAGGCATGAATAAAGAAATAAATAAATGTAACCGCAAGAACAATATTTTGGGAATAAAACATAGAAGAGTTCTCTAAAATAAATGTGGTCTACTTTGAAAACTCCAGGATGACCAACACTCAGGGTTCCAACGCTCCCCAGAATGGAGGAGAGAGTGGCAACTTGCCACAATGGGGAGCAACGGGACGAAGGCAAGCCCCGGTTGCCAACCACCCCACTTTGGCCAAGATGATGGCCACTCAGAACCAGCTGGTCTCAGCCCTTTTGAACCAGATGCAACAGCAGCAGCAGCAAATGCAGGAGCAGCAGGCACATTTCTTCCGCCTCCACCAACAGCCCGAGCTGCCCCGACCCGCCACACCAGCTCCCGCTCCCGCCTCTCAGCTCTCAGAGTTCCTCCGAGTCCGCCCACCGACCTTCTCAAGCACCACCAACCCCATGGAGGCTGGGGATTGGTTACGAGCTATCGAGAAGAAGCTCGACCTCCTTACCTGCACCGAGCAGGAGAGGGTGGCCTTCGCCACCCACCAGCTTCATGGTCCCACCGCAGAGTGGTGGGACAATCTTCGCGAGACTCTACCCGAGGGCCACGCCCATACTTGGGCAGAGTTTTCGGCCGCTTTCCGTGCCGCCCACATCCCCGACGGTATTATCGCACAGAAACAACAGGAGTTCAGAGACCTGCAGCAGGGGAGCAGGTCCATAACCGAGTATCTGCACGAGTTCAACCGTCTGGCCCGATACGCACCTGAGGAGGTCCGTACCGATGCGGCCAGGCAGGCTAAGTTCCTCCAGGGATTGAAGGATGAGCTGTCCCTACAGCTTATCTCCGGAGATTTCGCCAACTTTCAAAAGTTGGTGAATAAAGCTATCATTCAGGAAACCCAGCAGAACAAGGTCGACCTGAAAACGAAGAGGATGATTGCCTTTAGGCAAAACCAGGGCATGGCTCAGAGGCCCCACTTCACACCTCCTCCACCAGCGCCACAATACCACCCCCGACCAGTGTATCGTCCGGCGCCACCCGCCGCCAACGCTGGAACCGGACAGCCTCGCCCCGCTCCCGCCGCCCCAACTGCACCAACCGCCCCGGCAAAGAAGGCGGAAATCCTGCGCGACAAGCACGGCAAGCCCGTGGTATGTTTCAACTGCCGCCAGGAAGGGCATTACTCCAATGCGTGCCCTCACCCCAAGCGTGTCCAAGGAGTTGCCGCGAACCCCGCCATCCGCGCCTGAGTCAATCACGTCTTCGCTGAAGAAGCTCAGGCCGCACCAGAGATAGTGATGGCTAAGTTCTTGGTACATTCAGCACTTGCCGTGGTTTTATTCGACACTGGAGCTACGCACTCCTTCATATCAACCAATTTTGTGGGAAAGAACAATCTAAACATAGAAGAACTACCCAGAGCCGTACAAATAGTCACCCCGGGAAAACAAACCCTGGCCCTAACCTATAGCCCAAAAGTATGGATAGATATCCAAGGTACGATATTTTGGGTAGACCCCATCCTAACAGAATGCCAAGGGTTGGATCTCATTCTAGGGATGGATTGGTTGAACAAATACCAAGGAGTAATAGAATGTGCCCAGAGAAAAGTGACTGTGACCAGCGAAGAAGGGACTGTCGTCACATTTCAAATGCCAAGTCTGAAGATCAGAAGACCAAGACTGCACCAGATTACCCTTGAAGAGATACCGATAGTATGAGAATACCTGGACATATTCCCAGAGGATTTACCAGGGATGCCACCCAAAAGGGACATCGAGTTCAGGATCGATTTGGTGCCTGGGACTACCCCTATTTACAAGCGACCATACCGGATGGCCGCTAATGAGTTAGCTGAGATGAAGCAGCAATTGGAGGATCTCGAGAGGAAAGGCTACATCAGACCAAGTACGTCACCATGGGGAGCCCCCGTAATCTTCGTCGAGAAGAAAGAATACAAGGCTAAGCGTATGTGTGTAGACTACCACGCTTTGAATGAAGTAACCATCAAGAATAAGTATCCGTTGCCTCGGATCGACGATCTCTTCGACCAGCTAAAGGGAGCTACGGTATTCTCGAAGATCGACCTGCGTTCCGGATATCATCAGTAGAGGATTCGAGAAGAAGATATACCCAAGACGGCCTTTACCACCCGTTATGGATTGTACGAGTGCACGGTTATGTCCTTTGGATTGACCAACGCCCCTGCATTCTTCATGAACATGATGAATAAGGTGTTCATGGAATATTTGGACAAATTCATCGTGGTCTTCATAGACGACATCCTCATTTATTCCAAGGACCAGAAAGAGCACGAGACTCACCTCCGGTTAACCTTAGGGAAGCTAAGGAAACACCAATTATACGCCAAGTACAGCAAATGCAAGTTTTGGACGGCAGAAGTAAAGTTCCTTGGACACATCATCTCTGCGCAAGGAATCGCAGTGGACCCTGCCACCGTAGAAGCAGTTACGGATTGGCTGCCACCCACGAACGTATCTGAGATACGCAGTTTTCTGGGTTTGGCCGGATATTATCGAAGGTTCATTGAGAATTTTTCTAAGATAGCCAAGCCAATGACCAAGTTGTTTCAGAAAGGAGAGAAGTTTGAATGGACTCCTGAATGCGAGGAAAGTTTCCGCACTCTCAAGACCCGTTTGGTATCTGCAACCATACTGACCCTACCCAATATCCGTAAGGACTTCCATGTCTATTGCGACGCATCTCGCCAAGGATTGGGATGTGTTCTTATGCTAGATGGAAAAGTTATCTCTTATGCCTCCCGTCAGTTGAGACCTCATGAGTTGAACTACCCGACCCAAGATTTGGAATTAGCTGCAGTAGTACACGCCCTTAAGATTTGGAGGCATTATTTGGTTGGAAATCGCTGTGAGATCTTTACGGACCACAAGAGCTTGAAGTACATCTTCACACAGCCGGACCTCAATCTGAGGCAAAGACGATGGTTGGAGCTAATAAAGGACTATGACTTAGGTATTCACTACCACCCCGGAAAAGCAAATGTGGTAGCTGATGCATTAAGTCGCAAGGGATATTGCACAGCCATGATGATTCAAGATCACTCACCATTGTTATGTAGAGAGATGGAAAAGTTGAATCTTGGGTTAACCACAGGAGCATATCTAGCCACCTTGGAGACTCAACCTGTCTTGTTCGAGCAGATCCGTGAGGCCCAGTTAGAAGACCCGGATATAGCTGCCATTAGGAAGAACATGAGACAAGGAAAAGCCCCAGGATTTTCAGAGGATGAGAATGGCACCATATGGTTTGGAACCCAGATATGTGTGCCGGATAAACCTGAGATAAAAACCCTCATCCTGAGAGAAGCCCATGAGACATTATACTCCATTCATCCCGGCAGTACCAAGATGTACCATAACCTGAAGGAACGTTATTGGTGGGTTAGCATGAAGAGGGAGATTGCGCAGTTTGTCGCCGAGTGTGACACCTGCAGGAGGGTAAAAGCTGAACACCAGAGACGTGCAGGGCTGCTGCAGCCATTGAAAGTACTTGAATGGAAGTGGGAAGAGATCGGTATGGATTTCATCACCGGACTACCAAAGACCCAACTTGGGTATGATTCTATTTGGGTAATCATCGACCGGCTTACAAAAGTAGCGCATTTCATAGCCGTCAAGATGACCTTTAGTGGCCCCAAGCTTGCAGAATTATACATGGCCCGCATTGTGTGTCTTCATGGAGTGCCTAAGAAGATAGTGTCCGATAGAGGAAGCCAGTTCACCTCTCGTTTTTGGAAGAACCTTCAAGAAGAGATGGGAACAAGATTGAACTTCAGTACTGCCTACCACCCTCAGACGGATGGACAAACAGAGAGGGTAAACCAGATATTGGAGGATATGTTACGGGCATGTGTCTTAGATTTTGGAGCCACTTGGGACAATAGCTTACCGTACGCTGAGTTTTCATACAACAATAGCTATCAAGCCAGCCTTCAGATGTCTCCCTTCGAAGCCTTATATGGACGCAAGTGCAGAACGCCACTACTTTGGGACCAAACGGGTGAATCTCAAGTGTTCGGGACGGACATCCTTCGAGAAGCTGAAGAGAAGGTACGGATCATCAGAGACCGACTCAAGACAGCCCAATCACGACAAAAGAGCTACGCGGACAATCATCGTCGCGACCTAGCATTTGAAGAAGGAGACCATGTCATCTTCGAGTTACGCCTCTCCGTGGTGCTCAACGATTTAACATGAGAGGAAAGTTGGCCCCTCGATATGTTGGACCATTCCCCATTATCCGACGCCAAGGCGAGGTTGCTTATTAGTTGGAACTACCACCCTCATTGGCTGGAGTGCATGGCGTGTTTCATGTTTCCCAACTAAAGAAGTGTCTCCGCGTCCTGGCAGAGCAAGTGGATCTTCAGCAGTTAGATGTCCAAGAGGATCTGACCTATGTGGAAAAGCCTGTCGAGATATTGGAGGTCAAGGAAAGGATCACCAGGAGTCGGGTCATCCGCTTCTGCAAGGTGCAGTGGAGCAATCATCCGGTTGAGGAAGCTACATGGGAAAAAGAAGATGAACTCAAGGCACAGCATCCTGAGCTATTCGAGGATTGATCCAAATCTCGAGGACGAGATTCTCTGTAAGGGGGATAGGATTGTAACACCCCAAGAAATAAAAACAAATAAAATAAAAGAAAAAGATTATTTAAATCATTTCTAGATTTATTTATTACAGAAAAATCCTAAAAGAACTCAAATAAGGCCAAACAGAGAGAAATATTCAAAATTTGGACCTAAAAATTTTATGAGATGAACTAGAGACTAAGATATAATTTTAGGAATTTTTACAAATTTTTATCAACAGTGATTCAACCCTTAATCAAATATATGATTTACTGGAATTATTTTAATCAGAAAACAATTAAAAATGCTTGATGGGCCTTAACCTCCAAAGCACCCGAGCCCAGCCCAGTCCAAGCCATGAGCCACTGACCCGTGGGTCCCGCCTGTCGGCGCCGCTTCCCCCTCTCTCCTCCCACCCGCGCCCCGCCTGGACCCGCATGGCAGCCTCCCGCCTCCGCTCTCCTCTCCCTGACAGGCGTGGCCCATCTGTCGGCCCTTCCTTTTTGGTTTTGCCCGCTGACAGGTGGGGGCCACCTGTCGGACCCGTCTTCTCCGATGGAAACCCTCTCTCCCCTTTCCTTCCCCGGCGATCACCTTCCGATTTCCTCGCCGGCAGCCGCCCGCGTTCGCTTGATTCACCGCGGATCACCTTCCCCGAACGCCGCCGCCCCTTTCCTTCCTTAGCCGACACGTCTTCGCGTGTATGGGAAGCTACCCGAAGCTTTTGGAAAGGGATCGCCGGAGCTCACGGGAGCCCTCGGTTCCCTGCCATCCAGACGCCGGCGACCCCCTATAAAAACACCCTCGGCTCACCGCCCTCTGCCCACACCGTCGTAGCCCAAGCCCGAGCGAAAGCAGAGCGCCCCCTCTCGGTTTTGGCCCTTCTCCCCTGCTCCCCCTCCGGCCGTCGCTCGTCGTCAATCCCGGTCTCCTCCGCCCTATCCACCGCCACCGTCAGGTCTGCCGTCGACCGCCCGTTCTCGGCCACCCCTCCGTCAGCCAAGAAGACCGCTGGATCACCGTCGCCGTCAACCACCCGAACCCCTCCGCCGTCTACGCTCGCCGCCGGTCACCTCCGGACCTCCGTCGTCACCGTCAAAGGTACGGTCATGACCGCCCTCCCCTCCCCGTTCCATTTTTGCCGTTAGCTATGCCCGTAGGCGCTCGCTGCCGCCATCGCCATCGCATCCGAGGTCGCCGTCGCCGGAGAAGAAGGGGGGTACGCGCCCCCTTACGTCGTGCCGTGCCGGATCGCGCCACGGCCGTTCGATTGCGATCGGAGGGCTAGGATTAAATCCCCTCAGGATTTAATCTGGGCCATCAGATCTGGTCAAAGGGGTATCGAGGCCTCTCGGCCGTCGATCGTCACTTAACCCCCTGGATCGATCTGGTGCGTCCACGTCATACCGGTTCGCGGGATCTAATCCTGGCCGTCCGTTTTCATTTAAGGGATCCCGCCTCGCGCCTGGCCGCCGGATCTGGATCCAACGGATCTGGTTGATCCGGTCCACGCGCACAGTGCGCCTGTCCACCGTGGGCTTGGCTCACCGTGGACTAAAATCCATTTTCTGTTTAAATAAAATTCCAGAAAAGGGTTTAAACTTTGAAAATTCATAACTTGCTCATTTTAACTCCAAATTTCACCATTCAAAAATTTGTTAAAGTCAGTATATTATTCTCCACACTTTAATGCCATAAAAATAGTATGTTATCCTAGCACAAAATAAACTTATGGATTAAATAAATAAAAACCCTTTAGGGATAAATTAATAATTCAGGGAAAGAATTAATAAAAACCTCTAAAACTCAACTTTTAATATTATAAAAAGTAACACCAGAATAATAAAGCTCAAATCACATATTTAGATCATAAAATTTGTATGATTTTGTTTGGTGATGCTTTATTGAATGTGTTGTTTATTTATTTTTCCGTATCGAGAAGACTACGAGTTCGTAGAGGAGCAGGAGTTCTACCCCGAGGTTCCTCCCTCCCCCTTTGCTGACCAAGGCAAGTCATCGACCACCTCTGTGGAAACAGTTGATCATTATTGAGCCCAGGATTTAATAAACTATCGCTAAAACTCATAGGTTAATATTGCAGTAGTCAAAGATCAAGCCTTACACTTATATTTATTAGATCCCTGTCCTTGTGTGCAAACCCAAGCCATGCTTATTGAGCCTTAACTCCTTGTCACTCTACAAATATTATATTAGCTAGTGCCCAATGTACCGGCACCACTGCTATAGGATAAAAGAAACGAGTCGTAGATTAGATGGATTCTGGTATATGAAATACCCTGTTATTCTTGTCTCTGGACTCTGTTGGAGTTAGGTATGTTATAAGTATGGTGGGTTCCGAGTGCAAGCTCGGGTTTTGGTATGTCGCACCCGGGGCACTATAAGGACCGGTCTGTGGGATATGTTGCAAAGCACTTCCGTACCAACCACAAGTCTAATGGGTAAGTCCTAATTGGAACTGTGGAACACTCCGGCTCTCAGTACCATAGTGGAGGGGGCAAGGGGCTAGCCCTCAGGGCGCCTTGTACCGACGATGGCTCAAGGGGGGTATTGTGGAAACTCGACATGGCGAGACACGGTACGAAACCTATAAGAGGGTGTTGTTGAGTCGGGGGAGACCATATGGAAGGTTTTGGCACGAGTTCCCGTGAAATGGGTCATCTCGTTACACTTTGGTGTAAGTGATGAGTGCGTGCCTTGTGGGTACAGTGGTACATCTCTGATCAGAGTAAAATCAATCTTTTCGAAAAGCCGAGCGCACGGTCAAGGGCGGGTTGTGTGACTGCTCGCAGTTAGTTTACAACTGTTTGAATGGATAAGTTATGGGAAATTTTGAAATATGCCATTACAATTTTTTGTAATTTGAAAAATGCCACTGTCAGTGACTGTGGTAGGTCCCATATGTCAGTGACACACCGATGGCATATTTCAAAACAGTAAAAATTATAATGGCATAGAAAAATTTGGCCCATAAGTTATTCATGGCATGTAAGGACTGTTGTGCGGGGAGGTAAAACGTACTCCTCGAGTTAGAAGATGATGATGCATACTCATGTTTACTTTCCAGTACTAATAAATTGCTCACATTTAATGCTTTACAATTATGCTGCTTCCGCAAAACTAGCCACTATCTCCCTTGTTACTACATTGCATTATATTTGCATTCGGTGGCTTGCTGAGTACATCTGTACTCACCCCGTTGACTTACACCATCAGAGCCCGTCTACTACGAGGAGGATGAAGGTCTGGAGTAGCGACCCAGTCAAGGCGAGACTGGAAGGAGGCGTTCATCTAGGACCCTTGATTTTATTAGTTTCTCTTCACTTTCATTCACTTTTGTATTAATGCGGTCTACGAACCGTGAATGATTGCCCGTACTGTACGTGGTCGCTTGATGAACATCTTGGTTTATTGATTTTCTATGGAATTTCAATAAAGTCCTGATTTATTAAATCGGGGCGCGACACCAAGTCACTAGCCGCGAGTCCCTCGTTGCCTCAAAATAACTTGTACACCAGTTCACCGGTATGCACCCTTAGTGGGATGAAGGGCCTCAGCAAAGGCGCTTGGCTTGAGGATGCCTCCGGAGCTAGACTCCGCTCCGTTACCACTACTACAACATCCAAAGTTGTTGGACGAGATGCTTCACCATTGACAGCTGCTCCGTCCACCTATTCATCCGAAGAGAACTCACTAGCCCCTCCGCTGCTGCTGGACCCCTTCGCTTCAATGAGGCTAGGGTTCACGGCCTTGGCTCCGACGACATGGTGAGGCTGTTAAAATACCTTTGGTCTCCTCCACGGTAGGAGAGAGTTCTGGGCAGTTTGGGAGCATGAAGAAATCCGCAAAGTCCTCGCTTGGGTGGGCCTATGAGTCCATGGGCTCCAAGTCCCTTTCTTCAGTCAACAATATCTTTGATTTCTTCACTTCAGCAATAGGACTCAGAGGCGGCAGAGTCCCCATGGTAGGGGCTTCGGCTACCAAGGTTGACTGAGAGGATCCCGAGGGGCCTATTGAGTCTAGGGGTCCTCGGGGGCATTGGGGCGAGAATTTGTGTGGTTCATTGCATTCTGCTCTCTTTCTCTTTGGCCACCTACCAGAGGGCATTGAGTCCATGAGCTTCGGTAGTGCTGGGGCTTCATCGACACCAAGACGGGCCGATACCTTGTTGTACCTTTCCCATGTCCCAATTAGGGTGAGGTGACAGTTTCGCTCATCTTGAGTTGGAGCCCCCAAGATGTGCTCCGCCGCTATTACAGCTGCCTCCAGCTTCAAGGTCTCCTACTTGGCTACAAATAAAAAAGTTTAAATTATCAAAGTGTTGAGCAAAGTATCAAAAAACAAGAATGGTATTTCGAAGACTCACCAAGGAACTAAGAAGGGATCTCCTTCAATTCACCATCCGTGGAGTGTTTGAAAATTCCCTTCGGCCATATGCACACGAGGGGGCTGATCTGGAGAGTGATAAATGTTGGGGAATAGGGGAGCTACGCAAGCCGGCAAATTCAAAATTTACGTCGTAAGACCCAAGACCCATGTGCATGTGAGATCATAGATCGGTACCTTCTAGCACGAGATGAGCTAGGTGCAGCGAAAGAAGATGTCAGAGTAGCGCATCAAGCCTATCCTTGCTTCGTCCTTACTGTCCTTCACCGATCCGATCGACGAAGACGATGTAGTCATTCGTATGTAGATGTCCATGAGCTTCGCTATTGGAGCAACGCCTCCATGGTGTGCACAAGTACAGGGATAGAGAACCTCCCACAGTAGCATGCTAGCACTGCACGTGAGAGACAGGGATCCTTGATCTCAATGTTTGAGACCAAGGAAGGAAGGAGAGGACTCTTTGGTGGCTAGGTCTAATCTAGGCTTATTCCTAGGTACCAAGACATCCTCCTCCTCTCCTTTCATAGGGTTGATAGCCCCCTGGTCATGTCTATCTCTAAGTCCTCAAAACCATAATAGATCCAATCTATTTGCCCACGTCGGAACTTCTGATCCTAGATTAGAACTTCCGATAGGATATTTTAGGTCTCCCGATACAGTACGACACACAATAGATCCAATCTGTTATCGCCCACCTTTGAACTTCTGATCAGTGCAAAATTCTCTGATTCCGAATCGGAACTTCTGGCTTGTCAGAACATCCGATACCATATCAGAACTTCCGAAGAAACATTTGCTCTCTCTATCGAGACTAGATAATAATAGAAATTTCCGATACTACCTATCGAAACTTACGATCCACGGAATTTTCTTGGGAATATCCTTCAATCTCCCACTTGGAGAAGAACCAATTCTTTGCATGATTTTAATTCATCCCCTTAAGTGTGACTCGATAGGTTCATACACTAACGGTTGTTCACCGGAAATAGTTTTCGACTCACTGATCAATAGTCGTACCTAGAAGCACATATTGACCCCCAAAAGCGTACAAAATCAAATTTTCATGAACCTTGATATACGCAATCTCAAGGCGAGATACGTGCCACCCTTGCTAGTTAGCTCGACATCTCACTCGATCAAGTATCGGATTCAAATAATGACTAACTCCTTAGTCATAGTGGCATGGCTATGCACTTTTCCAATCCAATACCACGAGGGGCCCAGAGATAACTCTCCCGTTATTAGGAGGGGTAAATTCCATATTGACCTCTCATATCCCAAGGCTTGTTTCACAAAACACCTGAAAACAACCCTTATTACTACCCTATTACGGAATAGCATTAGGAAGCATCTAAGTGTGCCACTACGCATTCTGGAATCAAATGATGATCTCAGGTCCAAGGACTCTATAGGTACACCATTTGAGATGACAACTTTTGGTACATTACAATAACAATCCAAGCATTATTTCAAGTGGGTCTGTCCAACACCATGTTCACTAACATGTGTCCACACAATTGATTTGACATCTCTATTTCTATGATCTGTGAAATACAATCATCAATCAGTTGTATGTGCGAATCCAGGTATCATCACTGTCCAACATGATGACAAGATTAGGGACCATTTTAAACAACATCGTCATAAAGCAAATAGTTTCACATAACAAGTCATACTTATTAATTAAATTCAAATGATATTTATTCAAGGAACAAGATAACAATTATCCTAATACATTAGCATAGGCTCTACTAGCATCTTCCACAAACACATGACTCACTCACGCAAGTATCTAATACCCATGGAGCTCATATGCGCCTCATGCTTGTGCTGTGGAAATGCCTTCGTCAATGGATCCGCCATGTTTAAATCCATGTGCACCTTGAAAATCTTCACATCACCTCTCTCAATGATCTCGCGGATCAGGTGATATCACCGAAGTATATGTTTGGATTTCTGGTGTGATCTAGGCTCCTTGTCTTGTGCAATGGCACCACTATTATCACAATAGAGGTCCATTGGACTAGATGCACCAGGAACAACACCCAGCTCAGAAACAAACTTTCTGATCCAAATAGCCTCCTTCGCAACTTCTGAAGTGGCGATATACTCAACTTCTGTTGTAGAATCAGCCACCGTCTCTTTTTTAGAACTCTTCAAACTCACCGTGCCTCCATTGAGGCAGAACAAAAAGGCAGATTGCGATCGAGAATCATCTTTATCGGTCTAAAAGCTAGCATTTGTGTAACCACTTACAACGAGTTCCTCTTCACCACTGTATACTAGGAACATTTCCTCAGTCATTTTCAAGTACTTGACGATACTCTTTACTACAGCCCAGTGACTTTCACTCGGGTTCGATTGGTACCTGCTCGTAACCAATCTGGGTGTGTACACAACATGACATTGTGAAACCAAGTGAGGTCGCACTGTGGTTTTTGTCTGTATGATGAGTGATTGACAAGGTTGAGTGATCTAGAGTGATGAGTGAGTGAGTTGTGGATTGATTGCATTGATGGGATCGATGTATAGATATGGATTGTGCCGAGGGAATCGGTGTGCGTCGCGTTTCATGTTTTGACTTCTCTCATGTGTGCAGGGTGGAGATGCTAACCAACTATCAATGGCGGGTGATCAAGGGTCAAGCGGGGAGCTCAATGCTAGAGGATCAAGGATGCCGGGTGCTCAATGTGTGTCGGGTGATGGTCAAGTCAGTGAATGGGAGGGCAATGAAAGTGTTCAGGCGGCTCGAGGGGATCGAGAGCGGGAGAGACTTGCTGGAGGTCGAGTTTGTGGATCAGCGTCACATGTCGGCGATCGAGGAGGCTTTGTCAGTTTTTGCTGAAAATCGTCTCATCTCCAAATGTTTTTAAATTACAATAAATAGGAGTGTATTTTCGTTTAATACTTTACATTAAGTGTAAACTTTTAGTATTTTTCGGAATTATCAAATTCTGAAAATATATTAAAAGTATAGGGTCAATGTTGTAATAAATTAGAGTCAACATTAGTGTATTTTTCAGAATTTGTAATTATGAAAATAAACAATGGCATTTGGGTAAATACTATCAACTTTAACCCTAATGGCATTTTGGGGATTACTTTAGTAGGTGAGTCTATATAAAGGATCCCATGCCTAATGGTTAGGGTTGCCTACTTTATTTAGAACCAAAAAGTTTTCTTTCAACTATGCTGTCATCTTCTCTAAAATTTTTGTTCATTTTGATGGTATGAATTCTTGCAAGTTCCTTTCTTCAATTTGGATTTGCCTTCCTATTGATTATCTCTTACGAAGAACAGTGCACCCGATCACTGTTGTTTTTTGTCAACTGAGAAACAATCCAGCGCCACTGCTTTCTGTTCTGCTTTCCGAGAAATCTGTGCTCCACCGTTTCACTTCTTTTCTTTCCGAGAAACAGTGCTAAGTGTTCATGTTGTTTTTATCTCTTGGAAAAAATTGTGTGCAGTAATTCAAGTTTGTCCTCCGAAAGAAATTTTTGCAGCTGGTTGGTTGTGTTTGCCTTCCAAACTACAACAAAGTGTGACTGTTTCCTCTTTGCTTTCCGAGAATCATTTCTTCTGTTACTTGTTGATTTTATCTTGCCATCTGAACATATCAGTTGCATGTATCCCTACTACATGAAGAAATCACAAGATATAGTTGTTGGCGCAATGGATTACACTAACAGGTTATATAAAGTTAAGAACCGACAAACGAAGTGTTTGTGAATGCGCATTATCTCAAGACTCTGAATAGGATAATAGCTCGAAGTAGTTCAAAGTGGTGTATTGAATATCTGAATATTCGATGCCTATTATAGGGCAAGAAGGGGGTATTTATAGGTAAAATCATTAGAGAAAAGACCTTTTTACGCCTCAATTACAACTGACATAGTGTAAACTATTTCGGTATCCCGAATAGGGCTAATATGGTAAAATATGCTCGAAGGATGTCGGTAAAGTAGACGTCCCATCCTTATGGTTGTTTTCCACTTCGGAGGGGAAGCCTTTTGGAGGGTCCCTTCAGATCGGAGCCTAGAAAGACCCTCCGACTTCACGTCTTTCAATCTGGAGACAAGTCTTGGGCTCTGAGGTTATGACTTGCCATTATCTTAGAATCTTTAGGATCATGAGGATGAAGTATTTTCCCCCAACAATAGTGATTCAGGTTGTCAAGCAATGAGGAGTTCTTTTATTCTCACTGAAAATTAAGTTTTGTGTCTTGATATGCATGATTTGCTCTATGTATCACCAGCTTCTAGCCTTTGTGTGTTTTGCCAATTGTTCTACAGAAGCTACATCTGCACTAGTACTGCTCCTAAGACTCCAAATGATTGCTTTTGAGGCATTTATCAGTTTTGGATTCATTTTAGCAAGTGCAGAGGCTTTATCTTGAATCCTAATCATTGCATCTAGTGTTTATGTACCAAACTTTGTGCGTGTTTTATCAAGTACTGCACAAAGGAGAATCTGTTCTGCTTTATGAGGTTATCATCAGAATTTGTTAGTACAGTGCATCATAACAGCTGAGCTCAGAGTACTGTCTTCAACCGAACAGACACCTTTTTGCTCATGGGGACCATGTCTCAGTCAGAAGTTTCCTCATTGTCCCTGATGCACGGTACTGTTCAAGATCCTTGAATTAGTTTTCTGATTGAAGAACTTTGTATGAATTGATTTCTCTGAATGGTTCACTGAATTGAGAACTAATATCAAATGTTAGTTTGCTGCTGGTTCTGAATACAACAATTAGCATCAGAGCTCTCAAAAGTGCATACTTCTCTTGTTGCTATTCATTTTCAGAAAAATTATGTTTCATGCTGATTATTCTGATTCTCTGATTTTTGCTGAAGAAAAGTTGGTCTGATGGGGTTATGTTGATGACCTTTTACTGTATATGTTGAGTATTTGAACAAAAAAATTGCTGAAGAGTGAATCACAAGGTCTGAATTTTTTGCTCTTCTTCTAAAACTTTAAGTCTATTGATACTATTCCCCATCTGAAACATTGGTTCCCTTAAGTCTGAATTTTTGTTTCATTCGGGTATCAAAAATTCATAACAACATCTCTTCATGATTACTGCTGTAGCTAATTTTGGTATTAGTTGGAGTACAAGGTTATCTTGAAAGAATTCTGTTTCTAGAACTGTATAAAGTTTTCTAGTGTTTTTCAAAGCTTGCTTTTCCTTAATTTTGGTTGAAAGAAGTACAGGTGTGCTCAGCTAGTGAATGTCTTGCTGAAAGTGTGTTGTACTTCACTTGATACAGAGAAAGTTGAGTAGCTATTGATTGGTTCAATTCATTTGTAACATCATTTTCAGTCTTATTCAGAACCTTTCATGAAGGATGATATTTGTGTGTAATCCTATTATCAAGACCAGCTACTGTAACTTTTTGATTGAGACCAATAGTTCAAATTGACAAATAAATTTGCTGAAAGGTTATTCTATCCTTCTGAACATTGTCAGTGTTTCAACTGTCGATACCTCTTTGTCGGCCATTGGTTTGCCGAAATATACCCTAAATTTCGGAGTTTCAGTTTCCGACAAGATAGATTGGCCATCCATTCTCCGATCTAAACAAAATTCTGTTTGAGGCTGATTGGTGTTCTTGTTTTAATCAATTAGTCACAAATTTTGATTGTGTGAAGTTAGAGGTGTGTTGAGGTGATCTGGACAGGCCATCATTTTCAAAATAAGTTCTCGAGGATCCTTTTCACCCCCCTCTAGTCGCCAATCTGATCCCATAATTGGTAATAGAGCCGGTTAGATCACAAGTTGACCTTAACCGGTTTGTGATCCTTGTGGCGACATGGACAAGAATACGAATATTCTGGTGTTTGATGGTCGAGACTTTGCTTATTGGAAGGTGCGCATGGAGGCTTATCTACTAAGCCAAGGAAGTGCTATATGGGACATTGTTAACTCCCAATATATGATTTCTAAAACTCGCACCTTAGAGACTGAGAAGTTACAGTACAATTGTAATAGCAAAGAAAGAAACATATTGTTCATCGGTTTGAGTCACTATGAGTTTGACAGGGTCTAGCACCTACGAACTGCACGAGAGATTTGGACTACTTTGAAAACTTTTTGAGGAACCTAGCGAGGGTCGTCACTATGGTTCAAGGTTTTGATGAGTGATTGACGGGGTGTTTGTCATGAGTTTGTGTATGGATGTTTGGATATGTCTGCGTGTCTGTGTTTGTCGCATGTGTGCAGGCTTGAGTTACTCGTCAACTGTTGATGGCAAGGGATCAGGGTTAGACAGGGAATCTAATGCCAAATGGTCGATGGTGTCAGTCGAAGTCAAGAGTGGACTCAGATGTACGCATGGAGATCGAGCAGGACATGAGATGAAGTTTGATCGAGACGAAGCATCGGTTGAGTCAGCGAAAGGGAAGCCAATTCAAGTGACAAGGCGGCTCGAGGGTTCGAGAGCGGGAGAGACTTGCTGGCAGTCGAGTTCGCGGATTGACGACGATCGTCGACGATCAGGGGAGGCTTTGTCGGTTTTTGCTAAAAACCGTCGAATCAATAAATGTTTTAAATACAATAAATAGAAGTTTAGTTTTATTTGAGTATTTCAGTTTTATAGTGTAAACTTTTGGTATATTTTTAGAATTGTCAATTTCTGAAAATATATTAAAGGGTTGAATCAAGTTGTATTTCTTTTTGAGTCAAGTAGGAGAGTTATTTTCAGGATCTTTAATTCTAAAATTGTGTCTTGTTCTTTTGTGTAATTCTAAAAAAGTTGAAGGACTTTTGTGTAAAGTTGGCTCTCAGGGTATGGCTATAAAATGGGCCTCATAACCAAGGAGTTGGCTGCTCTTTTTGATAAAAGAAATCTAGAACTTTCTTTTGCTGAGCCACATGTTTTTCTTCGGATCACTGTACCTTTGTCGATCTGTGAATAGAACTGAATCATTAATTTTTCTGTGAGCAGTCTATTCTTCTTCAAGCAGTTTGTTCTTCTTTCAAGCTGAAGGTCCTATGATCCTAAAAGAAAAGAGACCTTCATCTAGGTATGTTTCATCTGTTTTGATCTGTTTTTCCTCTGAGCAAATTTGCTAAATGCATATCCTGATATTTCTTAGAGAGATATTGTTATTCCTGTCTTGTTTGATGTCTGAGATCATATTTGAGAAATGGATGAAGGTGTGTGTATGAAGTTCCTGATTCAAACTGTTGTTATCTGAAGGTTGTTTGACTTGAACCAATTTCTGATCTCTGATCTGTTCTTGATGTATCTTCTTTCATACCCTGAATAGTAGGAGTATTGTGACTTATTTGTCTTGGTTGAAGATTTTGAGGCCACTGAGTGTGCTGTACTTATTTCATATAAAAGTTTTTGAAGTTGTGTTATTTTTCTGCTGAGTTGTTGCAAGATCTGTTAGCTGATATTGCTGGAAAAATATTTTAGACCAACCACCTACTCTGTGATGTGTCATATTCTGTCTGCCAACAACTTTCAAAGTGATGTCATGGCTGAGCTATTGAAGAAAAGCTACTGTACAGGCAACTTCCGTCGACCAAAGCCGACGGAAGTTAGCCCTTTCCCGACGGAAGAAGCCAACTTCCGTCGGCAAAACGCTAACTTCCGTCGGCCTTTGGCCGACGGAAGCGAGGCGACGGAAGTTAGCTAACTTCCGTCGGCCGCCGACGGAAGTTAGCTAACTTCCGTCGGCTTGACGTGGCCGACGGAAGTTAGTGCCGAACACTGCCACGTCAGCAGGGGGCTCTAACTTCCGTCGGCCAGCCTGACCGACGGAAGTTAGGGGCAGCTAACTTCCGTCAGCTAGGGCCAAAGCCGACGGAAGTTGGCCTTTCTGCTCACGTGCCCGAAACCAGCTAACTTCCGTCGGCTATGGTCAAAGCCGACGGAAGTTACCTGGTATTTTTTTTATTTTTTCCTGGTTCCTCTACTCACACTCACATCCAACCACAATTTCAATCACATTCACAATACACATCCAAATTCACATTTCACATCCAAAATCACATTCAAACTTCACATATATCATCCAAAATCACATCTCACATCCAAAACTTCACACATCACATCCAAAATCACATAACACAACTTAATTCACATTCAAAGTCACAATACACATCCGCATTCACATGTACCATCCAAATTCACATACAAAGTCACATAACATATCGAGATTCAATTCAGGTTCATTATACACATCCATACTCACTGATCGCCCACATTTGGGTCGTGGGCGCCGCCGCTGCCTCCCGCTTCGTTCACATTTGCCCCGGAGGCTCCATCCTGACCAGGCGTACGGAAACACTGAAGAAATAGACAAAATTAGAAACGAACTCAACTACCCTTCTAAACGCTAACTTAAGTATTTAGGAGGTACCTCAGGTGATGTAGGAGATAGTGGTGGTGGCGGGGGAGGTAGTGGTTGGAACATGGACATGTCAAATCCACTGTTTTGCTGGGCTAGATGCTACACATGTTGTAATGTAATCAGTTAGTTCTAAACCTATTTCTGAATACTTTTGAACTGCAACACTCTAAACTAAACTTACTTGGATCATCACATGTTGTTGTGCTAAGCAGGCGGTATAGTACTCTTGTTGTTTCCTGTTGTGCTCGTTTACCCGCCTCAATTCCTCCCTCATCCGAACCATCTCCGGGGTTTCTTCTGAGCGACGACGGCTGGAGCCAACTCCGACGGAGCTCTGCGACGACTGAGCTGACTTCTGAGCTCTCACCGCTCTCGAGTCAACAACTCCATTGAACATGGAGTACCTGCAACATTAACAGGGGTTAGTTACCATCACAATACCATACACAAAATATTAATAAAAACACTGTCTCACTGTCCATGGCTTTTGCCACCTCCGCTGGAGTACACGGCCATTTGGTCCACAGGTTCTCTCCGCCAATCATAGTCCTCTCCATGGAGTCGAACCATGTGTTCACCATACTGCGCCTGCAAAAAACATGTCCGATTAGCTAGACGCAGAAAAATGAAATTACGTAAACTCTTAATAACATCTCACCAAATGGTCCGTGGCTGTCTGGCTACACAAGACATCTGGCTGTGTCGGATCGCTTCCTTTGTGACCAGAGGTATACACCTCTATGTCACTTGGCACGTTGCCAGATTTAGCTTCCTGTACATTAGAAATGAGTTAGTCGCATTACAATTTATCTATAGCTAGAGAGTGACAGAAGGAGGTCTTACCAAGCGTTTAGCGTGGCGAATATGTCCGTCGGCACCATATCTGTGCTTCGGATCCGTCCCGCGGCATTGTCTTTTCTACTCGGAAGTCTTCTTAAATGCGGCTGAAGACCAAATCTTGCAGAATTCGAAATAGGCGTCCTCGCGGTTTGCAAACCACGGAATCCTCACCTGAACAGAGATGTTATTTGTATTATATGACAACAAATCTCAACAATCGAAGAGGTAAAAAGTTAGAATTGTTTACCGAACGGTATTCTTCTTCAGTCAAATAGATTGATGATGAGCCCGTCGCCTTGCTCATTCGTTGCCCTAGCTTCTCCTTGTAGTAAGCATTGTTCGCTTGAATGCGGGCATACGAAATGGCGTCCTTCACCACCTTATGTGCATTGTTGTTGAAGACTTGAAGGGCATGGTTATGGTGATTGCCGACTTCTGGCAAGCAAAAGCGTAACTGCAAAAGTAATGATTAGTACAGTGTTGTAACTCGAAAAGCCTAAAAGAAGATTGAAAAAACACTTGCATACCCAGAAGTCATGAGACACCGCCCCCTGAGCAGTTCCGTGGCACCCGTCAGGAGCGAACCGGTACTGGTCCCATGTCTGGCATAGAACCCGCTCACCGGTCGGCATTGTCAGCACCCCTGGGTAGTGCAGACGGCACAGGTTACCCAATATCTGGTTAACCTGCCTGACCCTCGAAGTGCCGTCGAACCGAGAGTCAATCCAAGATCTAGAAATACATAATAAATAAAGTTAATTAGTTTAGTGAAAGAAATTTTTTGAAAAAAAAAGCAAAACAACAGAAGAGTATTGAGTATTACACTTACCCGTCACCAACAGGCGTAATCTCGATCTTGGCTCCACCGGAAGAGACTACTGGTGGAGCGACCAAGTGGCTCGTCCTGAAAGATACTGAGGACCCACCGGCAGCCTCAGCACCTTCCTCCTGACCCGCACCCTCCGGGAGATCCCCTGCCCCGCACCCTCCGGGTCATCCCCCTGCCCCACACCCTCTGGGTCATCCCTCTGTGCCGCACACTTTGGGACATCCCCCTCCTGCCCCCCACCCACCGGATGATCCTCATGACCCGCACTCTCCAAGTGTTCTTCCTCCTACAAAACAGTATTGAAACAATTAGTAATAGTTTATAACTGGCATAAAAAACAATCTGAAAGTTACCTCATCATCTAGTTGAAATGCAATAGGCCGACCAATTAATGTCGGATCTATGCATCTCAGGAGCTGCTCTTGACGACGTCTGTTTGAAGAAGAGGAACTACCCTGGAATAGGGTGTCCTCCTGACTCGTCGGTGTACTCGCCGGAGTACTCGCCGATGAACTCCCCAAGTGGAAGAGCTTCCTCGTGACACTCCTCACCTTTTTCGACATCCTGTTCAAAATAAGCACAAACAAGCATTTATTAGTAAAGAAGGTTTGTACATATGAAAAAACATGTAATATGAAGTATATTGCATATCCATGTATGAAAACAATTACTTGTCAATTATCATCAAAATCAGGATCAATTTGTCCTTTTCTCCCCAAAGCACGCCATGTTACTTTTTTCTTCTTATGTTGGTGTTTCCTTTTCTCGAGAACTGCCACATCATTAGAATCGCCGAGAAAAGAATCTGTCGACGATTCTGACTCTACATTAAACGAAGTCGACAATTCATCATCTTGATAAACCTCATCGACCTCTTCAACCTCCAATTGATAAGCGTCATCACTAGGGGTGTGTAGACGTTCCCGAGGATTCACTTTGTAGACTACCCACCAAGCACTTAGTTTTTCACATGGGTAGGGCATATAATACACCTGCTCGACTTGGTGAGCAAGGACAAAATTGTCGCAACCAG
Organism: Zizania palustris; assembly: GCA_019279435.1. Lineage (NCBI taxonomy): Eukaryota > Viridiplantae > Streptophyta > Magnoliopsida > Poales > Poaceae > Zizania > Zizania palustris. The sequence goes on along the minus strand of JAAALK010000082.1, from coordinate 95,990,923 downwards.
ATAATCGTTCCGCGTGTTTGACTTCAACCATCCCAAATTGGTTTTCACGAGTACCATGTTTAGGGTCGAACCAATCACAATCGAAGAAGACTACTTTAATCTCCTTATTCCCGGCAAATTTGTACTCGATTATATTTTTGATGATTCCATAATACATAGTTTCGTGTCCTTGTCCATCAACGACCCTTGTAACAACTCCAGTATTAGTTGTTGCCGCTAGAGGTCGATATGCTTCAAAAATAGTTGAACGGAAGCAGAAACCATTAACATCATAGCGACCGTAACTTTTGGCACTAATACTCCCATAAGAGAGCTGTCGCAAGTCTATATGTACATTGTCAGCGAGCACGCACTGCAAATCATAAGAGATTATAAGATAATTAACCTAGTAGAGTAAAATAATACGTGTCAGAAAAGGTAAGGATTTACATGTTCTCTGAACCAAGTGAGAAAACTAGGCCTGCCATTTACTCCTTCTCGACGCAATTTATCTAATTTCTTCTCCGTTGGTTGACGACCAGACGTCAAGTATTTCGAATCAAACATATTGTCAATGTAACGAATAGGTAAACAAACGGGTATAAAATTTGGAGGTAAAATATAAAACTAAAATGAATCACTTACGCGAAATATTGTTCCATCTCTTCCATATTTGAGTACATGTAGAGCAAGGCATTTGTTCGTTCTTCCTGAGTTACATAATATGTCGTGGAGACACCAACAGTTATGCCCTTCCACCCAAATATTTGGAGATCACTACAAGGATGGTCTTCATCCATATGGTACCGTGTAGCAGGTGTGTTGACATTGTGATGCTCAGCGAAGTATACACTAGTGAAGTATGCTATCTCTTTCAATTTAAATTCTTCTGCGATGCAACCTTCAACTCTGGCCTTATTACCAACCATCGCTCTAAGCTTCTTTAGGGACCTTTCAATATGATACATCCACCTATATTGCACAGGGCCACCTACCTTAGCTTCATATGGCAGATGAACCAGTAAATGTTGCATTGGATTGAAGAACCCTGGAGGGAATATTTTTTCCAGTTTACATAAAAGCATCGGGATCTCTTTCTCTAGCATCTCCATCATATCTTTCTTAATTTCTTTCGCACAAAGTTGTCTATAAAAATGGCTCAGCTCAGCTAACGCCTTCCACACATCATCATTCAGGTACCCACGAAAACATTACAGGAAGGAGTCTTTCCATTATTATGTGGTAATCGTGACTTTTCAATCCATTTAATTTCCCTGTCTTCAAGTTCACAGCTCTTCTAAATCCCGCGGCGTAACCATCTGGGAATTTCAAATTTTTCAACCACCTCATTACTTGTTTTTTTTCTTTAGGTTTTAAACAAAATGGGGCACGTGGCTTGCCACCACTATTCGTCAACTCAAGGGTTGGTCGATTACAAATCTCAGCTAAATCTCTTCTCGCCTTTACATTATCTTTTGTCCTGTCAGTAAAATCCATACATGTACTTATAATGCTTTCACCAACATTACGTTCCTGATGCATAACGTCAATGTTGTGCATCAGAATTAGTGATTTGACATACGGCAGTTCCCATAAGCCACATATGTGGGTCCAATTATGTTCGGTTCCGAATCCTACAAATCCATCCTCATTTTCATTAAGGACCAACTCATTCAGCATATCAGCGATTTCTGTACCATTTAAACGCCTTGGTGGTCCCTTTACAACAATGCTGTCCTTCTTGAAATTGTTCCTCTGTAACCTAAATGGGTGATTCATGGGCAAAAAGCATCTATGGCAATCAAAGTAACAAATCTTTCCCCCGAAGTTCAGACGGAAACAATCTGTGTCCTTCGCACATATCGGGCATGTCAACCTTCCATGACAACTCCAACCAGAAAAAATACCGTATGCCGGAAAATCGTGGACCGACCACAGATACGCAACTCGAAGATTGAATTTTTGTTTCTGGTCATAGTCATATGCTTCAACTCCTTTCCACAATTGTTTCAACTCTTCAATTAAGGGCTTCAGCATCACGTTTAGTCGTGTTCCAGGATGATCTGGACCGGGTATAATGAGACACAGGAACATAAATTCATATTTCATACAAAATGAAGGTGGAAGGTTGTATGGAATAGAAAACACGGGCCAACAAGAGTACGACGATGCCGTTACATTGAAAGGCGTGAATCCATCAGTTGCCAACCCGATGCGAACATTCCTTGCATCACTAGCAAAGTCTGCATCAAAATCATCTAGAGCCTTCCATGCCGCACCATCAGATGGGTGCACCATTACTTGATTATTCTCACGTACACCTTCTTTATGCCATCGCATATGTCTAGCGTTTTTCTTTGATAGAAACAATCGTTTCACCCGAGGTGTAAGAGGCATGTAACGAAGTTGCTTATGAGCAACCTCTGTCGTCACCTTCTCTCTGTCTTCATTTACGACCTCTACGAATCTCGGTTTACCACATTTTAAGCATTTCACCTCATTACTATGTTCTTTCCAGAACAGCATAGAATTATCTCGGCACACATCAATCTTCTCATACTCCATACCGAGAGCAGAAAGCATTTTCTTTGACTGATACATGTCTTTCGGCACCTTATGGTTCTTAGGAAGGATATCGCTGATCAGATTCAAGAGCTCCTTATAACAATTGTTTGAAAATGCAAACTTTGACTTAATAGCCATAATACGAGTCACGAAAGCGAGAACGCTTACGGTGGTGTGCTCATGCAATGGCTCTTCTGAAGCTCGAAGGATGTCGAAAAACTTTTGAACCTCCGGTGTTGGAGGATCCTCGGGGTTTGATTCAAACTCCAGTCGTATAGCATCAACCATCTCATCCATCCTATCGTCAGCAACGCTATCATCTTCTTCTTCCACTACTAATACCGTTTTTTCACGGCCTGTCTCGCCGTGAAAAGACCAAACTTCATAACCTGGCATGAAACCATATTTGCAAATATGCAATGACAACGTCCTCTTGTCTTGCCAATGAGAATTTCTGCACTTCATGCATGGGCACCTCGCGCCAGTGTTTGTTGTCAAAGCGAATGCACGATCAACAAATTTCTCAGCGTTGATTACCCACTCCCTCGTGTGAGCTCCACTTTTCATCCAACCACTATACATCCACCGTCGGTCGTCCTCAACCATTCTATATGCAAAACATTCATTCAATCAAGGGGCTCGCAACATACACACACCCTGGCCACCCCCCGCCTCCGCCTCTGGACAACGGAGGGGAAGTAGAGGCGGCCGGGCGGCCGGCGACGCAAGGGGAAGCAGACCCCGCCGGCGACGCGATTCACCATGGCGTCCGGCGGTGACCGCCTGGACGCCTAGTCGGCGCAGGCGATGCCGTGACAACCATGGTCTATAGGAAAAGATAGGTCCTAAACCCACCCAAGAGTGACCGACAAAACGTGGTATTTATGACGAGCCATGAGTCCGAACGAAATTTCAGCAGCATAACCCCGCTGTTCTCCAATTGCACGCCTGATAGTGGTGCAATGGAGAACAACAAGGTTATGTTACTGAAATCCCATTCGGACTCATGACTCATCATAAAACCACGCTCTGTCGCCCACTCTGAGGCTGTCCAAAAAGGGACAATTCCGGACCTACACATCTCACACGCATGACACGTGTGAGACATGTTGGTCCGAGACGGGTGACACATAGGTTTCGTTACACTATCTACGTTGTTGTCAAATAAAAAATTGCATACGAAAAGAAGTATATATAATAAAGTATATATAGATATAATACTAATCACCCAATGAAATCATGCATAATTTATACATAATATCACAACATATATTGCATATGAAAAAAGAATATCACATATAAAACAAGATTCATACTATCATTCAACATTTCCTCCCTATACACGTCTATTAGAGTGTATCTGCTCATGCATACCAATGACAAAATTCATAAAATTCATGTATGATCATGACGGTCTAGAATATCAAATAATCAAAGCCACTTAATTTGAGTGTTTTAAATCCTTTTGTAGAATGCATGTACAAGTGTTTTTTCTTAACTATAATAGAACAAATTAAAAAAAGATATTAGTGGACTATAAAGCTATCTATATGTCTCCATAATTTAATATTGGAATAATCCATATCAATCATTTAATTCATCAATTGACAAAATTTAATCCATATCTATCTATACGTCTCTACCAATTCAATTTACCAATGAAACAATTCACAAATAAAAAGAGAAAAAATTCGTAAAGCGGTGAAAAAAATTACTTTGTGATTTGCGTAGGCCGGCGGACGGCGACGGCTCGCGACGGTCGGATCGGGGACGGCGGCCGGGACGGGTGGCGCGGGCCGGGCAGCGGTGTTGGAGATGGTGGTGGGGCGGACGGCGGCGATGGCCGGGAGGGGGCGGTGGCCGGCGGTCGAGGCGGCCAAGAGGTGCCCGGGCGGGCGGGCGGGCGGCGGCCGGGAGGCGGGCGGGCGGGCGGGCGGCGGGCGGGTGGGAGGGCGGCGGCCGAGGCGGCGAAGCGGCGGCGGGCTGGGCGTGGGAGGCGGCGGCGGCGGTGGTCGGCCGGCGGCGGCGGGAGGCGGCAGGCGCAGGAGGCGGCGGGCGCAGGAGCGGCTGCGGCGTGTGAGGAGCCATGCTGAATAGCGTGGGCCTCATGGCTCCAGATGTGATGAGTCATTGTCAACGATAGTCAAAGAGGACTGAAAAGAGAGAAAAGACCTGCTGCGTCTGGGCCGCGTGTGACTCAGGTACACGGGCAGCGAGCGACTGTCGGGCAGAGGGGCCGCGAAGTCGGGCTGGCCCAATCCGGGTACATGGGCTAGGAGCAGCAGAGGATCCACTGGACTGTTGACCGGGATTGACTCAGGTACACGGGCGGCGAGTGATTGCCGGGCTGAGGGAGCCGCGGAATCAGGCCGGCCCAATCCGGGTACCCGGTGCGAACACGGTGGACGCTTTGTCAGTTTCGGCGCAAAACTGACGACCATTGATTTCGGATCTGACTGTCCTGAGGTGAAGCCGTAGCTGCTACGAAAGCTCCGCATCAGGACAAGTTACCTTTATTTAGGATTTTACTATTTTGCCTTTAGGCCCACAGTCTGTCAGTCGAGTCTGTAAAAATATCCTAAGGGTAGTTTGGTCTTTTCCATTTATTTCAGCGTCTGTAAAAAACCCTAGGGGTATTTCTGCATTTTTACATTTAATGGGCTGCCTATAAATAGGCCCCAATATCCTAGGGTTAGGGTTACCCATTTTGAAAAACACTTTACCAATTTCAGAAATTGTGGGTCACTTTCTCCTCCTTCCCCACTGTTCTTCCGCCGCCATTGGCTTTCATCTAGCAGGAAACTTCTTCGCCGTGTGTGTTTTGTTTTCCTCTTCTGCTTTCGATTTGCACGGCCAGAGGTTGTGATTCGTGCATGCTTGCGTGCGGCGTGGCTTCTCACAAGCAAATTTCAGACGGAGAAGCTCACGGCATGTGTCCAGGCGAAGGAAGGAAAAAGAAATATTTTGCACGGTAAATTCTACTTGCCTCGTTTTGCGTGTATTTGCAGTTACTTCATTGATTTTAATCCTATGTGTTAATCCTTTGTATCAAGAAGTACTGTAGCTTGAAATATTGTAGCACTGTAGCTGCATTTTTTGTTTAAAAAGGCACCCGTGTTCTGTATCACTCAATAAATCAAACCAAACCAAGATTAGTACTAATTGCATTTCTCGATTTGCGTGCTAATTAAATATTCATGTGTTGCCATGTTTCACGTACGGTTTGTGCTATTTCAATTCTTCCAGTAACATCCTAGTGCATGTGATGGCATACTGTTAACAAGTATTTTTCATGAATATATTTTATCTGTTGAGTTAATCTCTGTGCCATCATTACATCTGTTGGTTCATCTGCTGTTTTTGATAGATGATATTGATTCTGGTGTTTTAATCTGTGCACTGTTTTATTTCGGTTGGAACTTCACTGTTGATTATCTTCATGTTAGTTGATCTGATTAAATACCTGTGAGTTAATTAATCTGTTGAACCTGCCTTTGAGCACTGTGTTGGTGTCTTATCGATTAGGACACCAGTCGTTTTTAGGCTAGATCATTTTAGGTCCTGTTGATCTGTTTACTTTTTCTTGCTAAGTCTTTTGAGGTGCGTTGGGTGTTGGGACCAGGCCATTGATTCGAAAGAATTTTATAGGCGCCCATTCACCCCCCTCTGGTCGCTACTTTCGGTCCTACAAGTGGTATCAGAGCCTGGTTAGGGTTTTTCCATACCTTAACCGGTTCTAAACCCCAGTAGTGATCATGACGTCTCCTGGCAAGGTCCCGTCCTTGGAAGCTTATGGCTATAATTATTGGAAGACTCGCATGCGAGCCTATCTCATGAGCCAAAGCTCGGACATCTGGGACATTTGCGTTCACGCTACGTTTGTCATATTGCCAGTTGCTGAGCGTGATTCTCCTGGTATCATCGCCCAGCATGTGAACAATAGCAAAGCGGTGAACATCTTGTTTTCTGGTTTGGGTCCCACTGAGTTTGAGCGTGTGAGCCATCTCTCCACTGCGAGAGAGATCTGGGCTACCCTCCAGGCACACCATGAGGGGACAGCTCAGGTCAAGGCTCGGCTCTATCAGACCTACCGGCGTGAGTACGAGAACTTCACACAAAAGCCGGGTGAATCTGTTGAAGCGTTGTTTGGTCGTTTTCAGTCGATCATAAACAAGCTTCGGGACAACAAGGCTGAGGGTGTTCAGTTAGTCTCAGATCACGAACAGGCGCTCAAGGTTCTTCATACCTTGGACCCAAAGATCTGGGAGATCAAGGTATCCTCTATCATTGAGAGCACTTCTTATGATACCTTGACCATTTCTGATTTGTTTAGCAAGCTGAAGGCCACCGAGGTTGATACCCAGTTGAGATCAAATCTCACTGGCTCTGGATCAAAGTCTCTGGCCCTTGCTACACCTTCTGTTGATCCCTCTTCTGTGAGTTGTGTTGGGTTCTCTTTGATGTCTATCACTGAGGATCAGCTTGAGTCGTTGGGAGATGATGATTTGTGTCTTTTTAACAACCGGGTGCGTCGTGTCTATGATAAGAGGATGTTCAAAAGACACGGCACAAAGACCGGATGCTTTGAGTGTGGTGATCCAGGACATTTCATCGCCGACTGCCCCAAGCGCAATGGCCACAAGAAGGGCACCGGTGGTGGCTTCCACGACTCCGGCAAGCACGACAGCTCCTCCTTCAACAAGGGCAAGCCAAAGACCAGATTCTTCAGAAAGGCCCTGAAGGACTACCGGCGAGAGAACAAAAAGCGAGACAAGGCCTTCTTCGCTGAGATGGAGAAGAGCTACTCCAAGCGGTCCACATCTTCTTCCTCTTCATCGAGCTCGAGCGATGAGGAGATCATCATCAAGAAGGGGAAGGACAAGGACGATCCAGCGGGCCTTTGCTTCATGGCCTTCGGTGACAGACCGAAGAGCCGCTCACATCAGCGCCGAAGATCCCGCAAGAGTTTCTGCTCAATGGCTCTTGGGGATAAGAAAGAGAAGAGCTCCTCCGATGACTCCGACGACGACAACGAAAATGTATCATCCTATGAACGCGAAATCGTTGATTTACTTGAAAGCAATCGTCAGGAGTTAAAGTATCGGGAAAAACTGCTTAGAGGGGCTAAGAAGAGGATAGATGAGTTAGAGAGTGAGCTTGCCGTGGCCAACGGCAGAATTGAGAGTCTATCTTCTTCCCCTTGCTTGGGTGATAGCAGTGAGTGCCCAAAGTGTGAGGTGCTTCTGTGTGACCTGTCGACTCTGAAGTCCAGGTACACAGAAAGGGTTGATGAGAGGGACGCTTTGGCCACTGAGCTTGAAAGCGCTCAGCTGGAGCTGAAAGATGCTCAAGCCACTGTCGTCGTACCCTGTGCTGATTGCCCATCTCATCTTGCTAGTTTAGCTGAGCTGAAAGTCAAGGGCGATAAGCATCTGGGTGATTTGGAGAGAATGAGAGTTGAGCTTGCGCAGACTAGGCTAGAGCTTGAGACATTGTCAGTTCCACCCACTGTCTGTGAGAACTGTCTGTCTCTTAGAATGGAGTTGATTAAGCTGAAAGCCGAGAAGTCTGTCCAGATAGATAGTGAGTGTGAGACCTGCTTGTCTCAGGTGGAGGTACTAGCTTCTTTGAGAGAGGAGCTAGCTGATTCTCATAATGAGAACTTTTACCTCCGGTCTATCCTGAGTTGGATCAGTGCCAGAGAGCCACAGCTCGGCATGATGATCCAGCAGTTCAAGAGGCAGGATGGGTTTGGGGTAGGTTACACCTATACCAAGGCTGACTTTGAGAGTGCCATTAGCCGGGCAGTGGAGTGGAGTAAAATGACTCCTGAGCAGAGATATCCCAAGACCCATTCCACTGAGTCTTCCCAGGCTTGTCAGCCCAAGGATGGAGTGATCCATGAACCACCCAAAGCTCCACCCAAGAAACCCATCTGGGTTCCAAAGCCCAAACTCTCCACACTTCTCTAGACTTCTCTTCCTGGACCCTCTCAACCCAAGAAGACAACACCAAACACCACTAAGCCCAAGAACCCCAAGCCTCAACCTCATCACAAGAAGCCCACCTATCATTGTGAGTATTGTCAGAGAGACGGGCATCTTGCGGAGTTTTGCTTCAGGAGGAAGCGGGTTGAGAGAGCAGAGAGAGCTCGTGGTGGTCAGGAGCAGTTCTACCAGCAGGGTGGTAGACTGCATGTTCCTCGACGCGGGGAGAGGCTGGAGGCCAGGCCGCGTCGTGTAGGTGGTGGTAGAGGAGACGACTTTCTTGCTCGTACTCCAGTTGGTGGTGGTCGTTCCGGCAGAGCTCCAGGCCGTTTTGGCTACGGTCCTGGACCTCGTGGCCGAGGCTTTAGGCAGAACCGAGGACCGCGCTTTGAGCCGCGTTTTGGTCCAAACTTTTCTGATGATTTCTGCTTTCCGTCTTTTGAGCAGATGGCTCGACATTGGTTTAGCTCTTTTGCTAAACCCGGTGCCGGACCATTTGCTCCCACTTACAGCCACTGATTGTGCAGGATCAGGGACTGGAGGACGTTTGGATCATGGACTCAGGGTGTTCTCGCCACATGACGGGACATCGCAGATGGTTCTCCAGTCTCACTCCCCCGAGCTCCAAAGAGTACATCACCTTCGGGAACAGTGGTCAAGGGAAAGTAAGTGGCATTGGCTCAATTCGCATTTCAGACCATTTTTCATTGAAGAACGTTGCTTTGGTTGGAAACTTGAACTTTAATTTGATTTCTGTTTCGCAACTTCTTGAGGATGGTTTGGAGGTGCGTTTTAAGAAGGGCAATTCTTCTGTGTTTGATTCTAGAGGGTCTTTGATTTGCCAGATCTTACCTTTCGGTAAAGTTTTTCGGATTGACTTCTCTAGTTCTTTTGGCCCTTCTCGCTGTTTGATTGCTGGATCCTCCTCTGAGCTCTGGAAGTGGCATAGGAGGTTAGGTCATTTGAGTTTTGACCTGCTAGTCAGGTTGAGCTCTATGGACCTCATCCGAGGATTGCCCAAGCTTAAGATGGAGAAGGATCTAGTTTGCCATCCCTGTCGTCATGGGAAAATGGTTGCCGCTTCTCACTCACCTGTGACTCAGGTGATGACTTCGTATCCGGGCGAGCTGTTACACATGGACACTGTCGGTCCAGCTCGGGTACGCTCAGTCGGTGGGAAGTGGTACGCACTTGTGATTGTTGACGATTTTTCTCGATTCTCGTGGGTTTTCTTTTTGGAGTCTAAGGATGAAACTTTTCATTTTGTTCATGACCTGATTTTGAAGCTGAAGAATGAGAACAATGGTCGGATGCGAGCAATTCGCTCCGACAACGGCTCTGAGTTCAAGAACTCTCAGTTCGTCAGCTTCTGTAGTGATCAGGGTCTTGACCATCAGTTTTCTGCTCCTTACACTCCCCCACAGAATGGCGTTGTGGAACGAAAGAACCGCACGCTAGTCGAGATGGCCAGGACGATGCTCGATGAGCACAGGACTCCTAGGCGCTTTTGGGCTGAAGCCATGAACACGGCTTGCTATCTGGCCAACCGCATTTTTCTTAGAGCTTACCTGGGTAAGACCTCATATGAGTTGCGGTTTGGCAGACAGCCCAAGGTGAGCCACTTGCGAGCGTTTGGCTGCAAGTGCTTTGTGCTCAAGAAGGGAGGGCATTTGGACAAGTTTGAGTCTCGTTGCTGGGATGGTGTTTTTCTTGGTTACGCTTTGCATTCTCGAGGCTTCCGTGTTTGGAACCTCGACTCCCAGCAGCTTGTCGAGACTTGTGAGGTTTCGTTTGATGAGTCCTTGCCTTCTTTGAATCCTTCTTTTGAGCTTTCTGGTGATGGTGAGCTCGGAGAGTCCATCTTCGAGGAAGATGAGGATACTCCAGCTGCTGATGAGGGTGGGCCTTCTGCACCTCCTGCAGAGCCCACACCTTCTGAGACTTCGACTGAGGACGAGGGCGGACCTCTGATCACTTCTTCCACTTCGATCGAGCCCCCTCAGTCGAGTCCAGAGGTGCCAGCTGCTGACTCCGGTGAGGTGACTTCAGATCACCAGGGATCCCGAGCAGTTCAGCGTGATCACCCCTCAGAGCTCATCATCGGTGATGTGTCTTCAAGAACTTTGCGTTCGTCTGTTGACTCTCTTGCTGTGTTTGCTGAATCTGCTTTTGTTGCATCTTTTGAGCCCAGAGACATTTCTCATGCTCTTTCTGACTCGAACTGGATTAATGCCATGCAAGAAGAGCTTGAGAATTTTGTCCGCAATCGGGTTTGGACTCTAGTAGAGCTGCCACCAGGATGCAACCCCATAGGCACCAAGTGGGTGTTCAAGAACAAGCAAGGTGAAGATGGGGTTGTGGTGCGCAACAAAGCTCGACTAGTTGCCCAGGGTTTCTGCCAGAAGGAAGGTATTGATTTTGAAGAAACTTTCGCCCCTGTTGCCCGTCTTGAGTCCATTCGCATTCTTTTAGCTTTTGCCGCTTCGAAGGGTTTTAAGCTTTTTCAAATGGACGTCAAGAGTGCTTTTCTGAACGGGTACATAGAGGAGGAGGTTTATGTTAGGCAGCCCCCCGGTTTTGAGAACCCCAAATTTCCTCGACATGTTTTTAAGCTGCAGAAAGCTTTATACGGGTTAAAGCAAGCCCCCAGGGCTTGGTATGACCGGTTAAAGCAGTTTTTGTTGGGGAAGGGCTTTGTGATGGGTTCTGTGGATAAGACTCTCTTCTTGCTCAGAGATGCTTCAGATTTTTTAGTCGCTCAGATATACGTGGACGATATTATCTTTGGCGGTACTACTAACGATCTTGTGTCCAAGTTTTCTGAGCAGATGCACAGCGAGTTTGAGATGAGCCTCATGGGTGAGCTCAAGTACTTTCTAGGGCTCCAGATCAAGCAGACCAAGGATGGCACCTTCATCCACCAAGGTAAGTACACTCGTGACATGCTGAAGAAATTTGACTTTGGTGGTGAGTTGAAGCCGCAGATGACCCCGATGGGCACATCTGGGGGTCTGGACAAGGATGAGAGCGGCGTCAAGGTCAACGAGAGAGAATTTCGAGGGATGATCGGGTCGCTGCTGTACTTAACGGCGACGAGGCCAGACATACAGTTTGCCGTGGGACTGTGCGCGCGCTTCCAGTCTTCACCACGCGCGTCTCATCGACAGGCTGTGAAGCGCATTTTCAGGTATCTCACTTATGCGCCTGATCTCGGTCTTTACTATTCAGCATCATCATCTCTTGATTTATCTGGCTTTTCGGACGCTGACTTTGGTGGGTGCCGGTTGGATCGCAAGTCGACTTCCGGTACTTGCCAGTTTCTTGGTTCTTCTCTTGTCTCTTGGTCTTCTCGAAAGCAATCTGGAGTTGCTCTTTCGACCACTGAGGCTGAGTACGTAGCTGCTGCTAGCTGCTGCTCACAGCTGGTTTGGATGATTTCCACTCTGCGAGATTTTGGGTTGTTCTTTCCTACCAGAGTTCCTTTGTTTTGCGACAGCACCAGTGCAATTAGTGTAGGGAAAAACCCATGTCTCCATTCAAAAACCAAACACATTGATGTGCGCTTTCACTTTTTGCGGGATCAATATGAGAAAGGTGTCATTGACCTTGTTCATGTTGATACCCATCATCAGTTGGCTGATATTTTCACCAAACCCCTAGATCAGTCTACCTTTGAGCGTTTACGAGGGGATTTGGGTGTTGTGTATCCTTTTTAGGATATTTTGCGTCAGTTTTCTTTCTTCTTTACTCTTTTCTTGAGTCTTTTGGTGTGTGTTCATATCATACATATTCACATATCACACTTTTGAGCCTGCTTCTGTTATATGATTAAACTGCTTTACTTATTCTAGCTGGTACATGCTTTTGATTACTTGTCAATGACCATGCGTTGGTTCAGTTCACTTGATATGTCTGATATCTGTCATATGCATGGCTTTTATGCTTTAAACATGAAAAATGATCACCATTGCTTCCGGTAACTAGCATGTGTAGGCTGAGTGCTTTTGCTATCTGTTACATGCCTTGTAGCTAGTTCATCACATAGATGCAGATATGCAACTTGGACATCTTTATGCTTTAACATGGAAAATGTGCTATAAAAATGATAAAAATCAAATGAGGGAAAATTCCATGCCTTTTTATGCTTGAGTTGAAAAGATCCAAGTGGGTTTGCCTTGTCGCATTGCATTGTTCTGGACTGCTTACCATAGCACTTTGGTATGAACTAGGACAGTGTAGTGTATGCCAAGACCAATGTTTTAAGCTTCCGATGGTCCAGTTCTGGCCTAGGCTTGACTTGGTCGGTTAGCATAAGGTTTGACATGCAAATAACCCTTGGCAAAAATGAAAAAGGAAAATGAAAAAGCCTGAAAATTAAAAAGATAACAAGTTTGCTGAAGCACTTTGTTTTGGACAATGCTTATCTTGGTAGATATCAGTTAGCTTCTGCATCTCATGTTTTACCTTGCTTGTTAACTGGAAAATGTGGTGATGCCTTTGTTTGCAAAAACTGAAAAATGCGTGCTAATGACTTTCTTTAGATATCATCTGTTGTACTGATCATGCCATGTGTCTTAGACAGTATGTCTTTTGCTATACTTGCTAGATGTTGTAACTGCAGTTAATCATATCTGAGAAGCATGCTTTCTGCACTCCACTTGCACCCCAGTTGCATTCATTGCATATTTTGAGGGGGAGTTGCATTTCAGGGGGAGTCAGTGTCTTTTTAGAGTGCTTGATGAGTTCACTTGTCAACAAGGGGGAGAAATTTTGGTATAAGAGTTTAAGGGGGAGTTTTGGCTTTTTCTGGGATTTGTTTCAGGGGGAGTTTTTGTCCCGGTTGTCCTTACTCTTTTGTTATCCTTGTTGATGTTTCTAAGACTGCACTCGTTTTTGAGCTTTTACCTTTGGTTAACCATAATGACCGTTTCTTGCTTTTGTTCGGCTTTTGGTCATTAGGGTTAACTTTTACTTTATTTTCTTCTTCTCTGTTTTCTTGTGTTTTTGTTTTCGTGTTTCCACAGTTGCTTGCAGGTACTGAAGAGCAGATGAAGAGAAGTGTTGACAATGCACTCATCAAGGGGGAGATTGAGGAGCCATGCTGAATAGCGTGGGCCTCATGGCTCCAGATGTGATGAGTCATTGTCAACGATAGTCAAAGAGGACTGAAAAGAGAGAAAAGACCTGCTGCGTCTGGGCCGCGTGTGACTCAGGTACACGGGCAGCGAGCGACTGTCGGGCAGAGGGGCCGCGAAGTCGGGCTGGCCCAATCCGGGTACATGGGCTAGGAGCAGCAGAGGATCCACTGGACTGTTGACCGGGATTGACTCAGGTACACGGGCGGCGAGTGATTGCCGGGCTGAGGGAGCCGCGGAATCAGGCCGGCCCAATCCGGGTACCCGGTGCGAACACAGTGGACGCTTTGTCAGTTTCGGCGCAAAACTGACGACCATTGATTTCGGATCTGACCGTCCTGAGGCGAAGCCGTAGCTGCTACGAAAGCTCCGCATCAGGACAAGTTACCTTTATTTAGGATTTTACTATTTTGCCTTTAGGCCCACAGTCTGTCAGTCGAGTCTGTAAAAATATCCTAAGGGCAGTTTGGTCTTTTCCATTTATTTCAGCGTCTGTAAAAAACCCTAGGGGTATTTCTGCATTTTTACATTTAATGGGCTGCCTATAAATAGGCCCCAATATCCTAGGGTTAGGGTACCCATTTTGAAAAACACTTTACCAATTTCAGAAATTGTGGGTCACTTTCTCCTCCTTCCCCACTGTTCTTCCGCCGCCATTGGCTTTCATCTGGCAGGAAACTTCTTCGCCGTGTGTGTTTTGTTTTCCTCTTCTGCTTTCGATTTGCACGGCCAGAGGTTGTGATTCGTGCATGCTTGCGTGCGGCGTGGCTTCTCACAAGCAAATTTCAGACGGAGAAGCTCACGGCATGTGTCCAGGCGAAGGAAGGAAAAAGAAATATTTTGCACGGTAAATTCTACTTGCCTCGTTTTGCGTGTATTTGCAGTTACTTCATTGATTTTAATCCTATGTGTTAATCCTTTGTATCAAGAAGTACTGTAGCTTGAAATATTGTAGCACTGTAGCTGCGTTTTTTTGTTTAAAAGGCACCCGTGTTCTGTATCACTCAATAAATCAAACCAAACCAAGATTAGTACTAATTGCATTTCTCGATTTGCGTGCTAATTAAATATTCATGTGTTGCCATGTTTCACGTACGGTTTGTGCTATTTCAATTCTTCCAGTAACATCCTAGTGCATGTGATGGCATACTGTTAACAAGTATTTTTCATGAATATATTTTATCTGTTGAGTTAATCTCTGTGCCATCATTACATCTGTTGGTTCATCTGCTGTTTTTGATAGATGATATTGATTCTGGTGTTTTAATCTGTGCACTGTTTTATTTCGGTTGGAACTTCACTGTTGATTATCTTCATGTTAGTTGATCTGATTAAATACCTGTGAGTTAATTAATCTGTTGAACCTGCCTTTGAGCACTGTGTTGGTGTCTTATCGATTAGGACACCAGTCGTTTTTAGGCTAGATCATTTTAGGTCCTGTTGATCTGTTTACTTTTTCTTGCTAAGTCTTTTGAGGTGCGTTGGGTGTTGGGACCAGGCCATTGATTCGAAAGAATTTTATAGGCGCCCAATCACCCCCCCTCTGGTCGCTACTTTCGGTCCTACAGCGTGGAACGGGCCGGGTGCGCGTGTACAGGGAGTTAGGGCTCCCTGTACGCGCGCGCGGTTGGGGGAAAATCCCCATAACTTCCGTCGGCCAGCATTAAAGCCGACGGAAGTTAGGCTTTAATGCTGGCCGACGGAAGTTATGGGGATCCGATCGGCCGCGGAAAAACCCCCGCTAACTTCCATCGGCCACTGTCAGAAGCCGACGGAAGTTAAGTTAACTTCCGTCGGCCCCTGGAGGCCGACGGAAGTTAAATTGGCCGACGGAAGTTTATCGTTTTCCTGTAGTGTGTTCAGTATATTGAAAATTCCTGAGATACTACAACCGTCCATTTCTGCTTAAACAATTGAGTATTTACTGTGTATCATTTGAAAATGTTTTGTGTCAGCAGCATTGGTTTCTTAATTTCAGATCATTCTTCATGGCTTGATTGAATTGCTCTGTTTGAAAGGAGTAGTTTAGAATGAAAAACTGTGTTACTACATGATTTTGCTGTAATCACTTTTTCTGCAAAAGTAAGTTTCCTGTGTCTGTTGCACTGTTTTGAAGATGTTTGCTATTTGAATTTGTTCAAATTGAATTACCTAGTTGATAGTCATAGCTGAAGTTTCAGAAGTGTTTTACTATAGTTTTGTTGGCTAGAATATTGACTCAAGAAAGAATTCTCTGAAATCTCTTGTTCATTAGATGTGAAATCTGATAGATTGTCCAGATCTTCTTCCATTGAACTTTTGGTTTTATCACAAATTTCTATTGACTGAACATTAGGTTCTCTGAGTCTTGAACATAGTTTTTCAGTGTGATCAGATTTTCAGCATACTTGAACTGAGTTCAGGGTAAAACTTCAATTTCAGTTATGAGTTGATTGTGTGTAGGTACTGTTCATTTTCAAGAAATCTTTAGATGTCTTGTGTTTTGATCTGAAAGTTCTGTTTAAATCCAGTTATCTGTTTTTAGTTTCAAGATATAGATTGAACTCATTTCTGATGTATACTAAAATTTTTGTTTACATGTCATTGTTTACTATTTCAGATTGAGTTTGTCTAGTTTTCTGAAAAACTGATCTTGTATAGTTTGATCCAAGTAGTGATACTTTCAATAGATTAATTTTGAGCTTTAACTTGTATAGTGGTTGAGTATGTAATATTGTTTTAAGTAATCAGAATTGAAGTAAAATTGAAATCTGAATATGTGATCTGATTTGAAAAAGGTGTCACTATTCATCATCAAGGAGTTTTCTGAAGTGTTGTGATTTCAACTGAAATACAATTGTGATAGTCTGATTCATCAACTCAAATTTGATTTGAGATCTTGTGTGAATTTAAAATCTGTTTTCTCAATTGGATTTAGTGATAAGCTCTAGTGATTTTGTGTTAACTAAAGTAAATTGCTAAAGTTAAGGTTCTGTGGATTTGAGCTCTTTCTGAACATTGTCGAATGTTCAACAGTCAACCACCTTCTATCGGAGTCTCAATTACCGACTCAGAACTGTATTTCGGCAAACCATTTTCCAACTAGAATATTTCGGCAGTTGATACTCCGATTTGGAAGAAAAATTTTATTTGGTTTGTTTTGGTCTGAATTCTTAACAAGTGATCATCAAGTTTGATTCTACAATCTTTTAGAGGGTTGTGTTGGGTGATATGAACAGGCCATCACATTAACGAGAATTTGTTGAGGCGCCTATTCACCCTCCCTCTAGTCACCATTTTGATCCCACAATTGGTATCCCAGCCGGTTAGATCATCAGTTGACCTTAACCGGTTTGTGATCGTTGTGGCGACATGGACAAGAATTCTAAAATTCCGATGTTCGATGGTCGAGACTATTCTAATTGGAAGGTGCGCATGGAAGCTTATTTACTAAGCCAAAGAAGTGTCATTTGGGACATTGTTAATTCCCAATATGTGATCCGTGAAACTCGCACCTTAGAGACTGAGAAGTCACAGTACGATTGTAATAGCAAGGCTAGAAACATATTGTTCATCAGTCTGAGTCGCAATGAGTTTGACAGGGTCTAGCACCTTAGAACTACACGTGAGATCTAGACGATTTTGAGGCCATTTCATGAGGGCAATTCTCAGATTAAGGCTAGGAGGCAGAGCACTTATAATTAAGAATACCAAATGTTTGTGCAAGGCCCCGGCGAATCTGTAGATGCCATGTTTGCATGTTTTGATGGAATTGTTAGTAACTTGCGCTCCACTGGGATGCTAGCTTACTCAGATCATGATAGGGTGATCAAACTTCTTTATGCTCTTGATCGTTGCATATTGGAAGTAAAGATATCAAGCATTGAAGAGTCCGTGAGCTTTGACACTTTGATTTGCGATGAACTTTTTAGTAAGCTTAAGTCCACCGAGATCGCCAAGGCATCTCGTTATGGAATTGGAAACTCTTTGCCACAATCCATGACACTAGTTTCTAGTTCTAGCAGTGGCACCTCATCTGGAGGGAGTTTTTCCGGAGTTTGTGCTTTGTCTAGGGGTTTTGCCTTGTCATCTTTGGTTCCTCTGCCTGCCACTGCAGTGCTGCTGCACACTCTGCTCCGAGACAACCAGACGCTGCAGCCAGGCGGCCTGGGACTCAAAACTGCAGCGGCTTGCGGGATCACCACGAAATCTCCAGAACTAGCTCCTGTCGTGCGCCTGCGTGCTCTGGATGGTGAAGCAACGTATGGGAAAAATAAATGGCGGCGCGATGGAAGTTTGGCCGTAGACAGAGGATTGCGGTGGTGGAAAAAATGGGAAAAACAAATGAACTCAGATTAAAATTTCTGGTGAGTTAACCCTAACCCTAGGGGATTGGGGCCTATTTATAGGCAACCTAATATGCAGGGAAAAGATAGATTTACCCCTAGAGTAAATTACACATACGCAAAAATAAACTAAAAAGACAAACGTGCCCTTAGGTTTTTTACAAACTCGACTAACACACACTATGGGCCTAAAAGGAAAAATAGTAAAATCCTAAATAAAGATAACTTGTCCTGATGCAGAGCTTTCATAGCAACTACGACTTCGCTTCAGAACGGTCGTGTCCAAGATCAGCGGTTGTTAGTTTTGCGCCAAAACTGACAAAGCGTCCACCGTCTTCGCACCGGGTACCCGGATTGGACCGGCCCGATTCTGCGGCTCTCTCAGCCTGGCAATCGCTCGCCGCCCGTGTACCTGAGTCAATCCCGGTCAACA
Organism: Zizania palustris; assembly: GCA_019279435.1. Classification (NCBI taxonomy): domain Eukaryota; kingdom Viridiplantae; phylum Streptophyta; class Magnoliopsida; order Poales; family Poaceae; genus Zizania; species Zizania palustris. The sequence continues at coordinate 95,972,499 of JAAALK010000082.1, read as the reverse complement.
GACCAGTGGATCTCCTGCCGCTCCTAGCCCATGTACTCGGATTGGGCCGACCGACTCCGTGGCCCCTCTGCCCGGCAGTCGCTCGCCGCCTGTGTACCCGAGTAACACGCGGCCCAGACACGACAGGTCTCGTCTTCTTTTCATCTTCTCTTTAACTTTTGTTGATAATCACTCATCACATCTGGAGCCATGAGGCCCATGCTCTTCAACATGGCTACTCAATCTCCCTCTTGATGAGTGCATTGTCAACACCCTCTTCATCAGCTCTTTAAAACCTACAAACACATGTGGAAACACGAAAACAAAACACAAGAAGATAGAAAGAAGAAAATAAAAATAAAAGGTTTAACCTAATGACCAAAAGCCGAACAAAAACTAGAAACCGATCATTATGGTTAAACAAAAATAAAAACTTAAACGAGTGCAATCTCAGAATTATCAACAAGGATAACCAAAGAGTAAAGGCAAAAGAGACTAAAACTCCCCCTGAAACAAATCACAGAGAAAGCCAAAACTCCCTCTAAACTCTTCTAAACGATCAAGTAACCCAAAATTTCTCCCCCTTGTTGACAACTAGACTCATCAAGTGAGACTAAATGCACTCTAAAGAGACACAGACTCAAACTCCCCCTGAAATGCAGCTCCCCCTCAAAATATGCAATGAATGCAACTGGAGTGCAGTTGGAGTGTAAAAAGCATGCTTCTTAGATATGATTGACTGCAATTACAACATCTAGCAAATATAGCAAAAGAAATATTGTCTAAGACACATGGCATGATCAGTGCAATAGATGATATCCAAAGAAAGTCATTAGCACGCATTTTTTGAGTTTATTAAATAAAAGCATCACCACATTTTCTAGTTGACAAGCAAAGTAAAGCATGAGATGCAAAGGCTAGCTAATATCTACCAAGATAAGCATTGTACATAACAAAGTGCTTCAGCAAACTTGTTATCTTTTAATTTTCAGCCTTTTTCTTTTCCTTTTTCATTTTTGCCAGGGGTTATTTGCATGTCAACCTTATGCTAACCGACCAAGTCAAGCCTAGGCCAGAACTGGACCATCAGAAGCTTAAGACATTGGTCTTGGCATACATTACACTATCCTAGTTCATACCAAAGTGCTATGGTAAGCAGTCTAGAACAATACAATGCGATAAAGCAAACCCACCTGGATCTTTTCAATTATGCATAAAAAGGCATGGATTTTTCATTTTTCTGATTTTTTTATCTTTTTTATAGCACATTTTCCATGTATATGACAGATATCAGACATATCATGTGAACTGAAGCAAAGCATGATCATTGATAGGTATTCAAAAGCACATACTAGCTAAAATAAGTAAAGTAGATCAATCATATAACAGAAGCAAGCTCAAAGTGTGATATGTGAATATGCATGATATGAACTCACATAAAAAGACTCAAGAAAAGTGTGAAGAAGAAAGAAAACTGACTCAAAATATCCTAAAAAGGATACACAACTCCCAAATCCCCTCGCAAACGCTCAAAAGTAGACTGATCTAGGGGTTTGGTTAAAATGTCAGCCAACTGATGATGGGTATCAATATGAACAAGGTCAATGACACCTTTCTCATATTGATCCCTCAGAAAGTGAAAGTGCACATCAATATGTTTGGTTTTTGAATGAAGACATGGGTTTTTTTCTACACTAATCATGCTGGTACTATCACAAAACAAAGGTACTCTGGCAGGGAAGAACAACCCAAAATCTCTCAAAGTAGAAATCATCCAAGCCAACTCTGAGCAGCAGCTAGCAGTAGCTACATAATCAGCCTCTGCGGTAGAAAGCGCAACTCCAGATTGCTTTCAAGAAGACCAAGAAACAAGTGAAGAACCGAAAAACTGACAAGTACCGGAAGTCGACTTGCGATCCAGTTGGCACTGACCAAAATCAGCGTCAAAAAAGACAGATAACACAAGAGACGATGATATTGAATAGTAAAGACCTAGATCAGGCACATAGGTAAGGTACCTAAAAATGCGCTTGATAGTCTGCCGATGAGATGCGCGAGGTGAAGACTAGAAGCGCATGCATAGTCCCATGGCAAACTGAATGTCCAGTCTCGTCACTGTCAAGTACAACAACGATCCTATCATCCCTCAATACTCTCTCCCGTTGACCTTGACGCCACTCTCGTCCTTATCCAGGCCCCTAGATGTACCCATTGGGGTCATCTAAGGCTTCAGCTCTCCACCAAAGTTGAACTTCTTAAGCATGTCCCGCGTGTACTTGTTCTGGTGGATGAAGATGTCGTCCTTGGTATGTTTGATCTGGAGCCCTAGAAAGTACTTGAGCTCACCCATGAGGCTCATCTCAAACTCGCTATGCATCTACTCAGAAAACTTGGACACAAGCTCATTACTAGAACCACCAAAAATAATGTCGTCCATGTAAATCTGAGCAATCAAGAAGTCTAAGCCATCTCTGAGCAAGAAAAGAGTCTTGTCCATAGAACCCATCACAAAGCCACTCCCTAATAAAAACTGCTTTAAACGGTCATACCGAGCCCTGAGGGCTTGCTTCAGACCATATAAAGCTTTCTACAACTTGAAAACATGTCGAGGAAACTTAGGGTTCTCAAAACCAGGGGGTTGTCTAACATAGACCTCCTCTTCTATGTACCCATTCAGAAAAGCACTCTTGACATCCATTTGAAAAAGCTTAAAACATTTAGAAGCAGCGAATGGCAAAAGTATGTGAATGGACTCAAGACGGGCAACAGGGGTGAAGGTCTCCTCAAAATCAATACCCTCTTTCTGGCAAAAACCCTAGGCAACTAGTCGAGATTTGTTGCGCACCACAACCCCATCTTCACCTTGCTTGTTCTTAAACACCCACTTGATGCTTATGGGGTTGCATCCAGGTGGCAACTCAACCAGTGTCCAAACCCGACTGCGAACAAAATTCTCAAGCTCTTCTCGCATGGCGTTTATCCAATTTGCATCAGAAAGAGCATGAGAAACATCTCTGGGCTCAAAGGTGGCAACAAACGCGCACTCAGCAAAAACAACGAGTGAGCCAACAAAAGAACGCAAGGATCTCGAAGTGAGATCACCGATGATGAGCTCTGAGGTGTGATCACGCTGAACTGCTCGGGATCCTAGGTGATCAGATGTCACCTCACCAGAGTCAACAACTGGCACATCTGGACTCGACCCATGGGGCTCGATCGAAGTGGAAGAAGTGATCAGAGGTCCGCCCACGTCCTCAGTCGAAGTCTCAGAAGGCGTGGGGTCTGTAGGCTGTGTAGAAGGCCCACCCTCATCAACAACAGGAGTGTCATTATCTTCCTTGAAGATGAACTCTCCAAGCTCATCATCTCCAGAAAGCTCGAAAGAAGGAGTGAGTGAAAGCATGGACTCATCAAAAGAAACCTCACACGTCTCGACAAGCTACTGGGAGTCGAGGTTCCAAACACGGAAGCCTCGAGAATGCAAAGCATAACCAATAAAGACTTAATCTCAGCAATGAGACTCAAACTTGTCCAAATGTCCTCCCTTCACAAGCACAAAACACTTGCAACCAAACGCTCACAATTGACTCACCTTGGGTTGTCTTCCAAACCATAACTCATATGATGTCTTACCTAAGTAAGCTCTAAGAAAAATGTGGTTGGCTAGATAGCAAGCCGTGTTAATGGCTTCATCCCAAAAACGCCTAGGAGTCCTATGCTCATTGAGCATGAGCATTGTCCTGGCCATCTCGACCATCGTGCGGTTCTTTCGTTCCACAACACCATTCTATGGGGGGGTGTAAGGGGCAGAAAATTGGTGCTCAAGACCCTTATCACTGCAGAAGCTGACGAACTGAGAGTTCTTGAACTCAGAGCCATTGTTAGAGCAAATTGCTCACATCCGACCATTGTTCTCATTCTTCAGCTTCAAAATCAGGTCATGAACAAACTGGAACGCCTCATCATTAGACTCCAAAAAGAAAACCCACAAGAATCGAGAAAAGTTGTCAACTAACCACTTCCCACCGACTGAGCGTACCCGAGCTAGACCAACAGTATCCATGTGTAACAGCTCTCCCGGGTACGAAGTCATCACCTAAGTCACAGGTGCGTGAGAAGCGGCAATCATTTTCCCATGACGACAGGGATGGCAAACTAGATCCTTCTTCATCTTAAGCTTGGGCAATCCTCGGATGAGGTCCATAGAGCTCAATCTAACTAGCAGATCAAAACTCAAGTGACCCAACCTCCTATGCCACCTCTAGAGCTCAGAGGAGGATCCATCAATCAAACATCGAGAAGGGCCAAAAGAACTAGAGAAATCAATCCGAAAAATCTTACCAAAGGTTAAGATCTGGCAAACCAAAGATCCTCTAGAATCAACAACAGAAGACATACCCTTCTTAAAACAAACCTCTAAACCATCCTCGAGAAGTTGCGAAACAGAGATCAAATTAAAATTCAAGTTTCCAACCAAAGCAACATTCTTCAAAGAGAAATGATCAGAGATACGAATTGAGCCAATGCCATGTACCTTCCCTTCACCACTGTTCCCGAAAGTGATGTACTCCTTGGAGCTCGAGAGAGTGAGGCTGGAGAACCATCTATGATGTCCCGTCATGTGGCAAGAGCATCCTGAATCCATGATCCAAATGTCCTCCAATCCTCGATCCTGCACGATCAGTGGTCATAAGTGGGAGCAAATGGTCCGACACCAGGTTTAGCAAAAGAGCTAAACCAGTGTCGAGCCATCTGCTCGAAAGTAGGAAAGCAGAAGGAATCATAAGTGTCTGGACCAAAATGCGGCTCAAAGCATGGTCCTCTGTTTTGCCTAAAGTCTCGGCCACGAGGTCCAAAGCCGTATCCAGAATGACCTGGAGCTCTACCGGAGCTAAAACCACCCTCCGGAGCATGGGCACAAAAGTCATCTCCTCTACCACCACCGAAACCACGCATCCTGGCCTCTAGCCTCTCTCCGCGTCGAGGGACTCTCAGTCTACCACCCTGCTGGTAGAAATGCTCTTGCCCACCTCGAGCTCTCTCCGCACTCTCAACTCGCTTCCTCCTGAAGCAAAACTCCTCAAGATTCCCATCTCTCTGATAGAACTCACAGTGATAGGTAGGCTTCTTGGGATGTGGTTGAGGCTTAGGGTTCTTGGGCTTGGTGGTGTTGGGTGTAGACTCTTTGGTGTGAGAGGGTCCAGGTAGAGAGTCAAGAGAAGTGTGGAGATGCTTGGGCTTTGGGACCCAGACAGGCTTCTTGGGGGGAGTTTTAGGTTGTTCTTGGAACACTCCATCCTTGGGCTGACAGGCCTGGAAAGACTCAGTATAGTGAGTCTTGGGATATCTCTGCTCTGGAGTCATATTACTCCACTCCACTGCATGGCTAATGGCACTCTCAAAGTCAGCCTTGGTGTAGGTGTAACTTACCCCAAACCCATCCTACCTCTTGAACTGCTAGATCATCATGCCGAGTTGTGGCTCTCTGGCACTCACCCAACTCAGGATCTAACGGAGGTAAAAGTTCTCGTTCTGAGCATCAGCTAGCTCCTCTCTCAAGAAAGCTAGCACCTCCACCTCAGATTAATAGATCTCATACTCTCTATCAACTTGGATAGACTTCTCAGCTTTTAGCTTGATTAGTTCCAATCTCAGGGACAAGCAGTTCTCACAAACAGTGGGTGGAACTAACAATGTATCAAGCTCTAGCTTAGTCTGCTCCAGCTCAGCTCTGACTCTCGCTAACTTGCCCAACAGCTCATCACTCTTGGCACTCAGCTCAACTAAAATAGCTAAATGGGATGGGCAGTCTACAGAGGGCACGATGATAGTGGCATGAGCATCTTTCAGCTCTAGCTCAGTGCTCTCAAGCTCAGTGGCCAAATCATCTCTCTCATCTACCCTCTCTGTGTACCTGGACTTTAGAGTCGTCAGGTCAAATAACAGCACCTCACAGTTAGGAAACTCACTGCTACCACCCAAGCAAGGGGAAGAAGATAGACTCTCAATCTTGCCATTGGCCATGGAAAGCTCACTCTCAAGCTCATCTATCCTTTTCATAGCCCCTCTAAGTAGTTTCTCCCGATACCTCAACTCCTAACGGTTCTCTTCTAGTATTTCAATGACTTCTTGTTCATAGGAGGATACCTTTTCATCGTCGTTGTCGTCGGAGTTGTCGGGGGAGCCCTTCTCTTCCTTATCCCCAAGATCCATTGAGCAGAAGCTCTTGCGGGATCTTCGGGTGTGGTTCGAGCGGCTCTTTGGCTTGTCGCCAAAAGCCATGAAACAGAGGCCCGCCGGATCATCCGTGTCCTTCCCCTTCTTGATCATGGTCTCCTCATCACTTGAGCTTGATGAAGAGGAAGAAGAAGATGACCTCTTGGAGTAGCTTCTCTCCATCTCGGCAAAGAAAGTCTTGTCTCGCTTCTTGTTCTCACACTGGTAGTCCTTCAGGGCCTTTCGAAAGAATCTCGTCTTTGGCTTGCCCTTTGTGAAGGTGGAGCTGTCGTGCTTACCGGAGTCGTAGGAGCCACCGTCGGTGCCCTTCTGACTGTTCCGCTTGGGGCAGTCGGCGATGAAGTGAACTGGATCACCACACTCAAAGCATCCAAATTGTGTGCCGTGTCTTTTGAACATTCGTTTATCATAGAAACGACACACCCGGTTGTTAAAAAGACACAGATCATCATCTCCTAGTGAATCAAGCTGGTCCTCGGTGATAGACATCAAGGAGAACGCAACACAGCTCAAATTAAGAGGAGTCAGCAGAAGGTGTCGCAAGGGCTAGGGTTTTTGAGCCATAACTAGTGATATTTGATCTCACCTGGATGTCAACCTCTGTGGCCTTGAGCTTACTGAAAAGCTCTGCGATAGTCAAGGTATCATAAGAAGTGCTCTCAATGATAGAGGATACCTTGATCTCCCAGATCTTAGGGTCTAAGGTATGTAGAACCTTGAGTGCCTGCTCATGATCTGAGACCAGCTGAACTCCATCGGCCTTGTTGGCCCGAAGCTTGTTGATGATCGATTGAAAATGACCAAACAAATCTTCAACAGATTCACCAGGCTTCTCTGTGAAATTTCATATTCACGCTGGTAGGTCTGATAGAGCCGAGCCTTGACTTGGGCTGTCCCCTCATGGTGTGCCTGGAGGGTAGCCCAGATCTCTCTAGCAGTGCTGAGATGGCTCACACGCTCAAACTCAATGGGACCTAGACCAGAAAACAAAATGTTCACAAGTTTGTTGTTGTTATAATGTTGGGCGACTATCTCGGGGGAAGTGCGCTCAGCAACAGGAAGCACAGTGAAAGTATCGTGAACACAAACATCCCAAATGTTCGAGCTCTAGCTCATGATATAGGCTCGCGTGTGAGTCTTCCAGTAATTGTAGCCAAAAGCTTCAAGGGACGGGACCTTACCGGAGGAAGTCATGATCACTACCTTGGTTTAGAACTGGTTAAGGTATGGAAAAACCCTAACCAGGCTCTGATACCACTTGTAGGACCGAAAATAGCGACCAGAGTGGGTGAATGGGTGCCTAAAAAATTCTTTTGAATCAATGGCCTTCTCCCACCACCCAACGCACCTCGACAGACAATCAGTGGAAACAAAGCAAATCGCTGGTACTAAAAATGATCTAGCCTAAAAACAACTGGTGTCCTAGTCGAAAATACACCAACACAGTGCTTAAAGGCAGATCAAGGTAACTCATAAATCAAACAACAGATGATTCACCAATAGCATAGATACTCTATCAAGCATGTCCAAAACATCAATAGAATACAGGCATTTCAAGCATTATAGGAATAATCATCACAGACATCTAGTCAAACAAAATAAGTGCAGATAAAAAAAGAGCTCATAGATGATTCAAGTAACACTTGTGGTGCACTAAAGACAAATGGATATATCAATGAACATTTCTAGTGTCAAATAAAAATGCTCGCAGAAGATTTAATCTACTCTAGAATATTCATGCAAACATTTAAGTGCACGCAAAATAGGGCAAAATAAATTACTGTGTGTGTACTATTCTTACGATAGCAAATGATCTAGTGCAAGAATCTTGTGTGCGTCGCCTCCTGGCGCTGCGACCCCGTGCGCTGAGTGGCTCACCATGCGCCACACGCCTCCTCGCAGCACTTCCTGCGCACACTACTTTGACTGCAGTGCAGCTGCTACCATGTCACTTGCGTGCGTCAGAGTGCACCGCCAAGCCACCTCGAGATGAGACGTATGTCCCTGCCACTCGGTTGTCGTGCTGCTTCTGCCGCATGGAGAGAGGACAGGACACTTCAGCTACTGCGCGTCGTGTGAACGCAAGCAATCCTAGCGACTTAGTCGCTTCAATGCGCTGCTTCTCTTAGTTCCTCTGCCTGCCACTGCAGTGCTGCTGCACGCTCCGTTCCGAGAAAATTAGACGCTGCAGCCAGGCGGCCTAGGACTCAAAATGGCAGCGGCTTGCGGGATCACCACGAAATCTCCGAAACTAGCTCCTGCCGTGCGCCTGCGTGCTCTTGCCAGCGAAGCAACGTACGGGAAAAATTAGTGGCGACGCGATGGAAGTTTGGCCGGAGACAGAGGATTGCGCCGGTGGAAAAAATGGGGAAAACAAATGAACTCAGATTAAAATTTCTTGTGAGTTAACCCTAACCCTAGGGGATTGGGGCTTATTTATAGGCAGCCAAATAAGAAGGGAAAAGACAGATTTACCCCTAGCGTAAATTACACATACGCAAAAAAACTGAAAAGACAAACGTGCCCTTAGGTTTTTTACAGACTCTACTAACACAGACTGTGGGCCTAAAAGGCAAAATAGTAAAATCCTAAATAAAGATAACTTGTCCTGATGAGGAGCTTTCGTAGCAGCTACGGCTTTGCTTCAAAATGGTCGGATCCAAGATCAGTGGTCATCAGTTTTACACCAAAACTGACAAAGTGTCCACTGTCTTCGCACCGGGTACCCAAATTGAGCCGGCCTGATTCCGCGGCTCTCTCAGCCCGGCAATCGCTCGCCACCCGTGTACCTGAGTCAATCCGGGTCAACAAACTAGTGGATCTCTTGCAGATCCTAGCCCATGTACTCTGATTGGGCCGACCCGACTCCGCGTCCCCTCTGCTCGGCAGTTACACGCGGCCCAGACATGGCAGGTCTCGTCTTCTCTTCGTCTTCTCTTTAACTTTCGTTGACAATCACTCATCACATCTGGAGCCATGAGGCCCATGCTCTTCAGCATGGCTCCTCCAGCGGCGAGCTCGACACTTCTGAGGTATATCTATCCCATGATCAGCTTCTTGTTCCAAATGATGAATTGCATGATGTTGTCTATTCTCAGGATAGATTACTCAAACTTGCTGCTAAAGAATGAAAAGAACTAAAATTCATACTTGAAACTATTTTCACTAAACTTGCAATTTTGAAATCTAAGTCTGATGATGCCGAATGTGAGTCATGTCTTATTGTCATGAATGAACTTGCTCAGCTACGTTTTACACATGCTCAAACTATTGAAAAACTTGAAATTACTGAAAAACAACTTTTGGAGGTGGGGTCTAGTCCTGTTGTCATCAACGAATGCATGAACTGTCCTTTACTTGTTGAAAGCATTAATTTGAGAGATAGGCATGTTGATGAACTTAAGGCTAGATTGGAGAGTGGTGATTGTTCTAAGGATGTGCAGCCAGCTTGTCCCATCTGCATCACCCTTAAGGACCAACTCAGCTTTGCTAGAGAGCAAGTTGAAAAACTAAAATGTTAAAATGATTATATTCTGAGAAACCAATGGTTGGTTTCGGAGTCTGTGATGAGTGATTGACTGTGTTTACCCTCTGTTTCGAAGGGGTACCTCCGAAGGGGTTCGGAGGTTGGTTCTCCGAAGGTGTTCGGAGGTTGTTTCACCGAAGGGTTCGGTGGGTTTGGTTGCTGCAGCTGTTGCAGTGGAGTGTTCCTGTCGGAGGGGTCCGACAGTACACGATGAATGGTTGTACCGAAGGTCTCGGTACTTTGAGCGGTACACAGGAGTGTGTGCCGAAGGTTGCTTACCCGGAGAGGTCTCCGGAGTACTGGATACACTTGTATGCTTGTCTGTGGTGCGCAGGGGACTTCGGAGGCGATGGACGGTTCGTAGCAGGTGAACCTGGGTCAAGCGGAAGGCTTGATGCCAGTGGAGCGGGGAGCTCCGTCACGAAGGCTGCGAAGGGGTCTAGGTTAGACCTCGGGTCGAGGTGCACCAGGAGAAGGCAGTAAGTGCGGAGCGTGGCTCCGGGTGAAGGTACTCCGAAACAAAGTCCTCGGAGGCGAGGCACTTCGAAGGGTACTCCGAGTGGAGTAACTTCGGAGTATGGTGGATCAAGTCCTCAGCAGAGGCAAGACGTTCGATGTGTGCTCCGGAGGGAGACACTCGAAGGTACCCGACGAAGGTCTCAGAAGTCAAGGTGCATCGAAGGCATGGTCCGGATGAGGCTTGTCGAGGAGTGTGCTCGGGGAGAGGCACTGCGACGAAGTGCTCATGGAATGATTCATGCAGAGGCCTTGGACGAAGGAGGGACTTCGAAGGGTGGTACTCCGAAGGGGGGATTCGGAGTCAAGAAGGCTTCGGAGCGAGGCTAGCTCCAGAGCAAGGATGACTTGTGGTACTTCGGCCATGCATGGCTTCGGTACACGGACTGACGGAGTTCGAGCTGGGAGTAGCTGCGAAGCCGTGGTGGTCCACTCCGAGGGTGTTGGTGCGAAGGCCCAAGGGCTTTGACGGCTTCGGCTCAAAACCGTCATTGTATCGGAGGCTAACTTCGGTGAAGCGAAGGCCGTCAGGCGCAAGGCTTCTCACCGAAGCTACCGCACCCCTCGCGTGCGAAGGGGGGCTCCAGAAAGGTCAAAGACTGCAAAGGCTGACATTATCTGCTCTGCAAAAAGCTGACGCTGTCCCCTCTACAAAGCTGACAGAGAAGCCTCCAAATAAAGTTGACTACCTTTTGTACCCCTCTGTTCTGTAGAGACAAAACCAATGTAAACCCTAGGGGTAAAGTATTCAATTCACTTGGGTGAATAGTGGATATAAATAGTGGGGCTGGGTAGGTAACATTTAACACTTTGAGCATTCACTGTTGAGATCCTGTACTAGCCACCACACGGTGTATTCATCCTGTGAGTTCATTTATTGTGTTCCTTGTTCAAGCATCGAAGCCCTGCTTCTGTGTTAAGTTTCTGCTTGAGCTTGTTTGCATACCTCGCTAGTAGTAGTGCGCCGAAGCCTGTCTAGGCGAAGTGTGTTTTTGTGCGAAGTGTGCTTTTTCAGTGTGCGTTCGCTCTGTGTAACTGGAGGCTAGACCTCGCTGTTTACTAGCGAAGCCCTGATCGAAGCCCATCATTTCTTCCCGTGTCGAGGTCCTTAGCGAAGTCCGTAAAGTGTGCGTTTAGACATTCGGTGTACGAAGCCCAGCACTAGTTGCTGTCGCTAAGTACTTGGTCAAAGTCCTCAGAGGGTAGTCCACTCTTGCGAAGGGTGAAGTGCGAAGCCTGCTCGAAGCACCCTGTGTGCTGCACTGACTTGGCTGAGTTGATTTTTCGGGGTTGCGTGTTGAGCGAAGTCTTCTTGGCTTCGGACTTTTACTCCTTGCGAAGCCTGTGTTCAGAGCTGTCAAATACCTCCGAACCAGAACTTCGAATGTTGTGTTCGAAGCCTGTTCCGCAGTAGACTGAATTAAAATAGAAGGCTATTTTTAGCCTGAAATTTTAAAAGCTCCCATTCACCCCCCCTCTAGTCGCCATTTCCGGTCCAACAATTGGTATCAGAGCAGGTTAAGATCACCAGTTGACCTTAACCGGTTTTGTGATCTGTTGGCGACATGGACAGAGCTAGTAAAATTCCTCTGTTCGATGGGACTGACTTTGCATATTGGAAGGTGCGCATGGAGGCTTATTTGCTAAGCCAAGGAAATGCAATTTGGGAGATTGTGGACTCACAATACTCCATCCCTGATACTCGCACCTCTCAAACAGAAAAGGATCAGTATAATGCCAACTCCAAGGCAAGAAATATAATGTTCATTGGTTTGAGTAGAAGTGAGTTTGATAGGGTGCAGCACCTTAGGACTGCTAGGGAGATTTGGACAACACTCACTATTATTCATGAGGGCTCTACACAGATCAAGGCCAGGCGCCAAAGCACATACAATCAACAGTATCAGCTGTTTGTGCAGGCACCTGGTGAATCTATAGATGCCATGTTTTCTCGCTTTGATGCGATAGTGAGTAACTTGCGGTCCAACGGGACGCTTGCTTACAATGATCATGATAGGGCTATCAAGCTTCTCTATGCTCTTGACCGTAGCATATGGGAAGTGAAGATATCCAGCATTGAGGAGTCCGCAGGTTATGACACATTGACCTGTGATGAGCTCTTCAGCAAGCTGAAGTCCACAGAGATTGCCAAGGCATCTCTTGCAGTGCACAGAAACTCCTTGCCACAACCATTGGCATTGGTTTCGAGCACTAGCCGTGGCACCACTACAGAACCAAGCACATCTAGTACTTGTGTTCTGGCAGATGGTTTTTCTTTGTCCTCCCTGGTCTCCGTCACAAAGGAGCAGTTGGATACTCTGGATGATGATGAGCTTGCTCTCATTGCCAGAAGGTTCACCTGTTTTCACCATGAGAGACGGGATCAGAGGAGAAGTGGTTTTATTGGTTGCTTTGAATGTGGCGACACTTCTCATATCAAGGCTAACTGCCCTAAGCTCAAGAAGAGAGATGAGAGTGAGCGCCCTAAATACCACAAAAAGGAGAGGAAGCCTTTTGTGAAGGGCAAGCGCGGCAAGATGGCTAAGAGAGTAGCCAAAGCCGCTTCCAGAGCGTTTGTTGCTGCTCTCAGCGACATCGACACTTCCTCAACTGAGGAGTCGAGCTCTAAGGAGGAGTCCCCAAGGAAGGAGGACAAGAAGGACAAGAAGGGACGAGACTTCACCAGCCTTTGCTTCATGGCCGACAGCGACCACAGCGGCGATGAGCTTGACTCATTTGAGGTACCACTATCCTCTGACCAACTTTTAATTAAACTAGATGAGCTGAATGAAGTAGTTCTTGGTCAGGATAGATTACTTGTGCAAGCCGCTAGAGAAAGAAAAGACCTTAGACTTAGGCTAGAATCTGTTTCTACTGAGTATGCCATGCTTAAGTCTAAAGTTAATGATGCTGAATGTGAATCTTGTACTGTTGTCATGGGTGAGCTTGCTCAGTTGCGTTCTGTACTTGCTCAAACTCTATCTGAGCTTGAGACTGCACAGAAGCAGCTTTTGATGGTGGATTCTAGTCATGATAAAACTGAATGTATGAATTGCCCTTTATTACGTGAGAGCATTGATTTACGTTATAAGCATGTTCATGATTTAAAGGCTAGATTAGAGAGGGCCGGTAGTTCTAAGGATGTGCAACCTGTTTGTGACACTTGCATTACCCTTAAGGACCAGCTAGGCACTGTTAGAGAGCGAGCTGAAAACCTTATGACTGAAAATGAGTACCTTCTTTCTGTGGTTAACAAATGCACTGAGGGAAAGGGTAGGATGGATTTGCTCTTGGCCAAGACCAAGATGTGTGCTGACAGAGCAGGGTTAGCTCTAGGTTTGGGTTTTGAGAGGATTCCTTCAGATGGTGGGAACAAAACTGTTTTTACCTCACCCAATACCCTAGAGAAAGAGAGAGCTCTGTTAGACACTCCATCAACCAAGAAACCTACCCGAGCTCAAAAGAAAACCACTCCTCCTGCCAAGAAAATCCCTCCAAAGAAAACCACTCAGCAAAAGCCCAAGGAGCCTGTGAGAGTTGCTCCTAAGACCCATGAGAGTGCCCCTAGGAAAGTTTTTCATTGTTCCTACTGTCAGCGGGCGGGTCATTTGGTTGGGTTCTGTTTTCGTCGCATCAAAGATGAGCGACGCTCTCAGGCGATGAGTTACCAGGACATGCGTTACCCATCTTTAGGTATGCATGAGTCTTAGTTTTACTATCGTCCTACTTTTGAGGCTCCTCGTGCTTCTCGGAGAGGTTTTGCTCCTCGAGGCGTTCACCATGTTCCATATGGTGGTAGACCCCGGGCAAGCAGCTTTGTACCTCGTCAGAGTAGGAGACCTCGTCATGTTATTCGTTCACAGCATGTAGGTAGATCTCGCACTTTGCATCATTCTGATTACGCTGTGCGTAGACAGTCTACTTTTACTATGCCTACTACTCGTGTCACTCAGTGCTGGATGCCTCGTCATTTTTTCACTCACCCCAACACTGAGCGATCGAGATATTCTTATCATGTGTAGGTGACAGACCGAGGCTTGGAGGGCGCGTGGATCATGGACTCCGGTTGTTCGCGCCATATGACCGGAGATGCAGCATGGTTCTCCAGCCTCACCACAACCAAGCAAAGGGAACATATCACCTTCGGAAACAATCGAAGGAGTAGAGTGAAAGGTAAAGGTGTGGTAAGAATTAATTCGAATTTCACTCTCAAAGATGTTGCTTTGGTTGAAAACCTGGGATACAATTTGCTATCTGTATCTCAGTTGCTTGATGAGGGCTTCGAAGTGCGATTCCATCGCCATACTTCGCAAGTACTCAATTCTGATGGCGTTGTGGTTTGTAAGATCTTTAGAGTTGGGAGAGTTTTTGGAGCTGATTTTTCAGAGTCATCTGGCTCTTCTCATTGTCTTGTTGCACATTCTACTTCTGAGCTTTGGAAGTGGCATAGGATACTAGGGCATATGAGCTTTGAGTTGCTCGCTCGTCTGAGTGCCCTAGGTTTGATCAGAAGATTGCCCAAGCTCAAGTTTGAGAAGAATTTAGTTTGCGCTCCTTGTCGACATGGAAAGATGATTGCCGCTTCGCATTCGCCAGTCACCACAGTGATGACTGAACAACCCGGAGAACTTCTCCACATGGACACTGTAGGTCCTTCTCGTGTTAGTTCTTTAGGCGGCAAGTGGTATGTGTTAGTTATTGTCGACGATTTCTCTCGCTACTCTTGGGTCTTCTTTCTTGCCAGCAAGGATGAAGTGTTTTCACACTTTCGGAGCTTGGCTTTGAGACTTTTCACTGAACTCCCTGGTGCATTAAAATTCATTCGAAGTGATAATGGCACTGAGTTCAAGAACAATCTCTTGTTGACTTTTGCATGGAGCATGGCATAGAACATCAATTCTCTGCTCCGCGGGTTCCTCAACAGAACGGTGTTGTTGAGAGAAAGAACCGCACTTTGGTTGAGATGGCTAGGACGATGCTCGATGAGCACAGGACTCCTAGAAAATTCTAGGCTGAGGCCATGAACACTGCGTGTTACATCTCAAACCGAATATTCTTGCGCTCAATTTTAAACTTGACATCTTATGAGCTGCGTTTTGGGAGACAGCCCAAGGTTACTCATCTTCGAGTTTTTGGCTATCGTTGCTTTATCCTAAAACGTGGTAACTTGGATAAATTTGAGTCGCGTTCTTCTGACGGGATCTTTTTGGGTTACACTACTCATGGTCATTCTTATCGTGTTTATAATTTGGAAACTAACACTGTCATCGAGTCATGTGATGTGACTTTTGATGAATCAACCCCCTCTGTTAGTTCTGCTCTTGAACAGGCAAATGAACACGACATGGAACAGACCATCTTCGAAGAAGAAGATCCCGGAGATTTCGAGGATGAACCACTACTACCCTCGACGTCAACCCCCGAAGCCGACCCCGCTTCGACTACTTTGGCACAAGGTCCTGAAGCGACTACCTCGACATCGGTCATCTTGGACCACTCCAACGCACAAGTTGAGGGGTAGACTGCATCCCGCCGCGAGGCTCCACATCATGTTCAAAGGATGCACCCTCCCGAGCAGATCATTGGTGAGCTTGATCAAAGGGTAACACGTTCTCATGCTCATTTCATTGATTCCGTTTTTGTTGCTTCTTTCGAGCTGTTAGATGTTAGTCATGCACTTTCTGATTCTAGTTGGATCAATGCCATGCATGAAGAACTTGAAAATTTTGAGAGAAACCAAGTCTGGACTTTAGTTGATCCTCCACCAAATGTTCATTTCATTGGAACAAAATGGATTTTCAAAAATAAACAAGGGGAGGATGGGACTATAGTTAGAAACAAGGCTAGGCTTGTAGCTCAGGGTTATTCTCAACTAGAAGGGATTGATTTTACTGAAACTTTTGCACCTGTTGCTCGCCTTGAGGCCATTAGGATTTTGCTTGCCTTTGCGACATCCCGGGGATTCAAACTCTATCAAATGGATGTCAAAAGTGCTTTTCTTAATGGCTTCATAGGTGAAGATGTTTATGTAAAACAACCCCCTGGTTTTGAAAACCCCAAATACCCACATAAAGTCCTTAAACTTCTTAAGGCTCTTTATGGACTCAAGCAGGCCCCTCGAGCTTGGTATGACAGACTTAAGTCTTTTCTGCTTGAGCGGGGGTATTTGATGGGCTCTGTTGATAATACCCTGTTCACTCTCAAGCATGGCAAAGATTTCCTCCTAGTTCAGATTTATGTGGATGATATCATCTTTGGTGGCTCTTCTCATGCTTTGGTTTCCGAGTGTGCAGATGCCATGAGCAGGGAATTTGAAATGTCCATGATGGGTGAACTCACCTTTTTCCTTGGTTTGCAAATCAAGCAAGGCAAACAAGGTACTTTCGTCCACCAGACGAAGTACACCAAGGACCTGCTCAAGAAATTTGACATGGCTGATGCGAAGCCACTCGCCACTCCAATGGCTACATCTGTAGCATTGGATCCTGACGAAGATGAAGAAGCCGTAGATCAGAAGGAGTTCCGAAGCATGATCGGCTCCCTCCTCTACTTGACTGCTACGAGGCCGGACATACACTTCGCAGTGTGTCTGTGCGCTCGTTTTCAGGCTTCACCACGAGCTTCGCACCGCCAAGCGGTAAAACGCATTCTCAGGTATCTCAAACATACCCTCGAATTTGGCATATGGTATTCAGCGTCTTCCTCTTTGTGTCTTCGAGGTTATTCAGATGCGGATTTTGCTGGGTGTAGGATTGATAGGAAAAGTATCTCTGGTACTTGTCATTTTCTGGGTACTTCTTTGGTTTGCTGGTCTTCTCGCAAACAGTCTAGTGTTGCACAATCGACGGCTGAGGCCGAATATGTTGCTGCAGCTAGCTGTTGCTCTCAGATTTTTTGGATGGTTTCCACTTTGCGGGATTTCGGGTTAGATTATAAGAGTGTTCCACTTTTCTGTGATAACACTAGTGCTATTTGTATTGCAAACAACCCGGTTCAGCACTCCATAACCAAACACATTGATGTGCAATATCATTTTCTCAAAGATCACAATGAGAAGGGTGATATTGAACTTCAATATGTTGATAGCCAACACCAGCTAGCCGATATTTTCACTAAACCCCTCGATGCTTCTCGATTTGCCTACTTGTGTGGGGAACTTGGTATTTGTCACCCTTACGGCATTTTGTGAGGGGGAGCTGTTTTTAATTGTCGTGCATATGCTCATCATGTGTGAAATTGCATTTACATCTCTTGCACTTATATGCCTGATTATAATTCATGAAATCGTGTCAGCTCAGCTCTATTTAATATATCTGAAACATTCATGTGCATGATGTTTTCTTTCCAAAATCAAATCGTGCTCACTGCTTAGTCTTGAATCTAGCATGTTTAGGCAGGACTGCTTTAACTATCTTTCTACTTGATAGCAAGACTCCTTTTCTCTGGATGCTAAAAATTGCAACTTGAAAAAAAAATTGTTCTACTTACTCATGAATATTCATCAAGTGCTAAAAAATTGGTTCACTTAATTAAAATCAAAAACTCCATGATTTGCATGCTTCAAGTGAAAAGATCCAGGTGGGTTTGTTTGTCGCACTACTCTATTCTAGACTGCTTACCATTGCACATTGGTCTGAACTGGGATAGTGTAGTGTATGCCAAAATCACCGCCTTAAGCTTCAAATGGCTTTCATGCCTAGGCTTGGCCTGATTGGAAAGTATAAGGTGGACAAACAAATAACCCCTAGCATTATGAAAAGAACAGCAAAATTCATTGCTCATCAAGTTTGCTTTCAATGCTCCATTTGAACTGGAATTGTCTGTCTTAAGTAGAACTTGACTAGCTCTGCGCAGTCCTTGCTGTTACTTGTCTAGTTACCTTGATTGAGTGGTGAGGCTTTTATTTCAAACTGATAAAATCACATGCTGTCATCATGTTTTTAGAGAATGTTAAATTGAGCTGAGCACATGATAATTGGTATTAAATGTTGGCATATTTTTGCTTTATATGTCTTTGCAATTCTGCTCATTTCGAAGCTATGTATCTTTTACATGCTCCTTGATGCTTGCATTGCCAAAGGGGGAGAAATTTTTGGGTTCTCTGCTGCAAGGGGGTAAAATTACTCAGGGGGAGTTTTTATCTTGCAAAGGGGAGATTTGCCGAAGGGGCTTTTACTCTTTTGAAAAGGGGGAGGAAAATTCTTTTGTCATGTGACATGATTTGGCTCGTTTCTGAGTTTTTATGGTCACTTGTGTGCTGAAATTCTTTAAATTTTCTTGAACTTGAATTTGGTTGTCAATGCACTCATCAAGGGGGAGATTGAGAAACCAAGGGTTGGTTTCGGAGTCTGTGATGAGTGATTGACTGTGTTTACCCTCTGTTTCGAAGGGGTACCTCCGAAGGGGTTCGGAGGTTGGTTCTCCGAAGGTGTTCGGAGGTTGTTTCACCGAAGGGTTCAGTGGGTTTGGTTGCTGCAGCTGTTGCAGCGGAGTGTGCCTGTCGGAGGGGTCCGACAGTACACGATGAATGGTTGTACCGAAGGTCTCGGTACTTTGGGCGGTACACCGGAGTGTGTGCCGAAGGTTGCTTACCCGGAGAGGTCTCCGGAGTACTGGATATACTTGTATGCTTGTCTGTGGTGCGCAGGGGACTTCAGAGGCGACGGACGGTTCGTAGCAGGTGAACCTGGGTCAAGCGGGAGGCTTGATGCCAGTGGAGTAGGGAGCTTTGTCACGAAGGCTGCGAAGGGGTCTAGGTCGGACCTCGGGTCGAGGTGCACCAGGAGAAGGCAGTAAGTGCGGAGCGTGGCTCCGGGTGAAGGTACTCCGAGACAAAGTCCTCGGAGGCGAGGCACTTCGAAGGGTACTCCGAGTGGAGTAACTTCAGAGTATGGTGGATCAAGTCCTCAGCAGAGGCAAGACGTTCGATGTGTGCTCCGGAGGGAGACACTCGAAGGTACCCGACGAAGGTCTCAGAAGTCAAGGTGCATCGAAGGCATGGTCCGGATGAGGCTTGTCGAGGAGTGTGCTCGGGGAGAGGTACTGCGACGAAGTGCTCATGGAATGCTTCATGCGGAGGCCTTGGACGAAGGAGGGACTTCAAAGGGTGGTACTCCGAAGGGGGGCTTCGGAGTGAAGAAGGCTTCGGAGCGAGGCTAGCTCCGGAGCAAGGATGACTTGTGGTACTTCGGCCATGCATGGCTTCGGTACACGGACTGACGGAGTTCGAGCTGGGAGTAGCTGCAAAGCCGTGGTGGTCCACTCCGAGGGTGTTGGTGCGAAGGCCCAAGGGCTTTGACGGCTTCGGCTCAAAACCGTCACTGTATCGGAGGCTAACTTCGGTGAAGCGAAGGCCGTCAGGCTCAAGGCTTCTCACCGAAGCTAACGCACCCCTCGCGTGCGAAGGGGAGCTCCAGAAAGGTCAAAGACTGCAAAGGCTGACATTGTCTGCTCTGCAAAAAGCTGACGCTGTCCCCTCTGCAAAGCTGACAGAGAAGCCTCCAAATAAAGTTGACTACCTTTTGTACCCCTCTGTTCTGTAGAGACAAAACCAATGTAAACCCTAGGGGTAAAGCAGTCAATTCACTTGGGTGAATAGTGGCTATAAATAGTGGGGCTGGGTAGGTAACATTTCACACTTTGAGCATTCACTGTTGAGCTCCTGTACTAGCCACCACACGGTGTATTCATCCTGTGAGTTCATTTATTGTGTTTCTTGTTCAAGCATCGAAGCCCTGCTTCTGTGTTAAGTTTCTGCTTGAGCTTGTTTGCATACCTCGCTAGTAGTAGTGCGCCGAAGCCTGTCTAGGCGAAGTGTGTTTTTGTGCGAAGTGTGCTTTTTAAGTGTGCGTTCGCTCTGTGTAACTGGAGGCTAGACCTCGCTGTTTACTAGCGAAGCCCTGATCGAAGCCCATCGTTTCTTCCCGTGTCGAGGTCCTTAGCGAAGTCCGTAAAGTGTGCGTTTAGACCTTCGGTGTACGAAGCCCAGCACTAGTTGCTGTCGCTAAGTACTTGGTTGAAGTCCTCAGAGGGTAGTCCACTCTTGCGAAGGGTGAAGTGCGAAGCCTGCTCGAAGCACCCTGTGTGCGGAGCCTGCACTGACTTGGCTGAGTTGATTTTTTGGGGTTGCGTGTTGAGCGAAGTCTTCTTGGCTTCGGACTTTTACTCCTTGCGAAGCCTATGTTCGGAGCTGTCAAATACCACCGAACCAGAACTTCGAAGGTTGTGTTCGAAGCCTGTTCCGCAGTAGACTGAATTAAAACAGAAGGCTATTTTTAGCCTGAAATTTTAAAAGCTCCCATTCACCCCCCTCTGGTCGCCGTTTCTGGTCCAACATATTCTCTCTGTGGTTGAAAAATGCACTGAAAGGGAAGGGTGGAATGGATTTGCTTTTGGCTAAAAAAAAATGTATGCTGACAAGGCAGGGTTAGCTCTAAGGTTGGGCTATGAGAGAACCACTCCAAACACTCTGAGCGAAACAGTGTTCACTCCACTCACTACCCTTGAGAAAGAAAGAGCCCAATTAGACATCACACAAAAAGTCAAGAATCCTACTCAACCTATTAAAAAGCCCTTTGTTCACCAAAGGAAACTACTCAGCAAAAACCCAAGAAAACTTTGAGATTTGCGCCTGAGACCCATGCTCACACACCCAAGAGAGTGTATCACTACTACTATTGTCATCAGGTGGGTCATTTGGTTGGGTTTTGCTTTCGTCGTATCAAAGATGAATGACGTTCTTTTGCGATGAGCTTTCAGAACATGCATTACCCATCTTTTGGTATGCATGAGTCTGCTTTTCACTCTTATTCTGATTTTGAGGCTCCCCATGGTCCCATGAGAGATTTTGCGCGTCATGGTGTACACCATGCTTCATATGGTGCTAGACCGCATGTAGGAGGCTTTGATTCTCGACAGTTTATGAGATCTCATCATTTTCTAGGCTCGCGCTTTGGTGGTAGACCACACACTTTTTATCCTGACTCATACCCTGTGCATGATCAGTCTACTGCTTTACCTGGTTCTCGAGTTTTACAATGCTAGATTCCTAAACAGTTTTCACTCACCCCATCACTGAGCATTCAAGATCTTCTAGCATATTTTGAGGGGGAGTTGTGTAGCATTGCATGAGATTCTGTTATATGATTAATTGCTTTTACAAGTACATGATTTGTTATGCTTTTAAAGTATTGTCTTTAATACTGTTGATTACACTTGGCTTGAATACATCTGATATCTGTCATGAGCATGACTTTTATTTGTGAAAATTTGAAAATGATCACTGCTTAGTCTAGAAACTAGCATGAATAGGTTGAGTGCTTTTTCTATCTTTTACTTACCTGATAGCTAGGTCCTTTTCACTTGGACGCTAATACGCAACTTGATTTTATCAAAAATATTGTCCCAAAAATTAAAAAAATGGATGAAAAATGAATGAAAATGAGAATGATAATGATTGATATCCATGCTATTTTGTGCTGAAATTGAAAAGATTCAGGTGGGTTTGCTTTGTCGCACTACTTTGTTCTAGACTGCTTACCATAGCACTTTGGTATGAACTGGGACATTAAAGTGTATGCCGAGACCATTGCTTTAAGCGTCTGATGGTTTCAACCTAGGCTTAGCATGGTCGGTTAGCATAAGGTTGACTTGCAAATAACCCCTGGCACTACAATGAAAAATAAAAAATCAAAAGCTTGAATCAATTGCATATCAAGTTTGCTGAAGCTACTGGTAGTGGAATATGCTTATCCGGTTAGTATTTGATTACCTTTTGCATCTAATGCCTTGCCATGTCTAGTATGCTAGTCTGAGTAGTGATGCTTTTATTTGCTAAAATTTGAAAATGCTTGCTCATGCCTTTTGTTTAGATAGTATTCATCTGAGTGTTTCATTCAGTACTTTTAGACAATATTCAAGGCAAATGTTTGTGTGTACTGTAATTAGAATTGCTCATATTTCAGAAGCTTGCATCTATACTCTACCCTCACACCCCTCTTTGCATGTTTTTATCATCTTGATGCTTGCATTGCAAAAGGGGGGAAATGGTTTACATGATGCTTTTGGATGATTCTTTGTTAAGGTGGAGTAATGGCTTTCATGATGCATTGATGCTTTTGCCAAAGATAGGGAGAATGCTTTGCATGAGTTTTTACCCAAGGGAGAGATCTTTTACCAAGTGACATGTTTTGGCTCTTTTTTGAGTTTTTATGGTCACTTGTGTGCTTAACTTGAAACTTTCATCGTGTTTCTGTTTGGGGTTGTCAATGAACTCATCAAGGGGGAGATGTGAAACCAAGTGAGGTCGCATTGTGGTTTTTGTCTATTTTATGAGTGATTGACAATGTTGAGTGATCTGGAGTGATGAGTGAGTGAGATGTGGCTTGATTGCATCGATGGGATCGATGTATGGATATGGATTGTGCCGAGGGGATCGGTGTGCATCGCGTTTCATGTTTGGGCTTTTCTCATGTGTGCAGGGTGGAGATGTTAACCAACTGTCAACGGCGGGTGATCAAGGGTCAAGCAGAGAGCTCGATGCTAGAGGATCAAGGATGCTGGGTGAAGTTGGATATGATCTCAGGAGTGCACGAGGAGATAGAGCAAGACATGGACGGATGGATGGTCGAGACAACATGACGGTCAAGTCAGCAAAAGGGAGGTCAGTGCAAGTGTTCAGCGGCTCGAGGGGATCGAGAGCGTGAGAGACTTGCTGGCGGTCGAGTTCACGGATTGACGTCACATGTCGGCGATCGAGGAGGCTTTGTCGGTTTTGCTGAAAAACATCTCATCTCTAAATGTTTTTAAATTCCAATAAATAGGAGTTTATTTTCGTTTAGTAATTTAGATTAAGTGTAAACTTTTAGTATTTTTCGGTATTATCAAATTCTGAAAATATATTAAAAGTATAGGGTCAATGTTGTAATAAATTAGAGTCAACATTAGTGTATTTTTTAGAATTTGTAATTATGAAAATACACCATGGCATTTGGGTAAATACTATCAACTTTAACCCTAATGGCATTTTGGGGATTACTTTAGTAGGTGAGCTTATATAAACGACCCCATGCCTAAGGGTTAGGGTTGCCTACTTTATTTTGAACCGGAAATTTTTCTTTCAACTATGCTATCATCTTCTCTAAAATTTCTGTTCATTTTGATGGTATGAATTCTTGCAAGTTCCTTTCTTCAATTTGGATTTGCCTTCCTGTTGATTATCTCTTATGAAGAACAGTGCACCAGATCCCTGTTGTTTTTTGTCAACTGAGAAACAACTTAACCCACACTACAACAAAACAGGCAACTTCCGTCGGCCACCTTCTCCTCCCCCGCCGTCATGTCGCAGCAAACAGTTGTCTTGTGTCCGGCGGTCCGGCGACCAGCGGTGCAGGGCGAGGCGTTTGCCGGTGGGTGGGCGAAGGTGGCGGCCAGTGGGCGGCGGCAGCGGCCAGTGGATGGAGGCGAACTTCGAGATCCTCGTGGCCGCGGCGATGGGTTGCTCGGGGACAAGGCGGTGGAGGGGAGAGGAGGGGAGGTGGGAGGGGAAGGAGAAGCATGGCAGAGAGGGGAAGGCGGCGGAGGGGTTTAGGCGGAAAGGGGGGAGGGGAAATTAGGGCATGCCATGGCAGTCGCGTGGGAGGATAAGCGGAATTCACTTCCGTCGGCTAGTATATGACCGACGGAAGTTCCCAAATTCTTTCGTCGGCTGAGCTGAGGCGGACGGAAGTTTTATAACTTTCGTCGGCTGAGAGGTGGGCCGACGAAAGTTAATAATTTCTTTCGTCGGCTCCATTTGGCCGACGGAAATTAGTTTTCTTTCGTCGGCTTTCCAAAAAACCGACGGAAATTAAAAAAGCCGACGAAAATTTATTATTTTCTTGTAGTGCCAGCGCCGCTGCTTTTTGTTCTGCTTTCCGAGAAATCTGTGCTCCACCGTTTTCACTTCTTTTCTTTCCGAGAAACAGTGCTAAGTTTTCATGTTGTTTTTGTCTCTTGGTAAAAACTGTGTGCAGTAATTAAAGTTTGCCTTCCGAAAGAAATTTTTGTAGCCGGTTGGTTGTGTTTGTCTTCCAAACTACAACAAAGTGTGATTATTTTCTCTTTGCTTTCCGAGAATCATTTCTTCTCCTACTTGTTTATTTTATCTTGCCATTTGAACATCTCAGTTGCTTGTATGCCTACTGCATGAAGAAATCACAAGATATAGTGATTCAGGTTGTCAAGCAATTAGGTGTTCTTTTATTCTCTCACTAAAAATTAAGTTTTGTGTGTTGATATGCATGATTTACTCTATGTATCACCAGCTTCTACACTTTGTGTGTTTTGCCACGGTTTTGCAGAAGCTACATCTGCACTAGTACTGCTCCTAAGACTCCAACTGATTGCTTTTGAGGCATTTATCAGTTTTGGATTCATTTCAGAATTTGTTAGTACAGTGCATCATAGCAGCTGAGCTCAGGGTACTGCCTTCAACCAAACAGACACCTTTTTGCTCATGGGGACCATGTCTCAGCCAGAAGTTTCCTCACTATCCCTGATGCACGGTACTGTTCAACAAGCATAAGACTTAAATCGTACATTTAGAGAATGTACCGAACTTTTAACATTATGTACTTCTTCGGATACTTGGATTCAACCGATGTAATCTCTTTACTTATATGTGGGTTAATATGTTTTGTTAGAAACAACTGTTAATGTAGTATTGAAAGGAATTTCCATATATTAATCACGCTATATATGAATCTACGGGGTCACACACTAAACGAGATTAGAACATTAGATTCAAATAGGAAGTAAATTGGACTCGGTTTGGATACACTACTACAAACCGTCACTGTAGTGGCGTTGGGCAAAAACACTGTAGTGGCAGGCCATTAGATGCCCGCCACTACAGTTGCTGGTGCTGACGGCAGCACCAGCGCCCGCCACTACTATTGGTAAAGTAGTGGCGGTCGGTGCTGACGTTATCCCGGACCGCCACTATTTTACCAATAGCAGTGGCGGGCGCTGGTGCTGCCCGCCGCTGCTAAGTTGTCCGCCACTAAAGTATTGATGATATCACTTGCGACCGCCACTACTATTCTAGTTATAAATGCGCAGCTTCTTCCTCCGTGAGCTCTACCGGAGTTCGCATTTAATTTCGTCCATACAATGACGACAAAAATCTAGATAAAGAGGGGGAGGCTTTGTTTTCGTTTCTTTTGAAGGATTTCATTCTAGGAGGTAAATCCATGCCGAATCTCACATTTATTTAGTATTTAATCATGTATACAATGAGTTATTAGCGTTTTACTAATTTAGTGTTTGTGAATAAAAATTTTCAAATAATCTTTCATTTACAGTGTTTCCTTCTCCCAAATGAACAAATATGACCCTCCTCACAATTATTCATCACTTGTATATTGATTTACGTCATTTTAATCTCTTTTTTAATTTGATTTATGATTATAGATCTAGAGTTATGTTGTTTGGAGAGAGAGAAACCAATATAGTTAATTTATTTAATAATTTTTTCTGCTTAATACATAGTTTGAATTAAAGCATTTTTAATTAATGTTGTTATGAGCGATAATAAATCAATATATTTTCAATTTGTAAATTACTAAAATTAACAATAACGAATTTATTAATATTTTTTCAAATAATATATGTTTTAGATAGAGCACAGGTCCTGGATGTACTCGTCCAACGATGGAGATGTGGTGGCATATTTTAACAGAGTAACTGAATTTACTGAAGCTGTCGCACAATATGCTTCCCGTCAGAGTGAAGAGGCAATATATTGTCCTTGTAAAGTTTGTAAAAACAAAGCGATGTATTCGTGTTCAGATCGTGAAACCATACGATTTCACTTGTTGAAAAATGGTTTCGTGAAGAATTATTATATATGGACGAAACACGGTGAGATGAGCCAAAATCCTCCTGAAGATTCTGTTGTGACGCAAGATGCTCATCAACATAGAAGAGGTTGTGATCATACATTCGACATAACACATGATGATGTTGATCAACATGATGATGATGAGGCCTTTGATGTGGAGGAACTGATGCGAAATGTTGCGCCTGAGGTGTTGTTGCAGAGAACTACAACCAAAGGATACGATAACTTTGAAGCACCTGACAAAGCATCTAAAAACCTTCTTTACAAGGAACGCCACAGATGCGATAAGCAGTATACTGTATTGTACATAATTCTTGAGCTTATGAAACTGAAGGCCAGCAATAGATGATCTAACACTAGTTTTTCAGATCTTTTAAACTCCTAAAAAGGTTTTGCCGAAACCCAATGGTCTACTATCTGATACGTACCAAGCAAAGATGATTTGTCCGTTGACTTTGGGCGTTCAGAAGATTCATGCATGCCCGAACCACTGTATCCTATATCGAAAAGAGTATGGATTGTTAGAGAGATGTCCGCAGTGCAACGTAAGTCGATACAAATGTCCAAATAACTGTGTGGAGGACTACAATGACCACCAGAAGAAGAATAATAAGAGGTTGCAGAAGATGAATAAAAATGTTATTGCAGACCATCCTGGAAAAAAGACGGAGAAGAAAGTTCCAGCCTTAGTAATGTCGTACCTACCAGTGATTGATTGCTTCAAACGTATGTTCTCTAATCCTAGAGATGATGAACTATTAATTTGGCATTTCGCTGGGCGAAAGAACGGAAAACTTTGGCACCCTGCAGATGCTAGGCAGTGGAAATCATTTGACCTGGCCCATCCAGATTTCTCGGACGATCCTAGAAATATCAGGATGGGACTTAGCACGGATGGAATGAATCCCTTCGGTGAGATGAGGAACCCACATAGTACGTGGCCGGTCTTTCTATGCTTGTTCAACATTCCATCATGGTTGTGCCATAAAAGAAAATACCTTATGCTCACTACTCTAATTTCCGGTCCAAAACAACTTGGCAATGACATTGATATCTTTCTAGAACCTTTGATGGAGGATAAGAAACGTCTATGGGAACATGGTGTCTGTGTGTGGGATGAGCACAAGAAAGAGCACTTCAATCTAAGAGCCATGATCTTTTGCACCATAGCTGACAACCCAGGATGCATGTCCCTAACAGGACAGGTTAAAGGAAAGACAACATGTGTAGTGTGTGTGGATCAGACAGAATCTATGCATCTTCCATCATTCGTTAAGACGATATATATGCGACACCGCATATTTTTACCAAAAAACCACAAATATCGAAGAAATAGGAACCATTTCGACGGTAAAATCGAGCATGGACAGCCTCCACAACATCGAGATGGCAAATTTCTATTCGAAATGGTAAAGAATATCAAAGTTGTTTTCGGAAAGAAGAGGAAGAAATCTAAAAAAATTTCAAAGGACGCTCCATTTAAAAAGTAGTCAATCTTCTTTCGATATTTGCCCTATTGGAAGGAGTTGGAGATTGGTCATGCTATCGATACAATGTACGTTGAGAAGAATGTCTTCGAAAGCACCATCGGTATTTTGTTAGACATACCGGGCAAATCAAAAGATGGACTCAAAGTACGAAGGGACCTTCAAACTCTAAGAATTAGACCCAAGCTTCATCCATAGGAAAGGGCCAATGGAAAATTTTTTCCTTGCGGCTGCTAGCTATAACCTCACAATTGACGAGAGATGATCAATCTGCAGGTGTCTACATGGAATTAGAGTTCCAACAGGATTCTCAACGAATATAAAGAATATTGTCTCCGTAGCAGATTTGAGGATGAGCGGCTACAACACTCATGATTGTCATGTTGTGCTTGGGCTATTCCTCGCCATCGCAGTAAGAGGAATCAAAAATTAATTTCTGAAGATAGTGATAACACGCATGTGTCACTTCTTCAATGTCATATCAAAGAATGTGATAGACACTGAAGAGTTAAATGAATTACGTAAACAAATGAGGGAGACTATGTGTCAGCTTGAGATGTGCTTTCCTCCTTCATATTTTGATATTATGGAGCACTATATGATACATATAGCAGACCAAATCTTTGTTCTCTGTCCAACGTACATGCACAATATGTATGCGTACGAGCGTCTAATGGTTATCTTCAAGGGTTACGTACGAAATCCTGCTTATCCAGAGGGTTCCATGATAGAGGGCTAGACGACTAAGGAAGTTATTGGGTGCTACGCAGATTACATAAGAGATGGAAGACCAATAGAAGTTCCCGTGTCTCGGCACCATGGAAGACTCACCGGTAAAGGAACTAAAGGCAGGAAAATCATACGAGACAATAGCTACCAAACAATAAGAGAATCACATTACAGTGTAATGCATCAGTTGGCGATTATGAGACCATATGTTGAACAACACCTACAAGAGCTTCGTGAAAAAGAATGAAGATCGCGATGAACAATGGATTATGAAAGAACACAAAATTCATTTCACATCATGGCTGAGGGATCTAAACCTTTCGATTGGAGAAACTGACGAAGAGATGATGATAAATAAATTGTCTTACGGTCCATTGAGCATGGTTAAAACATGGCAAGCGTATGACATCAATGGTTTCACATTCTATACCAAAGCAAAGGATCAAAAGAGTCAGCGCCAAAATAGTGGTGTCAAAACAGATGCAGAAGATAGCACTGGACAAAAGAATGCTTACTATGGATACATCGAAGAAATATGGGAACTTAACTACGGGAACTCTATAGAAATCCCTGTATTTAAGTGCCAGTGGGTCATACATCCAGAAGGTGTGGAGGTGGATGATTACAGGTTTATGATAGTTGACCTTAATAAGGTGGCTTATAAAGATGACCCTTGGATACTCGCTCAATCCGTGGCACAAGTATTTTACATACTTGATCCTAAAGATGAGAAAAAATACATCGTTGCTCCAGGAAAAGAAAGAATTGTTGGAGTTGATGGAGTCGAAGACGAAGAAGAATACAATCAGTTTGATGAGATGTCGTTTTTTGTTGACATATCAAGGATCAATGTGGTTGAAGCAAAACTGTCATTTGGCAGTGTGATTCCTTATCTACGCACCAATGGCGATGGAAAATTAGTGCAAGGCTAGATCATTTATGTTTAGCGTTCGTATTTGTAAAATCAATTTTGTCATTAATGTTAAAACATGTTCAAGATCAAATGAGGATTTAATTAAACATAAATAGAACTATTTTTTTAAAATTTTTATTGTTTGGGGCCAATAGCAAGGTTCAAATCTCAAACCGCTTGCCAGCAGTGAGGTTCGAACCTCGAACCGCATAGCCCCAGGTGAGCCCCCCGCACCACTGCGTTACCAAGTGTTTCTCGACATTGTAGGAAGTGTATTATATGCTAGATATATAATCCCTACCTCTATTAGTAGTGGCGGTCGGATTAGTAGTGGCGGGCTGGTGACATCATCGCCCGCCACTACTAAGAAAAAATAGCAGTAACGGGCAGGATGACGTCAGCATGCCCGCCACTGCTAATACACCTATATATATTTTCCACTCCCGCTGTCCGAAAACCTAGTTTCATTTTCTAAACCCTAAACTCCCGTGTCGCCCCCCTCCGCCCGTCGCCACCGTCCCAGAGCACGTCGCCGCCGCCCTCCGCTCGTCGCCGCCGTCCTCGGAGCTCGTCGGCGCTGCCCATCGCCGCCAGTCAGTAAATGGTTATTAACCTAGATTTGGTCTTATTTTATTTGAGCTTAGGGTTAAAATGATTTCTAATTGTTATATTAATTTATTCATGGTAATATAATTTAGTATAATATTACTAGTAGAATGCACTATAACAATAATGTTTTTTAATGTACTGTAAAAAATTTCTGAGAAAATTTTTTTCCACTATAATAATAATGTTTTTTAATGTACTATAATATTGCTAGCTTAGAGTTTTTTCATGTTATATCAATGTGACAAAAAAATTGCAGATGCATATATGTTGCCATATATTCACGAGATTAATTAACCAAAGTATATATGTTGCCCACAAATTTCCCACTAGCCATTCCCGACCCCAACCTCGACGACAGCGCCCTCCTCACCGGTTCACGATGACTCCTCCTAAGATTGAACCAAACAGTGGATCCTCAGTCTCTACATCAAGTGGCGTGTGTGAGGTTTGCAAATGTGGTAAACTTAAGGTACATGGTATAGTTTGCAGTTGTTTGGCGAAGAAAGTGATTCTCATAATGGACTCCGACTAGGAGGACGACTCGCGATCGCCACAACCAGATAGGGTAAGTGTTGGTAGACAGAAGAATGATGAGACAACCGGTGGTAGAGGGAAACATGCCGAGGCTAACGGTGGAAAAGGGAAGCATGCAGAGCAATGCGGCAGCAAGAGGAGGCAGGAGGCAAGATCCTCTTTTTATGCAAATGTTATATTTTTACCAGCCAATTCAATCATTGATAAGTTGTTCTCACTATCGCCGTCGCGTGTATTTTCTTGTTCAGGAATATGGAGAGCAGTTCAGACTGCCTGATGATGCCGAGTTGGTTGAGGATTGGCAAGTTGAGGCTTTTTATCTGTTTAACAAGAAATAGGTTGGGTTTGTGCCGAGGAAGAAGAAGAATCTCCAAACCATATCTTTCTTCTGGGTTTGACCAGTAGTGTGTTTCAATGTGTAACCTGGTTTCCCCAGCCTGGACTTGTGTTTGTTTACTTGCTTTCAAATAAACGTGATGTGTCAAGCAAGCCCCCGCACCATTGCGCTACAAAGTCTCGATTATATCGTAACAACATGACAACAAGTCTTGTCTTTTTAGACTTTATTTGATTTTTTGAGGATTAAAAAACTATAAAGATACATGTCTTGTAGTTCAAATTTAACTTATTTTGACTTTAATCATAAAACACACTTAGTGAAATAAAAAACAGTAAAGTGAGATTTTTATTGTTATGATGTATTTTAATTGTTAAAAAAATTCAAGTTCAAATGAAGATTTAAACATCTATAAAAAACTTGCTGAGAATTAGAAAAGAAATGAAAAAAATGTTTGGGGCCAACAGCAAGGTTCAAACCTCAAACCGCCTGCCGGCAGCGAGATTCGAACCTCAAACCGCATGGCCCCAAGTGAGCCCCCGCACCACTGCGCTACCAAGTGTTTCTCGACATTGTAGGAAGTGTATGATATGCTAGATAATCCTTACTACCCATATTACTAGTGGCGGGCACGTGTAATCAGTGGCGGGCATGCTGACATCACCAGCCCACCACTGCTAATCCTATTAGTAGTGGCGGTCGCATGACGTCATCGGCCCGCCACCACTAAGTCGAGTGACGTAAACTGACGCAGAAAAATACCAACTTTTTAAATTTGATAAGTTATGATGTATTTTTATTGTTAAAAAAATTCAAGTTCAAACGAGGATTTAAACATCAATAAAAAAGTGCTGAAAATTTAAAAAAGTACAAAACAGAAAAAATGTTGTTTTGGCGCCAGCAGCAAGGTTCGAACCTCAAACCGCCTACCGGCAGCAAGGTTTGAACCTCGAACCGCATGGCACCAAAGCACCCCCCGCACCACTGCGCTACAAAGTCTTTCTCGGCAATGTGTGCAGTGTATGCTAGATAATCCCTACCTCTATCTAGACTTTTTTGCATTTAAATACCAATTTCTGTTAATGAAAAATATCAATTTTTGCAATTAGAATATTGGTGTTGTATTTTTAATGTAAAAAAAGTTTCAAGTTCAAAGGAAGAATCAACTATAGGTTTTGCTTTCAAACCTGAGTCATTTCATCTCTAAACCCTAATTCATCCCCGGAAAATCTTAGGTTTCTTAACGCCCTACATGATTATTTTCTCGAAACAATTTTATTTTTTATAATAACATCTATGGATCGATCATATCATAACAACATGACAAGTCTCATCTTTTTTAGACTTTATTTTATTTTTTGAGGATTTAAAAACTATAAAAATACAAGTTGTCGATCGAGTGTTGTGGAAACCTACATTTTTATGATGGTTTTAAATTTATTGGATAATAACTAATTATAGAGTCAAAAACATGAATATGGTTTTCTATAAATTTTGGTGAATTATTTCATATCTTGTAGTTCAAATTGAACTTATTTTGACTTTGATCATAAAAACACACTTAATGAAATAAAAACAGTAAACTGAGGAAGAAAAATACCAATTTTTGCAATTAGAATATTGGTGTTGTATTTTTATTGGACAAAAAGTTTCAATTTCAAAGGAAGAATCAACTATAGATTTTGCTTTCAAACCTCAGTCATTTCATCTCTAAACCCTAATGCATCGCCGGAGAATCTCAGGTTTCTTAATGAAATAAAAAAAGTAAAGTGAGGCAGAAAAATACCAATTTTTTAAATTTGATAAGTTATGATGTATTTTTATTGTTAAAAAACAATCAAGTTCAAACTAGAATTTAAACATCAATAAAAAAGTCATGAAAATTAGAACAAAAATGAAAAAAAATGTTTGGATGCTAGCAGCAAAGTTCGAACCTCAAACCGCCTGCCAGCAGCAAGGTTCGAACCTCGAACCGCATGGCACTAAAGCAAACCCCCACACCACTGCGCTACAAAGTCTTTCTCGGCGATGTGTGCAGTGTATGCTAGATAATCCCTACCTCTACCTGGACTTTTTTGCATTTAAATACCAATTTCTGTTAATGAAAAATACCAATTTTTGCTATTAGAATATTGGTGTTGTATTTTTATTGTACAAAAAGTTTCAAGTTCAAAGGAAGAATCAACTATAGGTTTTGCTTTCAACCCTGAGTCATTTCATCTCTAAACCCTAATTCATCCCCGGAGAATCTTAGGTTTCTTAACGCCCTACATGATTATTTTCTCGAAACAATTTTATTTTTATGACAACATCTATGGATCGATCATATCATAACAACATGACAAGTCTCATCTTTTTTAGACTTTATTTTATTTTTTGAGGATTAAAAAACTATAAAAATACAAGTTGTCGATCGAGTGTTGTGGAAACCTACATTTTTTATAATGGTTTTAAATTTATTGGATAATAACTAATTATAGAGTCCAAAACATGAATATGGTTTTTCTATAAATTTTGGTGAATTATTTCATGTCTTGTAGTTCAAATTGAACTTATTTTGACTTTGATCATAAAAACACACTTAATGAAATAAAAACAGTAAACTGAGGAAGAACAATACCAATTTTTGCAATTAGAATATTGGTGTTGTATTTTTATTGTACAAAATGTTTCAATTTCAAAGGAAGAATCAACTATAGATTTTTCTTTCAAACCTCAGTCATTTCATCTCTAAACCCTAATGCATCGCAGGAGAATCTCAGGTTTCTTAATGAACTAAAAAAAGTAAAGTGAGGCAGAAAAATACCAATTTTTTAAATTTGATAAGTTATGATGTATTTTTATTGTTAAAAAACAATCAAGTTCAAACTAGAATTTAAACATCAATAAAAAGTCATGAAAATTAGAACAAAAATGAAAAAAATGTTTGGATGCTAGCAGCAAGGTTCGAACCTCAAACCGCCTGCCGGCAGCAAGGTTCGAACCTCGAACCGCATGGCACCAAAGCAACCTCCCACACCACTGCGCTACAAAGTCTTTCTCGGCGATGTGTGCAGTGTATGCTAGATAATCCCTACCTCTACCTAGACTTTTTTGCATTTAAATACCAATTTCTGTTAATGAAAAATACCAATTTTTGCAATTAGAATATTGGTGTTGTATTTTTATTGTACAAAAAGTTTAAAGTTCAAAGGAAGAATCAACTATAGGTTTTGCTTTCAAACCTGAGTCATTTCATCTCTAAACCCTAATTCATCCCTGGAGAATCTTAGGTTTCTTAACGCCCTACATGATTATTTTCTCGAAACAATTTTATTTTTATGACAACATCTATGGATCGATCATATCATAACAACATGACAAGTCTCATCTTTTTTAGACTTTATTTTATTTTTTGAGGATTTAAAAACTATAAAAATACAAGTTGTCGATCGAGTGTTGTGGAAACCTACATTTTTTATGATGGTTTTAAATTTATTGGATAATAACTAATTATAGAGTCCAAAACATGAATATGGTTTTTCTATAAATTTTGATGAATTATTTCATGTCTTGTAGTTCAAATTGAACTTATTTTGACTTTGATCATAAAAACACACTTAATGAAATAAAAACAGTAAACTGAGGAAGAAAAATACCAATTTTTGCAATTAGAATATTGGTGTTGTATTTTTATTGTACAAAAAGTTTCAATTTCAAAGGAAGAATCAACTATAGATTTTGCTTTCAAACCTCAGTCATTTCATCTCTAAACCCTAATGCATCCCCTGAGAATCTCAGGTTTCTTATTAAAATAAAAAAAGTGAAGTGAGGCAGAAAAATACCAATTTTTTAAATTTGATAAGTTATGATGTATTTTTATTGTTAAAAAAAATTCAAGTTCAAACGAGGATTTAAACATCAATAAAAAAGTGCTGAAAATTAGAACAAAAATGAAAAAAAATGTTTGGATGCTAGCAGCAAGGTTCGAACCTCAAACCGCCTGCCGGCAGCAAGGTTCGAATCTCGAGCCGCATGGCACCAAAGCAACCCCCTGCACCACTGCGCTACAAAGTCTTTCTCGACGATGTGTGCAGTGTATGCTAGATAATCCCTACGTCTACCTGGACTTTTTTGCATTTAAATACCAATTTCTGTTAATGAAAAATACCAATTTTTGCAATTAGAATATTGGTGTTGTATTTTTATTGTACAAAAAGTTTCAAGTTCAAAGGAAGAATCAACTATAGGTTTTGCTTTCAAACCTGAGTCATTTCATCTCTAAACCCTAATTCATCCCCGGAGAGTCTTAGGTTTCTTAACGCCCTACATGATTATTTTCTCGAAACAATTTTATTTTTTATGATAACATCTATGGATCGATCATATCATAACAACATGACAAGTCTCATCTTTTTTAGACTTTATTTTATTTTTTGAGGAATAAAAAACTATAAAAATACAAGTTGTCGATCGAGTGTTGTGGAAACCTACATTTTTATGATGGTTTTAAATTTATTGGATAATAACTAATTATAGAGTCAAAAACATGAATATGGTTTTTCTATAAATTCTGGTGAATTATTTCATGTCTTGTAGTTCAAATTGAACTTATTTTGACTTTGATCATAAAAACACACTTAATGAAATAAAAACAGTAAACTGAGGAAGAAAAATACCAATTTTTGCAATTAGAATATTGGTGTTGTATATTTATTGTACAAAAAGTTTCAATTTCAAAGGAAGAATCAACTATAGATTTTGCTTTCAAACCTCAGTCATTTCATCTCTAAACCGTAATGCATCGCCGCAGAATCTCAGGTTTCTTAATGAAATAAAAAAAGTAAAGTGAGGCAAAAAAATACAAATTTTTTAAATTTGATAAGTTATGATGTATTTTTATTGTTAAAAAACAATAAAGTTCAAACTAGAATTTAAACATCAATAAAAAAGTCATGAAAATTAGAACAAAAATGAAAAAAAAAATGTTTGGATGCTAGCAGCAAGGTTCGAACCTCAAACCGTCTGCCGGCAGCAAGGTTCGAACCTCGAACCGCATGGCACCAAAGCAACCCCCCGCACCACTATGCTACAAAGTCTTTCTCGGCGATGTGTGCAGTGTATGCTGGATAATCCCTACCTCTACCTGGACTTTTTTGCATTTAAATACCAATTTCTGTAAATGAAAAATACCAATTTTTGCAATTAGAATATTGGTGTTGTATTTTTATTGTACAAAAAGTTTTAAGTTCAAAGGAAGAATCAACTATAGGTTTTGCTTTCAAACCTGAGTCATTTCATCTCTAAACCCTAATTCATCCCCGGAGAATCTTAGGTTTCTTAACGCCCTACATGATTATTTTCTCGAAACAATTTTATTTTTTATGACAACATCTATGGATCGATCATATCATAACAACATGACAAGTCTCATCTTTTTTAGACTTTATTTTATTTTTTGAGGATTAAAAAACTATAAAAATACAAGTTGTCGATCGAGTGTTGTGGAAACCTACATTTTTTATGATGGTTTTAAATTTATTGGATAATAACTAATTATAGAGTCCAAAACATGAATATGGTTTTTCTATAAATTTTGGTGAATTATTTCATGTCTTGTAGTTCAAATTGAACTTATTTTGACTTTGATCATAAAAACACACTTAATGAAATAAAAACAGTAAACTGAGGAAGAAAAATACCAATTTTTGCAATTAGAATATTGGTGTTGTATTTTTATTGTACAAAAAATTTCAATTTCAAAGGAAGAATCAACTATAGATTTTGCTTTCAAACCTCAGTCATTTCATCTCTAAACCCTAATGCATCCCCTGAGAATCTCAGGTTTCTTATTAAAATAAAAAAAGTGAAGTGAGGCAGAAAAATACCAATTTTTTAAATTTGATAAGTTATGATGTATTTTTATTGTTAAAAAAAATTCAAGTTCAAACGAGGATTTAAACATCAATAAAAAAGTGCTGAAAATTAGAACAAAAATGAAAAAAAATGTTTGGATGCTAGCAGCAAGGTTCGAACCTCAAACCGCCTGCCGGCAGCAAGGTTCGAACCTCGAGCCGCATGGCACCAAAGCAACCCCCTGCACCACTGCGCTACAAAGTCTTTCTCGGCGATGTGTGCAGTGTATGCTAGATAATCCCTACGTCTACCTGGACTTTTTTGCATTTAAATACCAATTTCTGTTAATGAAAAATACCAATTTTTGCAATTAGAATATTGGTGTTGTATTTTTATTGTACAAAAAGTTTCAAGTTCAAAGGAAGAATCAACTATAGGTTTTGCTTTCAAACCTGAGTCATTTCATCTCTAAACCCTAATTCATCCCCGGAGAGTCTTAGGTTTCTTAACGCCCTACATGATTATTTTCTCGAAACAATTTTATTTTTTATGATAACATCTATGGATCGATCATATCATAACAACATGACAAGTCTCATCTTTTTTAGACTTTATTTTATTTTTTGAGGAATAAAAAACTATAAAAATACAAGTTGTCGATCGAGTGTTGTGGAAACCTACATTTTTATGATGGTTTTAAATTTATTGGATAATAACTAATTATAGAGTCAAAAACATGAATATGGTTTTTCTATAAATTCTGGTGAATTATTTCATGTCTTGTAGTTCAAATTGAACTTATTTTGACTTTGATCATAAAAACACACTTAATGAAATAAAAACAGTAAACTGAGGAAGAAAAATACCAATTTTTGCAATTAGAATATTGGTGTTGTATTTTTATTGTACAAAAAGTTTCAATTTCAAAGGAAGAATCAACTATAGATTTTGCTTTCAAACCTCAGTCATTTCATCTCTAAACCATAATGCATCGCCGCAGAATCTCAGGTTTCTTAATGAAATAAAAAAAGTAAAGTGAGGCAAAAAAATACAAATTTTTTAAATTTGATAAGTTATGATGTATTTTTATTGTTAAAAAACAATAAAGTTCAAACTAGAATTTAAACATCAATAAAAAAGTCATGAAAATTAGAACAAAAATGAAAAAAAAAAATGTTTGGATGCTAGCAGCAAGGTTCGAACCTCAAACCGCCTGCCGGCAGCAAGGTTCGAACCTCGAACCGCATGGCACCAAAGCAACCCCCGCACCACTATGCTACAAAGTCTTTCTCGGTGATGTGTGCAGTGTATGCTGGATAATCCCTACCTCTACCTGGACTTTTTTGCATTTAAATACAAATTTCTGTAAATGAAAAATACCAATTTTTGCAATTAGAATATTGGTGTTGTATTTTATTGTACAAAAAGTTTTAAGTTCAAAGGAAGAATCAACTATAGGTTTTGCTTTCAAACCTGAGTCATTTCATCTCTAAACCCTAATTCATCCCCGGAGAATCTTAGGTTTCTTAACGCCCTACATGATTATTTTCTCGAAACAATTTTATTTTTTATGACAACATCTATGGATCGATCATATCATAACAACATGACAAGTCTCATCTTTTTTATACTTTATTTTATTTTTTGAGGATTAAAAAACTATAAAAATACAAGTTGTCGATCGAGTGTTGTGGAAACCTACATTTTTTATGATGGTTTTAAATTTATTGGATAATAACTAATTATAGAGTCCAAAACATGAATATGGTTTTTCTATAAATTTTGGTGAATTATTTCATGTCTTGTAGTTCAAATTGAACTTATTTTGACTTTGATCATAAAAACACACTTAATGAAATAAAAACAGTAAACTGAGGAAGAAAAATACCAATTTTTGCAATTAGAATATTGGTGTTGTATTTTTATTGTACAAAAAGTTTCAATTTCAAAGGAAGAATCAACTATAGATTTTGCTTTCAAACCTCAGTCATTTCATCTCTAAACCCTAATGCATCCCCTGAGAATCTCAGGTTTCTTATTGAAATAAAAAAAGTGAAGTGAGGCAGAAAAATACGAATTTTTTAAATTTGATAAGTTATGATGTATTTTTATTGTTAAAAAAAATTCAAGTTCAAACGAGGATTTAAACATCAATAAAAAAGTGCTGAAAATTTAAAAAAGTACAAAATAGAAAAAAATGTTGTTTTGGCGCTAGCAGCAAGGTTCGAACCTCAAATCGCCTGCCGGCAGCAAGGCTCGAACCGCATGACACAAAGCAACACCCCGCACCACTGCACTACAAAGTGTTTCTCGAAAATGTACCCACAACGTATATTAGATAACCCCCACCTCTCATAGTAGTGGCGGTCGGGTGTAATCAGTTGCGGTCATGATGACATCACCAGCCCGCCACTGCTATTCCTTTTAGTAGTGGCAGTCAAGCACCAGCGGCGGGCGGATTAGTAGTGGTGGGCTCGTGATGTCATCGTCCGCCACTACTAAGAGAAAATAGCAGTGGCGGGTCGGATGACATCAGCATGCCCACCACTGCTAATCGGCCTATATAAATTTTTCGCTCCCGCTGTCTGAAAAATACTTTTCATTTCTAAACCCTAATCTTCTCCCTTGGAGTCCGTCGTTGTGGTCTCCGAAGCCCATCGTCGCCGTCTCAAAGCCGTCGGTGTCCCCAGACCCCTCACCACCACCTCAGAGTCGTCGCAGGCGTCCTCGAAGCCCGTCACCGGAGCCCGCGTCGGTGTACCCGGACCCCTCGTCGCTGTCGTCCCTATCCCCGACGCACGCCGCCATCCCCATCACCGGAGCCCACGTCGATGTACCCGGACCCCTCGTCACTGCCGTTCCCATCCCCGACGCACGCCACCATCCCCGTCCCGGAGCCCGCGCCGCCACCCTCGGAACCCGTCGCCGCCGTCGCCCCGAACTCCACTGGAGCCCACGTCGCTGTCCTCGGACCCTACGCCGTCATCCCCATCCCTGAGCGCACGCCGCCGTCCCCGTTCAGGTTCCTAAAAATTTCCTCTTTTCCAATTTTCTCTGAAATTAATGCCCTGATTCAGAAATTCAATTTCAGTTTGAGGTTATTGTTTCAGGTTTTCCTTAAATTCATTGCAAGGTGTTTAGATGATTAAGTTTGTTGAAATTCTGATTTCTTGATCAGACATCAAGATTAAATAGCAAGTTTGTGATATAGTCTTTAATTTGACTCATTGGAGCTAAATCTATGATTTCAGTTGTAGATAGTAGAAGTTTAAAACTCCAGGTTGTTTTGTGTTGATAGTTTAAAATTTGAATCTGAAAAGTTTGGAGGAGCGTTGGGTGTTTTGAAAAGGCCATCTAATTCAAAAGAATTTTGTCGAGGCGCCTATTCACCCCCCTCTAGTTCTTGAGTGTTCTTATGTTCTTGAGTGTATCTTTGAGAGAGGTAGGCCAACACAAGCTAAGTTAGGTTTCTAGGGTTTATTTTCCTTAGAGCATATCCATTGTACTTGCTAAATGTGAATTGCTATGCAAATGGAGCTATATTTAATCAATTTATATAAAATAGAGATGCTCTTACATTTGTGGATAGTTATCATTTGTAGAACCACTGTATACTACTTTGTTACACATGTTTTCGCATTGATTAATGGAAATGTACCATGAGAAATATTAGTATAATTTTGGGTGAAGTCTTCTATATCTATGTTATGCCATGAGAAATATCGCATACCACATTACCACTTTTTTAGAACAACTTTTAGAGGCCTATGATGCAAATTGTAATTGAGTTATCTCATGTATGTCATCAAGCCGTGTGACACGTCCATTCCCATCAACAACTTCTTTCTTGTGTTGCTGTCAGGGAATGGATGTGCACACGGTTCCATGGCAGCCATGAACATTTTGAAAAACAACACAAAATATGCTGAGGCCTCAACAACACTAGAGAGAGAGAACAACACAATCTCCTAACTTGAGAATTAATATAGTGGCTTCGGAAGTAATAGCTAACTACTGTAGCCAAGAAGAGTTTTCATACATTTCCCACCTTTGACACTGTGATCAGTTTACTACTACTATTATTTCTAAGGCTACTATACTAATCCTCAAGTTCATCCGGCTGAAGACCAACATTAGATTCTGCAATTCCTTTTAGAGGCCTATGATGCAAATTGTTATTAAGTTATCTCATGTATGTCATCAAGCCGTGTGACACATCCATTCCCATCAACAACTTCTTTCTCGTGTTGCTGGCAGGGAATGGATGTGCACACGGTTCCATGGCATCCATGAACATTTTGAAAAACAACACAAAATATGCTGAGGCCTCAACAACACTAGAGAGAGAGAACAACACAATCTCCTAACTTGAGAATTAATATAGTGGCTTCGGAAGTAATAGCTGACTACTGTAGCCAAGAAGAGTTTTCATACATTTCCCACCTTTGACACTGTGATCAGTTTACTACTGCTATTACTTCTAAGGCTACTATACTAATCCTCAAGTTCATCTGGCTGAAGACCAAGACTAGATTCTGCAATTCCTTTTAGAGGCCTATGATGCAAATTTTTATTGAGTTATCTCATGTATGTCATCAAGCCATGGGGCACATCCATTCCCATCAACAGCTTCTTTTTCTCGTGTTGCTGATAGGGAATGGATGTGCTCATGGTTCCATGGCAGCCATGAACATTTTGAAATACAACACAAAATATGCTGAGGCCTCAACAACACTAGAGAGAGAGAACAACACAATCTCCTAACTTGGGGATTAATATAGTGGCTTCGGAAGTAATAGCTGACTATTGTAGCCAAAAAGAGTTTTCATACATTTCCCACCTTTGACACTGTGATCAGTTTACTACTGCTATTACTTCTAAGGCTACTATACTAATCCTCAAGTTCATCCGGCTGAAGACCAACATTAGATTCCGCAATTCCTTTTAGAGGCCTATGATGCAAATTGTTAATGAGTTATCTCATGTATGTCATCAAGTCATGTGACACGTCCATTCCCATCAACAGCTTCTTCTTTCTCGTGTTGCTGACAGGGAATGGATGTGCACACGGTTCCATGGCATCCATGAACATTTTGAAAAACAACACAAAATATGGTGAGGCCTCAACAACACTAGAGAGAGAGAACAACACAATCTCCTAACATGAGGATTAGTATAGTGGCTTCAGAAGTAATAGCCTCTTAACTATGAAAATATGACAGCAGACCTTTTTTGCATAACCAAAATTTTGATACATTAGCCTCTTAACTATGAATAGTTTATCTATGGCGGAAGAAAGACGTTCCATCGAGGAGCTCATCTACGAGTCTCCCGCAAAAACAAATAAAGAGGGTTCATCTGAAGGATCCTCTGATAGCGAATATTCGTACAACTCTCCGCAGAATGAACATCCAATGGAGCCTAGGAAGAAGAGAACGACAAAAGACGCCGATGAGGATTACATTCCTGAAGCTCAAGCGGAGGTAATTATTGCGTTAGTAACAAGTCGGTGCAGGTTCTAACCGAGGATTACATTCCTGAAGCTCACATTGTCTATCATCGTAGGATCGGCCAAAGCGAGGAAGCAAGCGTCGATTATCCCAAGTCGAGAAAAGAACAACTATTGCCCCAGCTATTGAGTCAGCTGAGCCAACAGGTGTTGAGCCCGCTGCCACAACATCCTCTGCAAATGCAAAGAGGAGAGGGAAACGGGAGAAGAACAAGCTGCATACATCTATCTATGAGGTTGAAGAAGTGCATGTTGATGGGGCTCCAAAGAAGCCGAAAGAAATCACAGCTAAGTGGCGTAACGATTGTGGATGTCTCGCCAGGGAGCGATGTAAGATAGTTTGGAAAAATTGGAAGAGTGTCCCTGAAGCTACAAAGAACGAATTGTGGCAGCATATAAAAGCGCATTATAAATTCACGGAAGACCGCTTAGAAGACGCTAAAGCTGCCACATTGAAGACTATCGGGAAGGTTCTCCATACATTTAGGACTAAACTGAACACACAATACCTTCAGAAAGATGAGTCTCCACTCAATGACTACGGCTTTATAATGCCAAATGAATGGAACGAATTCAAAATGCAGCATTGCTCGGAAGAAGCCAAACAAGAGAGCATCATGTTCAAAGAACTTAATAAGAAGAATAAGTTCCCACATAAACTTGGGCCAGGTGGATATAAGGCCAAGGAGGATGAGTGGAGTAGAAAGGAGGAGGAGGACCGTGCGACTGGGTTACCTGAACAGTTTTCAGGTGCTGATCAGCACACTAAGAAATGGCTCCTAGGTTGAGCTAAAAAAACACCCAAGGGACAATATATGCTCTCCGACTCACGGACTAGTGAAGTATTCCAGAAAGCACAGGTAATCGCTGAGTTGGAGAAGACTGGAAAGTTCAAGCCCGAGGGATGTAATGACCAGCTTACATCTGCTCTCGGAAATGAGGAACATCGAGGGCGCACCCGAGGTGTCTCTTCTATAGCACCCTAGAAAAATACTTTCAAGAAACAGGAGGGTGCCACATACAAGAAGCATCAAGCACGCACAAACGATGCCACAGAGCGCCGTGTAGAGTGGGAGCGACACTTTTTTGAATTTATTAATGAGAATCCAAACATAATGTAGGCTGCAGCGGAACAAATAATTGTGCTAGAGGTATGACTCGACGTACCAAGCAGTGTTGGCTCAGTACAAGACAAATTTCTTGTAAATTATATTAAAGAGGACACACCATGCAGCCTGCATGTACCGATAGGGCGCAAAGGGCATTCCCAAGAGGCTGCACGAGGCATTGCTATGCCTGGGGATTTATTTCACAATCGGCCTATTCCTGCTGAGTATACCAAGGTTCAGGTCAATGAGATCACCAACGACAGATTTATTAATGACCCCTTGGATCTTCCAATGCCTGATGAGGGGATTGAGACAATCGGAGATGCGCTGAATAACTTTGTCCTATGGGCAAGCCGAGATATCAAATTACTGCAGACAAGTTCTCAGAGTAAATTGCCTATTGTCTCATCACAATCCCCCACATATCTTTCATCT
The DNA here is from genome assembly GCA_019279435.1 of Zizania palustris. NCBI lineage: Eukaryota > Viridiplantae > Streptophyta > Magnoliopsida > Poales > Poaceae > Zizania > Zizania palustris. The sequence goes on along the minus strand of JAAALK010000082.1, from coordinate 95,928,864 downwards.
CAGGATGTGCAAAATATAGGATCTTTATCACCTGTTGATGAGCGTGAGATAGAGGAAGAGGCAGAGAAAGAGAAAGTGCCCGATAAAGTGGCAGAAGTGACAGAATCAAAAGTGACTGAGCCTAATCAAGTGATAGAGCCAGTGCCAGTGCTTGAGCCCACTGATGAGCCCAACACAAAAGTGCCAGAGCCAGATCAAATGCCAGTGCCAGTTCTGGCTGAGCCTCAAGTGCCAGTGGCCGAGCTCATAAAAAAATTGCCAGTGCTAGTGGCCGAGCCTGAAAAACAAGATGCACGCCCAAAGCCAGCAATCCACAAGATAATTGTTCAAGCTGGGCAGTGTTCTGCGCCAAAATCTGAGATGCATAAATTTTTTACTACTATGGGGCAAACACGTTCTACGCCCGAAGCAGCTCCCATAAAGGCTCCAGTACAAAGCAGGCGGGCTCACTTTCTATTGATAAATGGACCTACGGAGACGAGGATTATATCTAATATGAACCAGGCAAACCATTATTACCCCAACGAGTACTTAAGAGTATGTGTTGGCGGATGAAAACATTTCATGACTGGTACCTCGAAGCGTCTTCGTTAGGAGTTACACAAATAGAACTGAAGGTTCCAAAAGAAATATTCAACTGCCCAGAGTTTAAGCTTGCACTATTTTTCAACAATTTCCATCGGATGTTTCGTCTGCAGCGATCGACATCACAAGCATGATGCTCTGGTGCATGTAAGTATTTTATACTTTGTCAATACAAAGCAAAAATCAATCATGTCTTATATTGACTATTGTTTCATAACATATGCAGTTTGAATTCATGTTGTGACGCGTCTAATATGTATGGGTACTTGAACCCGTCATTCATAAGCAAAAGTGCACTGAACCCGACACTAAACTAGAATGATAGCAAATACTGGACTGCGGGTAAGAAAAAATTTCAAAGGAAGATGTTCAATAAAGACGAAGACGCACTTAAGAAGAAGAAAAGGAATTGTGCCGCGTTGTATATTGCGCGGTGCATGGATCAATGGAAGGACAGAGAAATGATAAGTGGGGCATATAACTTTAAGTAAGTATACCCACTATATCCACTTAATCACGTTTTATCGATTATGAAACTAACATAATCATATATTACTTCTTTCGATAGTGATCATTGGATTGCACTTCTGATATACCCAAAGAGCTCAAGGGTTTATGTGCTCGACTCGCTCGACAAACCCAAAAAAGAATATCAAGATATATTAAATGTTATTCAGAGTGCATACAAATACTACGTGGAAAAGATAGGCGGCCCACATGATCCACAGAGGCCGAAAGATATGCTTATCAGAACCAACTATCCGGTAATATTATATTTTTAAATTTCTTAATTCAATTGATAAAGCCAAACTATATATCGTTCTAACTTTGTCTATTTTGAAGTGTCACAAACAATCTCTTGGTTCGGTGCATTGTGGCTATTATACTTGTGATTTCATGAGCAATAACTTAGGAAAGTTTGTGCGGACAGTATATGAGGATACTAAAGAAGTAAGTTGATTTCTTGTGTGTTAATCTAATATAACTTGCAGCGTATGTACTTATATGTTACGTATGCAGGCGTCAGGTCCATCAACCGTTGCCCAGAAGAGCCAACTCTCAGAATCACAAATGTACGCAATCGTATCAAGGATGTGCCGCTTCACGATGCATGAGGTTCTTCATGAGCGTGGAGTATTGTTCGATCTTGAGAGTGAAGTGGCCAAGCATCCGACTCTGTATGATTGAGCCAGAAGAATGAAAAGGCAAGCACAACAAATCGATAAGAATTTTGAAGCTGAGAAGCAAAAAATAGATGCGCAAGATATGAGTTGGCCTTCCAAGAAAACATAAACCGCATGAGCATGTATTTGTGAAACAATGGTTAATTTTAAAATTTTGATAGATGTAAACTTTTTAAACTTGATGTGTGATGAAATGTAACCTTTGTAAATTTGTAAATTGATGAGATGGGTTGTTGTTGTGTTGATGTGTTGTTGTTGTGGATGTGTATGTGGATATGTGGATGTTTTGTTGCCGTGTATATATGTAGATGGCTGTGTGAAGCATATAATGTAAACTTTGTAAATTTGTAAATTGATGAGATGGGTTGTTGTTGTGTTGATGTGTTGCTGTTGTGGATGTGTATGTGGATATGTGGATGTTTTGCTGCTGTGTATGTGGATGGCTGTGTGAACCATATAATTTCTGTGTTTTGGTTTGTGGGACTGTGAATTAAGATTCACAACATTCTGTGTAATGGGGTATACACAGTAGTGGCGGGCAGATGAGGTCAGCGCGCCCGTTACTGCAGTTGACATAGTGGTGGCGGGCGCGCTGACCTCATCTGCCCGCCACTGCTGTTAGCAATAGCTGACACAGTGGTGGCGGGCACTCTGCCTGCCACTGCTAACCAGAAATAGCAGTGGCGTTAGAGCAGTGGCAGACTGGATGCCCGCCACTACAGGTCATTTTTGCCCGCCGCTACAGTGTCGCTTTGTAGTAGTGATATATAGAGATCCGAATAGAGTCTAGGTTAAACACATGAGGTGGTTCTTACCCAATAAAAATGAGAAAAGACGTGTCTATCATTAATGTAAGTTGTTACCTATTATTAAAGTGCTTTTTCTATGGAATTGGCATACGTCGTAAGAGGCGATGATTATTTTAATAAAACTGGTACTACATAATAGCAGGCACCACGAGAGACCAAATTGTAGCATATATGCGTCCATATAGTCCACGAAGAACAGTCCCACATCTCATATGGTCATGGCATGCATCCCCCATGAAATTCTACTACTAGCTTGTTGTAGACCATAAGTTCATAACACGACACCATCAGACCTACTTGTTGCATATATGCATCCATATAATCCACAGAAAACGGTCCCACTGCACATGCAGTGCATGGTCATGATGGCATGCATCCCCCATGCCATGAAATTCCGCTACTAGCTAGCTAGCTATAGATCATATGTTCATAACACGCCACGAGACCTACTTGTTGAATGGCATGCTACATATATATGTAGTTTTATATTTTTCGTATCATCTATAAACTATAGCTCCAAATCTAACTATATCATCATATATAAACAGCTAATAACTCAATATAATAAATTAATCACTTCTCTCTCATCACGCTTTCTAATGTTGTACATAAATTACGATTCATGCACGATCTAGTTCCCTCGACTCCCTCGTCTTTTTCTTACTTGATTAATTGCCGTGTTTATTTTTTTATTATATGTAGCATACTGTTTAATACTATTAAAATCGTTCTAATTAGAGAATATTATGACTGCCTAAGCTCCACTCTTCCACGAATAATTTACTTTTCAAACAAACTAGATAAAATAATGGTTAGAGCGTAAACCATATATCTCTTATTAATAGAAAGTGATATATTAATAAAAAGTACGTGGTATGTAAGATGTAGACACGGGTATATATTGAAATTATAAAAATTCTTCATTTGTGAATTAAGAATTGATAACATAAAAAACAAAACTATTTTATGACAGGATTAAATGGTCAGAAATAAAATCTTTTTAGAAGCTAGCTAATGGAGCTAGCAAAAGACAATATTATTCTACTAGTAGTTAAGTGCCGGCGCCAGTGGCCGGAATGCGCTAGCTCTTGCTATAAAAGGACCCTTGAGCATGCAATATATATATCATAACAAGTAGACTACATATCACTACCTTGATTATTCCAACATGAAGCTTCTCATCTTCGTTGCATGCGTCCTCGTTGTCGCGGCGAGCACAGCATCCGCGCAGTGCACGTTCGAGATCACAGTGCAGACCGGAGACAGGAAAGACGCCGGCACCGACGCCCGTGTGTCGCTGAAGGTAAGCAGCGCCAGAGGTGAGACGCTGCAGATCAACAACCTGGAGTCATGGGGCCAGATGTCGGCCGGCCACGACTACTTCGAGAGGGCGAACTTAGATAGGTTTAGGGGCAACGGTCCCTGCATGTCGTCGGAGCCGTGCAAGATGACGATCAGCTCCGACAACTCCGGGAACAAGCCCGGCTGGTACCTAAGCTCTGTGACGGTTGCCCAACTAGGGCTGGCCTCGCACAGGTGGAACGTCGATCAGTGGCTGGCCATGGACGAAGCACCGCACCAGCTCTTTGCCGATCGTAACGGCTGTGGATTTGCCGCCGCAGCACCATGATCACGCTCTACTCCATAAATATATATTTTATTATTACGGGATGCATCTGCCATCGTTTTGTGTCCTGACTGTGCGTGCTTGTTGTTTGTTGAATGGTAGTTACTTAAATAAATAAATAAATTTTAAGGCTAAGATCTTTTAGTTCATTATATGAGCCAGAAGTGATTCGTGGGTAACAAAGTTATATTCTTCCAAGGTGTAATAAATAAGTTTTTATTTGAATATAACATATATGTGTGCATGTGGTTTTAGTACTGTTCTTGAGCTAATTCAACGTTAATTAAAGAGAATATTTCTAATATGCCACTGAAAATTTACCCCTTTTATATATAGAGAGATCCGAATAGAGTCTTGGTTAAACACACGAGGTGGTTCTTACCCAATAAAAATGACAAAATACGTGTCTATCATTAATGTAAGTTGTTACCTATTATTAAAGTGCTTTTATATGGAATTGGCATAGGTCGTAAGAGGCTATGATTATTTTAATAAAACTGGTACTACATAATAGCAGGCACCACGAGAGACCAACTTGTAGCATATATGCGTCCATATAGTCCACGAAGAACAGTACCACATCTCATATGGTCATGGCATGCATCCCCCCATGAAATTCTACTACTAGCTTGCTGTAGACCATAAGTTCATAACACGACATCATCAGACCTACTTGTTGCATATATGCATCCATATAGTCCAGAGAACACGGTCCCACTGCACATGCAGCGCATGGTCATGATGGCATGCATCCCCCCATGCCATGAAATTCCGCTACTAGCTAGCTAGCTATAGATCATATGTTCATAACACGCCACGAGACCTACTTGTTGAATGGCATGCTACATATATATGTAGTTTTATATATTTCGTATCATCTATAAACTATAGCTCCAAATCTAACTATATCATCATATATAAACAGCTAATAACTCAATATAATAAATTAATCACTTCTCTCTCATCACGCTTTCTAATGTTGTACATAAATTACGATTCATGCACGATCTAGTTCCCTCGACTCCCTCGTCTTTTTCTTACTTGATTAATTGCCGTGTTTATTTTTTATTATATGTAGCATACTGTTTAATACTATTAAAATCGTTCTAATTAGAGAATATTATGACTGCCTAAGCTCCACTCTTCCACGAATAATTTACTTTTCAAACAAACTTGATAAAATAATGGTTAGAGCGTAAACCATATATCTCTTATTAATAGAAAGTGATATATTAATAAAAAGTACGTGGTATGTAAGATGTAGACACGGGTATATATTGAAATTATAAAAATTCTTCATTTGTGAATTAAGAATTGATAACATAAAAAACAAAACTATTTTATGACAGGATTAAATGGTCAGAAATAAAATCTTTTTAGAAGCTAGCTAATGGAGCTAGCAAAAGACATTATTATTCTACTAGTAGTTAAGTGGGAAAAAAATCCAGTGCATACGGTATGCATTGCGTGAACAGTGCATACCATGGTCCGATGCATGCCACGTGGCGTTGTGGGACATCTGACGGCAGCGCCTACGTCGGCTACAGATAGAGCTCGCGCGTGCAAATCTGGCTGAGATTGCTCTACTAGCCGGCTCGGTTTTCCTTTTGCTCTGGCACACGATTTCCTCATCTTGGTCCCCTGTTCCCCACTCCTCCGTGTTGTCATTTCCCACACCTTAGCATCATCGTTCCCCACTACTCAGCGCCGTCGCATCGCCTTCTTCTTCTCGAGGATGCTAGGCAGTCGCGACGTCGCCACCTCACCCGAACACCATCTCGCCTCTCCGCCGCGAAGTTGGATGAACTGTGCCATGCCATCCCGCCGTGCCGCTAGGAAAAAGGACATGCTGCGCAGCCAAGACGCCATCTTGCCCTTGCTGCCAGGAAGATGGACGGGCCACATCGTCAAGGGCGCCAGCCCGCTATGCCGCCGGGACGCTGGCTAGGGTTGAATTAGTTTGATGAACTGCTCAGAATTAGTTTTAAGTTTGATGAATGCACATGATCTTATGATTAATTCTTCCAATTTCCGTAAATTCGTGTAGACTAGAATCTGTGGAATGTGTGGAATAAAAATGAAACAACTGATGTAGTACCATAGCTTTGTATGAGTAGCTAGGAACCAATAACACATATTGAATTCAGCTCAGAACAATAGAAACTGACAAAGCTCCCCGGTGAGAAACGAGAGGAACAAATTGATAAGAGACGAGAGGAATGGTGCGCGAAATCCGTGAAAACTAGGCACTAAAATGGAAACGATCAAATGAGCCAAAAGATGGAAACATTAGCCGAGGAGGACAGCCGAGCCGGCTAGTAGAGCAATCTCAGCCAGATTTGCACGCGCGAGCTCTATCTATAGCCGATGTAGGCGCTGCCATCAGATGTCCCACAACGCCACGTGGCATGCATCGGACCATGGTATGTACTGTTCACGCAATGCATACCGTATGCACTGGATTTTTTTCCGTTAAGTGCCGGCGCCAGTGGCTGGAATGCGCTAGCTCTTGCTATAAAAGGACCCTTGAGCATGCAATATATATATCATAACAAGTAGACTACATATCACTACCTTGATTATTCCAACATGAAGCTTCTCATCTTCGTTGCATGCGTCCTTGTTGTCGCGGCGAGCACAGCATCCGCGCAGTGCACGTTCGAGATCACAGTGCAGACCGGAGACAGGAAAGACGCCGGCACCGACGCCCGTGTGTCGCTGAAGGTAAGCAGCGCCAGAGGTGAGACGCTGCAGATCAACAACCTGGAGTCATGGGGCCAGATGTCGGCCGGCCACGACTACTTCGAGAGGGCGAACTTAGATAGGTTTAGGGGCAACGGTCCCTGCATGTCGTCGGAGCCGTGCAAGATGACGATCAGCTCCGACAACTCCGGGAACAAGCCCGGCTGGTACCTAAGCTCTGTGACGGTTGCCCAACTAGGGCTGGCCTCGCACAGGTGGAACGTCGATCAGTGGCTGGCCATGGACGAAGCACCGCACCAGCTCTTTGCCGATCGTAACGGCTGTGGATTTGCCGCCGCAGCACCATGATCACGCTCTACTCCATAAATATATATTTTATTATTACGGGATGCATCTGCCATCGTTTTGTGTCCTGACTGTGCGTGCTTGTTGTTTGTTGAATGGTAGTTACTTAAATAAATAAATAAATTTTAAGGCTAAGATCTTTTAGTTCATTATATGAGCCAGAAGTGATTCGTGGGTAACAAAGTTATATTCTTCCGAGGTGTAATAAATAAGTTTTTATTTGAATATAACATATGTGTGCATGTGGTTTTAGTACTGTTCTTGAGCTAATTCAACGTTAATTAAAGAGAATATTTCTAATATGCCACTGAAAATTTACCCCTTTTATATATAGAGAGATCCGAATAGAGTCTTGGTTAAACACACGAGGTGGTTCTTACCCAATAAAAATGACACAATACGTGTCTATCATTAATGTAAGTTGTTACCTATTATTAAAGTGCTTTTATATGGAATTGGCATAGATCGTAAGAGGCTATGATTATTTTAATAAAACTGGTACTACATAATAGCAGGCACCACGAGAGACCAACTTGTAGCATATATGCGTCCATATAGTCCACGAAGAACAGTCCCACATCTCATATGGTCATGGCATGCATCCCCCCATGAAATTCTACTACTAGCTTGCTGTAGACCATAAGTTCATAACACGACATCATCAGACCTACTTGTTGCATATATGCATCCATATAGTCCAGAGAACACGGTCCCACTGCACATGCAGCGCATGGTCATGATGGCATGCATCCCCCCATGCCATGAAATTCCGCTACTAGCTAGCTAGCTATAGATCATATGTTCATAACACGCCACGAGACCTACTTGTTGAATGGCATGCTACATATATATGTAGTTTTATATTTTTCGTATCATCTATAAACTATAGCTCCAAATCTAACTATATCATCATATATAAACAGCTAATAACTCAATATAATAAATTAATCACTTCTCTCTCATCACGCTTTCTAATGTTGTACATAAATTACGATTCATGCACGATCTAGTTCCCTCGACTCCCTCGTCTTTTTCTTACTTGATTAATTGCCGTGTTTATTTTTTTATTATATGTAGCATACTGTTTAATACTATTAAAATCGTTCTAATTAGAGAATATTATGACTGCCTAAGCTCCACTCTTCCACGAATAATTTACTTTTCAAACAAACTAGATAAAATAATGGTTAGAGCGTAAACCATATATCTCTTATTAATAGAAAGTGATATATTAATAAAAAGTACGTGGTATGTAAGATGTAGACACGGGTATATATTGAAATTATAAAAATTCTTCATTTGTGAATTAAGAATTGATAACATAAAAAACAAAACTATTTTATGACAGGATTAAATGGTCAGAAATAAAATCTTTTTAGAAGCTAGCTAATGGAGCTAGCAAAAGACAATATTATTCTACTAGTAGTTAAGTGCCGGCGCCAGTGGCCGGAATGCGCTAGCTCTTGCTATAAAAGGACCCTTGAGCATGCAATATATATATCATAACAAGTAGACTACATATCACTACCTTGATTATTCCAACATGAAGCTTCTCATCTTCGTTGCATGCGTCCTCGTTGTCGCGGCGAGCACAGCATCCGCGCAGTGCACGTTCGAGATCACAGTGCAGACCGGAGACAGGAAAGACGCCGGCACCGACGCCCGTGTGTCGCTGAAGGTAAGCAGCGCCAGAGGTGAGACGCTGCAGATCAACAACCTGGAGTCATGGGGCCAGATGTCGGCCGGCCACGACTACTTCGAGAGGGCGAACTTAGATAGGTTTAGGGGCAACGGTCCCTGCATGTCGTCGGAGCCGTGCAAGATGACGATCAGCTCCGACAACTCCGGGAACAAGCCCGGCTGGTACCTAAGCTCTGTGACGGTTGCCCAACTAGGGCTGGCATCGCACAGGTGGAACGTCGATCAGTGGCTGGCCATGGACGAAGCACCGCACCAGCTCTTTGCCGATCGTAACGGCTGTGGATTTGCCGCCGCAGCACCATGATCACGCTCTACTCCATAAATATATATTTTATTATTACGGGATGCATCTGCCATCGTTTTGTGTCCTGACTGTGCGTGCTTGTTGTTTGTTGAATGGTAGTTACTTAAATAAATAAATAAATTTTAAGGCTAAGATCTTTTAGTTCATTATATGAGCCAGAAGTGATTCGTGGGTAACAAAGTTATATTCTTCCGAGGTGTAATAAATAAGTTTTTATTTGAATATAACATATGTGTGCATGTGGTTTTAGTACTGTTCTTGAGCTAATTCAACGTTAATTAAAGAGAATATTTCTAATATGCCACTGAAAATTTACCCATTTTATATATAGAGATCCGAATAGAGTCTTGGTTAAACACACGAGGTGGTTCTTACCCAATAAAAATGACAAAAGACGTGTCTATCCTTAATGTAAGTTGTTACCTATTATTAAAGTGCTTTTCTATGGAATTGGCATAGGTCGTAAGAGGCTATGATTATTTTAATAAAACTGGTACTACATAATAGCAGGCACCACGAGAGACCAACTTGTAGCATATATGCGTCCATATAGTCCACGAAGAACAGTCCCACATCTCATATGGTCATGGCATGCATCCCCCCATGAAATTCTACTACTAGCTTGCTGTAGACCATAAGTTCATAACACGACATCATCAGACCTACTTGTTGCATATATGCATCCATATAGTCCAGAGAACACGATCCCACCGCACATGCAGCGCATGGTCATGATGGCATGCATCCCCCCATGCCATGAAATTCCGCTACTAGCTAGCTAGCTATAGATCATATGTTCATAACACGCCACGAGACCTACTTGTTGAATGGCATGCTACATATATATGTAGTTTTATATTTTTCGTATCATCTATAAACTATAGCTCCAAATCTAACTATATCATCATATATAAACAGCTAATAACTCAATATAATAAATTAATCACTTCTCTCTCATCACGCTTTCTAATGTTGTACATAAATTACGATTCATGCACGATCTAGTTCCCTCGACTCCCTCGTCTTTTTCTTACTTGATTAATTGCCGTGTTTATTTTTTTATTATATGTAGCATACTGTTTAATACTATTAAAATCGCTCTAATTAGAGAATATTATGACTGCCTAAGCTCCACTCTTCCACGAATAATTTACTTTTCAAACAAACTTGATAAAATAATGGTTAGAGCGTAAACCATATATCTCTTATTAATAGAAAGTGATATATTAATAAAAAGTACGTGGTATGTAAGATGTAGACACGGGTATATATTGAAATTATAAAAATTCTTCATTTGTGAATTAAGAATTGATAACATAAAAAACAAAACTATTTTATGACAGGATTAAATGGTCAGAAATAAAATCTTTTTAGAAGCTAGCTAATGGAGCTAGCAAAAGACAATATTATTCTACTAGTTAAGTGCCGGCGCCAGTGGCCGGAATGCGCTAGCTCTTGCTATAAAAGGACCCTTGAGCATGCAATATATATATCATAACAAGTAGACTACATATCACTACCTTGATTATTCCAACATGAAGCTTCTCATCTTCGTTGCATGCGTCCTCGTTGTCGCGGCGAGCACAGCATCCGCGCAGTGCACGTTCGAGATCACAGTGCAGACCGGAGACAGGAAAGACGCCGGCACCGACGCCCGTGTGTCGCTGAAGGTAAGCAGCGCCAGAGGTGAGACGCTGCAGATCAACAACCTGGAGTCATGGGGCCAGATGTCGGCCGGCCACGACTACTTCGAGAGGGCGAACTTAGATAGGTTTAGGGGCAACGGTCCCTGCATGTCGTCGGAGCCGTGCAAGATGACGATCAGCTCCGACAACTCCGGGAACAAGCCCGGCTGGTACCTAAGCTCTGTGACGGTTGCCCAACTAGGGCTGGCCTCGCACAGGTGGAACGTCGATCAGTGGCTGGCCATGGACGAAGCACCGCACCAGCTCTTTGCCGATCGTAACGGCTGTGGATTTGTCGCCGCAGCACCATGATCACGCTCTACTCCATAAATATATATTTTATTATTACGGGATGCATCTGCCATCGTTTTGTGTCCTGACTGTGCGTGCTTGTTGTTTGTTGAATGGTAGTTACTTAAATAAATAAATAAATTTTAAGGCTAAGATCTTTTAGTTCATTATATGAGCCAGAAGTGATTCGTGGGTAACAAAGTTATATTCTTCCGAGGTGTAATAAATAAGTTTTTATTTGAATATAACATATGTGTGCATGTGGTTTTAGTACTGTTCTTGAGCTAATTCAACGTTAATTAAAGAGAATATTTCTAATATGCCACTGAAAATTTACCCCTTTTATATATAGAGATCCGAATAGAGTCTTGGTTAAACACACGAGGTGGTTCTTACCCAATAAAAATGACAAAAGACGTGTCTATCCTTAATGTAAGTTGTTACCTATTATTAAAGTGCTTTTCTATGGAATTGGCATAGGTCGTAAGAGGCTATGATTATTTTAATAAAACTGGTACTACATAATAGCAGGCACCACGAGAGACCAACTTGTAGCATATATGCGTCCATATAGTCCACGAAGAACAGTCCCACATCTCATATGGTCATGGCATGCATCCCCCCATGAAATTCTACTACTAGCTTGCTGTAGACCATAAGTTCATAACACGACATCATCAGACCTACTTGTTGCATATATGCATCCATATAGTCCAGAGAACACGGTCCCACTGCACATGCAGCGCATGGTCATGATGGCATGCATCCCCCCATGCCATGAAATTCCGCTACTAGCTAGCTAGCTATAGATCATATGTTCATAACACGCCACGAGACCTACTTGTTGAATGGCATGCTACATATATGTAGTTTTATATTTTTCGTATCATCTATAAACTATAGCTCCAAATCTAACTATATCATCATATATACACAGCTAATAACTCAATATAATAAATTAATCACTTCTCTCTCATCACGCTTTCTAATGTTTTGTACATAAATTACGATTCATGCACGATCTAGTTCCCTCGACTCCCTCGTCTTTTTCTTACTTGATTAATTGCCGTGTTTATTTTTTTATTATATGTAGCATACTGTTTAATACTATTAAAATCATTCTAATTAGAGAATATTATGACTGCCTAAGCTCCACTCTTCCACGAATAATTTACTTTTCAAACAAACTTGATAAAATAATTGTAGAGCGTAAACCATCTATCTCTTATTAATAGAAAGTGATATATTAATAAAAAGTACGTGGTATGTAAGATGTAGACACGGGTATATATTGAAATTATAAAAATTCTTCATTTGTGAATTAAGAATTGATAACATAAAAAACAAAACTATTTTATGACAGGATTAAATGGTCAGAAATAAAATCTTTTTAGAAGCTAGCTAATGGAGCTAGCAAAAGACAATATTATTCTGCTAGTTAAGTGTCGGCGCCAGTGGCCGGAATGCGCTAGCTCTTGCTATAAAAGGACCCTTGAGCATGCAATATATATATCATAACAAGTAGAGGGGAAGGCTTTGTTTTCGTTTCTTTTCCAGAATTTTGTTCTAAGAGGTAAATCCATGCTGAATATCATATTTATTTTGTCTTTAATTAAGTATATAATGAGTTATTATCGTTTTACTAATCTAGGGGTGGTGAATAGAATTTTTAAAAATAGTCTTCCATTTATAGTGTTTCTTTCTCCCAAATAAACAAATATGACCCTCTCACAATTATTCATCACTTGTATACATTTTTACGTCGTTTTATTCTCTTTTTTTTTAATTTGATTTATGATTATAGATCTAGATTTATGTTGTTTGGAGAGAAACCAATGTAGTTAATTTATTTAATAATTTTTTATTCTACTTAATACTATTACTCCTTTATAATATATAAGATTTACATAGTTTCAATTAAATTATTTTTAATTAATGTTGTTATGAGAGAGAAATCAATATCTTTTTAATTTGTAAATTACTAAAATTAACAATAATGAATATGTAGCCTTTTATTAATATTTTTTTAAATAATAAGTTTTAGATGGAGCACAAGTCCTGGATGTACTTGTCCAACGACGGAGATATGGTGGCATATTTTAACCGAGTAACTGAATTTACGGAAGCTGTCGCACAATATGCTTCCCGTCAGAGTGAAACAACAATATATTGTCCTTGTAAAGTTTGTAAGAACGAAGCGATGTATCCGTGTTCAGATCGTGAAACCATACGATTTCACTTGTTGAAAAATAGCTTCGTGAAGAACTACTATATATGGACAAAACACGGTGAGATGAGTGAAAACCCTCGTGATGATTCTGATGTTGCGCCTCAGGTGCTATTGCAGAGAACTACAACGAAAGGCTACGATAACTTTGACGCACTTGAAAAAGCATCAAAAAACCTTCTTTACGAGGAACGTCATGGTTGCGATAAGCAGTATATTATGCTGTACACAACTCTTGAGCTTATGAAACTGAAGGCCAGTAATGGATGGTCCGACACTAGTTTTTCTGATCTTTTGCAGCTCCTAAAAAAGTTTTTGCCAAAATCCAATGGTCTGCCATCTGATACGTACTAAGAAAAGAAGATGATTTGTCCGTTGACTTTGGGCGTTCAGAAGATTCATGCATGCCCGAACCACTGTATCCTATATCGAAAAAAGTATGAATTGTTAGAGAGCTGTCCACAGTGCAACGCAAGTCGATACAAACGTGCAAATGACTGTGTGAAAGACTACAATGACCACTAGAAGAAGAAAAAGAGGTTACAAAAGAGAAAGAGGAATGTTATTGCAGACCAGCATAGATATAAGACGGAGAGAAAAGTTCCAGCCTTAGTAATGTGGTATCTACCGGTGATTGATCGCTTGAAATGTAAGTTCTCTAATCCTAGAGATGCTGAACTATTAATCTGGCATTTCGATGGGCGAAAGAAGGACGGAAAACTTCGGCACCCTGTGGATGCTAGGTAGTGGAAATCATTTGACCTGGCCCATCCAAACTTCTCAGAGGATCCTAAAAATATCAGGATGAGACTTAGCACGGATGGAATGAATCCCTTCGCTGAGATGAGGAACCCACACATTACGTGGCTAGTCTTTCTGTGCTTGTTCAACATTCCATCATGGTTGTGCCATAAAAGAAAGTACCTTATGCTCACTACTCTAATTTCCGGTCAAAAACAACCTGGTAATGACATTGATGTCTTTTTAGAACCTTTGATCGAGGATATGAAACGTCTATGGGAACATGGTGTCCGTGTGTGGGATGAGCACAAGAAAGAGCACTCAATCTAAGAGCCATGATCTTTTGCACCATAGCTGACAACCCGGGGCATATGTCCCTAACATGATAGGTTAAAGGAAAGACAACACGTGTAGTGTGTGTGGACCAGACATAATCTGTGCATCTTCCATCATTCATTAAGACGATATATATGCGACACCTCAGATTTTTACCAAGAAACCACAAATATCGAAGAAATAGGAACCATTTCGATGGTACAATCGAGCTTGGGCAGTCACCATGACATTGAGACGGTAAATTTCTATTTGAAATGATGAAAAATTCAAAGTTGTTATCGGAAAGAAGAGAAATAAATCTGAAAAAATTTCAAAGGACGCTCCATTTAAAAAGTAGTCGATCTTCTTTAGGTACTTGCCCTATTGGAAGGAGTAGGAGATTGGTCATGTTATCGATACAATGCACGTTGAGAAGAATGTCTTCGAAAGCACTATCGGTATTTTGTTAGACATATTGGGCAGATTTAGGAAACTTTGCGTGAACAGTCTCTGAGGATACTAAAGAACTCAGTTGATTTATTATGTGTTAATCTAATATAACCTACAACGTATGTACTTATATGTTATGTATGCAGATGTCACATCCATCAACCATTGCCGAGAAGAACCAACTCTCTGATGCAAAAATATATGAAACCGTATCAAGAATGTGCCGATTCATGATGCATGAAATTATTCATGAGCGTGGAGTATTCTTTGATCCTAAGGGTCAAGTGGCCAAGCATCCAACTCTAAGAGGTTGGGCCGGAAGAACTAAAAGACAAGCACAACAAATTTCCAAGTATTTTGAACCTCAGAAGCAAAAAAGAAGATGCTCAAGATAGGAGTTGGCCGTCCGAGAAGAAACATTAAACAAAATGTGCATGTATTTGTGAACAATTATTAATTTTGAAGTTTTGATATATGAAAACTTTGTAAAATTGATCTCTCATGAAATGTAAACTTGATGTCTCATGAAATGTAAACTTTGTAAATTTGTAAATTGATGAGATCCATTGTTGTTGTGTGATTATGTTGCTGCTATGGATGGTTGTGTGGATCTATGAATATAATGTGGTTTTGTTATTTTGTGTTGCTGTTGTGGAGCTGTGAATTTCTGTATATATATTATGGGGGTTGTTTGAATTAAATTGTATATAACATTTCTGTGATATGGGGATAACACAGTGGTGATGGGAACGCTGATATCATCCACCCGCCACTGCTGTTAGCAATAGCAGTGGCGGGCAGATGACGTCATCTGCTCACCACTGTTGTCATCAACAGCAGTGGCGGGCATGCTAACGTCATCCGCCCGCCACTGCTGTTGACACAGTGGTGGAGGGCACTCTGACCGCCACTGATAACCCTGGTTAGCAGTGGCGTTAGAGCATTGGCGAACTGGTTGCCCCCGCTACTGTACGTTTTTGCCCGCCGCTACAGTGGGTGTTTGTAGTAGTGCAGGCCTACATGCCAGTGAGATCGCCAGTGCCATATATGGAACCCACTAAACTTTCGGTGGCATTTCAGTGGCATTTTCGGTGGCAAATATGTAAATTTCTCACAAATAAATGCCTTTGGCGATAAATCGTTTACACATGCACTTCAAATGCAGTGACTAGAATAGCTTTTATGGAATTAAATTCAATATCATGTAAGCAATTTGCTAAGATGCATGGAAGGATAGTTAATGAAAAGAGATAAGAAAATCGTATCATCTTCTCCAAGAATCTGAGTTGGCTTGCTGTCCAACACATGAAGAAAGGAGGCTACGCGTGCGTGTTCGGAGTCCTCTTGTCGTTTCTAGTCACTACTAAAGAAAAACCCTATTAGTAATAGGTAATAACCTTTACTAGTGATGGAAAAGTCATCCATCACACTATAAGAAAACAACAAACTTCCGTCGGCCAAAGCCGATGAAATTGAAGTTAAGCAAAATCCGACAGAAGAAGCGAACTTCCGTCCGCAAAACACTAACTTCCGTCGGTTTTTTGGCGGTGAAAGCCTGTCAACGGTAGTTGACTATCTTCCATTGGTCGCCGATGAAAGTTAACTATATTCCGTAGGCTAGGTGTGGCCGATAGAAGTTAATTATCTTTCGACGGAAGTTAGTCTGCCTAACTTCCGTCGGCTGATTTTTGGCCGACGGAAGTTAAGTTTTTTCTTTTTCTTTTTAATTTTTCTGTACATTCCAACATATTACGAATTTCACATTTCACATTTCAGACTAATATTTTATTGTTCTATTTCTTGTGCATATGGCATCATATATATAGGCCTTTTATAAATAGAATCATAATCAAATACTGCTGCTTTTACAAATAGAATCGCTTTTACAAATAGATTTGTAATCAGATATATACTACTGCTATATATTAGAAAAAGAAATCTGTGGTGTTAACACTAGTGATCTCCTGTCCAATGGATCTAGACATAAATTCAACAACAGTCCAGATGGGAAATGAAAATGCATACATTACAATTGCAATTGCAGCACAACATACATTACAATGAAAATGCATTCTGAATTCCGATGGGAAATGCTTCTCATAAAATTAACTTTGTCATACACGAGAGAAGATGATTTGATTACCCAAAGTTGAGGGCTTTAGGCTAGATGAACGTCTTCGACAGCTTGGAGAACCCTAGCCTCCTAAGCCGAGTACTCATCGGGTTGCTGCACTTGACATCCACGACCTCCATGCCGCCACCGCCTTCTTCTTCGCCTTAACAGTCCAGTCGATGAGCACGTCGTCAGAGCGCCGCATCGACGAGCTAAGGTTTGTGCTCCGTTGTGAGCTCCTCCTCGGCTTACAGGCTACCTCCTCTTCAGCGCTCACACGATTAGTCCTCCTATGGTTGTTGTCGCTGTACAAGAATTATCACAACACAACAGAAAAGCTAGGGGTAATTCACAAGGAAATGAGATGGGGAACTCAGTTGCATATCTGTGGCTCAAGCCGACGAACAGGTTGAGCATCTTGGTGAAATCGAAGGAACCACAATCAAATCGATTAGCAGATCAAGGAGAAGGCAGGCAGCAGTAGCTACGTCTTATTGAAGGCCTAATTGTGCTGGATCTCCTCATAGGGGACGGCCCGACGTGGTACGAGAGGTTCATGTAGTCCACATTCTCCTTAGCCGCCTCCTTCTCTGCCTCGCACATGTTCGGCAGCGGCGGCGGTGCACCATCAAAGGCGCTAAAGGGGGTAGGCGACACGTAGCCTGGCGTGGAGGGGGGTGGGGAAACGGCCGAGCGGAGACAGGGAGGTGTGGAGATGCATTGCGGCGGCGGCTTGATGTGGGGAAGGAATGCTAGGGCATGCGTGGGGGACTAACCTCAGAAATAAGCTGAAAGAAGTTACATTTTCTTTCGTCGGCTTGTTCGAGCCGATGGAAATTATGTTTCTTTCATCAGCTTTAAGAAAAGCCGATGAAAGTTTTGTAAGTCGACGAAAGTCTCCCATTTTCTTGTAGTGTCACTCTTATCATGTCAATGATATAACATCATTAGTGACAAATGTTTACCTATCACCAAAGTTTCAAGCTTTAGTGATGGGTGATAATATTCACTTATCATTAAAGGGTGTGTTTACCTATCGGCTCACATGCTATGCTTTATTGACGAGTCATTGTATCACCCGTCACTAAAGTTCCCTTTAGTGATGGGTGATTATTGTCACCCATCACTAATATTATGGTAATTTTTTTTAAAAAAATCTTTTTAGGCTGCATCATTGTAGAATGAACATAAAAGATTCATAGCCAAACACAAACACCATGATATTGTTTTAGCGACATCAAATCTATTGGTGAAAGCACACTTCAACATCTACAAAAATATCGACAAAGGTTTTTAGCCACAAAAAATATGTGTGTGGAGAAAGCATGTGGTTAATGTATTATAATGAC
This sequence comes from Zizania palustris, assembly GCA_019279435.1. Lineage (NCBI taxonomy): Eukaryota > Viridiplantae > Streptophyta > Magnoliopsida > Poales > Poaceae > Zizania > Zizania palustris. The sequence continues at coordinate 95,910,435 of JAAALK010000082.1, read as the reverse complement.
AGACTACACATTTGCCAACATACAACATGTATGTAGTTCGTTGACTTTTAACGATAGACAATATTTACCGACAGACAATTTGATGTTCACAAAAGTAACATATAACTATAGATTGTTTGACGACATGATAATAACATTTTTAAAATCATATATACATATTTACATCTATATATATAGAAATCATAAAACAATAGATTCAACATCCAATCTGATACTCCATTCAACACATACATTCCAGAAATATATTCATGCAAATCACAAGTCAAGTTCATCATTAAAGTCCCAATACACAAAATACTATAATATTACTTCAAGATTGGTTCATCATTAAAGTTATCCAAAAGATTAGTCGTATATTACATAACATTAGAGCTGTCCAAAAGCTAAGCCCTGCATTACATTAAAATTAGTCTCCTACGCTGCAATATGCCCAAATGATCATCTATATATCCACAAAACATCTATAACACCTTTCTTGCTCCATCCAGTCTTATCATTTTATGATAGCTCCTGTAAAAGAAACAGGTTATGGTAACTCAAACATTTTTCTATGCCACCAAAAGTAAAACAGAAGAAATCGAAAGCAACAATTTTTCATAATTTTATATAGGTGAATCGAAAGCACATGTTTTGTATGTGTGTATATGATGTGTAGAATGAACCTCGAAGGGTGCTCTCAGAGGGAGAAAGGATTTATACTGGTTCGGGCCTCCCCTAGGGGATAATAGCCCTACGTCCAGTTTGTGGTGAATTTGGCATGGTATGCCTCGGTGGAGAGAAATGAACTCCAGGGTCTCATGGCCCTCTAGAGAGGGTGTCCTGTTACAAGGGCTTGGCCCTGCTTTTATAGGCACGCAGGCAAAAGGAAAAGACCGAGATGCCCTCTATGAGCCCTAGGCTCATAGGGGCAAAGAGGGGAAAAGGACCTAGCTACGGTACAAAAGTGCTTTACAGCTTGACAGACGTGTCAGGTAACGTCACATCTTGACCAGCTAAACGACAGACTATGGGCAGAGGGGCCCCTGGTACGACTTCTCACTGTAGCAGGGCGTAAATATCTTCTGGGTTCGGAGTAGGGCCGGAGCTCTTCAGGCAGAGGCTGCAAGGGAGGCTTCGAAGTGCACTCCAAAGTGGGCTTCGAAGTATGCTCCGAACTAGGGCTCCGAACAGGGGCTCTGAACCGGGGTCTCCTAACCGGGGTCTCGAAACCGGGGCTCCGAACTGGGGTCTCAGAACCGGGGCTCCGAACCGGGGCTCTGAACTGGGCCTCTGAACTGGGGCTCCGAACTGGGCCTCTGAACTGAGGCTCCGAACTGGGGCCTCAGAGGCTGGCACTGAGGAGCTCCGAAGGGAGCGTGAAGGTTAACTCCGAACAAGGCTGGAAGGCTAACTCCGAACAAGGCCCGGAGGCTAACTTCGAAGTTAGCCTGAGACTTAGCATCTGTCAATCTTCAAGGGATCTTAACGCTTCGCTCCGGAGGGCTCCGAAGGGGTTCGGAGGCCTCGCTCGAGAGGGCCTCGAAGTGAACCTTGGGACTTGGAAATAATTTCTTCAGAAAGGAACAGGCTTCGGCAGTGTTGGACTCTGGGCCGAAGGCTGTCGGAGGCTGACGTCATTTGGCCCCTGTTCAACGGAAACTTATTCCCCCAATAGTAGCCCCTCGCTCGTGGGCCTTCGGGACGAAGGGGTGCGTGCGCCCTTGGGACAAATGACCGAAAATTACAACTCCAGGGAAAAAAGGCCTTCGGAGCTTGGACCGAAGGCAGCTTCGAAATGCGCAGGTAATAGTCGCCAGCGTCAGCTGTCAGAATGACCTCGGGGAGATCAACTGACTCCGCAACGGCTAGAAAATTGACCGTTACCCCGAGCTGGGCCGCTTCACCTTCGCTGGAGGCCCACCTACCAGTGGGTTCGGCCCACGGACCGTCGGAATTCTTACCGCCTATAAATAGGGCTTTACCGCGTGCGGCTTCGGCACGCTCTCATTTTCTTTCAGCGCCTTACATCCTTCGCTCTCTTCTCCTCCTTGGCTCCGCGTGAAGCACCCCCCGCTAGCTTTAGCCCCTCGCGCCGAAGCTCCACAAAATGTCGAAGAAGGTTGCTTCGAAGGCTTTGGCCTTGGGCTCGAGCTCGAACTCCGCCCAAGTGCAGGCAGCGGCTAATAGGGGATTGGTCCCGATCTTCCGCTAGGTCAGGATAACTTGGATTGGTGGAGAATCTCGACGTTGATGATCCAAGGCTCAGGTCCGACGGATCAAAACCTTACAATCGCTACACCACCGTCTCTGTCGGTTATCAACCACGCAGGGCGCGATTGACCTCGCCACGAAGGCTAGTTCCTACAAGCGAACCCAAGAACACAAGCAAGAACAGGAAGAACACAAGTCGAATGCCAAATCACAAATGAACTATGATGAGGAGAGGTCTCACAAACGCTGTTGCAGCAGCCAATCGGTCCGGTACAAGAGCGGGATCTAAACACACGAGTGTAGATGCAAACAAAGCAAAACCTAACCCTAATGATGGCTATCGTGAGTATATAGGGCGTGGGCATCCTGTAGGAGGCGCACACGACTCGGACCATGGGCCAACATGGCCTCCAACTCAGTACAAGGTCCAACTCGGCCCAATTCTGTCACGCAGGACTGTTTTAGTCACACAGGACGACTCGACACTCCAAATGAGGTGAAACCAACGCCAAAATATCCGTCTTCTCCTTAGCTTTCCAAGAAGTCCAAGAACGCGCCAATCGGACTTCGTATGAGAAAGTTATGCCCATTTTGGTGCATGGTGGTTGATGTAGTCCGAACCAGCGAATTCTTGACTTCAAATCATCCGCGCGACTCCGTCTTCAACTCCAACTCTCCTATTCCATCTCCCATGTTCCTAAGCAACAAAATATCACTAGTATTCAGTAGCATCCCATCCAAACAAATATTAACATAGTTGCTAAGGAAAGAATTAACCTCATGGTTCAAGCGACGGGCACGGGCGCGTGTGTTTGGTCCTTGTAATTGAATTGTAGGTGGAGGCTCCATGTGTGTAGCATGTGAAGTGATGTCCTCATCAGTGGCAGCTGCGGCAGCGAAGCCTGCTCCGAGGCGGTTAGGGCCGAGGGACCTTCGGTCGCCATTAGACAAGTTTGAGAAAACGCTAGAGATGAGGGCTTCGATCTCCACAGAGGAATCTGTCCAGAGGGCCTGTGAAGGGAGGGTTGCAGCGAAGATCCAACTCAGAGTCCCGGAGAAGTCGGAGGCCATACCGAGGCCTCGGGCCGACGAAGTGGTAGTATTCGAAGCTTTCTTCGAAGTCGGCCTCGGGCTGCCAGCAGTGGGGATGCTAAGCGAAGTCCTCAAGGCCTACAACCTCGAGCTTCCTCAGCTTTCGCCCAACGCCGTGGCGAGGCTTGCTACCTTCGAATGGGCCATGAGGGCCGAAGGTTGTGAGGGCCGTGCAGATGTCTTCGTCGCCCTTCACGATGCCAACTGCCAGCTGAAGCCGAGGGAGGGCACAGACCGCATCAAGAGGGCCTTGGCCTTCGGCAGCGCAAACTTCCAGCTTCGGAGGGAGTATCAAGATGCCTTCCCGGCGAGGGCCGCCAATAGCAAATGGTAATCGAAGTGGGATCAAGAGTGGTTCTACGCCTCCGTCGGCGCGAACTCTCCCCTTCGGAGTACCAATGCCCTTATCTCATATCGGCGCGAAGGGGTGGTGAAGACCAGCACGGACACCCTTCGCTCAAGGATCTCGCTCCTTCGGAGGGTTGCCGCGAAGATGAGCATGAGGGACCTCACGGAGGAGTTCATCACCCTCCGGCTCAGCCCCCTTGCGTGTTCTTGGCCGAAGGGGCTCTTCCAAGCTTCGGGCCGAGGGGGCTTAAACGAGCTCGCCTTTGAATGCCTCTATAAGGCTTCGAAACCTTTCGACTTTCATACTTCGTAAAAACTTCACTCTGACTTGAACTTTTCTGAAGCCCATCTTGAAGTGAGGACTCCAGAGGAGGCCATCGTGGCGGCAGAGCGTGTTGTTGGGGCTCCGACACCGGAGGAGCAAGCCCAGCGACTTGCTTCGGTGGGGTCCTGGGAGCACTGGAACAGGGTGTGGACCCTGCTCGGCTATGAAGAGGTACCAGCCCTACCAGACTTCTCCCACCATGCGGCTTCGACGGCCAATGCCAAGAGGAAGAGAGGGGATGACGATGAGCCCGAAACTTCGAGGGATAGTCTGGAGGTCCCCGCGACCGAAGCCCCTACTCCGGTAGAGGCAGCGGTCGCGGACCATCAAGCAGCGGCGGAGCCCACAAGTGCTTTAGCTACCAAGAAGGCAGCGAAGGCTTCGACGGCGACGACTTCGGGAGCGGAAGCCGACACACCAGCCTCGCAGCGAAGGGACTGGGGGGCACACATTGACCCCTCTTCCTTCGAAGAAATCTCTGACGAAGGTAAACACTTCAAACATACTTCTCTTCAATATGTGGATTTTGACTTGGACTTTTTTTCAGAGGAGGATGCCGGTGCGAGGCCCACTGCGGCGAAGCCGGCAGAGGATGACGCCGGCACGAGGCCCACCGCGGTGAAGCCAACAGAGGCCTCCGGCAGCAGCAGCAGTGGCTGCAGCGGCAGCAGTGGCAGCAGCGGCAGTAGCTCGAAGTCCGATAGCTCCTCGTCTGAAGAAGACGGAGGCAGCTGTCACGACTAAGGGGACCCTCAAAGTGACGAGGACGTCGAGGTGGTGGATCTAAGCCCAGCCATGTGAAACCTGCGCAGGCGGTTGCGGTGGAGATTGTCCAGCCTCTTCGGCCGAAGGGGACCGTGACGGAGGCGGCCATCAACAGCTTCCTCGAGGGCTGTGCAGCTGTGGAGGCAGGGGACTTGGTGGCTCAACTCAGCCGCTCGAACCCCATGGAACTCTTCATCAATGCGAACGAAGCCCTTGTGCTACGGCCATGGCCCGGAGTCCCTGTTACTGCTACGGGCCCAGAGGCGCTGTGTAGCCTTCAGAGGGATGCTCCGGATTTTGTAAGGCGAAGCGAGGCTTCAGATTTTATACAAGGCGAAGCAAGGCTTCTTGTTTTTGATAAGATGAAGCAAGGCTTCTAATTTTAAGGCGAAGCGGGGCTTCAAATTTAAGGCGAAGCAGGGCTTCGATTGTAGGTGAAGCAGAGCTTCGATTTTATATCAAGGTAACTGTAATATTGTACATCGAAGTGGTACCTCGGATAGCGTACATACCTCGTCAAGTGGCTGAAAGCTTGCCTCGTAGCCCCTAGGGCTTCAACGGCCTTCGACGCACCAAGCGGAGCCCCTTGCTGAAGGGCGAGCTCCGAGATGCAAAGGATAGGAGAAGGCGAAGACGACCTTCGACACACCAAGCGGAGCCCCTTGCTGAAGGGCGAGCTCCGAGATGCAAAGGATGGGAGAAGGCGAAGACGGCCTTCGAACTGCACCTGAAGCCCCTTGCCGAAGGGTGCGCGAAGCAAGAAGGCTTCGAATCTCCCCCCTCAAGAGTACTTTGAGTTGCAGGCAGTGGCAGAGAACTTAGCTTTTAGGACTAAGGTCCCCACGGACGGTGCCAACTGTTGTAGAAATTGCGTTAGCTACAGCACAGGTTTCGTATGTGTGTATATGATGTGTAGAATGAACCTCGAAGGGTTCTCTCAGAGGGAGAAAGGATTTATACTGGTTCGGGCCTCCCCTAGGGGATAATAGCCCTACGTCCAGTTTGTGGTGGATTTGGCATGGTATGCCTCGGTGGAGAGAAATGAACTCCAGGGTCTCATGGCCCTCTGGAGAGGGTGTCCTGTTACAAGGGCTTGGCCCTGCTTTTATAGGCATGCATGCCAAAGGAAAAGACCGAGATGCCCTCTATGAGCCAGGGCAAAGAGGGGAAAAGGAGCTAGCTACGGTACAAAAGTGCTTTACAGCTTTACAGACGTGTCAGGTAACGTCACATCTTGACCAGCTAAACGACAGACTATGGGCAGAGGGGCCCCTGGTACGACTTCTACACTGTAGCAGGGCGTAAATATCTTCTGGGTTTGGAGTAGGGCCGGAGCTCTTCAGGCAGAGGCTGCAAGGGAGGCTTCGAAGTGCACTCCGAAGTGGGCTTCGAAGTATGCTCCGAACTGGGGCTCCGAACAGGGGCTCCGAACCGGGGTCTCGGAACTGGGGCTCCGAACTGGGGTCTCGGAATCGGGGCTCCGAACCGGGGCTCTGAACTAGACCTCCGAACTGGGCCTCCGAACTAGGGCTCCGAACTGGGCCTCCGAACTGGGGCTCCGAACTGGGCCTCCGAACTGGGCCTCCAAACTGAGGCCTCCGAACTGAGGCTCCCAACTGGGGCCTCAGAGGCTGGCACTGAGGAGCTCCGAAGGGAGCGTGAAGGTTAACCCCGAACAAGGCTCGAAGGCTAACTCCGAACAAGGCCCGGAGGCTAACTTCGAAGTTAGCCTGAGACTTAGCACCTGGCAATCTTCAAGGGATCTTAACGCTTCGCTCCGGAGGGCTCCGAAGGGGTTCGGAGTCCTCGCTCTAGAGGGCCTCGAAGTGAACCTTGGGACTTGGAAATAATTTCTTCAGAAAGGAACAGGCTTCGACAGTGTTGGGCTCTAGGCCGAAGGCTGTCGGAGGCTGACATCATTTGGCCTCTGTTCAAGGGAAACTTATTCCCCCAACACCATGTATAATATGTCTAGGATGTAGACCATGCATAATATGCTCATTCTGCAACCAGAAGTGACATAATATGAATAATATTCCCATTATACAACCAAAAGTGACAAAATATGCATAATATGCCATGCATAACATAGCTCAAGTCCATAGTTTAGTGTGTTCTCAAGTCTACCATAGAAGTGACATTCATTACCAATTAAAACATGATGCGATATGATTTGAATAAATTATTTAGTTGAAGGTGTTTTACTGTCATAAAGAAAGCATGGTTATCATCATAAAAAAATTGTTGGGGGAAATAATCCTGACAAGGTTTGATGCTCCGAGGAGATACTCCGAAGGATGAGAAATGCGAAGTCTTCGTATATCGCTAGTACGCTATGGGAAGAAGAACTCGAATCCTTCCGTCAGGACCAGAGTGCGTGCGTAACTTTGTAGTAGGCTTCGGCCTCGGAGCATGTGTCTTTTGTATAAGCCCCATTACTAGGGCATATTCAGAGCCTTCTACTCTGAAGAGGCGCTGCAAAAAGGGACAAGATGTTTGCTTTATCCAAGTGTTCACATGATGTTTGTACTATTTACCCCTACGGAGCCCCGAGAATAGTGCCCAATATGGTGGTTGTAACTAGAGGGCAGAATAGTCTTTTTCTATTGTATCCATGCCTATAAATACCCCCTTTTCTACTATAAAAGCAGATTGAATACCAACATGAACAGATACACTTTGAACTGGTCCAAGGTTATTATCCCCAGTGGAGGCTTCGATCGGTATGCAGTTATCCACTTCGTGCATTTAACCCTTTGAGGTTATTTTAAACCTGTTAGCGTAATCCTTTGCACCAACAGTTGGCATCGTCTGTGGGGACCTTAGTACAAAAACTAACGTCTCTACCTCATTTCACTTCGAGCCATGCCTCCCAAGAGGAGCAAGGCCACCGTAACCACCCAAAGATCCACTCGGATCTCTGGGATGGAACCCCTAGACACAGCTACGGGGACTATGGAGCCCTCCATAGTCCCTCCTCGCTCAACTCCCAAAGTTGCTACCTTCACTCAACCCCAGCCCGAAGTAGTCGACCCTTCGTAATCCACCGACATCTCAGCATTGCAGCAGGCCCCGGTGCCTCCAGAAGCCACCGGGCCCCATCCGCCCAGAGGACCTCCAATTACCTCAACCGTGCTTCACACCGACTATGTCCAATCACAAGACCTGGAAGCTCATTCCAGAGGGAGCAGGAGCCCGCGCGATGCCATGGCTACCGAAATTGCTTTGCATAAAGCAAAGCTACAAAGGAGGCAGCAAGCAACTGCTGACTAGCCTCATGCTCATGACGAATCCAGAAGACAGGCACCGCCTTGCGAAGTCGTAGTAGTAAGCAATCCCAAAAATCAAGAAGCCCGAAGGAGCGACTAGAATGCCTCTTTCGACGAAGATTCCCCTCTACACCTTGACATACAAAAAGTGCGCTTCGAACCTAGGTTCCAGGCGGGCAAACTCCCCAAGTACTCCGAAGAAGCAGATCCCAGGAAGTTTCCCCAAGTCCTGGGAGCAATTAAAGAAGAAATTTGTAAATAACTTCAAGGAGACCTCCGTGGCCCCAATGTCAACAGGAAGCCTTTTCGAAGTGAAGCAACAACCCGGGGAGACACTATGACAATATTTCCAACGCTTCACCCACATGAAGTCTTAAATAAAACAGTTGTCGACTTCTTCCATCGTTGATGCTGCACGCAAAGGCGTCACCAACTCTGGCCTACTTGATAAACTCCACCAAAAGCATATCTCTTTGGTGGCTCAGTTAACGATGTACTTAGAGGAGTACGCTAGGTCTGAAGAAGGACAACTCCGGATAACCGCTTCGGCAACCTCTACGTTTCTCTAGGTGGTAAAAGTCATCGAAGCAAGGGCTCCGAGCCCTCTAAGGGCTTCTCTCTTCGAGCATCCTCCACATGACTCACAAAGAGGATGAAAGCACCACCGCTCGGAGGTGGTGAATATCGCCCCCTCCATCCCGAGGCAATAGCAGCAGAAGTATCAATAAAACCAAGGAGGTCGAGCCAGCGGCTCAAAGCCAGTAGCGAGGACCTCTAATACGAACCAAACTTTTTTCTATAATGTGCATGGCAAGAATAAGAGTCATAACACCAATTCATGTAAATCCATTCTAGCTCTGCGAAGTGAATACCTTGAGCAGAGCTTCGGCTAAGGTACCACTGATCGGGCACCCCCTGCTATCCGTCCAGAGCCGGTGCAAGTTGTCAGACGGATCGAAGGGCGCGAAGCCCTCGAACACTCCCTTGTGTTGAAGGCCTTGCCTCCGCCGAAAGTTGAAGACCCTCAAGATCATCAGAAGCACGTCGTGCTGACCATCACCGGAGGTGGTGCCTTGGGCAATGTCCAAGTGGTAACGAAGGGAGTACGTCTGTGAAGTAGGACACATTAGGACGTTGGCCTCGGTGGCAGCAATGACCGATTGGGCTCATGTACCCATTTCCTTCACCGAGGATGATGTAGTTGGGATCAAGTTCTCCCATGCCGACCCCCTTGTCATCACTTCCGACATCGCCAACGTCGAAGTCCGGAGGGTGTTGGTTGACGGAGGGAGCTCTGCGGAGATTATCTTTGTCCAGGCTTTCGATCAGCTATGCATATCACAAAAGCACTTGCTCCCAGCGGCTCGACCATTGCAAGGTTTCACCGGTCCCCCCTTGATATGCTCGGCCAAATAGGACTTGAGGTCACGTTCGGGCAAGGGCACCTGGCGAGGTCCAAGGATGTCATCTTCAATGTTCTCGATGCTCCATACACATATAATGCCATCTTCGGGAGGGGCATGCTCAATCAATTCGAGGTCATAGCCCACCATAATTATCTATTCTTGAAAATTTGCACTCAAGGAGGAGTACTCACCATCCTCGAAGATCAAGCTACAGCACGAAGGGTGGAGTATGGCCATGTTGCCCCTCTAGCCTTTGTGTGTTTTGCCATGGTTCTACAGAAGCTATATCTGCACTAGTACTGCTCCTAAGACTCCAACTGATTGCTTTTGAGGCATTTATCAGTTTTGGATTCATTTCAGCAAGTGCAGAGGCTTTATCTTGAATCCTAATCATTGCATCTCCATGTTTATCTACCAAACTTTGTGCATGTTTTATCAAGTACTGCACTTAGGAGAATCTGTTCTGCCTTATGAGGTTATCATCAGAATTTGTTAGTACAATGCATCATAGCAGCTGAGCTCAGGGTACTGCCTTCAACCAAACAGACACCTTTTTGCTCATGGGGACCATGCCTTAGCCAGAAGTTTCCTCACTATCCCTGATGCACGGTACTGTTCAAGATCCTTGAATTAGTTTTCTGATTGAAGAACTTTGTATGAACTGATTTCTCTGAATGGTTCATTGAATTGAGAACTGATATCAAATGTTTGTTTGTTGCTGGTTCTGAATACAACAATTAGCATCAAAGCTCTCAAAAGTGCATACTGCTCTTGTTGCTATTCATATTCAGAAAAATTGTGTTTCATGCTGGTTATTCAGATTCTCTGATTTTTGCTCAAGAAAAGTTTGTTTGATGGGGTTAAGTTGATGACCTTTTACTGTATATGTTGAGTATTTGAACAAAAGAACTGCTGAAGAGTGAATCACAAGGTCTGAATTTTTTGCTCTTCTTCTGAAACTTGAAGTCTATTGATACTATTCCCCATCTGAAACATTGGTTGCCTTAAGTCTGAATTTTTGTTTCATTCGGGTATCAAAAATTTAGAACATCTCTTCATGATTACTACTGTTGCTAATTTTGGTATTAGTTGGAGTACAAGGTTATCTTGAAAGAATTCTGTTTCTAGAACTGTATAAAGTTTACTAGTGTTTTTCAAAGCTTGCTTTTACTGTTTTGTGGTTGAAATAAGTACAGATGTGCTCAGCTAGTGAATGTCTTGCTGAAAGTGTGTTGTACTTCATTTGATATAGAGAAAGTTGAGTAGCAATTGATTGGTTCAATTCATTTGTAACATCATTTTCAGTCTTATTCAGAACCTTTCATGAAGGCTGATATTTGTGTGTAATCCTATTATCAAGACCAACTTCTGTAACTTTTTGATTGAGACAAATAGTTCAAATTGAAAAATACATCTGCTGAAAGGTTATTCTGTCGATACCTCTTTGTCGACCATTGGGTTGCCGAAATATACCCTGAATTTCAGTTTCCGACAGGGTAGATTGACCATCCATTCTCCGATCTAAACAAAATTCTGTTTGAGGCTGATTTGTGTTCTAGTTTTAATCAATTAGTCACAAATTTTGATTGTGTGAAGTTAGAGGTTTGTTGAGGTGATCTGGACTGGCCATCATTTTCAAAATAAGTTATCGAGGCTCCTATTCACCCCTCTTCTAGTAGCCAATCCGATCCCACAGGCATACATGATGGATCCAATCGCGGAGGCATATGGGATCGCACTCATCTTCTCTAGCTCATCAGGTATCAAAGAACACTAAGTTATTAAGAGAAATACCATGTGACATTGGCAGAAAACCTTTCTTAGAATTCTGTATTTTGAACCGTTTCAAAACCTTGTCAATGTACATACTTTGGCTTAATCCAAGTAACCGTTTTGATCTATCTCTATAGATCTTTATGCCTAGAATGTATGCTTCCTCTCCAAGATCATTCATTGAGAAACTTGTTGGGGGGAAATACTTCATCCCCGGGGCTTTAAAGATCAAAAGGCAAAGACAATTCATCAGCATCGAAATAGAAGTTCATCTCCAAGTTGATGAAGTTTCCTAGCTGAATGGTACTTCGAATCCTAGTTCGAAGGTATCCTCCGAAGGCTCCGTCGCTACAGTAGAAAACAGCAAGACTGATGAGACATCTGCCTTATCTCTCCACTCCGACTAGATTTTACTATTTTAGCACTATTCGGGGTACCGAATAGTTTCCACTATGTCGGTTGTAATTGAGGGGTAAAAAGGTCTTTTCCTTAGAATTTTTATCTATAAATACCCCCCTTCTTACCCTGTAATAGGCATCGAATACTCAGATATTGAATACACAACTTCGAACTACTTTGAGTTATTATCCTATTCAGAGGCTTGAGATAGTTTACTTCGCAAACTCATTGTTTGTTATTTCTAAATCTTAAAGAACATGTTAGCGTAATCTTTTACGCCAACAGTTGGCACCGTCCGTGGGGAACATAGTTCTAAAAGCAAGTTCTACGCCGCTGACTACACTTTGAAGAGCACTTGCGGAGGGAGCTTCGGAATCTCAGGATTCCATGCACCGTTCAGTAAGGGGCTTCCTAGTGCAGTTTGAAGGCCTTTCCTCGCCTTCCCAAACTAGTTGAAGTCTTCGGTCTTCGGACCGTAACTTCGTTAGCCATGCCTCCCAAGTGAAGACTAGCCACCGATCCTCCCCGAAGGTCCCCTCGGACCAACAGTGCAGGACCCTTAGTTATTCCACCAACCCCCAAAGGGGTCCCTAGACCTCAAAAACCCAGAGGTCCCTGAGCAGCTCCTTCGTTGATCCAAACTGATTACCTCAGTTCCCAAGTCCCGGAGATCCCCTTCGGAGGAGATGGAGACCTTCCTGAGGATGCGGCTACCCAGGTAGCACGGCTTGAGGAGAAAGTAGCAAGGTGGAGGCAAGAGGCTGCCGATCGACTTTGCTCTCAAGCCTTCACTCATGCTCTGGAAGGTCCTCAAGACGACGGTCCTGGTAACCATCCCAAAGCTCTTCAAGTCCCAGAGGAAGCCGAGAATGCATCCTTCGACGACGAGTCTCCATTGCATCCGGACCTGCAGAAAGTGCCCTTCGACCCTAGGTTCAAGGCCTCGAAGCTAAACAAAAACTCTGGTGGGTCTAACGCTGGAGAGTCCTCTCGTTTGAATGCCTTGGCGATAGAAGCCAGCGGGGGGGCGGGGGGGTGCGTAACAATATGGTGAAATGTTTCCCCCTTGCACTGGAAGGTGTGGCTCTCTGATGGTTCTGGTCTCTAAATCCAGGATCGATCAAGTCATGGGAGCAGCTGAAGAGGAAGTTCGTAAGTAACTTCCAGGGTATGTTTATAGCCCTGATGTCGACCAGAAGTCTGTTCCAGGTATAGTAGCGAGCAGGGGAGATGCTTCGGAGTATTTCACATGCTTCGCCCACACCAAGTCTCAGATCAAAGGCTTGTATACCTCTTCGGTAGTCGATGCCGCAAGCGAAGGGGTGTCGAACCCAGATCTCCTCAGCAAAATTCACCGGAAGCCGGTGTCGTCTGTAGCACAGCTGATGGCATACTTCGAATAGTATGCCAAGGTAGAGGAACGCTACCTCCGAAGAACCGCAACACCTGCACCAGCCCTTCGAGAAGTGAAGACAGAGCCTGAAGTCCCAACCTCTTCGCAAGCCCCCCTTGATAATCATTTCAATGATCATAGGCAGGGAAAGAAAAACTTTTGCTCTGAGGTGTTAAATATTGCGCCCTCCACCCTGAAGATGCCTATCAACTCTCAACAGGCGCAAGGTTTCAAGGCTGGTACCTCTAAGCCCCAAGAGGGAGTGGCTGGCAGGCGCTAAAGCTTCTTCTGTTGTGTGCATGGCAAAAATAGAAGCCATGGCACGAAAGATTGCAAGACCATATTAAACCTTCGGGGTGTGTACCTAGGATGAAGCTCAGGGCGAGGTACTTTGGACCGAGCCCCTCCAGCAGTGCGTTCGGAGCCTGTGCAAGCTGTGGCTCGAGCCAGCAACCCCGAAGCACCGATGCAACTCCCAGTGGCCAACATTATGCCACCACCGAAGCAGGAAGATCCACAAGATCGCAGCAAGCGAGTGGTCCTCCCCTTGTCTGGAGGGGGGACCCTCGGTAACATGTCAAAAAGGCAATGAAGAGAATATGTCCATGAAGTAGGGCACATAGGGACCTCAAATTCAGCGGCAGAAATGCCCGAGTGGTCTCATGTACCTATTTATTTTACTGCCAATGATGTTGCGGCGGTGAAATTCCGTCATGCTGACCCCTTGTTATTTGAGCCGATGTAGCGGGAGTTGAAGTTTGGAGGATACTTGTGGACGGTGGGAGCTCTGCAGATATACTCTTCGTCTAGGCTTTCAACCAGATGTGCATTCCCCGGAGACACCTAATTCCTGCAGCTCGCCCGCTCCAAGTCTTCGCATGTCCTCCTCTCGATGCCCTCGGCCAAATAGGCCTCAAGGTTGCCTTCGGAGAGGGGCCCCTGGCTTGGGTGGAGGAGGTTATATTCGACGTCGTCGATGCCCCATATGCCTATAATGTAATTTTCGGGCGGGGAATGCTGAACCAGATTGGAGCTATAGCACATCATAACTATTTGTGTCTCACAATGCCCACGCAAGGTGGAGTCCTCACTATCTCAGGATACCAAGCTGCAGCCCGAAGAGCGGAGTACGACCATGGTCCACCTCTGGACCCTCGACAGGTGAACAGTGTGTTGGAGCACACGGAGGAGGCTTCAGAGTCTTCAAGCTCCTCGAAGGGCCTTTCCCTAAAGCCAAGCCCGGAAGGTGATGTGATCACAAAGATGATCCTGAAAGATGGCAAGGAGTACCCAATACAATTTGGCAAGGGGCTACCTTCGGAAATAGCTACTTCGCTGGAAGAAGTAGTTAAAGAAAACTTAGATATCTTCTCCTGGACTGACGAAGACATCCCCAGAGTGGACCGTAGCATCATCAAGCACAGTTTGCTTGTCAACCAGAAAGCTAGGCCAGTACGCCAGGGGCTCCATAAGTTATCGGCAGAGAGGGAAGACCTCACCAAGGTGGAGGTGGAGAAATTGCTAAGGGCCGGAATTATCAGGGAAATAACCCACATGAAGTGGTTGGCTAACCCCGTTTTGTCCAGAAAAAGGGCTCCGGCAAGTGGCGCATGTGCATTGATTTCATGTCATTGAATAAAGCATGCCCGTTGGACCCCTACCCTATGCCCCGAATAGACCATCTTATGGATTCTACAGCTGGCTCCGAGTTGATAAGCTTGCTAGACGCATACTCCGGCTATCATCAGGTCCGGCTAAAGTGCGAAGATGAAGCCAAGACGAGTTTTATAACTCCCTTCGGAGTATTTTGTTATGTTCGAATGCCTTTTGGCTTGCAGAATGTCGGAGCCACCTTCTCACGTCTTATAGCTAAGGCTCTAGGTCATCAGATAGGCCGAAATGTCAAAGCCTATATGGATGACATTGTAATAAAGAGTGTTGTAAAGCACCATCATAGCCTAGACTTTGATGAAATCTTTGAGAGCCTCCGAGCATGTGGAGTTCACCTCAACCCTAAAAAATGTATATTCGGGGCACAAGCAGGAAAACTGCTAGGGTACGTAGTTTCGAGTAGAGGAATCAAAGCTCCACCAGAAAATCTGAAACAGGTCCAGAAGCTAACAGGACGGCTCGCAGCCCTCAGTAGATTCCTGGCCAGATTAGCCGAACGTAGCCTTCCAATTTTTAAAGCTCTAAAGGGGTCCGAAAGTTTCAAATGGACACCGGAGTGCTAGAAGAGCTTCGATGACATTAAAGATTATCTCGGAAATCTGTCAACACTTACTGTGCCCCTCCCAGAAGAAACTCTCCTTGTTTATCTTACAGCAAGGGGCTCCACAGTAAGTGCAATATTGGTTAGGGAAGTTGAACTTAAAGGAAAACTGGTGCAGAACCTAGTCTACTTCGTCTCAGAAGCTTTGTCCGGAGCAAATACAAGATACTCCAAGCTCAAAAAATTTGCTTATGCTTTAGTAATGGGCTCACTGAAGCTAAGGCATTACTTCTTAGCACATAATCTTATCGTTCCTACCTCATATCCCCTTGGTGGTATGTTTCGGAGCAAAGATTCTATGGGTAGGATCAGATAATGGCTTGTCGAGCTAGCCCCTTTGGTATTTCCTTCCCGGCGAGAACAGCTATCAAGTCCCAAGTCATAGTTGACTTCGTGGCAGAGTGGACTCCATCTGCAGTCTGGGCTCCAAAAGAGACGTCCGAAGGTCTATGGAAAATTTTTCTGATGGAGCCTATCAGGCATCTAGTGCAGGAGCCGGAGCTGTGATAATATCGCCATCAGGGCAGAAGGCCATGTATTCTGTGAGGCTCAACTTTAAGACCACCAAAAATATCACAGAGTACGAAAGGATCCTGCTAGGCCTTTGAAAGGCAAAGGCACTTGGAGCAACAAGGATTATAATAAAATAGATTCCCAAGTCGTCGCAGGGCATGTTGACAAAAGTTTTCAAGCCAGGAACCCACATCTTGCAAAGTATTTAGAAGAAATCCACAAGTTGGAAGCAATGTTTAAAGGATTTTCTATTCGAAGTATACCTCGAGCAGATAATCAACTTGCAGACACTCTAGCGAAGGCTACAACCGGAGCATTGGACGTCCCGGAGGGCGCTTTCTACGAAGAACTTATCAAGCCTATGATGCATCAATTACCCTCCGCAGAAGTCCTTTGCATCCCAGTCACCGATTGGCAGACTCCGATAATGGATGTCTTACAAAACAGCGCAGTCTTGTCAGACGGTCCGGATTTCCGAAGGTTGCAAGCAAGGGCTCGAAATTATGAGCCTGTCAATGGAATATTGTACAAAGCCAGAGTTTTTTCTCCCCTACTCCGGTGCATCTCACAACCCAAAGGCCAATATACACTTCAGGAGATTCACGAAGGCTTATGTGGCAGCCATCTAGCCCCCCGTGCTCTAGCAGGAAAGACACTTCGGCAGGGGCTCTATTGGCCAACAATTGTAAGAGATGCGGAAGAGTTAGTTCGAACCTGCCAAGGATGCCAGTGGATGAGTAGACGGAGCCACCGTCCACCAATACCTCTTCAAGTTATTGCCCCGGTATGGCCAATGGCACGATGAGGAATGGATCTCATTGGCCCATTTCCAATGGCAAAAGGTAGCTTGAAGTTTGCGGTGGTAGCAATCGAGTATTTTTCTAAATGGGTCGAAGATGAACCCCTAACTGCTATCACTTCAAGAAATGTGCAAAAATTCTTTTAGAAAAATATCATATGCAGGTTCAGAGTGCCAAGGGAGTTAATTGTGGATAATGGCACTCAGTTTGAAATTGAACCCTTTAGAGAATTTTGCGAAGGACTGGGCATCAAGTTATGCTTCGCAACCATTCGCCACCCCCAATCCAATGGAAATATTCTCTCCGGTCTGAATCACAGGATTGTCGGGTTGGCTAAGGGGCTTTGGACCAAAGAGCTCCCTAAGATTCTATGGTCCATTCAGACCACTCAAGCCAGGTCCACAGGCTTCACCCCATTTAGGTTGCTATTCAGAGACGAGGCCATGACTCCTACGGAGCTCAAAGGTGGATCCCTCTGCGTAGTGGAGCCTGGAAATGAAGATGAAACAAACACTTCGCTGGACTTGTCAGAAGAAACAAGTCTTCGAGCTGTCGCCAATCTGACGAAGTACCAAGACCAAACGAAGACATGGTATGACCCGAAGATAAAAGTGAACGATCTTAAACCAGGTCATTTGGTATTGTGAAGTGTAATAGCTTCGGGGAAGTTAGGAAATAAATGGGAAGGACCATATATTATCCTACGCTCAGGGTGCCCCGGGTCATTTAAACTAGCTAATTTAGAAGGGGAAGAGTTGAAGCATGCATGGCATGCGGAGCACCTTAAACATTATTACGCTTAGGGGCTCCTTGTAATCAATTGTAAAAGTACCTTTCTAAATTAAATAAAGATGGAGGTTCGAATTATGTTTACTCTTCAAATATTCCTTACTCCTGGTGGACACATCAGGAGAACGGAGATGCTTGCAGAGTTAAGCATCTTTCAAGGAACCCAGAAAATGAGGAGCCATGCTGAAGAGCATGGGCCTCATGGCTCCAGATGTGATGAGTCATTATTAACGGAAGTCAAAGAGGACATAAAGAGAGGAGAAGACCTGCTGTGTCTAGGCCGCATGTGACTCAGGTACACGGGCAGTGAGCGACTGTCGGGCAGAGGGGCCGCGAAGTCGGGCTGGCCCAATCCGGGTACATGGGCTAGGAGCAGCAGAGGATCCACTGGGCTGCTGACCAGGATTGACTTAGGTACACGGGCAGCGAGCGATTGCCGGGCTGAGAGAGCTGCGGAATCGGGTCGGCCCAATCCGGGTACCTGGTGCAAAGTCGGTGGATGCTTCGTTAGTTTCGGCGCAAAACTGACGACCGCTGATCTTGGATCGGACCGTTCTGGGGCGAAGCCGTAGTCGCTACGAAAGCTCCGCTTCCAGATAAGTCATATGTAAATAGGAGTTTACTATTTTGTCCTTAGCCCCACAGTCAAGTCAGTCGAGTCTGTAAAAATATCCTAAGGGCAGTTTGGTCTTTTCCATTTTATTTCAGCGTCTGTAAAAACCCTAAGGGTCTTTTGTTATTTTCCTAGGCTATTGGAATGCCTATAAATAGGGCCCCAATCCCTAGGGTTAGGGTTACCCTTTCAGAAATCACTTTACTAATTCCAAAAGATTGGGTCATTTTTATTCGGGTGTTCTTCTGCCGCCTCCAGTGTTTATTTGTCTGAAATCTCCGCCGTCGCCACAACTCATCGCACGCACGTTAGAATCTGCAACACAGGCATGTTGAGAAATCACATATTCAGTTTTTATTCTTCCTGTCTCACGTATCGTGTGTTGCTGTGATCTCATGACCTCGTTTTGCGTGCATCTCTATGCGAATGGATTAGTTTATGTTACTTCGTTCTTGTACGTCTGAGAGATTTTTTATCATCGACTCGTTTGTTTCCTTGCATGGTCTATCTGCTTTGTGCGTTGGCTTGTGACTGAATGACTAGCTTGTAGCTGCAGCATTTTGTAGTCACTGAGTTTCTTCGATTTTTAGCTGGGTAGTACTAGTTTTCTCTTGTTTCGTGTGCATAGTAGCAGCTTTCTGAGTGCCTTGCAACAGAGTAGTGTTGGCTTCAAAGAGAAACTCGTTTTGTTTGTGTTGATTGGTCACATCGCATAGCCCTGTAGACAGATATCATTTTCATCTAGCCTGCAGCAGTGGTCATCTTTTGCCTGGTATCGCTGCCATAGCTGATAGCAGCTAGGTGTAGCTGTAGTCTCTACAACCTGCCTCTAGTCTAGGTGCGCAGTGTGTGATCAGGCAAGATTTTGTGAAGGAAATAAATTTTTTAACCTGCGAAGCTAGGATGCAGGCTTCGAGCCCTAGCACGAGAATTGTTTTGAGCGGATTGTGTGCATAGTGTTCTTCGGAGTAGTTTTTGCAGGCTTCGGCTTCTGCGAAGTTCATCCCGGAGGGCTTCGGTTTTTGATTCGGAGGGCACTCACTTCGAAGCTGTGCACAAAGAGGCTTCGTTTGAAAGGACTTTGAACTTCGGTTCGGAGGTCACTCTTTTCAAAGTTGTGTACCAACAGACTTCGCATGTGCTTCGAATATCCTCTGCACAGACTTCGGTTTTGCTAACTTCTTTTTGCTTCAGAGTGTTTATTTCTGTGAGCCTCGAATGATGAAGACTGCTTTCGGTGAAGCTAAGCAGACTTCGAACTTAGCTTAACAGACTCTGTTTGAGAGACTAAATTTGTACTGTGATACTTTGCCTCGGTTTGTGTGCACTTGAATTAAATTGTTTGAGTTGTTTTTGTTCTGATGATGCCTTGAATGATTTTGTCTTGAATACTCAGTTAATCTGCCTTTAAGCACTGTGTTGGTGTTTCTTTGTTTAGGACACCGGTCGTTTTTAGGCTAGATCTTTTTAGGCTCTGTTGATCTGTTCCTGCTAAGTCTATTGAGGTGCGTTGGGTGTTGGGGGCAGGCCATTGATTTGCAAGAATTTTTTAGGCGCCCATTCACCCCCCTCTGGTTGCTACTTTCGGTCCTACAGAAAATGGCCTTCGAACCATTGGTTCAAGGATTCCGTAAAAGAGCCGAAGGTGGCCAGCCTACAGATTTCAGGCTTCGGCTTGTTAGGATCCGTAGAAGAGTCTAATTACTTTAAAATAACAGATTTCCAGCCTATGGGTTCGAAGCATCTGTAAAAGAGCCGAAGGTGGCCAGCCTACGGATTCCAGGCCCTATCTTGTTAGGATCCGTAGAAGAGTCTAAGGACTTTAAAAGAATAGATTTCTGGCCTCTGGGTTTGAAGCATCTGTAAAGAGCAGAACGTGGCCATCCTACGGATTCCAGGCTCCGGCTTGTTAGGATCCGTAGAAGAGTCTAAGGACTTTAAAAGAACAGATTTTTGGCCTACGGGTTCGAAGCATCTGTAAAAGAGCCGAAGCTGGCCAGCCTACGGATTCTAGGCTCCCGCATGTTAGGATCCGTAGAAGAGTCTAAGGACTTTCAAAGAACAGATTTCTAGCCTACGGGTTCGAAGCATCTGTAAAAGAGTCGAAGGTGACCAAGAAATAAGGTTTCAAGGCTCCGGCCCAATGAAACACTTTTAAAGTCCTAAGCGACTTCTATTGGAGCTTACAAGTGTAAACTTAGCTCTGAAACTTATAAACATCATAATATGAATGTACAATTCGAAGAACTCTATGAAAGAGTGAAGTATGATTACCAAGTGTTGTGCGAAGCATCAGATTGTTATATCAATCATTGTGTCTGACAGACCTTATCGCAACACGTACGGTCCCCCACCCACAAAGAGGGGCAGAGGAGTAAGGAACAAACAAGAGATGCTTCCAAAACAAATTATATAAATTGGATAATCATATTGTATTACATCAAGAGAAATTTTGGTCTAAGCCTAGATAAAAATGGAGACCCCTCCGACCTCTAGAGCTATTTCTAGGACCACCCCGGTCTTCGGAGCTCGGAGTCTTCAAAACTTTCCTCTTGGTCTAAGTGCTTTTCTTCTTCAAAGCTCGCAGTTTTTTATGCTCCTCTTGAAGTTCAGCCTAGGACAAAAGTCTTTCAGAGCTAGCCTCCACCGGGTCTTTGGCTTCGTACTCCGAGTCAGACCAATCTACGTATTCGGAGTACGAAGATGTTACTTCCTTATCCTCTTCCTTAATATAAGCTAAGACTTCACGAAGGACTTCGGGTACTATTTCCCCTTGATCTCCTCGATGACAGAGAAGCGTGAGCGTCGATAGGGCCTTAAGCCTTCGAGGACAACCCACTGTAGGTGGAGCCCTTCGCGAGGCTCTAGTACTTCGAAGTCGAGCTCCGAAGCGCATAGCAAAACCTAAGAATAAACATCCAAACAAAGACTCCTCATTTATAAACTTTTCATTCATTAATATAAGGGGCTTTACAAGATTTCTTGTACATGCTTAAGTGCCCTATAAAGCTAAACCTGTGGGTTGGCTAGCAGAGCAGGCGGAGTCGGAGCCGGCGAAGTCGGAAGGGGAGGCTTCGTTTGAGCTTGCTTCTGTCGGTGAGCCTCGTCGATCCAAGCTTTGGCTGCAGCTTTGTGGTTCGTTTTCCAGATTGCCCGGAAAGCTTCCCAAGCATTGGCTACATCCATCGAAGGACGTAGCAAGTCTTTATCGGTGAAGCCTGTAGGCGTTGAACCCCCTACCAGAGCAACATAAATCCCAAAGGCTTCGATATGATGAAGGACTCCAATTCCGGCTACCTGCCCAGAGATCTCTCCGTAGCGAATCCCGGAGCCCTTCATCAACTTCATTGCCGCTTGGATCATCTTCAGCTTCCGCTCAAGGGGCTCGCTCGCTGTAGCTGAAGACGAAGGGCACAGCGTGCCAAAATATTCCAAGGTACCCCAGAGGGTGTCCATTGTCTGGTCAGCAATGACGATGTGCTTCGTTTCCGCCGCCGCCAGCTCAGAAGCAGTAGATACTTCGGCTATTCTTGATAGCAGAGTGCTCTTCTGGGCCAGCGCTTGTAGGACTGAGTCTTGGAGCTCCACAAGTTGTGTGCTAGAATCTGCTGCTGCTTGCCGGAGCTTGTCGACCTCCACTCTAAGCACCACACACTCAGCTTCGATCTCTTGGACCGAAGCCTTGAGTGTAGTTTTGTTTTGTTGCTCGGCCCGCAGTGTTTCGTCGGTGATAGCCCTGGCCCTCCGCTCCTCGAGGAGCTCCTCCTCTAGTTCCAGTGTTTTGCCCTCAGATCCTTTGAGGGCGAACTGGAGAGTAGTAACCTTCCTTTTGAGCCGATTAGTTTCAAGCTCATTGGAAGTTGTTGCCGCTCTAGCAAGGACGAATTGCTGCAAAAAGCAAAGTAAGTACCAAGTAATTTCATTCATTGATTGAATACACTTGATGTATGTTGCATACATAAAGGGAAGCCCTTTCGAGGGCCAAATTGAGCTCTGGTGCTCTGGCTTCGCTCAAGACAGAGACCAGTTCAGAGCTCGTGACCTCTTGGCCTTTGTCCGCCAAGGGTTCTAGAAGTGTTCGGAGCCCTGTCTGTTGCTCCAAGAATGGAGCCAACAGAGGAAGCTAGGACAGGGCCTGACGATCATCCACCGCAGCCTCCTCCTTCGAGTTGCTCATCGAAGGGTCATTGGTGGAGGGCGTCGTTGTCAAAGCAAGGAGGGGGCTGAAGCTCTTCATACTCTTGCCCCTCCCTGGAACAAAAGCTGGAGCTGGTACTTCGGCTGGAGTAGCTCCTCCTTCAACCGTTGCCCCCTCGGTCGGGATTACATCGCCCGAGACAGCTCCGATCGTCGGAGCCACTGCACCAGCCGGAGCCTCAACTCCGAGTGAAGCCTAAGCTCCATTGGTGGTCGGAGCCATGCCTCTTCTTGATGCACCTACAAAATCTAAGGTACTCATTGAATATTTGTTGTATAGTAATTGCTGCAGGAATGTCAAAGGCAAAAGCTTTGAGGTATACCTTCGTCCACACCTTGGGGGAGAATTTTGGGGTCCTACAAAACTTTGTACATCCGAAGATATTCTTTGAGGTCATCCCCCAAAGTTTGCTCCGGTGCAGTTGCTGCCGATGCCCCAGCTTCCGGCACTACTACACCGGCCATGGGTGAGTTAGGAATTGCTAACCCAAGTTCTGAGCCGGCTATGGCAGGCTTGGAGGAGTTTGCTACATCAGCTCTCGCAACTTCCCGAAGGGGGTCTTCGGCTATGGCTAGAGACTCGTCCTCACTATCGTGCAGAAGGTAGTCTTCAAGGCCTTCTCCATCTGGACGGTGGAATCCTTTTCCTCTGAGCCCTCCGAAGAGGAGCTCTGGATGTCCAGAGAGGAAGGCGAAGACACCGGAGATGCTTGAGGAGGAGGCTTCGTTGTCTTCTTCCCCTTCTTGACGGGGGTCTTGGCGACCTTTTTTGAGGGCTCGGCGGTGGTTTTCCTCTTCCGAGGGGCCACTCTAGTTGAGTCGAAGTCTAGCAGGGCAGGAGGCTCCATCCCAAGAGCACTCCACACCCTGTTGAAGCGCTCCCAGCTCCTCACCAGCTCCACCCTTCACTGCTTCTCCACCACTATAGCGGCTCCGAGCGCCCATTCGGTGGCTCTTGCAATCTGCTCCAGAGCTATCGCCAAAGGAGCCGCTGAAAAGAGGTAGCATTCCATTAAGTATGTTATCTATTTTCTAATGTGTTAATGCAGAAAATGCGAAGACTTACCTAGGCTTCGAAGCTCCCCCTCCGAAGAATTTTGAAATGCAATCGGCCAATCAGCTCCGAGAGGTGGGATCCGGAGGGCGATAAATTCCTCCGCCAGATCCCGCATGCTCATACGGCTAGCTATTGAAGAAAGTAACTCAAGCCGCGTTGAAAGCAAGATTGGGTTCGGAGTAACCTCGGCCTCTTTCCGGTACCAGATTTCTTGAAGGGGCCCTGCGAAGCTGGAGTCCTCTCTGACATCAGCGTAGAACCACCAGAGGATCCAGTTAGTGTACCATCGATCATTGATGGCCTTCGCTAGGAAATGTTGCGCATACTCCTTCCGAAGTTGGAAGTTGACACTTCTGAATGCCGTCAACACCTTGGTGTCTCCGGGTCCGTCTTGTGGCTTCGTCTGGCAGGAGGCTTTGTGAGTGGCGGCGAAGACCTCCTATCTCCCTTCGCATCCTTCTACCCGAAGGGCCCATTCTAAGATGGCCAGCCTTGCTATGGCGTTGGGGGACAACTGTGGAAATGTAATATGGAACTTGTCCAGTACCTCTGATAGGAAGTTGATCGCAGGAAGTCCCAGTCCATCCTCGAGGAAAGCCTGGAAGACCACCACTTCCTCGCTCCGCGGCTTCGAGGTCGATTCTATTCTAGGGACTCGTGTCCTCATGCTAGGTCCTAGCTTCCCGTTCATCGCTTCCTCGATGAAGTCTGCCATGCTCATCGATTGCCCGAGGATGAAGCTCTGCGGCAATGGCTTCTTGGACAGTGGGCGGAGCTACTGAGGGTTCTTTGGCCAAGAACTCCCCGGAGCTCCCGCCATGGCCGTCGCTGCTGATGCCTCCCATACCTGCCTCTGCGCCAGAGTTATCGTCATAGCCGGCACCATCGCACTAGTATTCGCCATTGTTTGGTTGCTCAGAAGATTGGGGAAAATTAGGAGGTTGAAGAAAGGAAGCTTAGAAGCAAAGCTATGTAAAAAATTCTGATGGTCTTCGGCTCCCCCTTTTATTGCCTTTCCGCTAGTTACTGCATTTTGAACATGCATTCACATTGAAGGCTCAGCTTCTATCACTAACAAATGGGACCAGGTGGTAAAAAGGTGTGAACCCGCGGTAAAGTTTTGACCGTTACTTTTTCCAGGATCCTAACGACTACTTGAAGGGTAACAGCACAACATTAACGGCTCTTCACGATGTTTCGCCTCCGCTACGATTCATTTCCCTGCGAAGCGTTCACACATGAGTCCCAGTTCAAAGCTTTCGTCGGATATACTTCGATGTCAAAGAAACTTCAAATAGCTATAATACCTTCAAAATTTTCTAACTCCCTGAATATGAAAATATTTCTTGCGTACACTGCTCTCCTGCTACACAGGTTAAATTGGAGAAGCGTATTCGAGGGGCTACTGTTGGGGGGAAATACTTCATCCCTGGGGATTTAAAGATCAAATGGCAAAGACAATTCATCAGCATTGAAACTGAAGTTCATCTCCAAGTTGATGAAGTTTTTGAGCCGAAGGGTACTTCGAATCCTAGTTCGAAGGTATCCTCTAAAGGCTCCGTCGCTATAGTAGAAAATAGCAAGACTAACGAGACGTCTGCCTTATCTCTCCACTCCGGCTAGATTTTACTATTTTAGCCCTATTCAGGGTACCAAATAGTTTCCACTATGTCGATTGTAATTGAGGGGTAAAAAGGTATTTTCCTTAGAATTTTTACCTATAAATACCCCCCTTCTCACCCTGTAATAGGCATAAATACTCAGATATTCAATATACAACTTCGAACTACTTCAAGCTATTATCCTATTCAGAGGCTTGAGGTAGTTCACTTCGCAAACTCATTGTTTGTTAGTTATTAATCTTAGAGAACCTGTTAGCGTAATCTTTTACGCCAATAGTTGGCGCCGTCCGTGGGGAACTTAGTTCTAAAAGCTAGTTCTCCACCGTTGAATACACTTCGAAGAACACTTGCGGAGGGAGCTTCGGAGTGTTAGGATTCCGCGCATCGTTCAGTAAGGGGCTTCCTAGTGCAGTTCGAAGGCCTTTCCTCGCCTTCCCAAACCAATCGAAGTCTTCGGTGTTCAGACCTTAACTTCGTTAGCCATGCCTCACAAGCGGAGCCTAGCCACCGATCCTCCCCGAAGGTCCCCTCGGACCAACGGTGCAGGACCCTCAGTCATTCCACCAACCCCCGAAAGGTTCCCTAGCGCTCAAACACCCAGCGGTCCTCGAGCAGCTCCTTCGGTGATCCAAACTGATTACCTCAGTTCCAAAGACCTAGAGATTCCATCTGGAGGAGATGAAGACCTTCCTAAGGATGCGGCTACCTAGGTAGCGTGACTTCAGGAGGAAGTAGCAAGGTGGAGGCAAGAGGTTGCTGATCGACTTTGCACTCAAGCCTTCACTCATGCTCCGGAAGTGCCTCAAGACGACGGTCCTGGTAACCATCCTGAAGCTCTTCAAGTCTTGGAGGAAGCCAAGAATGCATCCTTCGACGATGAGTCTCCATTGCATCCGGACCTATAGAAAGTGCCTTCGACCCGAGGTTCAAGGCCTCGAAGCTGCAGAAATACTCCGGTGGGTCTGACCCCAGAGAGTTCTCTCGTTCGTATGCCTTGACGATAGAAGCTAGCGGGGTGGGGGGGGAGGGTGCGTAACAATATGGCGAAATGTTTTCCCCTCGCACTGGGAGGTGTGGCTCTCCGATGGTTTTAGTCTCTAAAGCCAGGATCGATCGCTCTCCGATGGTTCTGGTCTCTAAAGCTAGGATCGATCAAGTCATGGGAGCAGCTGAAGAGGAATTTTGTAAGTAACTTCCAGTGTACATTTGTCGCCCCGATGTCGACCGGAAGTATGTTCCAGGTGAAGCAGCGAGCAGGGGAGATGCTTCGGGAGTATTTCACATGCTTCGCCCACACCAAGTCTCAGATCAAAGGCTTGTCTACCTCTTCGGTAGTCGATGCCGCACGTGAAGGGGTGTTGAACCCAGATCTCCACAGCAAACTTCACCGGAAGCCTGTATCGTCTGTAGCACAGCTGATGGCATACTTCGAACAGTATGCCAAGGCAAAGGAAGGTTGCCTCTGAAGAACCGCAACACCTGCACCAGCCCTTCAAGAAGTGAAGACGGAGCCTGAAGTCCCAACCTCTGCGCAAGCCCCCCATGATAATCGTTTCAATGATCATAGGTGGGGAAAGAAGCACTTCCGCTCCGAGGTGTTAAATATTGCGCCCTCCACCCTAAAGATGCCTATCAACTTTCAACAGGCGCAAGGTTTCAAGGCAGGTACCTCGAAGCCCCAAGAGAGAGTGGCTGGCAGGCGCCAAAGCTTCTTCTGTTGTGTGCATGGCAAAAATAGAAGCCATGGCACGAATGATTGCAAGACCATATTAAACCTTCGGGGTGAGTACCTAGGATGAAGCTCAGGGCGATGTACTTTGGACGGAGCCCCTCGAGTAGTGCGTTTAGAGCCTGTGCAAGCTGTGGCTCGAGCCAACAACCCCGAAGCACCAATGCAACTCCCGGTGGCCAACATTATGCCACCACCGAAGCAGGAAGATCCCCAATATCGCGGAAAGCGAGTGGTCCTGCCCATCTCCGGAGTGGGGACCCTTTTTAACATGTCAAACAGGCAGCAAAGAGAATATGTCCTTGAAGTAGGGCACATAGGGACCTCGAATTTAGCGGTAGAAATGCCCGAGTGGTCTCATGTACCTATTTCTTTTACTGCCAGTGATGTTGCGGGGGTGAAATTCCCTCATGCTGACCCCGTTGTTATTTGAGCCTTTGTAGAGGGAGTTGAAGTTCGGAGGATACTGGTGGATGGTGGGAGCTCCGCAGATATACTCTTCGTCTAGGCCTTCAACTAGATGTGCATTTCCCAGAGACACCTACTTCCGACAGCTCGCCCGCTCCAAGGCTTCACAGGTCCTCCTCTCGATGCCCTCATCCATATAGGCCTCGAGGTTGCCTTCGGAGAGGGGCCCCTGGCCAGGGTGGAGGAGGTTATCTTCGATGTCGTCAATGCCCCATATGCATATAATGCAATTTTGGGCGGGAAATGCTGAACCAGTTCGGAGCAATAGATCATAACTATTTGTGTCTCAAAATGCCCAGGCAAGGTGGAGTCCTAACTATCTCAGGAGACCAAGCTGTACTCCAAAAAGCAGAGTACGACCATGGTCCACCTTTGTACCCTCGGCAGGTGAATAGTGTGTCGGAGCACACGGAGGAGGCTTCAGAGTCTTCAAGCTCCTCGAAGGGGCCTTCCCTAAAGACAAGCCCAAAAGGTGATGTGATCACGAAGATGATCCTGAAAGATGGCAAGTAGTACCCAATACAATTTGGCAAGGGGCTACCTTCGGAAATAACTACTTCGCTGGAAGAAGTAGTTAAAGAAAACTTAGATATCTTCTCCTGGACTGATGAAGACATCCCCGGAGTGGACCGGAGCATCATCGAGCACAGGTTTCTTATCAACCCGAAGGCTAGGCCAGTAGGCCAGGGGCTCCATAAGTTATCAGCAGAGAGGGCAGACCTCGCCAAGGTGGAGGTGGAGAAATTGCTAAGGGCCAGAATTATCAGGGAAATAGCCCACACGGAGTGGTTGGCTAACCCCGTTTTTGTCCAGAAAAAGGGCTCCGACAAGTGGCGCATGTGCATTGATTTCACGTCATTGAATAAAGCATTCCCGCGAGACCCCTACCCTATGCCCCGAATAGACCAGCTTGTGGATTCTACAGCTCGCTCCGAGTTGTTAAGCTTCCTGGATGCATACTCCGGTTATCATCAGGTCTGGCTAAAGCGCGAAGAGGAAGCCAAGACGAGTTTTATAACTCCATCCGGAGTATTTTATTATGTTCGAATGCCTTTTGGCTTGCGGAATGCCATAGCCACCTTCTCATGTCTTATAGCTAAGGCTCTAGGTCATCAGATAGGCCGAAATGTTGAAGCCTATATGGATGACATTGTAATAAAGAGTGTTGTAAAACACCATCATAGCCTAGACTTAGCAAAAACCTTTGAGAGCCTCCGAGCATGTAGAGTTCGCCTCAACCCTGAAAAATGTATATTTGGGGCGCAACAGGAAAACTGCTAGGGTACTTAGTTTCGAGTAGAGGAATCGAAGCTAGCCCGACGCAGATAAGCACATTGCAAAGAATGGCTCCACCAGAAAATATGAAGCAGGTCCAGAAGCTAATAGGACGGCTCGTAGCCCTCAGTAGATTGCTGGCCAGATCAGCCGAATGAAGCCTTCCAATTTTTAAAGCTCTAAAAAGGTCTGATAGTTTCAAATGGACGCCGGAGTGCCCGAAGAGCTTCGATGACATTATAGATTATATCGGAAATCTATCAACACTTACTATGCCCCTCCTAGAAGAAACTCTCCTTCTTTATCTTGCAGGAACGGGCTCCGCAGTAAGTGTAGTATTGGTCACGGAAGTTGAACTTAAAGGAAAACTAGTGCAGAACCCAGTCTACTTTGTCTCAGATGCTTTGTCCAGAGCAAAGACAAGATACTCCGAGCTCGAAAAAATTCTTATGCTTTGGTAATGGCCTCGCAGAAGCTAAGGCATTACTTCTTACCACATAATCTTATCGTTCCTACATCGTATCCCCTTGGTGATATGCTTCGGAGCAAAGATTCTACGGGTAGGATCGAAAAATGGGCTGTCGAGCTAGCCCCCTTTTGTATTTCCTTCACGGTGAGAACATCTATCAAGTCCCAAGTCATAGCTGACTTCTTGGCAGAGTGGACTCCATCCACAGTCTAGGCTTCGAAAGAGACCTCCGAAGGTAGCCCGTGTATAATATGCTCAGGATGTAGCCCATGCATAATATGCTCATTCTACAACCAGAAGTGACATAATAAGAATAATATGCCCATTATACAACCAAAAGTGACATAATATGCATAATATGCCATGCATAACATAGCTCAAGACCATAGTTTAGTGTGTTCTCAAGTCTACCATAGAAGTGGCATTCATTACCAATTAAGACATGATGTGATATGATTTCCATAAATTATTTAGTTGAATGTGTTTTACTGTCATAGAGAAAGCTTGGTTATCATCATAAAAAATTTGTCGGGGGAAATAATCCTGACAAGGTTTGATGCTCCGAGGATATACTCTGAAGGATGAGAAATGCGAAGTCTTCGTATATCGCTGTTACGCTCTGGGAAGAAGAACTCGAATCCTTCCGTAAGGACCGGAGTGTGTGCGTAACTTTGTAGTAGGCTTCAGCCTCGGAGCATGTGTCTTTTGTATAAGCCCCATTACCAGGGCATATTCAGAGCCTTCTACTCCGAAGGGGTGCTGCAAAAAGGGACAAGATGTCTGCTTTATACAAGTGTCCACACGACGTTTGTACTATTTACCCCTACGGAGCCCTGAGAATAGTGCCCAATATGGGGGTTGTAACTAGAGGGCAGAATAGTCTTTTTCTATTGTATCCATGCCTATAAATACCCCCTTTTCTACTATAAAAGGAGATTGAATACCAACACGAACAAATACACTTCGAACTGGTCCAAGGTTATCATCCCCGACGGAGGCTTCGATTGGTCTGCAGTTAGCCACTTCGTGCATTTAACCCTTTGAGGTTATTTTAAACCTGTTAGCGGAATCCTTTGCACCAACAGTTGGCATCATCCGTGGGGACCTTAGTACAAAAACTAATGTCTCTACCTCATTTCACTTTGAGCCATGCCTCCCAAGAGGAGCAAGTCCACCGTCACCACCCGAAATCCACTTGGATCTCCGGGATGGAACCCCTAGACACAGCTATGGGGACTACGGAGCCCTCCATAGTCCCTCCTCACTCAACTCCCAAAGTTGCTACCTTCACTCAACCCCATCCCGAAGTAGTTGACCCTTCGGAATCCACCGACATCTCAGCACGGCAGCAGGCCCAGTGCCTCAAGAAGCCACTGGGCCGCATCTGCCTAGAGGACCTCCAATTACCTCAACCGTGCTTCGCACCAACTATGTCCAATCACAAGACCCGGAAGCTTATTCCAGAGGGAGCGGGAGCCCGCGCAATGCCATGGCTACCGAAATGGCTTTGCATAAAGCAAAGCTACAAAGGTGGCGGCAATCAGCTGCTAACCAGCCTCATGCTCAAGACGAATCCAGAAGACAGGCACCGCCTCGTGAAGTCGTCATAGTAAGAAATCCCAAAAATCAAGAAGCCCAAAGGAGCGACCAAAATGCCTCTTTCGAGGAAGATTTCCCGCTACACCTTGACATACAAAAAGTGTGCTTTGAACCTAGGTTCCAGGCGGGCAAACTCCCCAAGTACTCCGGAGAAGCAGATCCCAAGGAGTTTTCCCATTTGTATGCTTTAGCAATAGAGGACAGCGGAGGGGTCCGTGACACGATGGCCAAATGTTCCCTCCTTGCTCTCGAAGGAGTATCCCTTTGATGGTTCTGGTCTTTAAAGCCTAGTTCGATAATGTCCTGGGAGCAATTAAAGAAGAAATTTGTAAATAACTTCCAGGGGACCTTCGTGGCCCCAATGTCAACAGAAAGCCTTTTCCAAGTGAAGGAACAACACGGGGAGACACTATGATAATATTTCCAACGCTTCACCCACATGAAGTCTCAAATAAAACGGTTGTCTACTTCATCCGTCGTTGATGCTGCACGCGAAGGCGTCACCAACTCAGGCCTACTCGATAAACTCCACCAAAAGAATATCTCTTTGGTGGCTTAGTTAATGACGTACTTCGAGGAGTACGCTAGGTCTCAAGAAGGACAACTCCGAAGAACCGCTTCAGCAACCTCTACATTTGTCCAGGCGGTAAAAGTCATCGAAGCAAGGGCTCCGAGCCCTCTAAGGGCTTCTCCGTTTGAGCATCCTTCGCATGACTCACGAAGAGGATGAAAGCACCACCGCTCGGAGGTGGTGAATATCGCCCCCTCCATCCTGAGGCAATAGCAGCAGAAGTATCAATAGAACCAAGGAGGCCGAGCTAGTGGCTCAAAGCCGGATGCGAGGACTTCTAATTTGAACCTAACTTTTTTCCTATAATGTGCATGGCAAGAATCAGAGTCATAACACCAATTCATGTAAATCCATTCTAGCTCTGCGAAGCGAATACCTTGAGCAGAGCTCCGGCTGAGGTACCACTGATCAGGCACCCCCTGCTATCTGTCCAGAGCCGGTGCAAGTTGTCGAACGGATCAAAGGGCGCGAAGCCCTCGAACACTCCCCTGTGTTGAAGGCCTTGCCTCTACCGAAGGTTGAAGACCCTAAAGATCGTCAAAAGTGCATCGTGCTGCCCATCACCGGAGGTGGTGCCTTGGGCAATGTCCAAGTGGTAACGAAGGGAGTACGTCTGTGAAGTAGGACACATTGGGACGTTGACCTCGGTGGTAGCAATGACCAATTGGGCTCATGTACCCATATCCTTCACCGAGAATGACGTAGATGGGATCACGTTCCCCCACGCTGACCCCCTTGTCATCACTTCCAACATCGCTGACGTCGAAGTCCAGAGGGTGTTGGTCGACGGAGGGAGCTCCACCGATATTATCTTTGTCCAGGCTTTTGATAAGCTATGCATATCACGAAAGCACTTGCTCCCAGCGGCTCGACCATTGCAAGGTTTCACTGGCCCCCCCTTGATATGCTCGGCCAAATAGGACTTGAGGACACGTTCGGGCAAGGGCACCTGGCGAGGTCCAAGGAGGTCATCTTCGATGTTGTCGACGGTCCGTACACATATAATGCCATCTTCGGGAGGGGCATGCTCAATCAATTCGAGGTCATAGCCCACCATAATTATCTATGCTTGAAAATTTCCACTCAAGGAGGAGTACTCATCATCCTCGAAGATCAAGCTACAGCACGAAGGGTGGAGTATGGCCATGTCGCCCCTCAAGCCTTTGTGTGTTTTGCCATGGTTCTGTAGAAGCTACATCTGCACTAGTACTGCTCCTAAGACTCCAACTGATTGCTTTCGTGGCATTTATCAGTTTTGGATTCATTTCAGCAAGTGCAGAGGCTTTAACTTGAATCCTAATCATTGCATCTAGTGTTTATCTACCAAACTTTGTGCGTGTTTTATCAAGTACTGCACTCAGGAGAATTTGTTCTGCTTTATGAGGTTATCATCAGAATTTGTTAGTACAGTGAATCATAGCAGCTGAGCTCAGGGTACTGCCTTCAACCAAACAGACACCTTTTTGCTCATGGGGACCATGTCTCAGCCAGAAGTTTCCTCACTATCCCAGATGCACGGTACTGTTCAAGATCCTTGAATTAGTTTTCTAATTGAAGAAATTTGTATGAACTGATTTCTCTGAATGGTTCACTGAATTGAGAACTGATATCAAATGTTTGTTTGCTGCTGGTTCTGAATACAACAATTAGCATCAAAGCTCTCAAAAGTGCATACTGCTCTTGTTGCTATTCATTTTTAGAAAAATTGTGTTTCATGCTGGTTATTCAGATTCTCTGATTTTTGCTCAAGAAAAGTTTGTCTGATAGGGTTAAGTTGATGACCTTTTACTGTATATGTTGGGTATTTGAACAAAAGAACTGCTGAAGAGTGAATCACAAGGTCTGAATTTTTTGCTCTTCTTCTGAAACTTGAAGTCTATTGATACTATTCCCCATCTGAAACATTGGTTGACTTAAGTCTGAAATTTTGTTTCATTCGGGTATCAAAAATTCAGAACATCTCTTCATAACTACTGCTGTTGCTAATTTTGTATTAGTTGGAGTACAAGGTTATCTTGAAAGAATTCTGTTTCTAGAACTGTATAAAGTTTTCTAGTGTTTTTCAAAGCTTGCTTTTACTGTTTTGTGGTTGAAATAAGTACAGATGTGCTCAGCTAGTGAATGTCTTGCTAAAAGTGTGTTGTACTTCATTTGATATAGAGAAAGTTGAGTAGCAATTGATTGGTTCAATTCATTTGTAACATCATTTTCAGTCTTATTCAGAACCTTTCATGAAGGCTGATATTTGTGTGTAATCCTATTATCAAGACCAACTTCTGTAACTTTTTGATTGAAACAAATAGTTCAAATTGAAAAATACATCTGCTGAAAGGTTATTCTATCGTTCTGAACTTTGTCGGTGTTTCAACCTTCGATACGTCTTTGTCAACCATTGGGTTGCCGAAATATACCCTGAATTTCCGAATTTCAGTTTCTCGACAGGGTAGATTGACCATCCATTCTCCGATCTAAACAAAATTCTGTTTGAGGCTGATTTGTGTTCTGGTTTTAATCAATTAGTCACAAATTTTGATTTTGATAAGTTAGAGGTTTGTTGAGGTGATCTGGACAGGCCATCCTATTCTCCCCACTTCTAGTAGCCAATCTGATCCCACCGGCATACATGATGGATCCAATCGCGGAGGCATATGGGATCGCACTCATCTTCTCTAGCTCATCAGGTATCAAAGAACACTAAGTTATTAAGAGAAATAGCATGTGACATTGATAGAAAACCTTTCTTAGAATTCTGCATTTTGAACCGTTTCAAAACCTTGTCAATGTACATACTTTGGCTTAATCCAATTAACTGTTTTGATCTATCTCTATAGATATTTATGCCTAGAATGTATGCTTCCTCTCCAAGATCATTCATCGAGAAACTGTTTTTCAACGAAGTCTTGACAACATTCAAGAGAGGAATATCATTTCCGATCAACAATATGTCATCCACATATAGGACCAGAAACACAAGTGAGCTCCCACTAGCCTTCTTGTAAACACAAGGTTCTTCTTCATTCTTGATGAAGCCAAACCCTTTGACTACCTCATTAAATCGAAGATTCCAACTTCGAGAAGCTTGCTTCAATTCATAAATGGACTTTAGCAACTTGCAAACTTTTCCAACATTTCTCAGACCGTTAAAACCTTCAGGTTGTGTCATGTACACATCCTCATTTAGGTTTCCATTCAGGAAAGCCGTCTTGACATCCATTTGACATATCTCATAGTCATGAAATGCGGCAATAGCTAGGATGATCCGAATAAACTTAAGCATGGCGACGAGCGAAAATGTTTCATCATAATCAACACCTTGAATATGTGTGAAACCTTTTGCCACCAATCGTGCCTTATAGATGTGAACATTTCCATCAATGTCTATCTTTTTCTTGAAGATCCATTTACACTCAACAGTTTTTACACCATCGGGTGGATCAACCAAGTTCTAAGCTTGGTTAACTCGCATGGACTCTAACTCGGATCCAATGGCTCCAAGCCATTTCTCAGAGTTTGGTCCCATCACTGCTTCTGCATAGGTCTTGGGTTCATTGTTGTCCAACAACAACACGTCACAATGCCTAGTGGTCAAGAACATATACCTCTTTGGCGCCTGGACTACTCTCCCAGACCTTCGTGGGCATGGCACATGTACAACAGGCTCTGCAACACTTTGCTCATCTTGTTGTTGTTCAGTGGGATCTAGAACACTTTCCAATGGCTCTCGAACCTCTTAGAGATGCACCGTCCTCCCACAAACTCCTTTTGAGAGAAACTCTTTCCAAAGGAATACACCATTCCGAGCGACAAACACTTTGTCCTCTTCCCTATTATAGAAATAGTATCATTTGGTTTCCCTAGGATACCCAACAAAGAAGCACTTGTCAGACTTAGGACTGAGCTTGTCAGACGTCATACGTTTGACATACGCCTCACATCCCCAAATCTTTAAAAAAGACAAACCGAGATGCCTCCCTGACCACATCTCATATGGTGTCTTCTCTACTGACTTAGATGGAACTCTATTAATCGTGAAAGCTGCTGTTTCTAGAGCGAGACCCCAAAAGGATAATGGAAGATCAATGTGACTCATCATGGACCGCACCATGTCCAATAAAGTGTGGTTTCTCCGCTTGGACATTCCATTCCATTAGGGCATACCTGGTGGAGTCAGCTGTGGAACAATTCCACACTGCTTCAGATGATCACTAAACTCACGGCTCAAATATTCACCCCTACGATCCGATCGTAGAAATTTAATTGTCTTGCCCGTATGATTTTGTACTTCATTCTATAACTCCTTGAACTTTTCGAAGGATTCCGACTTATGCCTCATCGGTAAAAGTTATAAAGTACTGAAAGCCTCTCCTAGCCTTGTGACTCATTGGTCCACACACATCAGTATGTACTATAGCCAATAGCTCACTCGCTCTCTCACTCTGTCCAATGAAAGGCATCTTTATCATTTTGCCATGTAAGCAAGACTCACATGTGTCATGATTCAAAATCAAATGACTCCAAAAGTCCATCACTATGGAGCTTCTGCACTCGCTTCTCATTTATATGACCCAAATGACAATGCTAGACATAGGTAGGATTTAAATCATTGAGTCATTGTTTTTAGTACTAATGTTATAAACATGTGCATCATCAAGACTCAGAATATAAAATCTATTCACTAATGGACAAACACCATAGAGCATGCCATTTGAAAATATTGAACAACTCTTGTTCTTTATTATGAATTCAAAACCATCTTCCTCTAATCATGAAGAAGAGATAATGTTTCTGCCTAAGGTGGGAATGAAATAACAATTATTTAACTCCAAAACTAGTCCTAATGGTAGAGATAGTGAATAAATACCGATGGCCAATGCTGCAACCTTTGCACCATTCCCGACGCAGATATCCAGCTCGCCACTTGCACACTTTCTTACTCTACTCAGCTCCTGCGATGATTTGCAAGTATGAATCATCGATCCGGCATCAAATACCCATGAATCATTTGGACGAGTAGCAAGATTAATTTCAATAACATTTATACCTGAAGCGGAAGTCCTACTTCCCTTCTTGTTTTTCTGCTCTTCCAGGTACACCTTGCAATTGTGCTTCCAATGCCTAGGCTTGTGGCAATGATGGCACACATCAGAGTTAGCAGGACCAGACTTGGACTTTTCAGTCAATTTAGACTTCGCACTAGAGATCGAAGCTGTAGTCTTAGTATTTTTCCTCCTCTTTTTCATCACTTGATTAGGAGACTTCCTGATACTCTCCTCAACAGTTTTAAGCATCTCATGCAACTTAGCTATTGTCTTCTCCAGTCAAACCATGTTATAATTCATGATGAACGGCTCAAAGCTCAGTGGGAGCGACTGGAGAATGACATCAATAACTAAGTATGGATCTAGTGGAGTCCCAGTCTCGTTAGAGTATTTATGAAACCAATTATATTGATCATGTGAGGGTTCACTAGGCTCCCTTCAGCCAGCCTGCTACCAAACAAGAACTTACACATTGTATGTTTCTGCCCTTGCCTAGTTTTGAAACATGCCCTTAATACCTACAATCATATCGTAAGCATCACATTCCTCATATTGTTTCTGAAACTCAGAGGACATGCAGGCAAGGATCAGACAACTGACATCCACGGAATCAGTAGCATGCTTCTCATAAGCATGCTTGTTTGTTGTAGAATCATCCTCTCCTGGTTCATCAGGGTTAGGTTCCTCCAGAACATAATCCTTTTTCTCTTGTTTAAGAATAATTCCCAAATTTCAATAACAATCCATAAAGTTTGTTCCAGATAATTTCTCACGCTCAATAATAGATCGCAAATTAAAAACTAGAGTGCTCTTAACAGTAGAAGTAGTAGGTGCCATGATCTACAAAAATATTAAATAAAAGATTTAGCACTATGCAATGTTTATCTTCTATCCAATAAAAGATGTTCCACTATTTTAAACCAAGTCACATTCCCTCTAATGATTAATAGTGGCGCAAGATCCGTGGTCAAATTTTCTCCTAGGTCATTTTAGCATCACTACTAGAAGTTAGTTGACATAGGTAAGCAACTCGTTGCTAATCACATCATATGTAACTTTTGTCGTTGGAGAAGCATCCAATGCTCGACCCCAGCTCCTATGCAGACCCACTATCGATGAGCACGAACCTTGATGGGTGCAGCTATTGGGAAGAGCATTAACACTTGATTTTACATCAGCCTTGGGCTGTAAATAACGATGACACGTAGGCGAGCAATCTACAAGTGACTGGATTTTGGATCTGAAAAACCCAGTGTTGGCATAAAAGATTACGCTAACAGGTTCTCAAAGATTAAGAACTAACAAATGAAGAGTTTGTGAAGCGGACTATTTCAAGCCTCCGAATTGGATAATAGCTCGAAATAGTTCGAAGTTATGTATTGAATAAATGAATATTCTATGATTATTACAGGGTAAGGAGGGGGGTATTTATAGGTAAAAATCTTAAGGAAAAGACATTTTTACCCCTCAATTACAACCGACATAGTGGAAACTATTTGGTACCCCTAATAGGGTTAAAATGGTAAAAGACTAATCTAATCAGAAAGAAGATAAGTCTTCCATCCTCGCTGGCAGATAAGCTCTCTAAAGATTTAACCTTCGAAGTCATACTCCGAACAGAAGTCTGCATGGATTCTTCGAACTTGATCATGTATTAAACCAAAGATAATACTGGAACTTCGGTTTAGTAGATTGGGTTTGTCTTATAACTGTAGAGACCGTGAGGATGAAGTATTTTCCCCCAACAGTAGCCCCTCGAATATGCTTCTCTGATTGATCTGTAAAGTTAGGAGAGCAGTATACGCAAGAAAAAGGGTTAATAAAATTTATCAACCTTGGAAGTATTCAAAAAATTTAGAAACTTCGAATCGATTTCCAAGCGAAGGTCTCATTTGAACAGCTCTGAAGTCAATTTCTGCGAAGCTAAAAAGACCGTTAGACTCAGAAAAATAGCCGTTATCTTTTTCTTTCGGAAGAAGCTATAACGTTGCTTTAAATTTGGAAATAATAACGGTACATAAGACAGAACGTCGAGTATGAATGGTAAGAAATCATGAGTTCAGGCTATAAATAGAGGAGCAAGAGACATTCGAGATACTTTTCCCACTGTTCTCGCGCAATCCCTCATTTAGCCTCCAGAGCTCTAGTTCCAAGCTTCTTGTTCTATTCGATGGCAAAGACTAGCTTCAAAGCTCCCGTAGCAGCCTCGACCTTGGCCAGGCAGCAAGCCATGGCGGCGGCAGTAGCAGTAGCGCCTGTGGGGAATCCCCCACAAGCTGGCCCCCACGACCTCCTCCCAGCATCCTCCAAGTATTCGGACTAGTCCTACAAATTGGGGCCATAAATATGCAAAAAGAAAACCATCGTAGTAGCAGTTGCAGGGAAGATTAGCCAGGGAGTCAAGATCTGTGAGCCTGGTTAGGAGGCAATCCCATTGCCTCGGCCCAAAGAGGTGGTTGTTTTCGAAGCCTTCTTAGAGGCGGGGTTAGGGCTTCCAGCAGTAAACTTCTTGTCGGAGGTATTGGAGCTTTTCCACGTCACCCTTGCTCAACTCTCTCCGAACGCCATAGCGCGTCTTGCGGTCTTCGAGTGGGCGTTGCGAGCCGAAGGCTGCGAAGAGAGAGCAGAAATCTTCACAGCACTTCACAAGGCCT
The DNA here is from genome assembly GCA_019279435.1 of Zizania palustris. Lineage (NCBI taxonomy): Eukaryota > Viridiplantae > Streptophyta > Magnoliopsida > Poales > Poaceae > Zizania > Zizania palustris. The sequence goes on along the minus strand of JAAALK010000082.1, from coordinate 95,871,808 downwards.
TCTTCCAACCGAAGACTTACTAGGGCTCCGGGGGAGAGAAGATAGTAGTTGCTTTCGGCAGCATCAACTTCAGGCTCCGAGACGAGTACCAAACTTGATTTCCAGCGAAGGCCATCAACGCCAGATGGTACACGGATAGGATTCTTCGGTGGTTTTATGCCGAAGTGGGAGTGCATAGCAGTTTGGTCGGGCCTCTACAAGACATACATTTCCGAAGGGAAGCCGAAGTTCATCTAGACCCGGGCCAGCTCGAAGCTCGCCTCAATCTGCTGCAAGCAATAAGTCATCGCATGAGCATGCGGGACTTAGCGGAGGAGTTCATCGGGCTCCAGATTCTGCCTTTGATGGCCAACTGGCCTATTAATTTTGAAGAGAATCCAGAGGGTGTACTCTGAAAAATCTCTTCCAGCTCTAGACGTAACTTCGGAAACTGCAAAATGTTTCACGTATGATAATTTCATAAAAAATGATATAACTGAGATAAAAACTTATCTTTCACCTCCACACGCCTCCTTGACTTCGGAGCAAGTCGTACGGGCTTCAGAAAAGATTCTTGGAGCCCCTACCCTTGCTGAGAAAGAATGGAGGGTGAAACTGGTAGGCAGTTGGGAGCAATTCAACCGGGTATGGAGCGTACTTAGAGTTGACGCTCCTTACCTTCCGGACTGGAGCACTTCGGAGCCTGGTCCTAAGAAAAGGAAACCTGATGCTGGGACTTCGGCGCTAGCCAAGACTCCCGTGAAAAAGTTAGTCCGTAAACCGAAGTTTGTGGCCCCTTCCAAGTCCTCTACTTTGTCTTCGGATTCATCTGAAGATGAAGGATACAGAGAAATGCAGAGGGTTTTGATAGACCTTATTACCGAGGATGAAGAGGCGCAGACAGAGGTTGAAGCCCTGGCTATAGGTGACAGAGCAGCTGTGCCGGCTGCGCAAGACAACCTCGAGCAGGCAGAAACTTCGAATGTCCTGCCTAGCCAAGAGGCCCCTGCCGCTGAAGAAGGCGGAGTTGAAGTAGAATATGATCATGCTTCGGCTCCGGACGAAGTGATAACTGCTATTCTGGGAGAGATTTCAGTAGCTAATTCTTCGGTCCCCAACTCCGAATCCGAAGAGGACTTCGAAAAGGCATTCGAGCCTCCAAGCAGTCCCATACTCATCCATCGACAGAATGTCGATGGTAAGCCTCAGTAAAGTACTTTTCCTTTCTTTTTATGTCCCACAAAATTATGCAATATATAATACCTTTGATTTTACAGGCTCAACCCCCATGCAGATGACCCCTGCTGCAAAGACTGCGCCTAAAACCTCAACATCTCTGAAGTCAATTCCGGAGGAGGTTATAAAAATGGGGCCTAGAAAAGGTAAAGGAAAAGTGGATCCTTTTCCTGCTTTGAACTCTGGATTAACCTCGTCGGAATATACAGATGGAGGCCAGTCCACGGAAGGGGGCCAATCCACTGAAGTCTTCGAGGATGCGGCGCTGCACTCCGGCCCTTCTCCCAATGAAGACGATCAAAGAGCCTTGTCAATGCTCCCCCTTCTAGCTCCTTTTCTGGAGCGAAGGACCGGGCTTTGGACTCTGCTAGAGCCTTTGGCTCAAGCTAATCATGAAGTCAGGTAGACTAACTTGGTGGCTATACTTGGGGAAGCCGAGGGGTCGAAGCTAGATGCAGCCTTGCAGCAGGCAGCATACTAGGTACGAAGTATTTGCAATAACATAGTTAGTTTTAACAAGTAAATAGTTTACTCACATTGCTTTTTCCTTCGCAGCAAATAGTCTTGGCTTGAGCTGTGGCTATTTCTAATGAGCGGGAATGCAATCGTCTTAAGGAGAAGATAACTGCTCTCTAAGGGAGTCTTGATAGCTCCGAAATTCGAACTTCTAGCTTGGATGAAATGGTATCAGCGGAAAGGAAAGCCAGACTTGGTCTGGAAGCTGCTAATCGGAAGCTCGAAGCCGAAAAAATCGTGCTTCGGGCTGAAGTAGAGAAACTGCGAACAAAGCAAGCGACCGCGAGGGCTGAGCTGGTCAAGCTCCGGGAGGAATAGGAGAAGTTAATGGAGGAGGCCAACAACTTGCTCGGTCAAAAGAACTCCTTGGTTACGGAGGCAGCTAGGCTATCCTCTTTGATAAACGAGCTGTCTTCGTCAAGGGATATTTTGTCCGAAGACCAGGTGAAGTCCGAGAAGGTAGCTTTAGAGACCGTGGACAACCTTCGGGGTGTCTTGGAATACTTCGGTACTTCTTGGACCTTACCTTCAATTGGCGACGTCCCTCTGCCGCGAAGATTGAAGATGATCCAAACATCAGTGAAGATGATGAAGACGACGAGTTTTCTGTATGGAGAAATCTCCGGCCAAGTAGCTGCTCTCGGAGTACTTCACTACTACGAAGATCTAGGGCTATCTATAGCACTAGACTCAGGGATGGCTCCCATTATCTTCGACGACAACTGCTCTTAAACCATTCTGACGATGTAGCTGCAGCTTGGCAAGCCTTCCAAGCATCTTGGAGAGCCGAATGTCGATCAGCGATCAAGGCTTGGATTGATGAAGGACTTCGCCAGAAGCAAGCATGGTCGTAGGCTTCGAGCAGCTAGCCCCCACCGGACCCAAAGGTCTAGTTTTGTTTAGGGCCCCGAATATGTAAAAGTTTATGCTTTTATCTTTTATGAATGAAATGACTTATTTGGAAATGTTTTTAGGATTTCTAACCTTTTATGGATGATCTCGAAGTTCTAGAGGTTAACGAAGAACTTCGCCTGCTATGGGCTACCTTTGAAACTTTAAGACCTCACAAACGCCCTCGATTGTCAATTCCTCGAGAAAACTCCGGTGTAATTGCACCCGAAATATGCAAAGATATATTATCTTACATTAAAGAAGAGGAAACAGAAGTTTTACCTGGAACCTTAATCTTCTTAAGACATTGAATGGTCCGAAGAAGAAAATACTGCTGAAGAACAAGTAAAGAAAAGTTATGAACAACTTCGAAGCTGGGAAAGAAGCCCCGAGCAACTTCGAACTTGGGCTAAACTTCAGCAAGAACAAAAGGATTTCTGAGCTTCGAAATGAGGGAAAAGAGTTAAATGTAACATTATTAAAACTCCCGGTTCCAGAACTAGTCATTCTAGCTTTAGTGGTAGTTCTAGGAATCGAAGAGGTCTTCGTTTCATTCTCGGTATAGATACAAACTTTTCATGATGTAATGTAATCTGTTTGAATGATAAAGATTAAAGTTTCAAAATTGTTTTCCTACTTCCCAGCTCCTCTTTGGGTGTAAGCAACTTCGAAACTTGGTCGAAGTTGGTTACACGCAACGAAAATAACTTTAGTTAGGAGTACAATTTTGGAGGCTCAGAGCCCCGTATCAACTTAGATATTGACTAGGATCTCAAAAAATGTCTTCGACTCTATTAACTCAGAGTCTAAAAACCGGTAACTTAGTACCTTTTTGTTTGAATGTAGTCACTTCGGACTCTTTTTTCGAATACCTTAGCATCCAAAACAATTGGTTGTTTTGGACTCTTTTTACAAGCGTTCTGAGCTATTAGCTCAAATTCTGTTTTGTTTGGCCTCCTTCGGCTCTTTTTGCGAATGCTATCAAACCAGTGGTTCGGAATTCGCATAATGGTCTCCTTGGACTCTTTTTACGGATGCTTTCAAGACGAAGCCTGAAATCCGTATCATTTGGTTTCCTTGGACTCTTTTTACGGATGCTTTCAAACCAATGGCTTGGAATCCATTTTTCTGTGACTTTCCCACCTCATCGGAAGCTTCGAACTAGTGGTTCGAAGTCCGCAAAATTGGATCAAATGAATGACACTTCCCTCACAGCCAACTTCATTCCTCCAGTGCGTCCACTAGAAGTATGAAGTGTTTGAGAGGTAGGCATTATTTGAATCATGAACTTTATTTATTCAGAAGGTGTTTAAAGATGATTACAAGGAGCCCCAATGCGAAATATCGCTTTAAGTGCTCTGCATGCTAGACATGCTTTAACTCTTCGCCTTCTAAATTAGCTAGTTTAAAAGAACCAGGGCGTCCTGAACGTAGAATGATATATGGACCTTCCCACTTATTTCCTAATTTCCCTGGTGCTATGATGCTTCGCAAAACTAAGTGACCTGGTTTAAGTTCATTACGCTCGAAGCTTTGTTTCTTCTGTTAAATCAAGCGAAGCTTGCCTTTCTCCTTCTATTTCAGGTTCGGTGGTGTGAAGTGATTCTCCTTTGAGCTCCGTCGGCATTATAGCTTCATCTACGAATAATAATCTGAAAGGAGTAAAACCTGTGGAACTCGTTTGAGTGGTCCGAATGGACCATAAAATCTTTGGGAGTTCTTCGGTCCATAGCCTCTTTGCTAACCCTACTATTCTTCAATTCAGCCTTGATAAATATTACCATTAGCCCTTTCGATAGCTCCGTTAGACTGAGGATAGCACACAGATGCAAAGCATATTTGTATGCCAAGATCTTCGCAAAACTTTCTGAAGGGCTCCGCATCAAACTGTGTCCCATTGTCGATTGTGAGCTGTCGAGGCACTCTGAATCTGCATATAATATTTTTTCCAAAAGAACTTTTGTACATTATTTGAAGTGATAGCTTTGAGGGGTTCTTCTTTGACCGACATGGAAAAATACTCAATTTCTACCACTACGAATTTTAGATTTCCTTTTGCTACTAGGAAGGGGCCAATGAGATCCATGCCCCATCTGGCCATAGGCCAAACTGGAGCAATTACTTGAAGAGTCGTTGGCGGACGATGACTTCGTCTTCCCATCCATTGACAACCTTGGCAAGTGCGGACTAAGCTCTCCACATCAGCCACTATTGTAGGCCAATAAATCCCCTGGCGAAGTGTTTTTCCTGCTAAAGCTCGGGGGGCCAGATGGCTACCACAAAGGTCTTCATGAATTTCTCGGAGTATCTCTTGACCTTCGGCTTGAGATATACATCGGAGTAGGGGGGAACACACTCCGACCTTGTATAGAATACCGTTGATTACGTGATAATTTTGAACTCTTAGCTTCAACCTCGAAAGTCGTGGTCCTTCAGGCAAATTTGCTTCACCTTGCAATAACTCCATGATTGAGCTCCGCTAGTCAGTGCTTGGAATGCAAAGAACCTCCGCAGGAGGAATTTGTGGCACTGAAGGTGAAGTAAGTTCTTCGTAAAAGGCTCCTTCTGGAATGTCCATAGCTCTGGTTGCAGCTTTCGCTAAGGTATCAGTTTGCACATTTTCAGCTTCTGGTATGCTTCGGATGGAAATCCCTTTGAATGCTGCTTCGATCTTATGGAACTCTTCCAAATATTTTGCAAGCTGCAGGTGACGGACTTGAAAACTTTTATTAGCGTGCGCTGCTACAATTTGAGAATCTGTTTTAATAACAACTCTTGTAGAACCCAAAGCACGCGCTTTTCGAAGTCCTAACAAAATTCCTTCATACTCCGCTATATTATTGGTGGACTTAAAGTTGAGCCTTGTGGAGTACATCGCACTTTGCCCCAAAGGCGAAATTATTACCGCTCCGATGCCTGCTCCAGACGCTTGAAAAGCTCCGTTGGAGTATATGGTCCAAATTCCTTCATTTGATTTCTCCGGAGCCCATATTGCAGATGGAGTCCATTTTGCCACAAAATCTGCCACCACTTGTGACTTGATTTTTGTCCTTGCTACGAAGGAGATGCCGAAGGGTGCTAGCTCAACGGCCCATTTTCTAATTCTTCCCATAGAATCTTTGCTTCGGAGCATATCTCCCAAGGGATACAAAGTTGGTACAATTACATTATGTGCTAGAAAATAATGTCGTAATTTCCTCAAAGCCATTATCAGAGCATAAGTAAAGTTCTTAAGCTCAGAATATCTTGTTTTTGCTCCAGATAAGGCTTCGGATATAAAATAGACTGGATTCTGAACCAACTTCCCATTGAAATCAACTTCTCTGACAAGGACTGCACTGACAGCGGAGCCAGTAGCTGCAAGGTAGAGGAGTAGGGTTTCATCTGCCACGGGCATAGTGAGTGTAGCGAGGTTACTGAGATAATTTTTAATATCATCAAAACTATTTTGACACTCCGGTGTCCATGCAAAATCTTCGGACCCTTTTAATGCATTAAAAATAGGCAGGCTTCATTCTGCGGAACTTGCTAGAAATCTGCTAAGTGCTGCTAGACGGACAGTCAGCTTTTGTACCTGCTTTAAATTTTCCGGCGGATCCATTGTAGGACCGAAAGTAGCGACCAGAGGGGGGGTGAATGGGCGCCTTAAAAATTCTTTCGAATCAATGGCCTGTTCCCAACACCCAACGCACCTCAAAAATACCACGCAGCAGAAAATAAACAGAAGGCCTAAGTCTAAAGGTTTCTAACCTAGAAGCATCTGATGATAAACAGTGTAAAACTAAAGTGGTGCAACTAGGCAGATAAACAAGTTGTAACAGGCCTATACTTCTCAATGAAATGATCTAAGTATGTATAAAGTGAAAAGAGAAGTTGCTGTCCAAAGTTGTCTCCAGTTCGGTACTTGGCGAAGCCCCCTTCGCACGTCGAGGTATGCTTCGGAGGATGGTGTCGGAGACTGTCCGAAATGCCGAAGATGTCACTGTCTAGGCTAGTTCGAAGTGATAAGACGCGAAGAGTACTTCGGAGCGAAGGAAAAACCAGTGCCGGAGCTTGCTTCGAAGTATACACTTCGAAGACAAGACTTCGAAAGTACTTCGAACCGAAACCCTCGAAGCTAAACCTTCGAACACGAAACTTCGAACACAAAGCTTCGAACTCACAAACAGACAACCTTCGAACGTAGGAGCGAAGTCTGTCACGTGACAGAAAATCAAGTCCGAAGCCTACACGCTATCTTTGAAAAAGGAAAGCTTCGGAAGGAGAATCGAAGGCTGACACGCCACAAGGAAATCCAAGCGAAGTCTATCAGTACAGACAAACTTCGACCCTAACTTCGAAACCTAACGAAGTGTGCGCTTCAAACAGATAGATTCGGAGTATGCTAGTTCGAAGTATGCGATGCTGTCCATACAGGAAGTACTTCGAAGCTAGCAACTCAGATACACACACCGAAGATCGAAGTCTGAACGAAGCCTTTAAGATGATCGATCGAAGCCTGCCTCACGGAGTTGAGGGGCTTCGTACTGAAACGAGCTTCGCCAGACACACCCAGAAAAAGGTAAAAAGGGATGTCAGCTTCGATCAAAAAGCTGGGCAATAGAAGGTGAAAAGCTGCTACAGAACACTGTAGCTACAGCAAAGCAGTACTATTTGCAACAGCAAGAACTAGTACTACCACCGTGAAGAACACAAGCAACAGAAGAAGCTTCTCCCCAAGAAATAAAATCACCAGCTCGTGCACAAGGCATTAACTTCCCAAACCAAACAAGATGCAAGCAATAAATTCACCAGAGACCAAGGATTAAATGCATCCAACAGATTTGAGACAAAATAATGCAAGAACAGGGAGGGGCAAGTCCTGGCGGCGCACACAGGAGAGAGAAGGGAGGAGACAAAGTGACCCAAAAAGGTGGATTTGATTTCAGCACAAAGGGTAGTCCAAACCCTAGGGATTGGGGTGCTATTTATAGGCAGCCCAACACTAGGAATATTCTACCAGCCCCTTAGGGTTTTTACAGACTCAAAAATACAGAAAAAAGACTCTACTGCCCTTAGGTATTTTTACAGACACAACTGACTGACTGTGGGCCTAGAGTAACATATGACATATCCTGAAGCTATTCTTCTGGACAGTCGGATACAGAATCAACGGTTGTCAGTTTTACGCCGAAACTGACAAAGCCTCCACCAGCTTTGCACCAGGTACCCGGATTGGGCCGGCCCGCCCCCGCAGCTCTCTCAGCCCGGCAATCGCTCACCGCCCGTGTACCTGAGTCAGTCCTGGTCAACAGCCCAGTGGGTCTTCTACTGCTTCTGGCCCATGCACCCGGATTGGGCCAACCCGACTTCGCAGCCTCCTCTGCCCGACAGTCGCTCGCTGCCCGTGTACCTGAGTCACACGCGGCCCATGAAACAGCAGATCTCTTCTCTTCTTCAGTCCTCGTTGACTATCGTTGACAATGACTCATCACCTCTAGAGCCATGAGGCCCACGCTATTCAGCATGGCTCCTCAATCTCCCCCTTGATGAGAGCATTGTCAACACTCCTCAATTCTCAGCTCTTCAGCACCTGCGAACAAATGTGGAAACACGAAAACAAAACACAAGGAAACAAAGAAGAAGAAAAATAAGGTAAAAGTTGAACCTTAATGACCAAGAGCCAAACAAAAGCAAGAAACGGTCATTATGGTTAACCAAAACACAAAAGCTCAAAATGAGTGCGATTTCAGAACAACAAGGATATCAACAGAGTAAGAACTCCCCCTTAAACTCTGATCCCAATTTTCTCCCCCTTGTTGACAAGTGAACTCATCAAGCACTCAAAAAGAGACACAGACTCCCCCTGAAAAGCAACTCCCCCTCAAAATATGCAGTGAATGCAATTGGGGTGCAGGTGGAGTGTAGAAAGCATGCTTCTCAGATATGATTGACTGCAAATACAGTATCTAGCAGGTATAGCAAAAGAGATACTGTCTAAGACACATGGCATGATCAGTGCAAGAGATGATATCTAAAGAAAGTCATTTAGCACGCATTTGTCAAGTTTTGCAAATAAAAGCATCACCACATTCTCTAGTAAACAAGCAAGGTAAAGCATGAGATGCAGAAGCTAACTGATATCTACCCAGATAAGCATTGTTCAAAACAAAGTGCTTCAGCAAACTTGTTATCCTTTTAAAGTTCAGGCTTTTTCATTTTCCTTTGTCATTTGTGCCAAAGGTTATTTGCATGTCAAACCTTACGCTAACCGACCAAGTCAAGCCTAGGCCAGAACTGAGCCATCAGAAGCTTAAGACATTGGTCTCGGCATACATTACACTATCCTAGTTCATACCAAAGTGCTATGGTAAGCAATCCAGAACAATATAATGCGACAAAGCAAACCCACTTGGATCTTTTCAACTTAAGCATAAAAAGGAATGGAATTTTCATTCATTTTTGATTTTTATCATTTTATAGCACATTTTCCATGTTAAAGCATAAATATGTCCAAGTTGCATATCTGCATCTATGTGATGAACTAGCTGCAAGGCATGTAACAGATAGCAGAAGCACTCAGCCTACACATGCTAGTTACCAGAAGCAATGGTGATCATTTTTTAAGTTGAAAGCGTAAAAGCCATGCATATGACAGATATCAGACATATCAAGCGAACTGAACCAAAGCATGATCATTGACATGTAATCAAAAGCATGTACCAGCTAGAATGAGTAAAGCAGTTCAATCATATAACAGAAGCATCTCTAAAGTGTGATACGTGAATATGCAAGATATGAACACACACAAAAAGACTCAAGAAAAGAGTAAGGAAGAAAGAAAACTGACGCAAAATATCCTAGAAAGGATACACAACACCCAAATCCCCTCTTAAACGCTCAAATGTAGACTGATCTAGGGGTTTGGTAAAAATGTCAGCCAACTGATGATGGGTATCAACATGAACAAGGTCAATGACACCTTTCTCATATTGATCCCGCAAGAAGTGAAAGCGCACATCTATATGTTTGGTTTTTGAATGGAGACACGGGTTTTTCCCTACACTAATAGCACTGGTGCTGTCGCAAAACAATGGAACCCTGGTAGGAAAGAGCAACCCAAAGTCTCGTAGAGTAGAAATCATCCAAACCATCTGTGAGCAGCAGCTAGCAGCAGCTACGTACTCAGCCTCTGTGGTCGAAAGAGCAACTCCAGATTGCTTTCGAGAAGACCAAGATACAAGGGAAGAACCAAGAAACTGGCAAGTACCGGAAGTTGACTTGCGATCCAACCGGCACCCACCAAAGTCGGCGTCCGAAAAGCCAGATAAATCAAGTGATGATGATGCTGAATAATAAAGACCAAGATCAGGCGCATAGGTGAGATACCTGAAAATGCGCTTGACAGCCTGCCGGTGAGACGCGCGTGGTGAAGACTGAAAACGCGCGCAAAGTCCCACGGCGAACTGTATGTCCGGTCTTGTTGCCGTTAAGTACAACAGCGAACCGATCATCCCTCGAAATTCTCTCTCATTAACCTTGACGCCGCTCTCGTTCTTGTCCAGACCCCCAGAAGTACCCATCGGGGTCATCTGCGGCTTCAATTCACCACCAAAGTCAAATTTCTTAAGCATATCACGAGTGTACTTACCTTGGTGGATGAAGGTGCCGTCCTTGGTCTGCTTGATCTGGAGCCCTAAAAAGTACTTAAGCTCACCCATGAGGCTCATCTCAAACTCACTGTGCATCTGCTCAGAAAACTTGGACACAAGAGAATCAGTAGTACCGCCAAAGATAATATCGTCCACATAAATCTGAGCGACTAAGAAATCTGAAGCATCTCTGAGCAAGAAAAGAGTTTTGTCCACAGAACCCATCACAAAGCCCTTCCCCAACAAAAATTGCTTTAACCGGTCATACCAAGCCCTGGGGGCTTGCTTCAACCCGTATAAAGCTTTGTGCAACTTAAAAACATGTCAAGGAAACTTAGGGTTCTCAAAACCGGGGGGTTGCCTAACATAAACCTCCTCCTCAATAAACCCGTTCAGAAAAGCACTCTTAACGTCCATTTGAAAAAGCTTAAAACCCTTTGAAACGGCAAAAGCTAGAAGAATACGAATGGACTCAAGACGGGCCACAGGAGCGAAAGTTTCTTCAAAGTCAATACCTTCCTTCTGGCAATAACCCTGGGCAACTAGTCGAGCCTTGTTGCGCACCACAACCCCATCTTCACCTTGTTTGTTTTTGTATACCCACTTGGTACCTATGGGGTTGCATCCTGGTGGCGGCTCAACTAGTGTCCAAACCCGATTGCGGACAAAATTCTCAAGCTCTTCTTGCATAGCATTAATCCAATTAGAATCAGAAAGAGCATGAGAAATGTCTCTGGGCTCAAAAGATGCAACAAACGCAGATTCAGCAAACACAGCGAGAGAGGCAGAAGAACGCAAAGTCCTTTTCGTCAAATCACCAATGATGAGCTCTGAGGGGTGGTCACGCTGAACTGCTCGGGTTCCCTGGTGATCTGAAGTCACCTCACCGGAGTCAGCAGCTGGCACCTCTGGACTCGACTGAAGGGGCTCGATCGAAGTGGAAGAAGTGATTAGAGGTCCGCCTTCATCATCAGTCGAAATCACAGAGGGTGTGGGCTCTGCGGGGGATGCAGAAGGCCCGCCCTCAACAGCAGCTGGAGTATCCTCATCTTCCTCGAAGATGGATTCTCCGAGCTCATCATCACCAGAAAGCTCAAAAGAAGGAGTCAAAGAAGGCAAGGACTCATCAAAAGAAACCTCACATGTCTCGACAAGCAGCTGGGATTCGAGGTTCCAAACACGGAAGCCTCGAGAATGCAAGGCATAACCAAGAAAAATACCATCAGAGCAACGAGACTCAAACTTGTCCAAATGCCCTCCCTTCTTGAGCACAAAGCACTTGCAGCCAAACGCTCGCAAGTGGGTCACCTTGGGCTGTCTGCCAAACCGCAACTCATATGAAGTCTTACCAATGTAAGCTCGAAGAAAAATACGGTTGGCAAGATAGCAAGCCGTGTTCATGGCTTCAGCCCAAAAACGCCTAGGAGTCCTGTGCTCGTCGAGCATCGTCCTGGCCATCTCAACTAGCGTGCGGTTCTTTCGTTCCACAACGCCGTTCTGTGGGGGGGTGTAGGGAGAAGAAAACTGATGGTCCAGACCCTGATCACCACAGAAGCTGACGAACTGAGAATTCTTGAACTCAGAGCCGTTGTCAGAGCGAATTGCTCGCATCCGACCATTGTTCTCATTCTTCAGCTTCAAAATCAGGTCATGGACAAATTGAAAAGTTTCATCCTTAGACTCCAAAAAGAAAACCCACGAGAACCGAGAAAAATCGTCAACAATTACAAGTGCATACCACTTCCCACCGACTGAGCGTACCCGAGCTGGACCAACAGTGTCCAAATGTAAAAGCTCGCCTGGATACGAAGTCATCACCTGAGTCACAGGTGAGTGAGAAGCGGCAACCATTTTCCCATGACGACAGGGATGACAAACCAGATCCTTCTCCATTTTAAGCTTGGGCAATCCTCGGATGAGATCCATAGAGCTTAATCTGACTAGCAGATCAAAACTCAAATGACCTAACCTCCTATGCCACTTCCAGAGCTCAGAAGAAGATCCAGCAATCAAACAGCGAGAAGGGCCAAAAGAACTAGAGAAGTCAATTCGAAAAACTTTACCGAAGGGTAAAATCTGACAAACCAAAGACCCTCTAGAATCAACTACAGAAGAATTGCCCTTCTTAAAACGCACTTCCAAACCATCCTCAAGAAGTTGCGAAACAGAGATTAAATTAAAGTTCAGATTTTTAACCAAAGCAACATTCTTTAAAGAGAAATGGTCTGAAATGCTGATTGAGCCTATTCCACTTACTTTCCCTTGACCATTGTTCCCGAACGTGATGTACTCTTTGGAGCTCGGGGGAGTGAGACTGGAGAACCATCTGCGATGTCCCGTCATGTGGCGAGAGCATCCTGAGTCCATGATCCAAACATCCTCTAGTCCCCGGTCCTGCACAATCAATGTCTGTAAGTGGGAGCAAATGGTCCGGCACCAGGTTTAGCAAAAGAGCTAAACCAGTGTCGAGCCATCTGCTCAAAAGATGGAAAGTGAAAACCATCAAAAGAGTTTGGACCAAAACGCGGCTCAAAGCGCGGTCCACGGTTCTTCCTAACCCTACGGCCACAAGGTCCAGAACCGTAGCCAACTCGGTCTGGAACTCTGCCGGAACGAACACCACCAACTGGAGCACGGGCAAGAAAGTCGTCTCCTCTACCACCACCTACACGACGCGGCCTGGCCTCCAGCCTCTCCTCGCGCCGAGGAACACGCAGTCTACCACCCTGCTGGTAGAACTGCACCTGATCACTACGAGCCCTCTCTGTTCTCTCAACCCGCTTCCTCCTGAAGCAAAACTCCGCAAGATGCCTGTCTCTCTGACAATACTCACAATGATAGGTAGGCTTCTTGGGATGTGGTTGAGGCTTGGGGTTCTTGGGCTTGGTAGTGTTTGGTGTGGTCTTCTTGGGCTTAGAGGGTCCAGGAAGAGAGTCTAGAGAAGAGTGGAGGTGTTTGGGCTTAGGAACCCAGATAGGCTTCTTGGGTGGAGCTTTGGGTGGTTCATGGATCACTCCATCCTTGGGCTGACAAGCCTGGGAGGTCTCAGTGGAGTGAGTCTTGGGATACCTCTGCTCTGGAGTCATTTTACTCCACTCCACTGCCCGGCTGAGGGCACTCTCAAAGTCAGCCTTGGTGTAGGTGTAACCTACTCCAAACCCATCCTTCCTCTTGAACTGCTGGATCATCATTCCAAGCTGAGGCTCTCTGGCACTGATCCAACTCAGGATAGAACGGAGGTAAAAGTTCTCATTCTGAGAATCTGCTAGCTCCTCTCTCAAGGAAGCTAGAACCTCCACCTGAGACAAGCAGGTCTCACACTCTCTCTCTACTTGGACAGACTTTCCGGCTTTTAGCTTAATCAACTCCATTCTAAGAGATAGACAGTTCTCACAAACAGTGGGTGGAACTGACAGTGTCTCAAGCTCTAGCCTAGTCTGGGCAAGCTCAGCTCTCAACCTCTCCAAATCACCCGAATGCTCATTGCCCTTGGATTTCAGCTCAGCTAAGGCAGCTAGATGAGATGGGCAATCAACACAGGGTGCGACGACAGTGGCTTGAGCATCTTTCTGCTCCAGCTGAGCACTTTCAAGCTCAGTGGCCAAAGCGTCCCTCTCATCAACCCTTTCTGTGTACCTGGACTTTAAAGTCGACAGGTCACACAGAAGCACCTCACACTTCGGGCACTCACTGCTATCACCCAAGCAAGGGGAAGAGGATAGACTCTCAATCCTACCGTTGGCCACGGCAAGCTCACTCTCTAACTCGTCTATCCTTTTCTTAGCCCCCCTAAGCAGTTTCTCCCGATACTTCAACTCCTGACGATTGCTCTCAAGTAAATCTACAATTTCACGCTCATAAGATGATACCTTGCTATCGTCGTCGTCGGAGTCGTCGGAGGAGCTCTTTTCTTCTCTATCCCCAAGAGCCATGGAGCAGAAGCTCTTGCGGGATCTTCGGCGCTGGTGTGAGCGGCTCTTCGGCTTGTCTCCGAAGGCCATGAAGCAGAGGCCCGCCGGATCATCCTTGTCCTTCCCCTTCTTGATGGTGATCTCCTCATCACTTGAGCTCGATGAAGAGGAAGAAGACGTGGATTTCTTGGAGTAGCTCTTCTCCATCTCGGCGAAGAAGGCCTTGTCGCGCTTCTTGTTCTCTCGCCGGTAGTCCTTCAGGGCCTTCTTGAAGAACCGGGTCTTCGGCTTGCCCTTGGTGAAGGAGGGGATCTCATGCTTGCCGGAGTCGTGGAAGCTATTGCTGGTGCCCTTCTTGTATCCACTGCGCTTGGGGCAGTCGGCGATGAAGTGTCCTGGATCACCACATTCAAAGCATCCGGATTTTGTGCCGTGTCTTTTGAACATTCTTTTATCATAGACACGACGCACCCGGTTGTTAAAGAGACACAAATCATCATCTCCCAACAACTCAAGCTGGTCCTCAGTGATAGACATCAAAGAGAACCCAGCACAGCTCACAGCAGAGGGATCAACAGAAGGTGTAGCAAGGGCCAGGGATTTTGATCCAGAGCCAGTGAGATTTGATCTCAACTGGATATCTACCTCAGTGGCCTTTAGCTTGCTAAATAACTCAGAAATGGTCAAGGTATCGTATGAAGTACTCTCAACGATAGATGATACCTTGATCTCCCAGATCTTTGGATCCAAGGTATGAAGAACCTTGAGCGCCTGCTCATGATCTGAGACTAACTGAGCACCCTCAGCCTTGTTGTCCCGAAGCTTGTTAATGATCGACTGAAAGCGACCAAACAAACCCTCAACAGATTCACCCGGCTTCTGTGTGAAATTCTCATATTCACGCCGGTAGGTCTGATAGAGCCGAGCCTTGACCTGTGCTGTTCCCTCATGGTGTGCCTTGAGGGTAGCCCAGATCTCTCTCGCAGTGGAGAGATGACTCACTCGCTCAAATTCAGTGGGACCTAAACCAGAAAATAAAATGTTCACAGCCTTACTGTTGCTCAGATGCTGAGCAATGATACCAGCAGTACCTTGCTCAGTAACTGGCAAAATGACAAACGTGGTGTGAACGCAAATGTCCCATATGTCCGAACCCTGGCTCATGAGATAGGCTCGCATGCGAGTCTTCCAATAATTGTAGCCATAGGCTTCCAAGGACGGGACCTTGCCTGGAGACGTCATAGTCACTACTGGGGTTTAGAACCTGTTAAGGTATGGAAAAACCCTAACCTCGCTCTGATACCACTTGTAGGACCGAAAGTAGCGACCAGAGGGGGGGGGTGAATGGGCGCCTTAAAAATTCTTTCGAATCAATGGCCTGTTCCCAACACCCAACGCACCTCAAAAATACTACGCAGCAGAAAATAAACAGAAGGCCTAAGTCTAAAGGTTTCTAACCTAGAAGCATCTGATGATAAACAGTGTAAAACTAAAGTGGTGCAACTAGGCAGATAAACAAGTTGTAACAGGCCTATACTTCTCAATGAAATGATCTAAGTATGTATAAAGTGAAAAGAGAAGTTACTGTCCAAAGTTGTCTCCAGTTCGGTACTTGGCGAAGCCCCCTTCGCACGTCGAGGTATGCTTCGGAGGATGGTGTCGGAGACTGTCCGAAATGCCGAAGGTGTCACTGTCTAGGCTAGTTCGAAGTGATAAGACGCGAAGAGTACTTCGGAGCGAAGGAAAAACCAGTGCCGGAGCTTGCTTCGAAGTATACACTTCGAAGACAAGACTTCGAAAGTACTTCGAACCGAAACCCTCGAAGCTAAACCTTCGAACACGAAACTTCGAACACAAAGCTTCGAACTCACAAACAGACAACCTTCGAACGTAGGAGCGAAGTCTGTCACGTGACAGAAAATCAAGTCCGAAGCCTACACGCTATCTTCGAAAAAGGAAAGCTTCGGAAGGAGAATCGAAGGCTGACACGCCACAAGGAAATCCAAGCGAAGTCTATCAGTACAGACAAACTTCGACCCTAACTTCGAAACCTAACGAAGTGTGCGCTTCAAACAGATAGATTCGGAGTATGCTAGTTCGAAGTATGCGATGCTGTCCATACAGGAAGTACTTCGAAGCTAGCAACTCAGATACACACACCGAAGATCGAAGTCTGAACGAAGCCTTTAAGATGATCGATCGAAGCCTGCCTCACGGAGTTGAGGGGCTTCGTACTGAAACGAGCTTCGCCAGACACACCCAGAAAAAGGTAAAAAGGGATGTCAGCTTCGATCAAAAAGCTGGGCAATAGAAGGTGAAAAGCTGCTACAGAACACTGTAGCTACAGCAAAGCAGTACTATTTGCAACAGCAAGAACTAGTACTCCCACCGTGAAGAACACAAGCAACAGAAGAAGCTTCTCCCCAAGAAATAAAATCACCAGCTCGTGCACAAGGCATTAACTTCCCAAACCAAACAAGATGCAAGCAATAAATTCACCAGAGACCAAGGATTAAATGCATCCAACAGATTTGAGACAAAATAATGCAAGAACAGGGAGGGGCAAGTCCTGGCGGCGCACACAGGAGAGAGAAGGGAGGAGACAAAGTGACCCAAAAAGGTGGATTTGATTTCAGCACAAAGGGTAGTCCAAACCCTAGGGATTGGGGTGCTATTTATAGGCAGCCCAACACTAGGAATATTCTACCAGCCCCTTAGGGTTTTTACAGACTCAAAAATACAGAAAAAAGACTCTACTGCCCTTAGGTATTTTTACAGACACAACTGACTGACTGTGGGCCTAGAGTAACATATGACATATCCTGAAGCTATTCTTCTGGACAGTCGGATACAGAATCAACGGTTGTCAGTTTTACGCCGAAACTGACAAAGCCTCCACCAGCTTTGCACCAGGTACCCGGATTGGGCCGGCCCGACCCCGCAGCTCTCTCAGCCCGGCAATCGCTCACCGCCCGTGTACCTGAGTCAGTCCTGGTCAACAGCCCAGTGGGTCTTCTACTGCTTCTGGCCCATGCACCCGGATTGGGCCAACCCGACTTCGCAGCCTCCTCTGCCCGACAGTCGCTCGCTGCCCGTGTACCTGAGTCACACGCGGCCCATGAAACAGCAGATCTCTTCTCTTCTTCAGTCCTCGTTGACTATCGTTGACAATGACTCATCACCTCTAGAGCCATGAGGCCCACGCTATTCAGCATGGCTCCTCATCCATCCTTTGCAATGTGGTTATTTGAGAAGGGTTAGCTTCAATCCCTCTACTCGAAACTAGATAACCTAGCAACTTTCCAGCCTGAGCCCCAAAGATACATTTTTTGGGGTTGAGACGGACTCCACATGCCCACATGCTCTCAAATGTTTCTGCTAAGTCTAGGCTATGTTGGTGCTTTAAAGCACTCTTTATTACAATATCATGCATATAGGCTTCTACATTGCGGCCTATTTGATGACCTAGAGATTTAGCAATTAACCTCGAAAAAGTTTCCCTGGCATTTCTTAAGCCAAAAGGCATTCTTACAAAGCAGAAGACTCCCGAAGGAGTTACAAAGCTTGTTTTGATTTCATCTTCGCGCTTTAACCAAATTTGATGATAGCCAGAATATGCGTCGAGGAAGCTTAATAAATGCGAACCAGCAGTGGAATCAACTAATTGATCAATTCGGGGCATGGGATAAGGGTCACATTGGCATGCTTTATTCAAAGATGTAAAATCAATACACATGCGCCACTTCCCGGAGGATTTCTTTCTGATGAAGACTGGGTTAGCTAACCACTCCGTATGAGCTACTTCTCTAATAATCCCAGCCTTCAGTAACTTCTCCACTTTTGCCGTAGTAAGGGTTGCCCTTTCTATTGATAACTTTCGAAGCCCCTGTCGAACAGGCCGAACCCTGGGGTTTACAAGCAAGCTATGCTCAATGATATCTCGACTGACTCCCGGAATGTCTTCATGAGACCAAGCAAAGACATCCAAATTTTCTTTGACTACTTTTCCTAACGAAGTAGCGATTTCTAGAGGCAAATCTTTGCCGAACTGAAAAGAATAGTCTTTGCCGTTTTTACAATAACCTTCGTTACAATTTCCCCATCGCGGCTGGGTCTTGGGAAGGATTTTTCAAAGATTCACTTGAAGAAGAGATATCCTCCTAATTTCCTTGTACACTATTCACTTGCCTCGGGTCGAGAGGGGAACCATGACCATATTCTACCCCTTCGCGTGGGCATCTTCATACATAATAGTTATGATGCGCCACGGCTCTGAACTGATTTAACATGCCCCTTGCGAAGATAACATTATATGCCTTGCAAGAGGGGGTCCTGCGAAGCCTTGCAAGGGACGGGCTACGAGAAGGAGATGTTTCTTGGAGATACAGAGCTAATCAAAGGCTTGAATGAAGATGATATCTACTAAACTCCCTCCGTCAACCAGCACTCTCTGGACTTCATTCCCTGCTATATCGGCAGTAATGACAAGGGGATCTTCATGTGGGAACTTTATGCCTGCTGCATCATCTGCGGAGAAAGATATTGGCACATGAGACCACTCAGGCATTGTAGCTGCATACGAAGAAGTTCCAATATGGCCTACTTCCAAGACATATTCTCTTCGTTGTCTCTTCGACATACTGCCGAGGGTCGCTCCTCTGGAAATGGGGAGGACTACTCTATTGCCCCGATCTTGGCCATCTTCTTGCTTTGGGGGTGGCATAATATTGACCACCAGAGGTTGTCTTGCGAGGTCGAAGTTGTCTACACGTGCGATAGCCTGCACAGGCTCTAGACGTGCCTCGAAAGGGACTCGGTTAATAGTGCCTCAACCAGAGGTCCTTTCAAGGTACTCGCCTCTTAAAGCGAGTATAGACTTGCACGCATCAGTAGCATGACTCTGATTTTCACCATGAACATAGCAGAAGAAGGCCTGGCCTATGCCAGCCGGCTTCCCTGGCAGCCTCCACCCGCTGCTCTTGCTTCCCAAAGCTTGTGGATTTCTAAGGGCAAATTTTTGTGCAGAAGGAGCAATGTTCAAGTCTTTGGAGCGAGGATGCTTTTACCCCCGATGCCTATCATGCTGGATATCGAAGTTGGGCCCCTGCGAAGGTGTTCAAGTCTTCACCTCGAGCTAGACTTATTGCACGATTGGCGGAGTTGAAGCTATTCTTCGGAGCCATCCTTCTTCCGACCTAGCATACTCTTCAAAATAGGCCATCAGCTGCGCTACAGAGGATGTAGGACCGAAAGTAGCGACCAGAGGAGGGGTTAATGGGCGCCTATAAATTCTTTCGAATCAATGGCCTGCTCCCAACACCCAACACACCTCAAAAGACTAAGTAGCAGAGTGTGAACAGAAAGCCTAAGTCTAAAAGTATCTAGCCTAGAAACAACAGGTGCAAAAAACAGAGAAACACCAATGCAGTGCTAATAGGCAGATAGACAAAATATTCAAGACATGACAGATCAAACTTCTCAGTAAAATAATCTAAGTACACATGGAATGAGATGAGAAGTTACTGTTCAAAATCTGTCTCCTGTTCGAAACTTGGCGAAGCCTGCTTCGCAGTGTCGAAGCCTGCTTCGAAGTCCCTAGTCGAAGTTGAGCAAAGGTTGTCGTTGACGTGCCGAAGGTTTGTTTAGTCTAGCCTAGTTTGAGTGTGGCAGAGAACGAAGTATGCTTCGAAGCGAAGTATGAGAGTATCGAAGCTTGCTTCGAAAAGTGTACTTCGAAGCCTAGACTTCGAACAGAAAGGTTCAAACAAGCTCACAGAAAAGCAACCTCCGAAAGATAGGCGAAGCTAAACACACGGCAGCAAGATGAAATCGAAGCCTACACTCAACCTTCGAAGCTAGGTTGGTCGAGGTATGACAACCGAAGTTGAAACCTTCGCTTCGAGGGTTAACTTTGAAAGACAAGCTCCGAACGTACACACTGTGACCTTTGAAAATGACAGCAAGAAGGAACTCACGTCGAGCGAAGTCTACTAGAGAGACTAGCTTCGAAGCTAACTTCGAACCCTGTCAAAGTATTGACTTTGAACAGCTCGAGACAGAGAACACCTTCGCAAAGACCGTCAAAGTATGTCAAGCTGACAGACAGCACAAAATTTACTTCGAAGCTAGAAACACAGTACACAAAGTGAAGTCGAAGTTCAAGCGAAGCTCTCGAGGATGTCAGATCGAAGCCTGCCTCACGGAGCTGAGGGACTTCGAACAAAGAGAAGGGGCTTCGCCAGAAACAGCCAGAAAAGGGACTTGGGCCCTGTCAACTCGATCAAAAAGCTACGCAGGAAAAAGCAAGCCTATAGTACTAGTGTACTGTTGCTACAGGGAAGTAGTACTAGTTGCAATGAGCAAGAACTAGTACTCTTTACGTGAAGAACAGAAGCAACCGTGAAGCATTAACACATAAATAACATGGCTGCGCACATCAAAATGAAACAGTAGAGCTAATAATGAGATGCTACACATGAAGCAGAAGGAATAGAATCATCCAAACAGAGAGCAAACAAGATGAACAGCAGGAATCAACCTGACGACGCACACACAGGGGAGAGAAAACGCAGGGAACAAAGAGAAATGACCCAAGGAAATGATTAAAAGTGATTTCAGCAAAAGGGTGACCTAACCTTAGGGATTGGGGCCCTATTTATAGGCTACCCAACACTTAGGAATATTCCACCAACCCCTTAGGGTTTTTTACAGACGCTGAAATAAAGGAAAAGACTAAATTGCCCTTAGGATTTTTTACAGACTCGACTGACTGACTGTGGGCCTAGAGATACAAATGACTTATCCGGAAGCTAAGATTTCGTAGCGACTACGACTTCTCTTCTGGACAGTCCGATACAATATCAGCGGTTGTCAGTTTTGCACCGAAACTGACAAAGCCTCCACCAGCTTTGCACCAGGTACCCGGATTGGGCCGACCCGATTCCACAGCTCTCTCAGCCCGGCAATCACTCACCGCCCGTGTACCTGAGTCAATCCTGGTCAATAGCTCAGTGGGTCTTCTGCTGCTTCTGGCCCATGTACCCGGATTGGGCCAGCCCGACTTCACAGCTCTCTCAGCCCGACCGTCGCTCGCTGCCCGTGTACCTGAGTCACACGCGGCCCATGAAACAGCAGATCTCCTCTCTTCTTTTGTCCTCTTTGACTATCGTTGACAATGACTCATCACATCTGGAGCCATGAGGCCCACGCTATTCAGCATGGCTCCTCAATCTCCCCCTCGATGAGTGCATTGTCAACACTTCACTTCTAGCTCTTCAGAACCTGCGAACAACTGTGGAAACACGAAAACAAAACACAAGAAAACAAAAAAGAAGAAAAATAAAGTAAAAGTTTAACCCTAATGACCAAAAGCCAAACAAAAGAAAGAAGCGGTCATTATGGTTAACCAAAATGTAAAAAACTCAAAATGAGTGCGATCTCAGAAACAACAACAAGGATATCAAAAGAGTAAGGACCAAGTCCTAGAGAAAGCCAAAACTCCCCCTTGAACTCTTATCCCAAAATTTCTCCCCCTTGTTGACAAGTGAACTCATCAAGCACTCAAAAGAGACACAGACTTCCCCTGAAATGCAACTCCCCCTCAAAATATGCAATGAATGCAATTGGGGTGCATGAGGAGTGAATAAAGCATGCTTCTCATATATGATTGACTGCAATTATAACATCTAACAGATACAGCAAAAGACATACTGTCTACGATACATGGCATGATCAGTGCAACAGATGATATCTAAAGAAAGTCACTAGCACGCATTTTCAATTTTTGCAAACAAAAGCATCACCATATTTTCCAGTTAACAAGCAAGGTAAAGCATGAGATGCAAAAGCTATCTGATATCTACCAAGATAAGCATTGTCCAAAACAAGGTGCTTCAGCAAACTTGTTATCATTTCAATTTTCAGGATTTTTCTTTTCTCTTTTTCATTTATGCCAGGGGTTATTTGCATGTGAAACCTTATGCTGACCGACCAAGTCAGGCCTAGGCCAGATCTGGACCATCAGATGCTTAAGACATTGGTCTTGGCATACACTACATTGTCCTAGTTCATACCAAAGTGCTATGGTACGCAGTCCAAAACAATGCAATGCGACAAAGCAAACCCACCTGGATCTTTGCAAGTTATGCATAAAGAGGCATGTAATTTTCAATTTTTTCCTTGATTTTTCATCATTTTTATAGCACATTTTCCATGTTAAAGCATAAAGATGTCCAAGTTGCATATCGGCATCTATGTGAGGAACGAGCTACAAGGCATGTAACAGATAGCAAAAACACTCAGCCTACACATGCTAGTTGCCAGAAGCAATGGTGATCATTTTTCAAGTTTAAAGCATAAAAGCCATGCATATGACAGATATCAGACATATCAAGTGAACTGAACCAAAGCATGATCATTGACAAGTATTCAGAGGCATGTACCAGCTAGACTAAGTAAAGCAGTTCAATCATATAACAGAAGCAGCTCAAAAGTGTGATATGTGAATATGTATGATATGAACACACACAAAAAGACTCAAGAAAAGAGTAAAGAAGAAAGAAAACTGACGCAAAAATATCCTAAAAAGGATACATAACACCCAAATCCCCTCGTAAACGCTCAAAGGTAGACTGATCTAGGGGTTTGGTGAAAATGTAAGCCAACTGATGATGGGTATCAACATGAACAAGGTCAATGACACCTTTCTCATAATGATCCCGCAGCAAATGAAAGCGCACATAAATATGTTTGGTTTTTGAATGGAGACAAGGGTTTTTCCCTACACTAATAGCACTGGTACTGTCGCAAAACAATGGAACCCTGGTAGGAAAGAACAACCCAAAATCTCGCAGAGTGGAAATCATCCAAACCAACTATGAGCAGCAGCTAGCAGCAGCTACATACTCAGCCTCAGTGGTCGAAAGAGCAACTCCAGATTGCTTTCGAGAAGACCAAGAAACAAGGGAAGAACCAAGAAACTGGCAAGTACCGGAAGTCGACTTGCGATCCAACCGGCACCCACCAAAGTCAGCGTCCGAAAAGCCAGATAAATCAAGAGATGATGATGCTGAATAGTAAAGACCGAGATCAGGCGCATAAGTAAGATACCTGAAGATGCGCTTGACAGCCTGCCGATGAGACGCGCATGGTGAAGACGGAAAACGCGCGCAAAGTCCCACGGTGAACTGTATGTCTGGTCTTGTCACCGTTAAGTACAGCAGTGAACCGATCATCCCTCGAAACTCCCTCTCGTTAACCTTGACGCCGCTCTCATCCTTGTCCAGACCCCCAGATGTGCCCATCGGGGTCATCTGCGGTTTCAACTCCCCACCAAAGTCAAATTTCTTAAGCATGTCACGAGTGTACTTACCTTGCTGGATGAAGGTGTCGTCCTTGGTCTGCTTGATCTGGAGCCCTAGAAAATACTTGAGCTCACCCATGAGGCTCATCTCAAACTCGTTATGCATCTGCTCAGAAAACTTGGACACAAGAGAATCAGTAGTACCGCTAAAAATAATATCGTCCACATAAATCTGAGCAACTAAGAAATCTGAAGCAACTCTGAGCAAGAAGAGAGTTTTATCCACCGAACCCATCACAAAGCCCTTCCCCAACAAAAATTGCTTCAACCGGTCATACCAAGCCCTGGGGGCTTGCTTCAACCTGTATAAAGCCTTCTGCAGCTTAAAAACAAGTCGAGGAAACTTAGGGTTCTCAAAACCGGGGGGCTGCCTAACATAAACTTCCTCCTCTATGAACCCGTTCAGAAAAGCACTCTTAAAGTCCATTTGAAAAAGCTTAAAACCCTTCGAAGCGGCAAAAGCTAAGAGAATGCAAATGGACTCAAGACGGGCAACAGAGGCGAAAGTTTCTTCAAAATCAATACCCTCCTTCTGGCAAAAACCCTGGGCAACTAATCGAGCTTTGTTGCGCACCACAACCCCATCTTCACCTTGCGTGTTCTTGAACACCCACTTGGTGCCTATGGGGTTGCATCCTGGTGGCGGCTCAACTAGTGTCCAAACCAGATTGCGGACAAAGTTCTCAAGCTCTTCTTGCATAGCATTAATCCAATTAGAATCAGAAAGAGCATGAGAAACATCTCTGGGCTCAAAAGATGCAACAAAAGCAGATTCGGAAAACACAGCAGGAGAGTTACCAGATGAACGCAAAGTCCTTTCAGTCAAATCACCGATGATGAGCTCTGAGGGGTGATCACGCTGAACTGCTCGGGTTCCCTGGTGATCTGAAGTCACCTCACCGGAGTCAGCAGCTGGCACCTCTGGACTCGACTGAGGGGGCTCGATCGAAGTGGAAGAAGTGATAAGAGGTCCGCCATCGTCCTCAGTCGAAGTCTCAAAAGGTGTGGGCTCTGCAGGAGGTGTAGAAGGCCCACCCTCAATAGCGGCTGGAGTATCCTCATCTTCCTCGAAGATGGACTCTCCGAGCTCACCATCAGAAGGCTCAAAAGAAGGAGTCAAAGAAGGCAAGGACTCATCAAATGAAACCTCACAAGTCTCGACAAGCAGCTGGGATTTGAGGTTCCAAACACGGAAGCCTCGAGAATGCAAAGTGTAGCCAAGAAAAACACCGTCCCAGCAACGAGACTCAAACTTGTCCAAATGCCCTCCCTTCTTGAGCACAAAGCACTTGCAGCCAAACGCTCGCAAGTGGCTCACGTTGGGCTGTCTGCCAAACCGCAACTCATATGAGGTCCTACCTAGGTAAGCTCTAAGAAAAATGTGGTTGGCCAGATAGCAAGCCGTGTTCATGGCTTCAGCCCAAAAATGCCTAGGAGTCCTGTGCTCATCGAGCATCGTCCTGGCCATCTCGACTAGCGTGCAGTTCTTTTGTTCCACAACGCCGTTCTGTGGGGGAGTGTAAGGAGAAGAAAACTGATGGTCCAGACCCTGATCACTACAGAAGCTGATGAACTGAGAGTTCTTAAACTTAGAGCCATTGTCGGAGCGAATTGCTTGCATCCGACCATTGTTCTCATGCTTCAGCTTCAAAATCAGGTCATGAACAAACTGAATCGTTTCATCCTTAGACTCCAAAAAGAAAACCCACGAGAATCGAGAAAAGTCGTCAACAATCACAAGCGCGTACCACTTCCCACCGACTGAGCGCACCCGAGCTGGACCAACAGTGTCCAAGTGTAACAGCTCGCCCGGATACGAAGTCATCACCTGAGTCACAGGTGAGTGAGAAGCAGCAACCATTTTCCCATGACGACAGGGATGACAAACTAGATCTTTCTCCATTTTAAGCTTGGGCAATCCTCGGATGAGGTCCATAGAGCTTAACCTGACTAGCAGATCAAAACTCAAATGACCTAACCTCCTATGCCACTTCCAGAGCTCAGAAGAAGATCCAGCTATCAAACAGCGAGAAGGGCCAAAAGAACTAGAGAAGTCAATTCAAAAAACTTTACCAAATGGTAAGATCTGGCAAATCAAAAACCCTCTAGAATCAAACACAGAAGAATTGCCCTTCTTAAAACGCACTTCCAAACCATCCTCAAGAAGTTGCGATACAGAAATCAAGTTAAAGTTCAAATTCTTGACCAAAGCAACATTCTTTAAAGAGAAATCTGAAATGTGAATTGAGCCGATGCCACTTACTTTCCCTTGGCCACTGTTCCCGAAAGTGATGTACTCTTTGGAGCTCGGGGGAGTGAGACTGGAGAACCATCTGCGATGTCCCGTCATGTGGCGAGAGCATCCTGAGTCCATGATCCAAATGTCCTCCAGTCCCCGACCCTGCACAATCAGTGGCTGTAAGTGGGAGCAAATGGTCCGGCACCAGGTTTAGCAAAATAGCTAAACCAGTGTCGAGCCATCTGCTCAAAAGACGGAAAGCAGAAATCATTATGAGAGACCGAACCAAAATGCGGCTCAAAGCGCGGTCCTCGGTTCTGCCTAAAGCCTCGGCCATGAGGTCGAGGACCATAGCCAAAACGGCCTAGAGCTCTGCCGGAACGGACACCACCATCTGGAGCATGGGCATGAAAGTCGTCTCCTCTACCACCACCTACACGACGCGGCCTGGCCTCCAGCCTCTCCCCGTGTCGAGGAACACGCAGTCTACCACCCTGCTAGTAGAACTGCTCCTGACCACCTCGAGCTTTCTCAACTTTCTCAACCCGCTTCCGCCTGAAGCAAACCTCCACAAGATGCCCTTCTCTCTGACAATACTCACAATGATAGGTGGGCTTCTTGGGATGTGGTTGAGGCTTAGGGTTCTTGGGCTTAGTGGTGATTGGTGTTGTCTTCTTGGGCTGAGAGGGTCCAGGAAGAGAGTCTAGAGAAGTGTGGAGGTGTTTGGGCTTTGGAACCCAGATAGGTTTCTTGGGTGGAGCTTTGGGTGGTTCATGGATCACTCCATCCTTGGGCTGACAAGCCTGGGAGGACTCAGTGGAGTGAGTCTTAGGGTATCTCTCCTCAGGAGTCATTTTACTCCACTCCACTACCCGGCTAATGGCACTCTCAAAGTCAGCCTTGGTGTAGGTGTAACCTACCCCAAACCCATCCTGCCTCTTGAACTACTGGATCATCATTGTAGGACCGAAAGTAGCGACCAGAGGGGGGGTGAATGGGCGCCTTAAAAATTCTTTCGAATCTATGGCTGTTCCCAATACCCAACGCACCTCAAAAGACCAAGCAGCAGAAAAAAACAGATAGCCTAAGTCTAAAAGGTATCTAGCCTAGAAGCAGCTGATGACAAACAGAAGATTATCAAAGCAGTGCTAATAGATAGATAAACAGTATACACTAGACTAGGCAAGACAAACTTCTCAGTAAAGCAATGTCAGTGCACTATGAGTGAGAAGAGAAGTTACCTTTTCAAATCTGTCTCCTGTTCGAAACTCGCCGAAGCCTGCTTCGCAGATCGAAGCCTGCTTCGCTGGCCGAAGCCTACTTCGGAGGTCAAGGCCTACTTCGCAAGTCAAAGACTGGTTCGGAGGTGGTAGTCGAAGTCTGTCGAAGGTGGTGTGAAAATGCCGAAGGTGTTTGGGTCTAGTTAGTTCGAAGTGGCAGGAAGCGAAGTATGATTCGAAGCGAAGTATGACAACGTCGGAGCCTGCTTCGAAGTATGTACTTCGAAGGCAAGGCTTCGGACACAGCTCCGAACCGAGTGCTTCGAACCTAAACCTTCAAACAGAAAACTTCGAAAGCAACACACAGAATGACTACCTTCGAACAAAGAAGTGAAGCCTGTCACACGATAGAGGTACCAAATTCGAAGCCTATACTCTACCTTCGAAAAGAGAAAGCTTCGAAAAGAGAAGCGAAGGTTGATACGCCACAAAGAACCCAAAGCGAAGCCTAGCAGAACGACAAGCTTCAAAGCCAACTTCGAAACCTATCGAAGTGTGGACTTCGAACAGCTGGAGCCGAAGTACCTTCGCACTGTCGTTCGAAGTATGCAATGTTGTCCGTTCTAAAGGTACTTCGAAGCTAGCAACACAAAACACAAAACAAAGTTCGAAGATTGAAACGAAGCCTTCGAGTATGGTCGGATCGAAGCCTGCCTCACGGAGCTGAGGGGCTTCGAACAGAGAGGATGGCTTCGCCTGAAAGCAGCCAGGAAAGTGATTTCAGTCCTGTCAACCCGATCGAAAAGTTGAGCAGTAAAAGCAAAAAGCTGGCACAGGAGTACTGTAGCTACAGTGGAGTACTACTTGCAAACAACAAGAACTAGTACTCTACTCGTGAAGAACAGAAGCTTCCCCACGCTTGCCAAAGCCCAAAAACTTATCAGAAATTGCTTGTGCACGTGAATCGAAACAACAAAATGATGTTGTGCACAGATGGAGAATCGAAGCTTCAAAGCACTGTAGGAGAGAAATAAATGCAAGGCAAAAATATCATGAACATGCAGCCTGACTGCGCACAACAAGAGAGAGAAGGGAGAATGCAAGAGACAAAAAGTGACCCAAAGGAGTAGTATTGAATTCAGCCAAAAGGGTAGTCCAAACCCTAGGGATTGGGGTCCTATTTATAGGCTCCCAACACTAGGAACATTCCACCTGCCCCTTAGGGTTTTTACAGACGCAAGAATAAAGGAAAAGACTCTACTGCCCTTAGGTATTTTTACAGACACGACTGACTGACTGTGGGCCTAGAGATACAGATGACTTATCCGGAAGCTAAGTTTTCGTAGCGATTACGGCTTCTCTTCTGGACAGTCGGATACAAGATCGACGGTTTTCAATTTTGCGCCGAAAGTGACAAAGCCTCCACCGACTTTGCACCAGGTACCCGGATTGGGCCGGCCCGACTCCGCAGCTCTCTCAGCCCGGCAATCGCTCACCGCCCGTGTACCTGAGTCAGTCCTAGTCAACAGCCCAGTGGGTCTTCTACTGCTTCTGGTCCATGTACCCGGATTGGGCCAGCCCGACTTCGCAGCCTCCTCTGCCCGACAGTCGCTTGCTGCCCGTGTACCTGAGTCACACGCGGCCCATGAAACAGCAGATCTCCTCTCTTCTTCTGTCCTCTCTGACTATCGTTGACAATGACTCATCACTTCTAGAGCCATGAGGCCCACGCTATTCAGCATGGCTCCTCAATCTCCCCCTTGATGAGTGCATTGTCAACATTCCTCTTCTTAGCTCTTCATCACCTGTGAACAAATGTGGAAACACGAAAACAAAAACACAAGAAAACAAAGAAGAAGAAAAAGAAGGTAAAAGTTTAACCCTAATGACCAAAAGCCGAACAAAAGCAATAAGTGGTCATTATGGTTAACCAAAACGTAAAAGCTCAAAATGAGTGCGATGTCAGAACAACAAGGATATCAACAGAGTAAAAACTCCCCCTTAAACTCTGATCCCAAATTTTCTCCCCCTTGTTGACAAGTGAACTCATCAAGCACTCAATAGAGACACAGACTCCCCCTGAAATGCAACTCCCCCTCAAAATACGTAGTGATTTCAACTGGAGTGCAGAAGGAGTGTAGAAAGCATGCTTCTCAGATATGATTGACTGCAATTACAACATCTAACAGATACGCAAAAGACATACTGTAACGATACATGGCATGATCAGTGCAACAGATGATATCTAAAGAAAGTCATTTGCACGCATTGTTCAGTTTTTGCAAACAAAAGCATCACCACATTTTCCAGTAAAACAAGCAAGGTAAAACATGAGATGCAAAAGCTAACTGATATCTACCAAGATAAGCTTTGTTCAGAAACAAAGTGCTTCAGCAAACTTGTTATCATTTCAAGCTTTTTATTTTTCCTTTTGCATTTTTGCCAGGGGTTATTTGCATGTCAAACCTTATGCTGACCGACCAAGTCAAGCCTAGGCCAGATCTGGACCATCAGAAGCTTAAGACATTGGTCTTGGCATACACTACACTGTCCTAGTTCATACCAAAGTGCTATGGTATGCAGTCCAGAACAAATGTAATGCGACAAAGCAAACCCACCTGGATCTTTTAAAGTTATGCACAAAAAGGCATGTAATTTTCATTGTTCTCGAATTTTCATCATTTTTATAGCACATTTCCATGTTTAAAGCATACAGATGTCCAAGTTGCATATTTGCATCTAAGTCAAAAACTAGCTACAAGGCATGTAACAGATAGCAAGAACATTCAGCCTACACATGCGAGTTACCAGAAGCAATGGTGATCATTTTTCTATTTTAAAGCATAAAAGTCATGCATATGACAGATATCAGACATATCATTTGAACTGAAGCAAAGCATGATCATCGACAAGTAATCAAAAGCATGTACCAGCTAGAATAAGTAAAGCAGTTCAATCATATAACAGAAGCAGCTCTGAGGTGTGATATGTGAATATGCAAGATATGAACACACACAGAAAGACTCAAGAAAAGGGTAAAGTAGAAAGAAAAATGACGCAAAATATCCTAGAAAGGATACACAACACCCAAATCCCTCGTAAACGCTCAAAGGTAGACTGATCTAGGGGTTTGGTGAAAATGTCAGCCAACTGATGATGGGTATCAACATGAACAAGGTCAATGACACCTTTCTCATATTGATCCCGCAAGAAGTGAAAGCGCACATCAATGTGTTTGGTTTTTGAATGGAGACATGGGTTTTTCCCTACACTAATTGCACTGGTGCTGTCGCAAAACAAAGGAACTCTGGTAGGAAAGAACAACCCAAAATCTCGTAGAGTGGAAATCATCCAAACCAACTGTGAGCAGCAGCTAGCAGCAGCTACGTACTCAGCCTCTGTGGTCGAAAGAGCAACTCCAGATTGCTTTCGAGAAGACCAAGACACAAGAGAAGAACCAAGAAACTGGCAAGTACCGGAAGTCGACTTGCGATCCAACCGGCACCCACCAAAGTCAGCGTCCGAAAAGCCAGATAAATCAAGAGATGATGATGCTGAATAATAGAGACCAAGATCAGGTGCATATGTAAGATACCTGAAGATACGCTTGACAGCTTGCCGATGAGACGCGCGTGGTGAAGACTGGAAACGCGCGCAAAGTCCCACGGCGAACTGTATATCTGGCCTCGTTGCTGTCAAGTACAGTAGTGAACCGATCATCCCTCGAAACTCTCTCTCATTGACCTTGACGCCGCTCTCGTCCTTGTCCAAGCCCCAGAAGTGCCCATCGGGGTCATCTGCGGCTTCAACTCACCACCAAAGTCAAATTTCTTAAGCATGTCACGAGTATACTTACCTTGGTGGGTGAAGGTGCCGTCCTTGGTCTGCTTGATCTGGAGCCCTAAGAAGTACTTGAGCTCACCCATGAGGCTCATCTCAAACTCACTGTGCATCTGCTCAGAAAACTTGGACACAAGAGAATCAGTAGTACCGCCAAAGATAATAACATCCACATAAATCTGAGCGACTAAGAAGTCTGAAGCATCTCTGAGCAGAAAAGAGTTTTGTCCACAGAACCCATCACAAAGCCCTTCCCCAACAAAAATTGCTTCAACCGGTCATACCAAGCCCTAGGGGCTTGCTTCAACCCGTATAAAGCTTTGTGCAACTTAAAAACATGTCGAGGAAACTTAGGGTTCTCAAAACCGGGGGGTTGCCTAACATAAACCTCCTCTTCTATGTACCCGTTCAGAAAAGCACTCTTAACATCCATTTGAAAAAGCTTAAAACCCTTCGAAACGGCAAAAGCTAGAAGAATACGAATGGACTCAAGACGGGCAACAGGAGCGAAGGTTTCTTCAAAAGTCAATACCTTCCTTCTGGCAATAACCCTGGGCAACCTAGTCGAGCTTTGTTGCGGACCACAACCCCATCTTCACCTTGTTTGTTCTTGAATACCCACTTGGTGCCTATGGGGTTGCATCCTGGTGGCGACTCAACTAGTGTCCAAACCCGATTACGGACAAAATTCTCAAGCTCTTCTTGCATAGCATTAATCCAATTAGAATAAGAAAGAGCATGAGAAATGTCTCTGGGCTCAAAAGATGCAACAAACGCAGATTCAGCAAACACAGCAAGAGAGGCAGAAGAACGCAAAGTTCTCTCAGTCAGATCACCTATGATGAGCTCTGAGGGGTGATCACGCTGAACTGCTCGGGTTCCCTGGTGATCTGAAGTCACCTCACCGGAGTCAGCAGTTGGCACCTCTGGACTCGACTGAGGGGGCTCGATCGTAGTGGAAGAAGTGATCAGAGGTCCGCCCTCATCATCAGTCGAAGTCTCAGAAGGTGTGGGCTCTGCGGGGGATGCAGAAGGCCCACCCTCATCAGTAGCTAGAGTATCCTCATCTTCCTCGAAGATAGACTCTCCGAGCTCATCATCACCAGAAAGCTCAAAAGAAGGAGTCAAAGAAGGCAAGGACTCATCAAATGAAACTTCACAAGTCTCGACAAGCAACTGGGATTCGAGGTTCCAAACACGGAAGCCTCGAGAATGCAATGCATAACCAAGAAAAACACCATCCCAGCAACGAGACTCAAACTTGTCCAAATGCCCTCCCTTCTTGAGCACAAAGCACTTGCAGCCAAACGCTCGCAAGTGGCTCACCTTGGGCTGTCTGCCAAACCGCAACTCGTACGAGGTCTTACCTAGGTAAGCTCTAAGAAAGATGCGGTTGGCCAGATAGCAAGCCGTGTTCATGGCTTCAGCCCAAAAACGCCTAGGAGTCCTGTGCTCATCGAGCATCGTCCTGGCCATCTCGACTAGCATGCGGTTCTTTCGTTCCACAACGCCGTTGTGTAGGGGAGTGTAGGGAGAGGAAAACTGATGGTCCAGACCCTGATCACTACAGAAGCTGACGAACTGAGAATTTTTGAACTCAGAACCGTTGTCAGAGCGAATTGCTCGCATTCGACCATTGTTCTCATTCTTCAGCTTCAAAATCAGGTCATGAACAAATTGAAAAGTTTCATCCTTAGACTCCAAAAAGAAAACCCACGAGAAACGAGAAAAGTCGTCAACTATGACAAGTGCGTACCACTTCCCACCGACTGAACGTACCCGAGCTGGACCAACAGTGTCCAGGTGTAAAAGCTCACCCAGATACGAAGTCATCACCTGAGTCACAGGTGAGTGAGAAGCGGCAACCATTTTCCCATGACGACAGGGATGACAGACTAGATCCTTCTCCAACTTAAGCTTGGGCAATCCTCGGATGAGGTCCATAGAGCTTAACCTGACTAGCAGATCAAAACTCAAGTGACCTAACCTCCTATGCCACTTCCAGAGCTCAGAAGAAGATCCAGCAATCAAACAGCGAGAAGGGCCAAAAGAACTAGAGAAGTCAATTCGAAAAACTTTGCCGAATGGTAAAATCTGGCAAATCAAAGACCCTCTAGAATCAACCACAGAAGAATTACCCTTCTTAAAACGCACTTCCAAACCATCCTCAAGAAGTTGCGAAACAGAAATCAAGTTGAAGTTCAAATTTTTAACCAAAGCAACATTCTTTAAAGAGAAATGATCTGAAATGCGAATTGAGCCTATGCCACTTACTTTCCCTTGACCGCTGTTCCCGAATGTGATGTACTCTTTGGAGCTCGGGGGAGTGAGACTGGAGAACCATCTGCGATGTCCCGTCATGTGGCGAGAGCATCCTGAGTCCATGATCCAAACATCCTCCAGTCCCCGGTCCTGCACAATCAGTGTCTATAAGTGGGAGCAAATGGTCCGGCACCAGGTTTAGCAAAAGAGCTAAACCAGTGTCGAGCCATCTGCTCAAAAGATGGAAAGCGAAAACCATCAAAAGAGTTTGGACCAAAATGCGGCTCAAAGCGCGGTCCTCGGTTCTGCCTAACCCTGCGGCCACGAGGTCCAGAACCGTAGCCAACACGGTCTGGAACTCTGCCGGAAAGGACACCACCAACTGGAGCACGGGCAAGAAAGTCGTCTCCTCTACCACCACCTACACGACGCGGCCTGGCCTCCAGCCTCTCCCCGCGCCGAGGAACACGCAGTCTACCAGCCTGCTGGTAGAACTGCTCCTGATCAC
Source organism: Zizania palustris (assembly GCA_019279435.1). Taxonomy (NCBI): domain Eukaryota; kingdom Viridiplantae; phylum Streptophyta; class Magnoliopsida; order Poales; family Poaceae; genus Zizania; species Zizania palustris. Next base: position 95,838,214 of record JAAALK010000082.1, on the reverse strand, counting down.
TATGAGCCCTCTCTGCTCTCTCAACCCGCTTCCTCTTGAAGCAAAATTCCGCAAGATGCCCGTCTCTCTGACAGTACTCACAATGATAGGTGGGCTTCTTGGGATGTGGTTGAGGCTTGGGATGTTTGGGCTTGGTGGTGTTAGGTGTAGTCTTCTTGGGTTGAGAAGGTCCAGGAAGAGAGTCTAGAGAAGAGTGGAGTTGTTTGGGCTTAGGAACCCAGATAGGTTTCTTGGGTGGAGCGTTAGGTGGTTCATGGATCACTCCATCCTTGGGCTGACAAGCCTGGGAAGACTCAGTGGAGTGAGTCTTGGGATACCTCTGCTCTGGAGTCATTTTACTCCACTCCACTGCCTGGCTGATGGCACTCTCAAAGTCAGCCTTGGTGTAGGTGTAACCTACCCCAAACCCATCCTGCCTCTTGAACTGCTGGATCATTATGCCAAGTTGTGGCTCTCTGGCACTGATCCAACTCAGGATAGAATAGAGGTAAAAGTTCTCATTCTGAGAAGTCTGCTAGCTCCTCTCTCAAGGAAGCTAGAACCTCCACCTGAGACAAGCAGGTCTCACACTCACTCTCTACTTGGACAGACTTTTCGGCTTTTAGCTTGATTAACTCCATTCTAAGAGACAGACAGTTCTCACAGACAGTGGGTGGAACTGACAGTGTCTCAAGCTCTAGCCTAGTCTGGGCAAGCTCAGCTCTCAACCTCTCCAAATCACCCAAATGATCATCGCCCTTGGATTTCAGCTCAGCTAAGGCAGCTAGATGAGTTGGGCAATGAACACAGGGTGTGACGACAGTGGCTTGAGCATCTTTAGCTCCAGCTGAGCGCTTTCAAGCTCAGTGGCCAAAGTGTCCCTCTCATCAACCCTTTCTGTGTACCTGGACTTCAGAGTCAACAGGTCACACAGAAGCACCTCACACTTCGGGCACTCACTGCTATCACCCAAGCAAGGGGAAGAAGATAGACTCTCGATTCTGCCGTTGGCCACGGCAAGCTCACTCTCTAACTCATCTATCCTCTTCTTAGCCCCCCTAAGAAGTTTTTCCCGATATTTCAACTCCTGACGATTGCTCTCAAGTAAATCAACTATTTCGCGCTCGTAGGATGATACCTTGTTGTCGTCGTCGGAGTCGTCGGAGGAGCTCTTTTCTTCCTTATCCCCAAGAGCCATTGAGCAGAAGCTCTTGCGGGATCTTCGGCGCTGGTGTGAGCGGCTCTTCGGCTTGTCTCCAAAGGCCATGAAGCAGAGGCCCGCCGGATCGTCCTTGTCCTTCCCCTTCCTGATGGCGATCTCCTCATCGCTTGAGCTCGATGAAGAGGAAGAAGATGTGGACTGCTTGGAGTAGCTCTTCTCCATCTCGGCGAAGAAGGCCTTGTCGCGCTTTTTGTTTCTCTCGCCGGTAGTCCTTCAGGGCCTTCTTGAAGAATCGGGTCTTCGGCTTGCCCTTGTTGAAGGATGAGCTCTCGTGCTTGTCGGAGTCATGGAAGCTGCCACCGGTGCCCTTCTTGTATCCATTGCGCTTGGGGCAGTCGGCGATGAAGTGTCCTGGATCACCACACTCAAAGCATCCGGATTTTGTGCCGTGTCTTTTGAACATTCTCTTATCATAGACACGACGCACTCGGTTGTTAAAAAGACACAAATCATCATCTCCCAATAACTCTAGCTGGTCCTCAGTGATAGACATCAAAGAGAACCCAGCACAACTCACAGAAGAGGGATCAACAGAAGGTGTAGAAAGGGCCAGGGATTTTGATCCAGAACCAGTGAGATTTGATCTCAACTGGATATCTACCTCAGTGGCCTTCAGCTTGCTAAATAACTCAGAAATGGTCAAGGTATCGTAAGACATGCTCTCAACGATAGAGGATACCTTGATCTCCCAGATCTTTGGGTCCAAGGTATGGAGAACCTTGAGCGCCTGCTCGTGATCTGAGACTAACTGAGCACCCTCAGCCTTGTTGTCCCGAAGCTTGTTTATGATCGACTGAAAACGACCAAACAAAGCCTCAACAGATTCACCCGGCTTCTGTCTGAAATTCTCATATTCACGCCGGTAGGTCTGATAGAGCCGAGCCTTGACCTGTGCTGTTCCCTCATGGTGTGCCTTGAGGGTAGCCCAGATCTCTCTCGCAGTGGAGAGATGACTCACACGCTCAAACTCAGTGGGACCTAAACCAGAAAAGAGTATGTTCACAGCCTTACTATTGCTCAGATGCTGAGCAATGATACCAGCAGTACCATGCTCAGCGACTGGCAAAATGACAAACGTGGTGTGAACGCAAATGTCCCATATGTCCGAGCCCTAGCTCATGAGATAGGCTCGCATGCGAGTCTTCCAATAATTATAGCCATAGGCTTCCAAGGACGGGACCTTGCCAGGAGACGTCATGGTCACTACTAGGGTTTAGAACCGGTTAAGGTATGGAAAAACCCTAACCTCGCTCTGATACCACTTGTAGGACCGAAAGTAGCGACCAGAGGGGGGGGTGAATGGGCGCCTTAAAAATTCTTTCGAATCTATGGCCTGTTCCCAATACCCAACGCACCTCAAAAGACCAAGCAGCAGAAAATAAACAGATAGCCTAAGTCTAAAAGGTATCTAGCCTAGAAGCAGCTGATGACAAACAGAAGATTATCAAAGCAGTGCTAATAGATAGATAAACAGTATACACTAGACTAGGCAAGACAAACTTCTCAGTAAAGCAATGTCAGTGCACTATGAGTGAGAAGAGAAGTTACCTTTTCAAATCTGTCTCCTGTTCGAAACTCGCCGAAGCCTGCTTCACAGATCGAAGCCTGCTTCGCTGGCCGAAGCCTGCTTCGAAGGTCGAGGCCTACTTCGCAAGTCAAAGACTGGTTCGGAGGTGGTAGTCGAAGTGTGTCGAAGGTGGTGTGAAAATGCCGAAGGTGTTTGGGTCTAGTTTAGTTCGAAGTGGCAGGAAGCGAAGTATGATTCGAAGCGAAGTATGACAACATCGGAGCCTGCTTCGAAGTATGTACTTCGAAGGCAAGGCTTCGGACACAGCTCCGAACCGAGTGCTTCGAACCTAAACCTTCAAACAGAAAACTTCGAAAGCAACACACAGACGGACTACCTTCGAACAAAGAAGTGAAGCCTGTCACACGACAGAGGTACCAAATTCGAAGCCTATACTCTACCTTCGAAAAGAGAAAGCTTCGAAAAGAGAAGCGAAGGTTGATACGCCACAAAGAACCCAAAGCGAAGCCTAGCAGAACGACAAGCTTCAAAGCCAACTTTGAAACCTATCGAAGTGTGGACTTCGAACAGCTGGAGCCGAAGTACCTTCGCACTGTCGTTCGAAGTATGCAATGCTGTCCGTTCTAAAGGTACTTCGAAGCTAGCAACACAGAACACAAAACAAAGTTCGAAGATTGAAACGAAGCCTTCGAGTATGGTCGGATCGAAGCCTGCCTCACGGAGCTGAGGGGCTTCGAACAGAGAGGATGGCTTCGCCTGAAAGCAGCCAGGAAAGTGATTTCAGTCCTGTCAACCCGATCGAAAAGTTGAGCAGTAAAAGCAAAAAGCTGGCACAGGAGTACTGTAGCTACAGTGGAGTACTACTTGCAAACAACAAGAACTAGTACTCTACTCGTGAAGAACAGAAGCTTCCCCACGCCTGCCGAAGCCCAAAAACTTATCAGAAATTGCTTGTTCACGTGAATCGAAACAACAAAATGATGTTGTGCACAGATGGAGAATCGAAGCTTCAAAGCACTGTAGGAGAGAAATAAATGCAAGGCAAAAATCTCATGAACATGCAGCCTGACTGCGCACAACAAGAGAGAGAAGGGAGAATGCAAGAGACAAAAAGTGACCCAAAGGAGTAGTATTGAATTCAGCCAAAAGGGTAGTCCAAACCCTAGGGATTGGGGTCCTATTTATAGGCTCCCAACACTAGGAACATTCCACCTGCCCCTTAGGGTTTTTACAGACGCAAGAATAAAGGAAAAGACTCTACTGCCCTTAGGTATTTTTACAGACACGACTGACTGACTGTGGGCCTAGATATACAGATGACTTATCCGGAAGCTAAGTTTTCATAGCGATTACGGCTTCTCTTCTGGACAGTCGGATACAAGATCGATGGTTTTCAGTTTTGCGCCGAAACTGACAAAGCCTCCACCGACTTTGCACCAGGTACCCGGATTGGGCCGGCCTGACTCCGCAGCTCTCTCAGCCCGGCAATCGCTCACCGCCCGTGTACCTGAGTCAGTCCTGGTCAACAGCCCAGTGGGTCTTCTACTGCTTCTGGTCCATGTACCCGGATTGGGCCAGCCCGACTTCGCAGCCTCCTCTGCCCGACAGTCGCTTGCTGCCCGTGTACCTGAGTCACACGCGGCCCATGAAACAGCAGATCTCCTCTCTTCTTCTGTCCTCTTTGACTATCGTTGACAATGACTCATCACTTCTAGAGCCATGAGGCCCACGCTATTCAGCATGGCTCCTCAATCATGCCGAGCTGTGGCTCTCTGGCACTAATCCAACTCGGGATAGAACGGAGGTAAAAGTTCACATTCTGAGAATCAGCTAGCTCCTCTCTCAAGGAAGCTAGAACCTCCACCTGAGACAAGCCGGTCTCACACTCGCTATCTACCTGGACAGACTTCTCGGCTTTCATCTTGATCAACTCAAGTCTAAGAGACAGGCAGTTCTCACAAACAGTGGGTGGAACTGACAATGTCTCAAGCTCTAGCCTAGTCTGTGCAAGCTCAGCTTTCACTCTCTCCAAATCCCCCAAATGCTCATCGCTCTTGGCTTTCAGCTCAGCTAAGATAGCTAGATGAGATTGGCAATCAGCACAGGGCACAACGACATTGGCTTGAGCATCTTTCAGCTCCAGCTGAGCATTCTCAAGCTCAGTGGCCAAGGCGTCCCTCTCATCAACCCTTTCTATGTACTTGGACTTCAGAGTCGACAAGTCACACAGAAGCACCTCATAATTTTGGCACTCACTTCTATCACCCAAGCAGGGGAAGAAGATAGACTCTCAATTCTGCCGTTGGCTATGACAAGCTCACTCTCTAACTCATCTATCCTCTTCTTGGCCCCCCTAAGCAGTTTTTCCCAGTATTTTAACTCCTAACGATTGCTTTCAAGTAAGTCAACGATTTCGCGCTCATAAGATGATACCTTTTCGTTGTCGTCATCGTCGGAGTCATCGGAGGAGCTCTTCTCTTCCTTATCCCCAAGAGCCATTGAGCAGAAGCTCTTGCGGGATCTTCGGCGCTGGAGTGAGCGGCTCTTCGGTCTGTCCCCGAAAGCCATGAAGCAGAGGCCCACCAAATCGTCCTTGTCCTTCCCCTTCCTGATGACGATCTCTTCATCGCTTGAGCTCGATGAAGAGGAAGAAGACGTGGACTGCTTGGAGTAGCTTTTCTCCATCTCGGTGAAGAAGGCCTTGTCGCGCTTCTTGTTCTCTCGTCGGTAGTCCTTCAGGGCCTTCTTGAAAAATCTGGTGTTCGGCTTGCCCTTGTTGAAGGAAGAGCTGTCGTGCTTGCCGGAGTCGTGGAAGCCACCACCGGTGCCCTTCTTGTGTCCATGGCACTTGGGGCAGTCGGCGATGAAGTGTCCTGGATCACCACACTCAAAGCACCCGGATTTTGTGCCGTGTCTTTTGAACATTCTCTTGTCATAAACACGACGCACCCGGTTGTTAAAAAGACACAAATCATCATCTCCCAAAGACTCAAGCTGGTCCTCAGTGATAGACATCAAAGAGAACCCAGCACAGCTCACAGAAGAAGGATCAACAGAAGGTGGAGCAAGGGCCAAGGACTTTGATCCAGAACCAGTGAGATTTGATCTCAGCTGGATATCAACCTCAGTGGCCTTTAGCTTGCTAAACAACTCAGAAATGGTCAAGGTATCATAAGAAGTGCTCTCAACAATAGAAGATACCTCGATCTCCCAGATCTTTGGGTCCAAGGTATGAAGAACCTTGAGCGCCTGCTCGTGATCTGAGACTAACTGAGCACCCTCAGCCTTGTTGTCCCGAAGCTTGTTTATGATCGATTGAAAACGACCAAACAACGCTTCAACAGATTCACCTGGCTTTTGTGTGAAGTTTTCATATTCACGCTGGTAGGTCTGATAGAGCCGAGCCTTGACCTGGGTTGTTCCCTCATGGTGTGCCTTGAGGGTAGCCCAGATCTCTCTCGTAGTGGAGAGATGGCTCACACGCTCAAACTCAGTGGGACCTAGACCAGAAAACAGAATGTTCACAGCTTTACTATTGCTCAGATGCTGGGCAATGATACCAAGAGTACCATGCTCAGCAACTGGCTATATAACAAATGTATCGTGAACGCAAATGTCCCAGATGTCCGAGCCTTGGATCATAAGATAGGCTCACATGCGAGTCTTCCAATAGTTATAGCCATAGGCTTCCAAGGACGGGACCTTGCCAGGAGACGTCATGATCACTACTGGGGTTTAGAACCGGTTAAGGTATGGAAAAACCCTAATCAGGCTCTGATACCACTTGTAGGACCGAAAGTAGCGACCAGAGAGGGGGGTGAATGGGCGCCTAAAAATTCTTTCGAATCAATGGCCTGCTCCCAACACCCAACACACCTCAAAAGACTAAGTAGCAGAGTGTGAATAGAAAGCCTAAGTCTAAAAGTATCTAGCCTAGAAACAACAGGTGCCAAAATCAGAGAAACACCAATGCAGTGCTAATAGGCAGATAGACAAAATATTCAAGACATGGCAGATCAAACTTCTTAGTAAAATAATCTAAGTACACATGGAATGAGATGAGAAGTTACTTTTCAAAATATGTCTCCTGTTCGAAACTTGGTGAGGAGCCATGCTGAATAGCGTGGGCCTCATGGCTCTAGAAGTGATGAGTCATTGTCAACGATAGTCAACGAGGACTGAAGAAGAGAAGAGATCTGCTGTTTCATGGGCCGCGTGTGACTCAGGTACACGGGCAGCGAGCGACTGTCGGGCAGAGGAGGCTGCGAAGTCGGGCTGGCCCAATCCGGGTGCATGGGCCAGAAGCAGTAGAAGACCCACTGGGCTGTTGACCAGGACTGACTCAGGTACACGGGCGGTGAGCGATTGCCGGGCTGAGAGAGTTGCGGAGTCGGGCCGGCCCAATCCGGGTACCTGGTGCAAAGCTGGTGGAGGCTTTGTCAGTTTCGGCGTAAAACTGACAACCATTGATTTTGTATCCGACTGTCCAGAAGAGAAGCCGTAGTCGCTACGAAAACTTAGCTTCCGGATAAGTCATCTGTAACTCTAGGCCCACAGTCAGTCTGTCGTGTCTGTAAAAATACCTAAGGGCAGTAGAGTCTTTTCCGTTATTTTTGAGTCTGTAAAAACCCTAAGGGGCAGGTAGAATATTCCTAGTGTTGGGCTGCCTATAAATAGGACCCCAACCCCTAGGGTTTGGACTACCCTTTTGCTGAAAATCAATACTCCTCCTTTGGGTCACTTTGTTTCTTGCATTCTCTCTCTCCTGTTCATGCGTGTGCCACCAGGCAACAAGCCTTGTTCTTCCTGAAGTTTTTAAGTGATTTTTGTTGTCTGGGAAAGCTTTTAATCTGGCTGTTTTTGCTTGTGCGAAGCATTTTTGTGTACTGCAGTTCATTCTCTGTGCGTGTGGTCAATTTATTTGGAACAGAAGCTTCTCTGTTGTATGTGTTCTTCGTGAGAAGTAGTACTAGTTCTTGCTGTTGCAAGTAGTACTACTACTCTGTAGCAAGTAGTACTACTTTCCTGTAGCTACAGTATGCTAGTACTTTAGTCTTGCTTTTCCTGTGTTGCTTTTTGATCGAGTTGGCTGGGTCAAAGTCCCTTTTCTTGTGTGAAGTCCAACTCTGTGTAGCAGACTTCGAATCTGCAAGCTTCGAATCTGCAGGCTTCGAATCAGCAGACTTCGAATCTGCAAGCTTCGAATCTGCAGGCTTCGAATCAGCAGACTTCGAATCTGCAAGCTTCGAATCTGCAGACTTCGAATCTGCAAGCTTCGAGTCTACAGACTTCGAATCAGCAGACTTCGAATCAGCAGACTTCGAATCTGCAGGCTTCGAATCTGCATACTTCGAATCTGCATACTTCGAATCTGCAGGCTTCGAATCTGCATACTTCGAATCTGCATACTTCGAATCTGCATACTTCGAATCTGCAACCTTCGAATCTGCAACCTTCGAATCTGCAACCTTCGAATCTGCATACTTCGAATCTGCAACCTTCGAATCTGCAACCTTCGAATCTGCAACCTCAGAATCTGCAACCTCAGAATCTACGACCTCAGAATCAGCAAACTTCGAATCTGCAGACTTAGTCAATTTGTTCTCGCTTTGCTGTTTAGTTTTCTTTTTAAATGCATTGGGTTTCGGGAGTAGGCCATTGATTCGAAAGAATTTTTTAGGCGCCCATTCACCCCCCCTCTGGTCGCTACTTTCGGTCCTACAAGTGGTATCAGAGCCTGGTTAGGTTTTTTCCATACCTTAACCGGTTCTAAACCCCAGTAGTGACTATGACGTCTCCTGGCAAGGTCCCGTCCTTGGAAGCCTATGGCTATAATTATTGGAAGACTCGCATGCGAGCCTATCTCATGAGCCAGGGTTCGGACATATGGGACATTTGCGTTCACAGCACGTTTGTCATTCTGCCAGTTACTGAGCAAGGTACTGCTGGTATCATTGCTCAGCATCTGAGCAACAGTAAGGCTGTGAACATTTTATTTTCTGGTTTAGGTCCCACTGAATTTGAGCGAGTGAGTCATCTCTCCACTGCGAGAGAGATCTGGGCTACCCTCAAGGCACACCATGAGGGAACAGCACAGGTCAAGGCTCGACTCTATCAGACCTACCAGCGTGAATATGAGAATTTCACACAGAAGCCGGGTGAATCTGTTGAGGCTTTGTTTGGTCGCTTTCAGTCGATCATTAACAAGCTTCGGGACAACAAGGCTGAGGGTGCTCAGTTAGTCTCAGATCACGAGCAGGCGCTCAAGGTTCTTCATACCTTGGACCCAAAGATCTGGGAGATCAAGGTATCATCTATCGTTGAGAGTACTTCTTACGATACCTTGACCATTTCTGAGCTGTTTAGCAAGCTGAAGGCCACTGAGGTAGATATCCAGTTGAGATCAAATCTCACTGGCTCTGGATCAAAATCCCTGGCCCTTGCTACACCTTCAGTGGATCCCTCTGCTGTGAGCTGTGCTGGGTTCTCTTTGATGTCTATCACTGAGGACCAGCTTGAGTTGTTGGGAGATGATGATTTGTGTCTCTTTAACAACCGGGTGCGTCGTGTCTATGATAAAAGAATGTTCAAAAGACACGGCACAAAATCCGGATGCTTTGAATGTGGTGATCCAGGACACTTCATCGCCGACTGCCCCAAGCGCAGTGGATACAAGAAGGGCACCGGCAGCAGCTTCCACGACTCCGGCAAGCATGAGAGCCCCTCCTTCAACAAGGGCAAGCCGAAGACTCGGTTCTTTAAGAAGGCCCTGAAGGACTACCGGCGAGAGAACAAGAAGCGCGACAAGGCCTTCTTCGCCGAGATGGAGAAGAGATACTCCAAGCAGTCCACGACTTCTTCCTCTTCATCGAGCTCAAGCGATGAGGAGATCTCCATCAGGAAGGGGAAGGACAAGGACGATCCGGCGGGTCTCTGCTTCATGGCTTTCGGAGACAAGCCGAAGAGCCGCTCTCACCAGCGCCGAAGATCCCGCAAGAGCTTCTGCTCCATGGCTCTTGGGGATAGAGAAGAAAAGAGCTCCTCCGACGACTCCGACGACGACGATAGCAAGGTATCATCTTATGAGCGTGAAATTGTAGATTTACTTGAGAGCAATCGTCAGGAGTTGAAGTATCGGGAGAAACTGCTTAGGGGGGCTAAGAAAAGGATAGACGAGTTAGAAAGTGAGCTTGCCGTAGCCAACGGTAGAATAGAAAGTCTATCTTCTTCCCCTTGCTTGGGTGATAGCAGTGAGTGCCCGAAGTGTGAGGTGCTTCTGTGTGACCTGTCGACTCTGAAGTCCAGGTACACAGAAAGGGTTGATGAGAGGGACACTTTGGCCACTGAGCTTGAAAGCGCTCAGCAGGAGCTGAAAAATGCTCAAGCCACTGTCGTCGCACCCTGTGTTGATTGCCCATCTCATCTAGCTACCTTAGCTGAGCTGAAATCCAAGGGCGATGAACATTTGGGTGATTTAGAGAGGTTGAGAGCTGAGCTTGCGCAGACTAGGCTAGAGCTTGAGACATTGTCAGTTCCACCCACTGTTTGTGAGAACTGCCTGTCTCTTAGAATGGAGCTGATTAAGCTAAAAGCCGGGAAGTCTGTCCAAAAAGAGAGTGAGTGTGAGACCTGCTTGTCTCAGGTGGAGGTTCTAGCTTCCTTGAGAGAGGAGCTAGCAGATTCTCAGAATGAGAACTTTTACCTCCGGTCTATCCTGAGTTGGATCAGTGCCAGAGAGCCACAGCTTGGCATGATGATCCAGCAGTTCAAGAGGCAGGATGGGTTTGGGGTAGGTTACACCTACACCAAGGCTGACTTTGAGAGTGCCATCAGCCGGGCAGTGGAGTGGAGTAAAATGACTCCAGAGCAGAGATATCCCAAGACTCACTCCACTGAGTATTCCCAGGCTTGTCAGCCCAAGGATGGAGTGATCCATGAACCACCTAAAGCTCCACCCAAGAAACCTATCTGGGTTCCTAAACCCAAAAATCTCCACACTTCTCTAGACTCTCTTCCTGGACCCTCTCAGCCCAAGAAGACCACACCAAACACTACCAAGCCCAAGAACCCCAAGCCTCAACCACATCCCAAGAAGCCTACCTATCATTGTGAGTATTGTCAGAGAGACGGGCATCTTGCGGAGTTTTGCTTCAGGAGGAAGCGGGTTGAGAGAGCAGAGAGGGCTCGTAGTGATCAGGTGCAGTTCTACCAGCAGGGTGGTAGACTGCGTGTTCCTCGGCGCGGGGAGAGGCTGGAGGCCAGGCCGCGTCGTGTAGATGGTGGTAGAGGAGACGGTTTTCGTACCCGTGCTCCAGTTGGTGATTTTCGTTCCGGCAGAGTTCCAGACCGAGTTGGCTACGGTTCTGGACCTCGTGGCCGTAAGGTTAGGAAGAACCGTGGACCGCGCTTTGAGCCGCGTTTTGGTCCAAATTCTTATGATGGTTTTCGCTTTCCATCTTTTGAGCAGATGGCTCGACACTGGTTTAGCTCTTTTGCTAAACCTGGTGCCGGACCATTTGCTCCCACTTACAGACATTGATTGTGCAGGACCGGGGACTGGAGGATGTTTGGATCATGGACTCAGGATGCTCTCGCCACATGACGGGACATCGCAGATGGTTCTCCAGTCTCACTCCCCCGAGCTCCAAAGAGTACATCACTTTCGGGAACAGCGGTCAAGGGAAAGTAAGTGGCATAGGCTCAATTCGCATTTCAGATCATTTCTCTTTGAAGAATGTTGCTTTGGTTAAAAATTTGAACTTCAACTTGATTTCTGTTTCGCAACTTCTTGAGGATGGTTTGGAAGTGCGTTTTAAGAAAGGCAATTCTTCGGTGGTTGATTCTAGAGGGTCTTTGGTTTGTCAGATTTTACCTTTCGGTAAAGTTTTTCGAATTGACTTCTCTAGTTCTTTTGGCCCTTCTCGCTGTTTGATTGCTGGATCCTCCTCTGAGCTCTGGAAGTGGCACAGGAGGTTAGGTCATTTGAGTTTTGATCTGCTAGTCAGGTTAAGCTCTATGGACCTCATCCGAGGATTGCCCAAGCTTAAGATGGAGAAGGATCTAGTGTGTCATCCCTGTCGTCATGGAAAAATGGTTGCCGCTTCTCATTCACCTGTGACTCAGGTGATGACTTCGTATCCAGGCGAGCTTTTGCATTTGGACACTGTAGGTCCAGCTCGGGTACGCTCAGTCGGTGGGAAGTGGTATGCACTTGTGATTGTTGACGACTTTTCTCGTTTCTCGTGGGTTTTCTTTTTGGAGTCTAAGGATGAAACTTTTCAATTTGTCCATGACCTGGTTTTGAAGCTGAAGAATGAGAACAATGGTCGGATGCGAGCAATTCGCTCTGACAACGGCTCTGAGTTCAAGAACTCTCAGTTCGTCAGCTTCTGTGGTGATCAGGGTCTGGACCATCAGTTTTCTTCTCCTTACACTCCCCCATAGAACAGCGTTGTGGAACGAAAGAACCGCACGCTAGTTGAGATGGCCAGGACGATGCTCGATGAGCACAGGACTCCTAGGCGTTTTTGGGCTGAAGCCATGAACACGGCTTGCTATCTGGCCAACCGCATTTTTTCTTAGAGCTTACCTAGGTAAGACATCATATGAGTTGCGGTTTGGCAGACAGCCCAAGGTGATCCACTTGCGAGCGTTTGGCTGCAAGTGCTTTGTGCTCAAGAAGGGAGGGCATTTGGACAAGTTTGAGTCTCGCTGCTGGGATGGTGTTTTTCTTGGTTATGCATTGCATTCTCGAGGCTTCCGTGTTTGGAACCTCGAATCCCAGCTGCTTGTCGAGACGTGTGAAGTTTCATTTGATGAGTCCCTGCCTTCTTTGACTCCTTCGTTTGAGCTTTCTGGTGATGATGAGCTCGGAGAGTCCATCTTTGAAGAAGATGAGGATACTCCAGCTGCTGATGAGGGTGGGCCCTCTGCATCCCCCGCAGAGCGCACACCTTCTGAGACTTCGACTGATGATGAGGGCGGACCTCTGATCACTTCTTCCACTTCGATCGAGCCCCCTCAGTCGAGTCCAGAGGTGCCAGCTGCTGACTCAGGTGAGGTGACTTCAGATCACCAGGGAACCCGAGCAGTTCAGCGTGACCATCCCTCAGAGCTCATCATTGGTGATTTGACTGAGAGAACTTTGCGTTCTTCTGCCTCTCTTGCTGTGTTTGCTGAATCGGCTTTTGTTGCATCTTTTGAGCCTAGAGACGTCTCTCATGCTCTTTCTGATTCAAATTGGATTAATGCTATGCAAGAAGAGCTTGAGAATTTTGTCCGCAATCGGGTTTGGACATTAGTTGAGCCGCCATCAGAATGCAACCCCATAGGCACCAAGTGGGTGTTCAAGAACAAACAAGGTGAAGATGGGGTTGTGGTGCGCAACAAGGCTCGACTAGTTGCCCAGGGTTATTGCCAGAAGGAAGGTATTGACTTTGAAGAAACCTTCGCTCCTGTTGCCCGTCTTGAGTCCATTCGCATTCTTTTAGCATTTGCCGCTTCAAAGGGTTTTAAGCTTTTTCAAATGGACGTTAAGAGTGCTTTTCTGAACGGGTACATAGAAGAGGAGGTTTATGTTAGGCAACCCCCCGGTTTTGAGAACCCTAAGTTTCCTCGACATGTTTTTAAATTGCACAAAGCTTTATACGGGTTGAAGCAAGCCCCCAGGGCTTGGTATGACCGGTTAAAGCAGTTTTTGTTGGGGAAGGGTTTTGTGATGGGTTCTGTGGACAAAACTCTTTTCTTGCTCAGAGATGCTTCAGATTTCTTAGTTGCTCAGATTTATGTGGACGATATTATCTTTGGCGGTACTACTGATTCTCTTATGTCCAAGTTTTCTGAGCAGATGCACAGTGAGTTTGAGATGAGCCTCATGGGTGAGCTCAAGTACTTCTTAGGGCTCCAGATCAAGCAGACCAAGGACGGCACCTTCATCCACCAAGGTAAGTACACTCGTGATATGTTAAAGAAATTTGACTTTGGTGGTGAATTGAAGCCGCAGATGACCCCGATGGGCACTTCTGGGGGTCTGGACAAGGACGAGAGCGGCGTCAAGGTCAATGAGAGAGAGTTTCGAGGGATGATCGGTTCGCTGCTGTACTTGACGGCGACGAGGCCAGACATACAGTTCGCCGTAGGACTTTGCGCGCGATTTCAGTCTTCACCACGCGCGTCTCATCGGCAGGCTGTCAAGCGCATCTTTAGGTATCTTACTTATGCGCCTGATCTCGGTCTTTACTATTCAGCATCGTCATCTCTTGATTTATCTGGCTTTTCGGACGCTGACTTTGGTGGGTGCCGGATGGATCGCAAGTCGACTTCCGGTACTTGCCAGTTTCTTGGTTCTTCTCTTGTCTCTTGGTCTTCTCGAAAGCAATCTGGAGTTGCTCTTTCGACCACAGAGGCTGAGTATGTAGCTGCTGCTAGCTGCTGCTCACAGATGGTTTGGATGATTTCTACTCTACGAGACTTTGGGTTGTTCTTTCCTACCAGGGTTCCATTGTTTTGCGACAGCACTAGTGCTATTAGTGTAGGGAAAAACCCGTGTCTTCATTCAAAAACCAAACATATTGATGTGCGCTTTCACTTCTTGCGGGATCAATATGAGAAAGGTGTCATTGACCTTATTCATGTTGATACCCATCATCAGTTGGCTGACATTTTCACCAAACCCCTAGATCAATCTACTTTTGAGCGTTTACGAGGGGATTTGGGTGTTGTGTATCCTTTCTAGGATATTTTGCGTCAGTTTTCTTTTTACTCTTTTCTTGAGTCTTTTTGTGTGTGTTCATATCATACATATTCACATATCACACATTTGAGTCTGCTTCTGTTATATGATTGAACTGCTTTACTTAGTCTAGCTGGTACATGCTTTTGATTACTTGTCAATGATCATGCTTTGGTTCAGTTCACTTGATATATCTGTCATATGCATGGCTTTTATGCTTTAAACCTGAAAAATGATCACCATTGCTTCTGGTAACTAGCATGCGTAGGCTGAGTGTTTTTGCTATCTGTTACATGCCTTGTAGCCAGTTCATCACATAGATGCAGATATGCAACTTGGACATCTTTATGCTTTAACATGGAAAATGTGCTATAAAATGATAAAAATCAAAAATGAATGAAAATTCCATTCCTTTTTATGCTTAAAGTCGAAAAGATCCAAGTGGGTTAGCTTCCGGATAAGTCATCTGTAACTCTAGGCCCACAGTCAGTCTGTCGTGTCTGTAAAAATACCTAAGGGCAGTAGAGTCTTTTCCGTTATTTTTGAGTCTGTAAAAACCCTAAGGGGCAGGTCGAATATTCCTAGTGTTGGGCTGCCTATAAATAGGACCCCAACCCCTAGTGTTTGGACTACCCTTTTGCTGAAAATCAATACTCCTCCTTTGGGTCACTTTGTTTCTTGCATTCTCTCTCTCCTGTTCATGCGTGTGCCACCAGGCAACAAGCCTTGTTCTTCCTGAAGTTTTTAAGTGATTTTTGTTGTCTGGGAAAGATTTTAATCTGGCTGTTTTTGCTTGTGCGAAGCATTTTTGTGTACTGCAGTTCATTCTCTGTGCGTGTGGTCAATTTATTTGGAACAGAAGCTTCTCTGTTGTATGTGTTCTTCGTGAGAAGTAGTACTAGTTCTTGCTGTTGCAAGTAGTACTACTACTCTGTAGCAAGTAGTACTACTTTCCTGTAGCTACAGTATGCTAGTACTTTAGTCTTGCTTTTCCTGTGTTGCTTTTTGATCGAGTTGGCTGGGTCAAAGTCCCTTTTCTTGTGTGAAGTCCAACTTTGTGTAGCAGACTTCGAATCTGCAAGCTTCGAATCTGCAGGCTTCGAATCAGCAGACTTCGAATCTGCAAGCTTCGAATCTGTAGGCTTCGAATCAGCAGACTTCGAATCTGCAAGCTTCGAATCTGCAGACTTCGAATCTGCAAGCTTCGAGTCTACAGACTTCGAATCAGCAGACTTCGAATCTGCAAGCTTCGAATCTGCAGACTTCGAATCAGCAGACTTCGAATCAGCAGACTTCGAATCTGCAGGCTTCGAATCTGCATACTTCGAATCTGCATACTTCGAATCTGCAGGCTTCGAATCTGCATACTTCGAATGCATACTTCGAATCTGCATACTTCGAATCTGCATACTTCGAATCTGCAACCTTCGAATCTGCAACCTTCGAATCTGCAACCTTCGAATCTGCATACTTCGAATCTGCAACCTTCGAATCTGCAACCTTCGAATCTGCAACCTCAGAATCTGCAACCTCAGAATCTACGACCTCAGAATCAGCAAACTTCGAATCTGCAGACTTAGTCAATTTGTTCTCGCTTTGCTGTTTAGTTTTCTTTTTAAATGCATTGGGTTTTGGGAGTAGGCCATTGATTCGAAAGAATTTTTTAGGCGCCCATTCACCCCCCCCTCTGGTCGCTACTTTCGGTCCTACACTTGGCGAACCTGCTTCGCTGTGTCGAAGCCTGCTTCGCTGTGTCGAAGCCTGCTTCGCTGTGTCGAAGCCTGCTTCGGAGTCCCTAGTCGAAGTGGAGCAAAGGTTGTCGTTGACGTGCCGAAGGTTTGTTTAGTCTAGCCTAGTTTGAGTGTGGCAGAGAGCGAAGTATGCTTCGAAGCGAAGTATGAGAGTATCGAAGCTTGCTTCGAACAGTGTACTTCGAAGCCTAGACTTCGAACAGAAAGGTTCGAACAAGCTCACAGAAAAGCAACCTCCGAAAGATAGGCGAAGCTAAACACACGGCAGCAAGACGAAATCGAAGCCTACACTCAACCTTCGAAGCTAGGTTGGTCGAGGTATGACAACCGAAG
The DNA here is from genome assembly GCA_019279435.1 of Zizania palustris. Taxonomy (NCBI): domain Eukaryota; kingdom Viridiplantae; phylum Streptophyta; class Magnoliopsida; order Poales; family Poaceae; genus Zizania; species Zizania palustris. Next base: position 95,821,670 of record JAAALK010000082.1, on the reverse strand, counting down.
TTGAAACCTTCGCTCCGAGGGTTACCTTCGAAAGACAAGCTCCGAACATACACACTGTGACCTTCGAAAATGACAGCAAGAAGGAACTCACGTCGAGCGAAGTCTACCAGAGAGACTAGCTTCGAAGCTAACTTCGAAGCCTATCGAAGTATTGACTTTGAATAGCTCGAGACAGAGAACACCTTCGCAAAGACCGTCGAAGTATGTCAAGCTGACAGACAGCACAAAACGTACTTCGAAGCTAGAAACACAGTACACAAAGTGAAGTCGAAGTTCAAGCGAAGCTCTCGAGGATGTCAGATCGAAGCCTGCCTCACGGAGCTGAGGGACTTCGAACAGAGAGAAGGGGCTTCGCCAGAAACAGCCAGAAAAGGGACTTGGGCCCTGTCAACTCGATCAAAAAGCTACGCAGGAAAAAGCAAGCCTAGAGTACTAGTGTACTGTTGCGACAGTGAAGTAGTACTACTTGCAACCAGCAAGAACTAGTACTCTTTACGTGAAGAACAGAAGCAACCGTGAAGCATTAACACAGAAATAACATGGCTGCGCACATCAAAATGAAACAGCAGAGCTAATAATGAGATGCTACAGATGAAGCAGAAGGAATAGAATCATCCAAACAGAGAGCAAACAAGATGAACAGCAGGAATCAACCTGGCGGCACACACACAGGGGAGAGAAAACGCAGGGAACAAAGAGAAATGACCCAAGGAAATGATTAAAAGTGATTTCAGCAAAAGGGTGACCTAACCCTAGGGATTGGGGCCCTATTTATAGGCTGCCCAACACTTAGGAATATTCCACCAGCCCCTTAGGGTTTTTTACAGACGCTGAAATAAAGGAAAAGACTAAACTGCCCTTAGGATTTTTTACAGACTCGACTGACTGACTGTGGGCCTAGAGATACAGATGACTTATCTGGAAGCTAAGCTTTCGTAGCGACTACGGCTTCTCTTCTGGATAGTCCGATACAATATCAGCGGTTGTCAGTTTTGCACCGAAACTGACAAAGCCTCCACCAACTTTGCACCAGGTACCCGGATTGGGCCGGCCCAATTCCGCAGCTCTCTCAGCCCGGCAATCACTCACCGGCCATGTACCTGAGTCAATCCTGGTCAATAGCCCAGTGGGTCTTCTGCTGCTTCTGGCCCATGTACCCGGATTGGGCCAGCCTGACTTCGCAGCTCTCTCAGCCCGACCGTCGCTCGCTGCCCGCGTACCTGAGTCACACGCGGACCATGAAACAGCAGATCTCCTCTCTTCTTCTATCCTCTTTAACTATCGTTGACAATGACTCATCACATCTGGAGCCATGAGGCCCACGCTATTCAGCATGGCTCCTCAGAGGATATCTATTTCCGATGAAGTTTATCAAGGAGGCCCTCATGGGTAACTCCCTCTCGGGCTGCATCAACAACGAATGATGCAGACAACCCCATATCTGCGACTTCATATGAGTGAAGCACTTGAAAAAATGTCTTAAAGTTTCTCTAGGTAGCTGCTTCACCTGGAAAAGACTTCCCGTAGACATGGGGGCATGAAGGTGCCCTGAAAGTTACTTATAAACTTTTTCCTTAGCTGCTCCCAAGTTCTAGTTGATCCTGGCTTCAAGGACCAGAACCAACGCAAAGCAACCCATTCGATAGCAAGGGGGAAACAATTGGCCATGGTGTCTCGGACTCCTCCACTGGCCTCAATTGCCGAAGCATACGAACGAGAGAACTCCCCCGGATCCTCTTCTTCGGAGTACTTACAGAGCTTCGAAGTTTTAAACTTAGGGTCGAAGCACACTTTCTGTAAATTGGGATGCAGTGGAGACTCGCTATCGAAGGAAGCGTTCTCTGGGGCTTCGGGATAAAGAAGAGAGTCGTCGTCTTGAGGCACTTCGGGAATGATCGGGGTGGCCTGAGAACGAAGCCTATTTGCGGCTTCTTGCCTCCACCTCTCCACTTCATCTTGGAGACTGGCCATCTGGGTCGCCATGTCACCACGACTATCTTCATTTCTTCCGGAAGGATCTTCCGGGTCTTGAGAACTGTACATATCAGTTCGGAGCATAGTCGGAGTTGGAGGAGGGACTCCGTCTAGTCGAAGCATAGATGGAGTTAGGGGAGGAACTCCGTATGCTCGAGGAAGGGAATTCCCTTCGGGGGTCTGAGGTGGAGGAACTACTGAAGGTCCTCCGACCTCAACTGTATTCAAAGATCTTGCTCCGGAGGTCCGAGGGGACCTCCGAGTAGGACTACCACCTGAACTCCACTAAGGAGGCATGGTTCTAAGAACTTGGTAGAGAACGAAGTTTTTTGGACTATGTTCCCCATGGACTACGCCAACTGTTGGCGTAAAAGATTACGCTAATAGGTTCTCGAAGATTAAGAACTAACAAACGAAGAGTTTGTGAAGCGGACTATTTCAAGCCTTCAAATTGGATAATAGCTCGAAATAGTTCGAAGTTGTGTATTGAATAACTAAGTATTCTATGATTATTACAGGATAAGGAGGGGGTATTTATAGGTAAAAATCTGAAGGAAAAGACCTTTTTACCCCTCAATTACAACCAACATAGTGGAAACTATTCAGTACCCCTAATTGGGTTAAAATGGTAAAAGACTAATCTAATCAGAAAGAAGATAAGTCTTCCATCCTCGCTGGCAGATAAGCTCTCTGAAGATTTAACCTTTGAAGTCATACTCCGAACAGAAGTCTACATGGATTCTTCGAGCTTGATCATGTATTAAACCGAAGTTAATACTGGAACTTCAGTTTAGTAGATTGGCTTTGTCTTATACCTGTAGAGACCATGAGGATGAAGTATTTTCTCCCAACACCAAGGTCAATAGGCTCGGTTTTTCAAATTCGTGCAGGTCGGAACTTCCAATCTGGTATCAGAACATCCGATCCTCGGAAATTTCGATCCTCAGAACTTCCAATCAATATCGGAATCCCACACCACAACAATTGCTTTCTGTGTCCAATCATAATTCTATATTAGAACATCCGATCACCATCGGAACTTTCGATCCACCATCGGAACTTCCGATCGTTATCGGAACTTCTGATCTACCACGAATAGAAACAGATGTAATCTATTTTTCCACCATGTATCTCCATACATGATGGATCTAGGTCGAACACGACGCACGTAGGATCTAATACGACTATTGGGGAATATGAGAGCTATGTTAGCCGGAAAATTCAAAATTTACGCCATAAGACCTAAGACCCAAGATAGAGTACGACATGACACAGATCCAAACTGTTATTGCCCACCTCGGAACTTTCGATACCATATCGGATCTTCCGATCAGTGCAAAATTCCTCGATTCCAAATTAGAAATTTTGGCTCATCAGAACTTCCGATACCAAATTGGAATTTCCGAAGCAACATTTGCTCTGTATATCGAGACCAGATAATAATCGGAACATCCGATACTACCTATCAGAACTTCCAATCCACAGAATTTTATTAGGAATATCCTTCAATAAATTCCTCCGCAAGGTCCCTAATGCTCATCCGATCCACCTTCTGAAGTAGATGAAGCCTCGTTGTGATGACGGTGGAGTCAACAGACACTTCAGCTTCTTGACGGTATGAAATAAGCGTGTTGGTACTCCAAAGGAGGGAGTCCGCTCCAATGCCAATGTACAACCACTTATGGTCCCACTTCGAGTACCAGCGATCATTCACGACCCTCAACAAAAAAATTCAAGGTACTCCTTGTGGAGTTGGAAGTTGTCGCTACCGAAGCCCAGGGCCATATCGACTCTGTCTTCTCTCTTCCTCTTCTTCAGCTAGCAGTTTGCATAGTGAAGGGTTGCGAAGATGTATGAACAACCCTCACACCCTTCAGCCCTCCTAGACCATTTGAAGATGGCGAGCCGGGCTACAAAATTCAGGGACAGTTGAGGGATCTCCAAGTTGAACATACAGAACACTCCACCAAGCAATTCTTCAGTCGAGACCCCGAGCCCCGCTTTGAAGAAGGCCTTGAAGACCATGGCTTCGTCCGCCCATGGGATAGGTATGGTGTCGACCTCTAGGACGCGGAGGCCCACCTTCTTAATCATATTTCCACTGCAGGCTTCGTAAACTGACTCCGAGGGAGACTTCATCTTCCCCAACTCCAAAGTCTGCTCGAACTTCTTCGACGGAGGATGGAGCTCGAACACACCATAATGCTTCACTAGGGACTTCGCTACAACCACTGCTACCGCTGCGATCTAGGGCGGAACAGAGCTAAACCCACTGCCCAAAACGAGGCCCTTCGACAACAAAGCCTTATTTGGCATCTTAGCCACAAGCTTCATAGGCAAGAGGCTAGGGGCTTCGCAATCAAGAAGCTAAGGGCTCTAGAAAAAAATCTAGAGACATACAAATGAAAGCGAGAACACGAGCGTGTAATGAGCCCAAGGAACATTGGTGGGATTTTATAGGTAGTGAAAAGGCACGACGCTCTCCTCGAGACAATTTTTTACTACTCCGTGTGCATCCTCCATAGTCTATGATCGGTGGGGCCAAGGTAAAATAGGGCACCATGCCTTCGTATAGCAATGGTTCAATTTCAAACTATTGGTTCGTCGTGCGTCATTTGGACTTCTGAGGATGTCCCATCCACTCCTACAAACTTTAAATGTTCTAAGTGGCCCATGACCAGACTCTAAAACAAGATTCCGAAGACCTAAGGTCCGAAGGGGGTTGTTATGAGGTGTCATTTGTCACAAGGCCCACACACTACATTAAAAAGGGGCACGTGTGATGGGCTACTATTGGGGGAAATAAATTCAAATGATAGTATCTGCAAAACCTATGAGAGGCCTAAGCCATCTAGAGAATCAAAGCCAAAGATCTAGTCGAAGACCCCTTCATCCCACGTAAAGCAAAGTATTCAAGTCTATTTGGAGACTACCTCAAGAATCGCAAAGCCAAGAGCTGATTACAGAGTTATATGAGCACCGTAATCCCTTTGAGGCACTCTGGGCTCCGCCTAGTATAGATGTGTGAAGCCTACTTCAACTGTAAGGCTTTGATCTATGCTACCATCCTCCTTTGGAGCCCTTCTTCGCATCTCTCCACTTCAAAGGCAACTATGGCACGAAGCCTCCAACCCATACTCTGATGCAAGCCTCTAAATATCTTAAGGAGCACTTCGACATGATGGCCAATACTAGGGACCTTCGCCACTCCTATTTGCACCAGAATTCACCTTTTTGCCCCTACGAAGTCTTATGTAAGGGTAAGATGGTCTTTTCCTGTTGTATTTTGCCTATAAATACTGGGCAACTCCAATGTAAAAAGACACATGAAAGAGAATACACCAAATTGGATATAAGGTTATTATCCCTCTTAGAGGCCTGAACCAGTATAAATGTCCTTTGCAATTAGTAGCCCTTCAAGGCTAAACAAAACTTGTTTGGCACAAATCCAATTGCACCAACACATAAGAACCAATTCTTAGCAAGTTTCTTAATCCATCCCTTTAAGTGTGTGACCCGATAGGTTCATACACAACTGACAGTTCCCCATAAACCTTTTCTGGCTCACTGATCAATAGTGGTACCTAGAAGGACATATTGATATCAGGAAGCATACAAAATCAAATTTTCGATGAGCCTTGATATATGCATGCACTAGTACCTTTATCACACGACATTAGTCAAGCTCAAGGTGACATGCGTGCCACCCTTGTTTTTTAGCTCGACATTTCACTCAAACAAGTATCGGATTCAGATCATGACTAACTCTTTAGTCATAGTGGCATGGCCATGCACTTTTCCAATCTGACTACCTTGAGGGGCCTAGAGACGTCTCTCCCATTATAAAGAGGCGTAAATTCCAGCTTGACTGCTCACATCCCACGACACGTTTGACAACACATGACAAAACAACCCTTATGGCTACCCAGTTACATAATAGCATTAGAAAGTATCTAAGTGTACCTCTACGCATTCTGGAATCAAATGACGATCTCAAGTATAAAGGACTCTACACGTGCACCATTTGAGATGACAACTGATGGCACCTTACAATAACAATTCTAGCAGTGTCTCAAGTGGGTCTATCCAACACCATGTTCACTAACATGTTTCCACATCTCTAATTTGACATATCCATGTCTATGATCCGTGAAACATGATCATCAATTAGCCGGATGTGCCAATATATGTCTCATCACTATCCCACATGATGATAAGATTAGGGATCCTTTTGAACAAACATCAATTTAAAATAAAGAGTCTCACAGACAAGTCATCAACTCATCAATCAATGTAAATGACATTTATTCCAGGAACAAGATAACAATTATCCTCATACATTAGCATAGACTTCAATAACATCTTTCACATACACATGACTCACTCACGCAAGTATCTAATACCCATGGAGCTCAAGTGCGCCTCATGCTTAGGCTATGGAAGAGATTTCATTAATGGATCTGCTATGTTCAAATACATGTGCACATTGCAAATATGCACATCACCTCTCTCTATGATCTTGCGGATTAGGGAATATCGCTGAAGTATGTGTTTGGACTTCTGGTGTGATCTAGGCTCCTTGGCTTGCACAATGGAACCACTATTATCGCAATAGAGGTCCACTGGTTTGGACACACTAGGAACAACACCCAGCTCAGAATTAGACTTTTTGATCCAAACGACCTCCTTCACTGCTACTGAAGCTACGATATACTCAGCTTCTATTGTTGAGTCGGCCATCGTCTCTTGCTTGGAACTCTTCTAGCTCATTGTGCCTCCATTAAGATAGAACAAAAATCCAGACTATGATCGAGAATCATCCTTATCGGTCTGAAAGCTAGCATCAGTGTAACAACTTATAACGAGCTCCTCTTCACCACCGTAAATTAGGAACATATTCTTAGTTCTTCTCAAGTACTTGAGGATACTTTTACTAAAACCCAGCGACTTTCACCCAGGTTTGACTATAATCTGCTCATAACACTTAGAGCATAGGAGTCATCTAGGCGTGTACATATCATTGCATACATGATAGACCCGATCGTGGAGGCATACGGGATGACATTCATGTTCTCCAGTTCATCAGGTGTCGAAGCACACTAAGTCTTACTGAGAGAAATGCCATGTGACATTGGCAGAAAGCTCTTCTTAGAATTTTTTTTATTGAACCGATTCAAAACATGGTCAATGTACATATTGTGGCTTAATCCAATTAGCTGTTTTGATCTATATCTATAGATCTTTATGCCCAAAATATATGCTTCCTATCCAAGATCTATCATTAAGAAACTATTTTTCAAAGAAGTATTGACATCATGCAACAAAGGAATATCATTTCCGATCAACAATATGTCATCCACATATAAGATTAGAAATACAAGTGAGCTCCCACTAGCCGTTTTGGAAACACAAGGCTCATCTTTATTCTTGATGAAGCCAAACCCTTTGACTACCTCATCAAAATGAAGATTCCAACTCCAAGAAGCTTTATTTAGCCCATAAATGGATTTCTGCAACTTACAAACTTCAACAACATTTTCCGGATCATTAAGACCTTCAGGCTATGTCATGCACTCATCCTCACTTAAGTTTCCATTCAGGAAAGTTGTCTTGACACCCATTTTCCATATCTCATAATCATGAAATGTGGCAATTGCTAGGATGATCCAGATAGGCTTAAGCATGGCGATGGGCAAAAAACGTTTCATCATAATCAATACCTTGAATCCTGTCTAAAACCTTTCGCTACCAACCGTGCTTTATAGATGTCAAAATTTGCATCAATGTCTATCTTTTTTCTTAAAGATCTGTTTGCACTCAATAGTTTTTAAACCATTGGGTGGATCGACCATGTTCCAAACTTAGTTTTCTCGCATGAACTCTAAATCAGATCTGATGGCTCCAGGCCATTTCTCAAAGTCTGGTCCCATCACTGCTTCTATATAGGTGTTGGGTTCGTCGTTGCCCAACAATAACATGTTGCACTGCCTAGTGGTCAAAAACATGAACTGCTCCAGCGCGTGACTCACTCTCCTAGACCTGCGTGGGGTTGATGTCTCCAAAACGGGCTCTACAACCCCTTGCATGTCTGGTGTGGTTTAGTGGGATCTGGAACACTTTTCAGCGGCTCTCTAACTTCTTCGAGATGCACCGTTTTCCCACTAACCCGTTTTGAGAGAAATTCTTTCTCAAGAAACATATCATTCTGAGCGACAAACACTTTGCCCTCTTCTCTATTATAGAAATAGTATCCTTTAGTTTCCCTAGGATATCCCACAAAGAAGCACTTGTTATACTTAAGAGTGATTTTGTCAGACGTAAAATGTTTAACATATGCCTCACATCCCCAAATCTTTAGAAAAGACAAATTGGGATGCCTCCCAGACCACATCTTATATGGTGTCTTCTCCACTGCCTTTGATGGAACTCTATTCAATGTGAATGTGGCAGTGTCTAAAGCGAGTCCCCACATGCATAATGGAAGATCAGCAAGGCTCATCATCGACCGAACCATGTCCAACAAAGTGTGGGTTCTTGTCGCGCCCCGATTTAATAAATCAGGACTTTATTGAAATTCCATAGAAAATCAATAAAACAAGACGTTCATCATGCGACCACGTACAATACGGACAATCATTCACGGTTCGTAGACCGCATTAATACAAAAGTGAATAAAGGTGAAGAGAAACTAATAAAATAAAGGTCCTAGATGAACGCCTCCTTCCAGTCACGCCTTGACTGGGTCGCTACTCCAGACCTGCATCCTCCTCGTAGTAGACGGGCTCTGATGGTGTAAGTCAACGGGGTGAGTACAGGAGTACTCAGCAAGCCACCGAATGCAAATATAATGCAAGGTAATAACAAGGGAGATAGTGGCTAGTTTTGCGGAAGCGAGTAATTTGTAAAGCAATTTAATGTGAACAATTTATTAGTACTGAAACGTAAACATGTGTATGCATCATCATCTTCTAACTCGAGGGGTACAGTCAGCCCCACCTCGCTCAACAGTCCTTACATGCCATGAATAACTCAACCATTCACACAATTGTAAACTAACTGCGAGTAGTCACACAACCCGCCCTTGACCGTGGGCTCGGCTTTTTGAAAAGATTGATTTTTACTATGATCAGAGATGTACCACTGTACCCACAAGGCACGCACTCATCACTTACACCAAAGTGTAACGAGATGACCCATTCCACGGGAACTCGTGCCAAAACTTTCCATATAGTCCTCCCCGAGTCAACGGCACCCTCTTATGGGTTTCATATGGTGTCCCGACGCATCGGAGCCCCACCATACCCCCCCTTGAGCCTCGTCGGTACAAGTCGCCCGTAGGCTAGCCCCTTGCCCCCTCCTCTATGGTGCATCGAGCCAGAGTATTCCATACTTCCAGTTAGGACTTACACATTAGACTTGTGGTTGCTACGGAAGTGCTTTGCAATAGATCCCGCAGACCGGTCCTTATAGTGCCCCGGGTGCGACAAACCAATGCCCGAGCTTGCACCCGAAACCCACCATACTTATAACTTAGCCAACTCCAACAGAGTCCAGAGACAAGAATAACGGGGAAATTCATATAACAGAATCCAGCTATCTACGACTCATTCTTTTTATCCTATAGCAGTTGTGCCGGTACATTGGGCACTAGCTAATAATTTTCATAGTAGAGTGACAAGGAGTTAAGGCTCAATAAGCATGGCTTGGGTTTGCACACAAGGACGGGGATCTAATAAATATAAGTGTAAGGTTTGATGTTGGACTAATGCAATATTAACCTATGAGTTATAGCGATAATTTATTAAAACATGGGCTCAATGATGATCAACTGTTTCAACAGAGGTGGTTGATGACTTGCCTTGATCAGCAAATGGGGATGGGGGAACCTCGGGGTAGAACTCCTGCTCCTCGATGAACTCGTAGTCTTCTCGATACAGAAAAATAAACAGTACATTCAATAAACAGACAATAATCCACTAAATACTAAACATACACCTTTGTGGGTTTTATTATGTGGAATAAAGTTTTAACCTTCTGATGTTTGGTGAATAAACAGTAAACTTAGTTTCTTAAGGTTTTTCTAATTTATTTTTCTGAATTAAATAAATTATCCCTAAGGGATTTCATTTAAATATTTATTAAAGTTATTTTGGGTAACAGAAACATACTGTTTTTATGGCATTAAAGTGTAGGGAATAATATTCTGGTTTTAACAAAATTTGAATGGTGAAATTTGGAGTTAAAATGAGCAAGATATGAATTTTCAAAGTTTAAATCAATTTCTGGAATTTTATTTAAACTGGAAAATGGGCTCTGGTCCACGGTGAGCCAGGCCCACGGTGGACCGCGCCACTGTGCACGTGGACCGGTTGATCCAGAGCCGTCGGATCTGGATCTGGCGGCCAGGCGCGAGGTGGGAGGGGTTAAGTGGAAATGGACGGCTCAGATTAAAACAGAGCAAACGGGTACGCGTGGACGTCTGAGATCGATCGGGGGTTTTAAGTGGCGATCGACAGCCGAGAGGCCTCGATACCCCTTTGACCAGATCCGAGGGCTCAGATTAAATCCCGGAGGGATTTAATCCTAGCCCTCCGATCGCGATCGTGCGGTCAGGGCTCGATCCGGCACGGCACGACGTAAGGGGGCGCGTACCCCCTTCGTCTCCGGCGACGGTGGCCTCGAGTGCGACTACGGCAGCGGCGGCGAGGTCCTAGGGGCCTAGCTAAGGCCAGAAATGGAACGCGGGGAGTAAGGGGATCATGATGATACCTTTGGCGGCGAAGATGGGCGACGGACGGCGATGACGGTGAGGGTAGACGGCGATGCCTCCTCGGGAGCTTGACGGCGACGACGATCCGGCGGCGTTCTCGGCCAACGGAGGGGTGGCCGAGGACGGGCGGGCGACGACGGGCACAACGGTGGCGACGGCTAGGGCGGATGTGGTCGGGATCGATGGCGAGGGGTCGCCGGAGGTGGAGCAGACCCGAAGTTTGAAAATAGGGCGACGACGCTCTGCTTTCGCTCGGGGAGGGCTCTGCTGGTGTGGCTGAGGGCGGTGGCCGAAGGGGGTTTATATAGGGGGTTCGCCGGCATCTAGATGGAAGGAATCCGAGGGGTTCCCGAGAGCTCCGGCGAGGTCTTTCCAAGCTTCGGGTAGCTGTCCTTAAGCGCGAAAACGCGTCGCCATGGATGGAAAGGAGGCGGTGGCGTGCGGGGAAGGTGATCCGGGGGTGATCGGGCGGGATCGTGCAGCCGGCGGCAGGAAATCCGAAGGAGATCGCCAGAGAAAGGAAAGGGGATCCCCTGCCCGGGAGGAAGACGATCCTGACAGGTGGGCTCCACCTGTCAGTGAGCGAGCGCGAGGCCAATGGCGCCGACAGGCGGGCCATACCTGCCAGAGGGAGAAAAGGGGGTGCGGCTCAGGCTGACAGGTGGACCAGGCGGGGGCGGGCGCAAGAGAGAGAGGAGGGAAGTGGCGCCGACAAGCGGGCCCCACTGGTCAGTGACTCACGGTTTGGACTGGGCTGGGCTCGGTTACTTTGGAGGTTGAGGCCCGTTAAGCATTTTTAATTCTTTTCTGATTTAAAATAAATCCAGTAATTCATATATTTGTTTAAGGGTTGAATCACTGTTGATAAAAATTTGTAAAAATTCCTAAAATTATATTTTGGCCTCTAGTTTATCTCATAAAATTTTCAGGTCCATATTTTGAATATTTCTCCCTGTTTGGCTTTATTTGGGTGCTGTCATGATTTTCCTTTAATAAATAAATCCAGAAATGATTTAAATAATATTTTTCTTTTATTTTATTTGTTTTTATTTCTTGGGGTGTTACAGTTCTCTTCTCGGACACCACATTCCACTGAGATGTGCTGAGTGGAGTCAGCTGTGGAACAATTCTACACTACTTTAGATGATCACTAAACTCATGGCCCAAATATTCACCTCCATGATCATATCATATAAATTTAATTGTCTTGCCCGTATGATTTTATACCTAATTTTGGAACTCCTTGAACTTTTCATCGGTAGACATAACCATATCTACTCAAGTCATCGGTAAAAGTGATAACATACTGAAAAACACCTCTTGCGGTATTGCTCATCAGTACGTAATATGGCAAATAGCTCATTCGCCCTCTCACATTGAATAGTGAAATTTGTCTTTGTCATTTTGCCAAGTAAACAATACTCACATGTGTCATATGATTCAAAATCAAATGACTCCAAAAGTCCATCTCTATGGAGCTTCTGCATGCGCTTCTCATTTATATGACCCAAACGGCAATGCCAGACACAGGTAGGATTCAAATCATTGAGTCGTCTTTTCTTTGTATTAATGTTATAAACGTGTGCATCTTCATGATTCAAAATATATAATCCATTCACCAATGGACAACACTTGTTCTTTATCACGACCTCATAACCTTCTTCCTCTAAACATTAAGAAGACGTAATGTTTCTGCCCAATGCTAGCACATAATAACAATTATTTCCAGAACTAATCCTTAGGGCAGCGACAAGGAATAAACAGCAACGGCCAATGCTGCAACTTTTGCACCATTGCCAACATGGATATCTAGTTCGCCTTTTCCACACTTTCTTGACCTACTCAATCCTTGCAGTGATTTGCTAGTAAGAATCATCGACTCAGTATCAAATACCCATGAATCATTTGGATGAGTAGAAAGATTAATTTCAATAACTTTTATACTTGACGTTGAAGTGGAAGTCCTACTTTCCTTCTCCTTCCAAATTTCTTCCAAGTACCATTTGCAGTTCCTGAACCATTGACTAGTTTTGCACGGAAACAAGGACATTGAGGTACCATACATCTTAATCCAAGCTTGGTTCTCAAACATGCCTTGGTGTCCCATAATCATATTATGGACATCATTGTTCTCGTCTTACTTCCGATGGTCAGAGGACATGCTAACAGGTACGAGACAACTTACATTAACTGACTCATTCGAGTGCTTCTCACAAGCCCTCTGGTCATTTGGTTCATCATGATTGGACTCCTATAAACATATTCCTTTTTCTTTTGTTTGAGAACATTTCTCAAGTTTCTAAACCAGTCAATAAAGATTGTTCTAGAAAGATCGCAAATTAAAATTTGGAGTGTTCATTAAAGAGAGTGCCATGATCCATAAAAATTAATGCAAGGTTCAACACTATGCTATGTTTATCTTTTATCCAATAAAAGATGTATCACTATTGAAACCATTCCCTTTCCCTCGAATGACTAATAGTGTGACAAGATCCATATTCAGCTAACTCCTAATGAACTTTGGTATCACTACCAGAAGCTGACATAGGTAAGCTACACTTTGCTAATCACATCATATGTAAATCTTGTTCATTGGAGTAGCATCCAATGCACGACGTCCAACTCCATGCCCCAAGTTCCAAAACCGTTTTGATAACCTTGTTAAGAAAACCAATACCATGCGTGTGGTAGTCCGACTTCCACCCTAACTAGTCAAGATAAAAGACAGCACCCTACTTTGGTAGACCAACTATCGATGATCGAGATCCTTGGTAAGTGCAACTATTGGATAGAGCATCAATACTTAATTTTCTGAGGGAAAACTCTTCTAGCAAGGTGACATTCCCTAGCGCACATGAAACATGCAAGAATAGTATGACCGGAACATAAGTAAGCACCATAGGAACAACATTGACTGTGAAGTAGTATGGCCCCTTCACATGGCAATCTCCATCTCCATGGCTCCCATCATTTGTATGCGCCTCCAACCACCATGAACCTGTACTAGCCTATTACAAATAATAGAACCTATATTAGTTACATGAGTGAAAAGCATCATAGGTCGACATGCAGGTCGTACAACCATTGAATAGCCTTAGGTTGTTAATAATCATGACACACATGCCATATTAATCATATGCAATGCATCTCATACATTTTATCGGAACTTTCAATCTGTCGAAACTTCCGATCTAATATCGGAACTTTCGATAGCAAAATTTCTCTCTGTATCAAATTATCTTAGGCATTGAAACTTTCGATCCAACAGAACATCCGATTAGGATCAGAACTTCTGAAATCCAATGAACATAAAATAGATATAATCTATTTTCCACAACGTATCTCCATATGTGATTGATCCAGATCGAACACTACACACGTAGGATCTAATACCACTATTGGGACATGGGGAAGCTACGCTAGCCGGAAATTTAAAAAATTTCTCTCCCAAACCTTGGAACCATGCATGTGAGGGATCATGAATCGTTACCTTCTAAATTGATATGTGCTAGTGCAATGGAATAAGATGTTGGGGAATCGCGTACTCGATTATCCTCTTCTTGCTCCACCTGTTCCCCGATGATCCAATCAGCAAAGAGTAGCGATGTCTACATGAAAAATCCCACTTGCGCTGCTATTCGAGCAGCGCATCTATAGAGTCCACACATACTGGGATGAGATTGATCTCATGTCGTTGATCTAGAACTACTCATGAGAACTAGGGAGAAATCCCAATCTCAACTATTGAGATTAAGTAGGGAGAGGAGAGGTTCTTTGAGGCTAGGGTTTAGATCTGATATAATATACAATTAATCAATGTTCAATGACCTCCTTCTCCTTTCTTTACATATAACTTGGACCCTAGTCTAAAAACCAGATAAAAGCCCAATAGATCCAATTTGTTTGCCCACCTCGTTACTTCCGATCCTAGATCGGAACATCCGATATGGACTCTCGGTCTGCAACCCAGAAATTATCAAAACTTCCAATACCCCTATCGGATCTTCCGGTTTGAAATCTCTGTCTCTAAATAAGAAATAATCAGAACTTTCGATTACAAATCAGAACTTCCGATTTGAGCTCTCGGTTTCTCAAATAATAAATTATCGGAACTTCCAATAACATATCAGAACTTCCGATTTGAGCTCTCGATTTCTAATTCAGAAAATAATCGGAACTTCCGATACATCCAAAATATTATTCGGCACTGTTGACGCAGAAATGCGCCCCCACACTTGGGCCAATTCGACGTCCAAAAGTATTGCAACGATACCGACGTTGCGTTCCGACTACCCTGGATAGTGACAAGGGATTTGGAGTCACCAGGCAATCGGATAAATAATTAATATTTCAATCCAATTGGCTGAAAAGTACTAGTAATAATGTAAACAGTAACAAAATGATCAAAATACCTGGAATCGGCCAATTCGGAGGCCGATTCGGAGTTACAGCAGAAATTGGCCTGAAGGGTCCCTACGGCACCTTCGGCCTCAGGCACGGTCGGACCGGAGGACTGTGAAGGGGCTACAGGCGGAGTCCTGAGGGTAGCTGTGAATGGTGGCTCCAGCAGACTGACCGACAGAGTATCTTCGGTCGCATAGATGAGGTGGGCTTCAGCGCGCAGGCTTTGGCAGAGTCTCCGGCGTGGCGCAATGCGAAGGGGCTTCGGGCGCAACCTTTGGATTCTGGCGCAGCGTGGTGCGGAGGGCCCCGGTCAGACCGGTGAAGTGTCGTCGGTTTGAGCGGCTGTTGCCGACAACAGCGTGATGAGGTCCGGTGAGACTGGTATCTCAATGCCGGTTAGACCGAAGTAACATATCAGATCTGCCAAACTTTGGTAGTCCAGGAAAACGATCTTCAATCACCTCCAAACATTGCAGAGGTGTTTAGGAAGGCAATTGATCTGCAAAAACGCCCAAAGATCAAATACAATTCGTCCAAGGGGCCGAATTACCAAATATGGCGATAAAAACTGATAGAAAGGATAGCAATCCGTTACGTGGATTAACGGGAGGTTCAAGAGCGAACCAGCAAGGGTTACTGTGATTATGAACGCGGCAGATGGAGGGCTTCCAAGCAAACCCACGAAGATGTGGAAAATAAAGGAAAGTAAATGTGATTCAAAGCTAGGGCTTTGGATTTTTTATATTGGAGAGAGAGCTTGAATCGGCCTTATCCCTAATATTTATAGGGGGGTGTGCTCGTTATCCCTAGCTAGAGATAGAGTAAGATTAGACCAAAACTCGGTTAGGATATGATTTGGGTAAAAATAGCTCGAATCCTCCTCGGATTCATATTCTGAACCCTGGCCGGTCTGACCGAGCCCATGGGTCTGGTCTGACCAGACCTGGCTAGTTGGACTGGCCTACTATAGCCGCTCAGACAGGCCTTTGCCAGGTTTGACACATTTTCGGCAAAAATACCATTTTTCAGTATTTGCCTAGTATGACCATTAATGCCATTTTTTGCTATAAACAGGTACCTTTGGCCGGGTGTCTGTTTTATCAGCTTTCTTCTCGTATTTATTTAACAACATCTAGTATGTTACCTTCGGCTTCTTACAAGTCCTAGTCAAAGATGACATGTCGATGTTCTTTTTCCACACTCCTAATTCAGGGTCCTTTGGTATGAGTGTGCATGTGCGTGGTCCTCCAATAACAATTGCTTTCCCCTTAGATGGCTCGGCCTGTTCTGGCCGAATCAACAGTTCCTTTTTGTCGAGGTCGATGGTGTTTACGGGAAAGGGGTCTTTGTCCAGCTTCATCTTCAGACTAGAATCTATTTTCAATCGTCCTTCTTCTTTGGCTGATTGAACCTACCGACGGAAAACATTGCAATCGTTAGTATAATGAGAATGTGAATCATGTTACTTGGCCCTTGGGCAATCTGACAAGCTAGCTCTTCAAGAGGAAATCAAATATTTTGTCACACTTAGTCACATCAAAAGAGTACTTAACCTCATTGGGCCGACTCTTAGTGGGAGACAGCCATAGCTCAGAACAAGTGATAGGATTGTTTTTGGTGTTCCAGGCCTATTTGGACGCATACATATCGGCTGAATTGTCTTCTTCCTCAGACTCTGCTTCATCAGAGTGTTCCATGATGTGAACTTCAGCTCTAGGTTTGTTAAATGTTTTAATGAATTTTTTATCCTTGGCTCGGCCTTCTTGGATGAGAGCCTGATGCAGGACTTGGCTGACCTATAAAATGTTTTGGTTATCTAACCTCTCTTTAATTTCAGAACGCAATCTGTTAAAAGCTAGATCCGCCAAATCTCTTTCTAAAATATTGAGACTAAAACATCGGTTCCTAGTTTTTCTAAAGAGCTTGATTTACTCAACGACACTCTCACTAGATTTAAGTTTGATCAACGTCAAGTGTGAAATCCTAAGTTCTGTCTCGCTTGTATAAAAATAGTCATGGAAATTTTGTTCCAATTGGGCCCATATTTGGATGGAGTTCAGCGGCAGCGGCGAAAACCAAGTGAAAGCGGTGCCGAATAGTGAAAGAGAAAATAGTCTAAGTTTTAATGTGTCCAACCCACTAGCTTCTCCATACTATGCTAAGAATTGGCTAACATTCTCTAGTGTGGTCTTGTTACCCTCACCATCGAACTTGGTGAATTTAGAGACTCTATAGCTGTGAGGGTAGGGTATGTTATCGAAGTGATCGGGGTATGACTTTCAGTAAATCTTAGCCCGATCCCGAGGCGTGCAGCCGGTACACTATGTAAACAGTGCGCGGATTCATTCCTCATTATCGTCCTGGCCTCCTGCCTGTCCGTGCCTCTCATGTGGGGGCGCGACATGCGGTGGTATGTCGGTGTGTCAGTCATGGGGCTCCTCTTCTCATGCTGGCTTAGGGTATATGACGTGCTCGGGTATATGCGGGTGCATAGGAGCATGTGGCGCATGCATCACGGGAAAAGCTAGCATAAGCGTAGGTGGAGGCGGCGTGTAATAAACAGGGTTAGCCTAGCCAAAAGTATAGTGACTGGTCTCAGCCATAGACATTGAGGCCAGAGACACGATAGCTTTGCCTGTACTACCATCGGTTCTGCTATAAATGCGATTTACTGGGGGTACGCTAGCGATTGGAGTTGGAGGAACGACCTCGGTAAAGCCGAACTTTCTAAACATTGCCTCTACTTTAGAGCTAAATGTCGAATCTAGACGGTTGGCTAGCGAAGCACTAACGGCTTGATCTACAAATGCGGCTATCTTTTGCTCAATCTCTAAAGAAGATAAAGGGGGTGACACTGGTGTTACCTGAGTCTGGGCGAGGTCGGGGATGTTGACGTCGCGCTAGATGAAGCCCGCGCATGTCTTGACGTAACTCCCGAGCATGAGATCTTGGAGTTCTTTCATCTTCGCCTCGATCTCCGCCCGACCTTCCTCGGGGATATCTGCAAGGGTGGGCATCATGATGTTGCGGTTGTTGATCTCTACCCCCCATAGTTTCTATCAGTGTTGTAGACATAGTAGTCGTTTTAGAGGTACTCGCAGCCGCTGTAGATGTACTCGTCTTGTTGGCATTTTTCCCTAGCGGAGTCTCCAAAAATTGTGTTGACACAAAAACGTGCCCCCGCACTTGGGCTGGTTCGATGATCCAAAAGCGTGTGGACACTTAGGGTTAAGCCTAAGCGTGACACAACACTGACATCGCATTCTGACTACCCTTAATAGTAGCAAGGGGGTGGACTTACCATGTAATCAGATTGTATAAAAATAATCCAATTAACCGAAATGTATAGGTAAAATAACCCAATCGGCCGAACGGAGCGTGATTGGTTCGATGTGTACCGTGTGAAGGGTCACTGAAGATATGTGTCCAGCGTATGGTGTGAAGTATGTGCTGAAGGTAACCTTCGGCATTCGGATCGATCTAACCGAAGACAGGCTCCAAACAGATCGTGATGTGAAATCGCCTCCGAACGATAGGGGTCGGTGTGAAGCCTCTATTGCGACGAAGTCCGATGCGGAGTATTCTGGCGCGACGAAGTGCGATGTGGAGCATCCTCCGACGTGACTCTAACTCGAAGCAACTCCGATGTGAAGTGTCTCTAGCATGCGGGACTTGACCAGACCGACAACAGTGTGACGCATCCATCACGGACAGACAGAGCGAAATCTTGCCGAAGGGTACTCCGGCAACCTCTGAAACTAGCTTCTCGGCTCTGAAAATCCTTAGCAACGGGGGCTCCAAACGTGAATCCTGCAGAAACACAAAGATCAAGTACCAATTTGGCCTAGAGGCCGAATTACCAAGTGTATCCATAGGAAATAGGTAGAACAAAGGGTAGCAATCTGTTACGTAGATTAACGTATGGTTCATAAGCAAGCCAACATGGTGATAGCAATCTGTTACATAGATTAACGGATGATTCACAGGCGAACTAACAAGGCTTACCACAATTATGGCATAGCCGACGGAGGGCTTCCAGCAGAAACCCACCAAGGTGTACTGAACTAATGTGGAAATAAGATGAAAGTAAAGGTATGATTCAAACTAGGGTTTGAAGTGTTGATCTGAAGTCAGGGGGGTCTTTTGAATCGGCCTCACCCCTATATTTACAGGGGCTAGACTTGTCGTACCTGGCCACAACTCTACTCAAACCTAATTAAGATTCGGCCTAATCAAGATAAGATTTCGTTTAGAGATTAAAACAACATGAATCCTTATCAGATTTATATCCAAAGACTACCCGAAGTGGGCCTTCGGCAGGCCTGCCGAAGTAGGCCCTTCGGACTGAAGATTCAACAAAGCAGGCCACCGAAGGGGCCCTTCGGTCCACGGATGGGCCTTCGGCACTTCAGGGCTTCGGCCTGTGCCAGTAATTGCATATTTTCGGCCCAAAATTACCAAAATTGATATTTTGACCATTAATGTCATTTTTTGCTATCAAGAGCGTCACTTTGGAGAAGGGCAGCACGCGGCGAGAGATTGTGGAAGGGGTTGTAGTTTTCATTCTATTTGATCAATTAGAGTGGTGATTACGGGGGTTAGTATTTTGGATGAAAATTTTGGCGGGATTAGTATTTGCAATTGTTGGGGGAAAATATTCCATCTTCAGGATTACCGCAGTAACAAGACAAAGACAAGAAATCCAAGTCAAAGGATTCCGACGTATATTCTCAGATGTACGTTGAAGGTAGTTCGAAGTATGAAGACGGACTCTAGTTCGGAGTATATCTTCGAACGTGGATTCTTCCAAGAGCTTCTTTGCCAGCTAAGATGGAAGACTTATCTTCTTTCTCATTAGATTAGTCTTTTACTATTCTAGCCCTATTAAGGGTACCGAATAGTTTCCACTATGTCGATTGTAATAGAGGGGTAAAAAGGTCTTTTCCTTAATGTTTGGGCCTATAAATACCCCCCGTTTTACCCTGTAATGGGGACCGAATACAAGTTATTCAATACACATTTTCTAACTATTCTAAGTTATTATCCTTTCAGAGGCTTGGAATAGTTTCCTTCGCAAACACTTCGTTTGTTAGTATCTAATCTTCAGAAACCTGTTAGCGTAATCTTTTACGCCAATAGTTGGCGCCATCAATGGGGAACCTAGTCCAAGAAACTTTGTTCTCTACCAACTTCTTACACCATGCCTCCTAAGCAGAGTGCAACTGGTAACCCTGTTCGGAGGTCCCCTCGGACCTCCGGAGTGATATCTCCAGACACAGTTGAGGTCGGAGGACCTTCGACGTTTCCTCCACCTCAAACTCCGGAAGGGATTCCCATTCCTCGAGCATACGGAGTTCCTCCGCCAACTCCATCTATACTTTGGCCACCCGGAGTTCCTCTTCCACCTCAATCCACTTCGAACTGATCCTTACAGTTCTCAAGACCCAGAAGATCCTTCCGGAGGAGATGAAGACAATATTGGTGATATGGCCGCTCAAATGGCCAGTCTCCAAGCCGAAGTAGCAAGATGGCGGCAAGAAGCTGCAAATAGGCTTCGCTCTCAAGCCATCCCAGTTATTCTTGAACTGCCTGAAGACGACGAACCTATCTATCCTGAAGCCCCGGAGAACGCCTCCTTTGATACCGAGTCTCCGCTCCATCCTGAACTACAAAAAGTTTGCTTCGACCCGAAGTTAAAGCTTCGAAGCTTTGCAAGTATGCCGGAGATGAAGATCCTGGAGAGTTTGTCCGATCTTATGCTTTGGCGATTGAAGCTAGTGGAGGAGTGCATGACACCATGGCAAAATGTTTCCCCCTGGCTCTTCAAGGAGTAGCTTTGCGATGGTTCTGGTCTTTAAAACCAGGATCAATCAGTTTGTGGGGGCAGTTAAAGAAAAAGTTTGTGAGTAATTTCCAGGGCACCTTCATGCCTCCAATGTCGACGGGAAGTCTTTTCCAGGTGAAGCAACTCCCTGGAGAAACCTTAAGACAGTACTTCAAGCGCTTCGCTCATACAAAATCGCAAATTCGAGGGTTAACTACATCTTCGGTAGTTGACGCAACTCGAGAGGGAGTCATTCATCCAGGCCTACTTGATAAACTTCACCGGAAAAGCATATCTTCTGTTTCTCAGCTGATGTCCTATTTTGAAGAATCTCCAAGGTCAGAAGAGGGTTGGCTTTGGAGAACTGCAGCTACTCCGTCCATACTTCAGGAAGTAAAATTGGAAGTGAAAACTTCGGCATAGCCGCAGGAACCTGTCTTCGAAGCTCAGCATGATAGGAGAAGGGGGCAAAAGCATCCTCGTTCAGAAGTTCTAAACATTGCACCTCCGCAAAAGTTTGCCCAAAGAGCTCCACAACCTTCGGGGAACAAGGCCAGCGGCTGGAGGCCGCCAGGGAAACCGGCTAGCAAGGGCCAGACCCTTTTCTGTTGTATTCATGGTGAAAACCGAAGTCACGCAACTGATGCGTGCAAAGCTATACTTGCCCTGAGAGGAGAATATCTGGAAAGGACTTCAGGCCGAGGTACTACTGACCGAGTTCCAGCTGAAGTGCGTCCGGAGCCTGTCTAGGTTGTGGCACGGATAGAAAATTTCGAAGCTGCAACACGCCCTCCAGTGGTCAAGGTTATGCCACCTCCGAAACAAGAAGAGGGGCAAGACCGAGGAAAAATAGTAGTCCTCCCCATCTCCGGAGGAGGTATTCTAGGAAGTATGTCTAAGAGGCAGAGAAGAGAGTATGTCAGAGAGGTGGGACATATTGGAACCTCTTCATCTGCAGCTGCTATGCCCGAATGGTCTCATGTGCCAATATCTTTCTCCGCAGATGATGCAGTTGGTGTTAAATTCCCACATGTAGACCCACTTGTCATCACTGTTGACATAGCAGGAACTGAAGTTCGAAGAGTGCTAATTGACGGAGGGAGTTCGGTAGACATTATTTTTGTTCAAGCCTTCGATCAACTATGCATCTCCAGAAAGCACCTTCTTTCAGCAGCTCGTCCTTTGCAAGGCTTCGCAGGACCTCCGCTCGATGCACTTGGCCAAATTGGTCTGGAAGTTACCTTTGGAGAAGGATTGTTAGCAAGGACAGAGGAAGTGATCTTTGACATTGTAGATGCTCCGTATGGATATAATGTCATCTTCGGAAGAGGCGTGCTAAATCAATTCGGAGCTGTGGCGCATCATAATTACTTGTGTATGAAGATGCCCACACAAGCAGGAGTACTCACTGTCTTCGGAGATCAAGCCATCGCAAGAAGAGCAGAGTACGGTCATGGCCCTCCTCTTGACCCAAGGAAGGTGAACAGTGTTCAAGATGATCCGGAGAATTTTTCTGCTCCTAGCGAATCCTCGAAAAGATCCTTTCCAAGACCAAGTCCTGAAGGAGAGATTGCAA
Organism: Zizania palustris; assembly: GCA_019279435.1. Lineage (NCBI taxonomy): Eukaryota > Viridiplantae > Streptophyta > Magnoliopsida > Poales > Poaceae > Zizania > Zizania palustris. The sequence continues at coordinate 95,799,122 of JAAALK010000082.1, read as the reverse complement.
CGAAGGTTATTGTTAAAGATGGCAAAGAATATTCATTTCAATTTGGTAAAGATTTGCCTCCAGAAGTTGCTACCTCCTTGGAGAAAGTAGTTGAGGAGAATTTAGATGTATTTGCTTGGTCTGACGAAGACATCACCGGAGTCAGTCGGGATATTATTGAGCACAGTTTACTTGTAAACCCGAAGGCCCGGCCTGTTCGGTAAGGACTCCGAAAAATGTCTGCAGAAAGAGCTGTTCTTGCCAAAGACGAAGTTGAAAAATTGCTGAAGGCTGGGATCATCAGAGAAGTGGCTCATACAGAATGGTTAGCCAACCCAGTCTTCGTCAGGAAGAAATCTTCCGGGAAGTGGCGCATGTGCATTGATTTCACATCCTTGAATAAAAGTTTCCTTGACGCGTACTCCGGTTATCATCAGATATGGTTGAAACGCGAAGATGAAATCAAGACAAGCTTCGTAACTCCTTCAGGAGTCTTCTGTTATGTAAGAATGTATTTTGGCTTAAGAAATGTCGGGGCTACTTTTTCGAGGTTAGTTGCTAAGGCTCTAGGTCATCAATTAGGTCGTAATGTAGAGGCCTATATGGATGATATTGTAATAAAGAGTGCTTTAAAGCACCAACATAGCCTAGACTTAGCAGAAACATTTAATAGCCTTCGGGCATGTGGGATCCGTCTTAACCCTGAAAAATGTATCTTCGGAGCTAAGGCCGGGAAATTGTTAGGGTACTTAGTTTCAAGCAGAGGGATTGAAGCTAGCCCTACTCAGATAACTGCACTACAGAAGATGGCTCCTCCAGAGAATTTAAAGCAAGTGCAAAAGCTGACTGGTCGTCTGGCAGCACTTAGCAGGTTTTTGGCAAGGTCTGCAGAGAGAAGTTTGCCCATCTTTAAAGCATTGAAAGAGTCCGAAGATTTTGCATGGACACCGGAGTATCTCAGTAATCTTGCTACACTCACGGTGCCTACTGCGGACGAAACCCTACTCCTTTACCTTGCAGCTACAGGCTCTGCTGTCAGCGCAGTCCTTGTCAGAGAAATGGATTTCAATGGGAAGTTGGTACCAAATCCAGTTTATTTTGTATCCGAAGCATTGTCAGGAGCAAATACAAGGTATTCCGAGCTCGAAAAGTTCACTTATGCTCTGATAATGGCTTCGAGGAAATTGAGACATTATTTTTTGGCTCATAATGTAATTGTACCAACTTCGTATCCCTTGGGAGATATGCTCTGAAGTAAAGACTCCACTGGAAGAATTGGAAAGTGGGCAGTCGAACTAGCACCCTTCGGCATATCCTTTCTAGCAAGGACAGCAATCAAATCGCAAGTCTTAGCAGATTTCATAGCAGAATGGACTCCCCCTGCAACGTGGGTTCCGGAGAAGTCAAGCGAAGGAATTTAGACTGTTTTTTCTGATGGGGCTTTCCAAGCATCCGGAGCAGGTGTTGGAGAAGTTTTAATTTTGCCTTCAGGGCAAAGAGCAATGTACTCCGCAAGACTCAACTTTAAGTCTACCAATAATATAGCGGAGTATGAAGGGATTTTACTGGGACTCCGAAAAGCACGTGCTCTAGGGGCTACAAGAGTTGTTATAAAGACAGATTCTCAAATAGTAGCAGGGCACGTAGATAAAAGTTTTCAAGTTCGGCATCCACAGCTTGCAAAGTACTTAGAAGAAATCCGTAAGATCGAAGCACAATTCAAGGGTATTTCCATTCGGAGTATACCAAGAGCAGAAAATGTGCAAGCGGACATCTTAGCAAAAGCTGCAGCCGGAGCTATGGATATACCAGAAGAGGCTTTTTATGAGGAGCTCAGTACACCTTCAGTGCCACAAATTCCCTCTGCAGAGATTCTTTGCATTTCAAGTACAGATTGGAGAAATTCAATCATGGAACTTTTGCAAGGAGGAGCAAATTCGTCTGAAGAACCATAGTTTTCAAGATTGAAACTCAGGGCCAGGAATTATCAAATAATCAAAGGTATTTTATACAAGGCCGGAGTATGTTCCCCTCTACTCCGATGTATATCTCAAGCCGAAGGTCAAGAAATTCTTCGAGAAATCCATGAAGGACTTTGCGGTAGCCATTTGGCCCCTCGAGCTTTGGCAGGAAAAACACTTCGCCAGGGGCTTTATTGGCCTACAATAACAGCTGATGCGGAGAGCTTGGTCCGTACATGTCAAGGATGTCAGTGGATGGGACGAAGGAGTCATTGCCCACCAATAGCCCTTCAAGTTATAGCTCCGGTATGGCCCATGGCCAGATGGGGTTTGGATCTTATTTGTCCCTTCCCAACAGCAAAAGGAAATCTGAAGTTCACAGTGGTAGCTATTGAATATTTTTCTAAGTGGGTAGAAGCAGAGCCCTTAACAGCTATCACTTCGAACAATGTACAAAAATTTTTCTGGAAGAATATCATTTGCCGGTTCGGAGTGCCTAGACAACTTACAGTTGATAATGGAACACAGTTCGATGCAGAACCTTTCAGGAAGTTTTGCGAAGAGCTAGGCATCCAATTATGTTTTGCTGCAGTGAGACATCCTCAGGCTAAATCGAAGGATAGTAGGATTGGCAAAAGGACTCTGGACCGAAGAACTTCCGAAGATTTTGTGGTCCATTCGGACCACTCAAACAAGGTCCACGGGTTTCACTCCATTCAGACTATTATTCGGAGATGAAGCTATGACACTAACAGAGCTCAAAGGAGGATCACTTCGCAGCACCGAACCGGAAATAGAAGGAGAAAGACAAGCTTCGCTGGATTTAACAGAGGAGACAAGACTTCGAGTTGTGGCCAATTTATCAAAGTATCACCAGCAGACGAAGGCTTGGTTTGACCCGAAGGTTAAGATCAATGAGCTTAGACCGGGTCATCTCGTTTTACGAAGCATCATAGCGCCAGGAAAATTAGGAAATAAATGGGAAGGTCCATACTTAATTGTTCGTTCAGGACGTCCTGGCTCTTTTAAATTAGCTAATTTGGAAGGTGAAGAGTTAGTACATACTTGGCATGCGGAGCACCTAAAGCGATACTTCGCATAAGGGCTCCTTGTAATCATGTGTAATCACTTTTCGAATCAATAAAGCATATGGTTCAGATAATGCCTACCCCTCATAAACTTCCAGCTTCCGAGTGGACGCACTGGAACCGCGGAGTTGACCGAGAGGGAAGTGTCATTAATTTGAATCATATTTTCCGAGGTGGTGGGCTGACATAATCCGGAGTCCAAGCCATCGGCTTGAAGACATCCGTAAAAGAGACCGAAAACCACAGAATGCGGAGTCCAAGCCACCGGCTGGAAGACATCCGTAAAAAGAATCCAAAGAGACCAAAAGATGCGGAGCCCAAGCCACTGGCTTGTAGGTATCTGTAAAAAGAGTCCAAAGAGACCACTGCGAACTCCAAACCACTGGTTTGACAGAATTAGCAAAAAAGAGCCGAAGGAGGCCAAAACAAAACAGAGTTTGAGCCATGAGCTTCGAATGTCTGTTAAGAAGTCCAAAGTGACAAATTATTTAAGACACTAAACTGTCTGGAAAGTTATCTCAAATGATTTCTTTCAAAAACATAAGGTACTAAGTTTCCAATCTCCAGACTACAAATAGTCGAAGACATTTTATAAGATTTTAGTCGATCTTTAAATTACTGAGGGGCTCCAAACCCCCAAAATTGTACTCCTAAGTTTTCTTTGTGCCTAACCATCTTTGAATACAATTCGAAGTTGCTTACGCCCAAAGAGGGGCTAATAAATAGGGAGACAATTTTAAATCGATATTTATTATTCGAACAAATGTAATTACATCATGAAAAATTGGTATCTATACCAAGAAGGAATCGAAGACCTCTTCGATCTCTAGAGCTAGGGTTGGAACGACTAGTTCCAGTGCTGGGAGTCCTAACAACTTTGCGTTTAACTCTCCTACCTACCTTCGAAGCTCTAAAGTCTTTTTGTTCTTGCTGAAGCTCGGCCCAAGTTCGAAGCCGTTCGGGGCTCCTTTTCCAGCTTCCATGCTCTTCAGGATTTTTACCTTGAGCTTCATGTTCGTCTTCGGACCATATAATGTCTTCAGAAGATGAAGTTTCCAAGTTAACTTCTTTTTCTTCCTCTTTAATGCAAGATAATATATCTTTGCTTATTTCGGACGTAATCACTCCGGAACTATCTCGAGGAACTAGAAATCGAGGGCGCTTGTGAAGTTTTAAGATTTCGAAGGTAGCCCATAATAAGCGAAGTTCGTTGTTAACATCTAACACTTCGACATCTTCCATATGAGACAAAGCCTAAAAACATGATAAACAAATCTTCATTCATAAATATACAAAGCGTAATGCTTTACATAATTCAAGATCCTAAGATATTTCTAAACCTGTGGGTTTGGAGGAGGCTGACTGCTCAAAGCTTGAGACCGAGCCTGCTTCTGGCATTGTCCTTCGTCAATCCAGGCCTTGATCGCAGAGCGACCTTCGGCTCTCCATGAAGTTTGAAAGGCTTGCCAAGCAGCGGCCACACCTTCGGAGGGAGTAAGAAGCTGCTCATCATCGAAGGTAATAGGACACTCTCCTGCGCTCGGAGTTATTGATCGGCCCAAATCTTCATAGTAACGAAGTATGCCGACAGCAGCCACTTGTCCAGAGATTTCTTCGTACCGAATGCCTGCTATCTTCATTTGCTTCGCTACTCCTTGGATCCTCTTCAGCCGGCGCAGCAGAGAGATGTTGTCATCCGAAGGAAGCATCCCAGTAGTACCGAAGTACTCCAGAACGCCTAGCAATTGGTCCATGACCTCCGAAGCTACCTTCTCTGACTTCAGCTTATCTTCAGTTAATGCATCCTTCGTCGAAGTTAGCTCTCCCACTACTCCAGAGAGCCTAGCAGCCTCCGTAGACAAAGAATTCTTTTGATTCAGTAGCTGGCTAGCTTCTTCTCGGAGTCTAACAAGCTCGGCCCCCGCAGTAGCGTGCTCCACCCACATCTTTTCAATTTCTGCTCGAAGCACAATTTTTTCGGCTTCGAGCTCCTTGTTCGCAGCCTCCAAGCTTTGTCGGGCCCTGCGCTCCATTGAAACCATGTTATCCATGTGAGCCACTCGACCTTCGGTGATGGTAAGATTTCGTTGAAGAGTTGCATTTTCCTCTCGAAGACGAACGCTTCCACGTTCATTTGATATGTTTGCAGCTCGGGCCAAGACTGTTTGCTGTGAAAAGAAAAAACCAGGTTGAGAAATTATTTGTATATAAATTTGATGTTGTTTTGCAGATACTTCGTACCTGGTATGCCGTGCGTTCAATGGCAGTGTTAAGCTCCGAACTCTCCGCCTCGCTCAAGATAGCCACCAAGTCTGTCTCCCCAACTTCGCGACTAGCTCGATCCAAAGGCTCGAGCAAAGTCCGAAGCCCAGTTCTTCGCTCCAAGAAAGGAGCTAGAAGGGGGAGCATGCTCAAGGCTTGTTAGTCATCTTCACTTGGCAAAGGCCCGGAGTGTTGAGCTGTGGTCTTCGGAGCCCCAGTAGATTGGCTCTCGTCTGTTGACTCAGACGGAGTTGATCCTGAGCGCGGAGCAGGGAGGGGATCCATCTTCCCTTTGCCTTTTTCAGGCCCCATTTGAGTAGCTCCTGGAATTGGCTTCGAAGTTGTCGAAGGTCCAGGAATTGTATCTTCGGGACGGACCTCTTCCATGGAAGTGGACTCTGTAAAAACAAAGGTATTATACATTGTATAATTTCGCAGAAAAAAAGGATAAAAGAATTATTCGAAGTTTACCTTCGACATTTTGGCGGCGGGTGAGCATTGGACTGCTTGGCGGGTCGAAGGCAAGATCTTCGTCAGAGTCAACAGTCAAATCTTCAACTGTCGGAGCATCTTTTTGAACAGTCGTTGTTAATTCGCCCAGAATCGAAGCTGCAGTAACCTTGACTTCGCTTTCATCCACAGGGGCTCCATCCCGAGGTAAATCTTCTTGAGCAGCCGGAGTCCTCGCTTACTCAAGATTCTCTTGAGACTCCGGCACATTTGCAGTTTCGTCAATTTGTACAGCTCTTCGGGCTGCATCCTCGTCAATCAACCTCACGAGCAATGTGCCTTCATCCTCCTGAGAATCGAAGATTAAAGCTCTTGGGCTTGAAGGCGCGAGAACTTTTGGCTTTCGAGCCACCTTCTTAACCGGAGTCTTGGCGGAGCTCAAAGTTCCATCTTCGGCTTTCCTCTTCTTGGGCCCTTTCTTCGAAGGCACCCAATCCATCAGAGGAGGTGGAACAATTTCGAGCAGCCCCCATACTCGGTTGGATCATTCCCAACTACCAACCAATTTGATTCTCCATTCTTTCTCGGTCGGAGTTGGAACGCCCAAAATCTTATCCGAAGCTCGTACGATTTGCTCCGAAGTTATAGGGGCTGAAGAAGCTGAAAAACGAGTTAAGTTTGTTAATTCTTCGAATAAATATACATAGAGTATGTTGTTTTCGAAGTTACCTGCAGGACTCGAAGTTGAAGAAATTTTTCGAAGACCGCCTTCCGAATCTTCCTCGAAGGTGATCGGCCAGTTGGCCATCAGGGGAGGGATTTGAAGCCTGAGGAATTCTTCGGCTAAGTCTCGCATGCTCAAGCGATGACTGATTTTTTGAAGCAAGCTCAGGCGAGCTTCGAGTTGGCCTAAATCCGGGTGCACTAAGGCTTCCTTTCGGAAGTGGATTTCTTGCAGAGGTCCAGCAAGGCGGCTGCTCACCCCAACTTCGGCATAAAACCATCTCAAGATCCAATCAGTATACCATCTGGCATTGATGGCCTTGGCAGGAAACCGGAGAGCATATTCGTCCCGGAGTCTGAAGTTGATACTTCCGAAGGCCACTACTATCTTCTCACCTCCGGGACCTACGAAGGTCTTCGGTTGGCATGATGCTCTGTGTAGTGATGCGAAGATCTCCGCCCTTCCTTCCCAACCTTCGGCTCGCAACGCCCATTCGAAGATGGCGAGGCGCGCTACTGCGTTCGGAGAGAGTTGGGGGAGAGTGACATGGAACAAGTCCAATACCTCCGCTAAGAAGTCGATTACCGGAAGCCCCAAGCCAGCTTCGAAGAAGGCTTCGAAGACGACCACTTCTCCGGGTCTTGGTGACGGAATAATTTCCTTCCTAGGTTGACGGTCTCAGTTGATAAGACTGGTCTACATACTTCGTCGACGCCGGAAATAGGTCTTGGGAATCGTCATTTTGGGGATTTCCACCCACCGGCGCCATTACCGCCACTGAAGGATTTGGAGTTGCCGTCATCGATGATGCAGCCGCTGCCGCTTGCTGCCGGGCCAAGGCTGAAGTCGCTCCAGGACCCTTGAAGCTGGTTTTCGCCATTAGATCTCGTGGATTGCTTTGAAGGAAAAGTGGAGACTAGGGCTCGAGAGTTGGTCTGTTTACATGAAAGCGGTGGAAAGGTACTCAAGAAAGGTCCGAGCCCTCTATTTATAGCCCAGACCCCAATTTTTTACCGTTTGCTTATGTCGTTTTGCATTCCTGACCGTTACTTTGTTCCGGAATCAAAGCATTGCGTAACTTCCGTCAGAAGGAAAAAGCCAACGGCTATTTTTTCCAAGTCTAAAAAGACTTTCGGATCTCCCGAGTTAATTTTAAAATACTTCGAATGCAAGTCACTTAGAAAATAATTTCAAGTTCGCATCTCCATACATTTCGGAGGTGTATTAAGTTTGCTAATCCCTGCACATGGATATGTTTTCTTGCATATACTGCTTCCCTAACATCACAGATTTAACGGAGAAGCGTATTCGAGGGGCTACTGTTGGGGGAAAATATTCCATCTTCAGGATTACCGCAGTAACAAGACAAAGACAAGAAATCCAAGTCAAAGGATTCCGACGTATATTCTCAGATGTACGTTGAAGGTAGTTCGAAGTATGAAGACGGACTCTAGTTCGGAGTATATCTTCGAATGTGGATTCTTCTGAGAGCTTCTTTGCCAGCTAAGATGGAAGACTTATCTTCTTTCTCATTAGATTAGTCTTTTACCATTTTAGCCCTATTAAGGGTACCGAATAGTTTCCACTATGTCGGTTGTAATAGAGGGGTAAAAAGGTATTTTCCTTAATGTTTGGGCCTATAAATACCCCCCGTTTTACCCTGTAATGGGGACCGAATACAAGTTATTCAATACACATTTTCTAACTATTCTAAGTTATTATCCTTTCGGAGGCTTGGAATAGTTTCCTTCGTAAACACTTCATTTGTTAGTATCTAATCTTTAGAAACCTGTTAGCATAATCTTTTACGCCAACAGCAACAAATGTTTTTACAGGGTGAGAAACGTTTTGGCAGAATTTAGTGAAACTATACGTAGATTAAAAATTCATAATGTATTTTATGAATTTAGGGCTTTTAGGATTGAGATTATACACAACTAAGTTAAATTTCTATTGGGACAACAGATCGGGCCAACATGTTTTTGGAAAATGGGAGTAATGGAGTGTAGAGCTCAGGTTGTATTCTTGGATCATGTGTCTATTACAACTGGGGATGGAAGTATTTATAGAGCAACCCGACCCAAAAAATGGGGGGTCTAATACTTCCAAAACCCCTTACCCGTTACTCTGCCTGGCACAGGCTTGCAATACAGACAAGAATGGCTGCTACATAGTACAGACAGAAAGCGCAGCCCTGACAGCGTATCAACTGCGCCGGTCGTTGCAGCGATCGCTCGACACAGTGCGGGCGATCGCTATCCTGTCCACGGACCACTTTGATCGGGTCGTCTCCTGGTCTTCTGTCGCACCCAAGAGCCTTCGCACCTGCCGGAGGCTTGCCTCCGGCATCCCGCTGGGCGTCTGTCTGAAGGCCCCTTCTGTCTTCTTTAGGAGCTTTCAGAGATCCCTAGGCCTACCTTCCGCGGGGCCCGCAGGTCCCTCCGGAACGGGGCGTCGAGCCTCCTCCGGACGTGGCCTTTCCACCGGACCGTACTACTCTTTGTACTTCCACTTTCCATCGGGATTATCTCCCCCAACAGTAGCCCCTCGCTTCTTTCCTTTCGAGAGTCCTGCACGGAAGAAAGGGAAGGAGCGCACAACATAATTCCGATAACTTATAAGACATCAACTCACGTAGAGGTCCCGGATCTTCGCTGCGGACCATCCTCATTTGAGCACTTCGGAGGTGCCCTAGGGCCTTAGAAATGCCCCGGAGCATGGAGGCCGAGAGCTGGCCTCAGAGCGCCTCGGATGAACTAGTCACATCACACTCTGCAGGGGAGAGGACTTTGACCGACCGGTCTCGACGCTCGCGTGACCTTGACCGTTGGGCACCAGTGCACGAGAAGGCAGAAAGGCGCGTCCTTTAACACAATCAATGCACTAGGCGCGCGCGCGGCACAAGGGAGGCGGACCATCGAAGACTGGCACACACAAGTGTGAACTGGCAAGACTTTAATGTGGTGACTGCGCGACCGGCGCGGATGCGTTGAGTGGAGGAAGGCGGACCGGCGGGGCACCAAAACGTCGAGGCAGTGGCTACCCTTGCGCATAAATAGCCCTCGCCGGCCGGCTGAGCCCTCCCCTGCTCACTTGTTTAGCCTTTAGTCACAAGCTTGGCTGGTAGACCTCCACTCTCGAGCTTCTCATATTCTTCCTTTGCTTCCTCCAACCATGGCAGAAAGGAGCGCCCCCGTGGCAGCAGTGGACCCCCGCTTCTTGCAGCGCCAGATGGCAGCGGTGGCGGTGGCGGCGACGGCTCCTGGCCCGTCAGAAACACGTGACCCGTGAGAGCTTCGCCCAGCCTCGGAACGGTTTCGGGAGCAGACTTTGGTGCTGGGGCCATCGGCGTGCACGGATGGATCCATCGAGACTGCGACTCGGGGCCACCTCGGTCCTGACTCGAGGGCCAGGAAGCTGGGCATGGAGTCAATCCCGGAACCGCGCGAGGGAGAGGTCATCGTCTTCAAGGCGTTCTTCGACGCGGGGTTGGGATTTCCGGCTTCAGAGCTCCTTTCGGGGGTTCTGGATGCTTTCCACCTTGAGCTCCCGCAGCTATCCCCGAACGTCGTGGCCCGCCTCGCCATCTTTTAGTGGGCCATGCGCGCTGAGGGCTGCGAGGGCAGGGTGGAGGTCTTCGCTCAGATGCACGAAGCCCTCTGCCAACCGAAGAAGAAGGATGGCCTGGTGCAAGCCTACGGGAGCATCAACTTCCAGCTCCGGAAGAGGTACGCGGATTCCATTCCTGTGAACGCCATCAACGAACGGTGGTACTCCAAGTGGGTACACTGGTGGTTCTACGTCCGGGTGGGGCTGAACTTCGGACTTGCCGGACCTCCGCGCCACATTTGGTTTTGGAGGGAGGCGATCATCGAAGCCAGTGCCTGCTCGGTCTCCGCTCGCATCCTGCTGCTCCAGATCGTCGCCCGCCGGATGAGCCTGTGGGATTTGACGGAATAGTTCGTCACCCTCGAGATTCCACCGTTGAAGGAAGAATGGCCGGCATCGCTCCGGAGCACTCAGGAGGAGTCATCGTCGACAGAGCTCTCCCACCGACTAGGTAAGTCCTCGCCTCTTTTTGATCTTAGCAATTCTTCTATGAAGTCCGCAGGGCTAGCATACCTAACCTTGGATACAAGGTCGCTTGTCGCCAAGACTCCCAACGAAGTGGCTCGACTCGCTGAGAAGATCCTCGGGGTTCCCACTCCGGTTGAGTATAAACGATGAATGGAGCTCGTCGGATCCTAGGGGCGATACAACCGCATGTGGGACACACTTGAACTCACTCCCCCACCCCTCCCGGAGAGGGAGGCCCTCCGCGCGCCTTTGAAGAAGAGGGTGGCGGATCTCGACACCGGGCTTTCTCCTAAGCGCCCTTCGAAGAAGAAGAGGACGGTGAAGGGTTCGAAGAGGCTTTCCCCGGCTCACTCCTCCGCCTCCCACTCCGAATGGGTGTATTCTAGCGAGGGGGTCGGGACGGAGCCGGACGACTCCTTGGTGGATCCTGGTCTGACCCGTCAGGAGCAACCAACCTCTGGCGGCACTAGAGACGCACCAGTCCAACCGAGCCCGCAGCCACCTGCTCCGAGGGCTGGGCAAGAGGCACCGAGCACTGTAGTAGCGACAACTCCTAAGTCCACCCCTCCGCGCGGTCTGGCCTCGGAGGGGGTCTCCGCCAGCTCTCGGGGGAGCCGAGAAACCGATAGCTTGGATCGAGGGGGACTAGATGACCCCCTAGGGGCTATCGAGGGGAGTGCCGATGTCGAGGCCGAACTCACTGCAGCGGCGGTGGGGTCCCCGATAAACTCGATGGACGAGCTGTTTTATCGGCCCGGCACTCTGGGACGCGTCCGGCCTTCGGATGTCCCGGTTGAGACTGCAGATGAAGGTATGTGGTTCTGCCTGCCCCCTCGACGCATCAAACTCCTTTGGTCCTGATCCCCATTTTCTCCAAACAGGTACTTCGGCCCGGGTTCCCGCTCCGGTCCCGACATTCTCCGAGGACGCCGCCGACACAAGGCCCGAAGTCCCCGCGAATGTGGCGGGAGCTCCGGGCTATGTGACGAGGTATAATCGGAGGAGGCTCGGGGAGAGATCCCTGAGGGGCCGATCGGGAGGCCGAGGTCCGTCCACCCTCCGACTTAAAGCGCGCACGCTCTAGCGTGCCCCTCCTGGTCCCCTTCCTGGAGGAAGGTGAAGACTTCGCGGTGAGGACGGCTCCTCTCCACGATTCTTACCTGCGCTTGACGGAGACCGAGCTGATAGACGAGCTCGGCAAGGTGGACGGCGTCGATCTTGGCCGGGTTATTGAGAGCGTCGCGAGCCAGGTATGCCTTCGGGACACTCGGGGACGAGCCCCTAGCTTCTTCTACTCTAACTCATCGTTTTATGCGCAGGTAGTCACACTAGAGCAGGGCTCGCTACTGGCCCTGCTCTCCGAGCGCCGCCGTCGTGAGAGCAGCGCTTCGGGGCTCTCCGGGCGAGCGGAGGCCACTGAAAGGACGGTCCAGGAGCAAGCGGCCGAGATCGACCGGCTCCGGGTGCTAGAGTTGGAGGTTGAAGTCCTTCGTCCTCAGGCCGCCAGGGCCGAGGCACTTCAGGCTCAGGTCGCGGAGGTCGATGCCCTCAAAGCCCAAGTCTTCGAACTGGAGGGGCTTTGAGCTCGCGCTGTCCAAATAGACGAGCTTGAAGCAGAGGTCAACATCTTCCGGGCCCAGGCTGTGGAGGTGGAGAGGCTCCGATCCCAGGCTGAGGAGGTGGACCGGCTCGAGGGGGAGGTCTTTGCACTTCAAGCCCAGGTCTCCGAGATGGAGGACCTTCAGGAGAAGGCGGCCACCATGGAAGCACATGAGGCCCGGGTGCTCCTGGTCGAGCGGACCGCAGCAGACCTACTGGCCCAGAATGAAGCGGCAAACAAGGCGCTGGCTCAGGGGGAGAAGACGGCAGCCGACACCGTGGTGTCCCCCCGAAAGGTACTAGCGTGCTATGGCACTGGGTGCATGGCCTTTGACGTCGCCCGGGAGCCCCTTAGTCATCGGCTGAAGTTCATCCAGGCCACCGTCTAGCAGATAGGCCTCACCGTGTAAAGATATGGTGAAGTATCGGCCCGGGTAGCTGCACTCGGCATTCTTCATCAGTTGGAAGCTTCTGGGAGCCCCTTGCCTTCGCCATCAAGCCCTCGCCCCATCGCCTTTAGGGGGAGCCGTCTTCTTTCCCCCACCCCAACGGTAGCCCAGTCCTGGAGCGTTCTCCAGGTGACTTGGCAGGCCGAGGTCCCTGACACAGTCAAGGCCTAGCTGGACGAGGCCCTTCGCTCGAGCGAGCCTTCGACTTCCTCGAAGCCCCCAACCACAGCATGCCAACTGGACCCGAAGTTGTAGTCTTCTTAGGGCTTTCATATCGCAACTCCAGTAATAGATAGGAACTTGATAGTTTTTTAATAAAGGGTAATCGCTTCCTAAAAATCATTCAGGGCATCCGCTCCAACCGTGATTCTGACGTCGAAGTTCTTGACGAGGAAAAGACCCTTCGGCGCCAATGGGCCGCTTTGGAGGCCCTTAGGACTAACCGGCCTGCACGCTTCGCCATCCCTCGGGATGACGACGGACATGCAAATCCCAAGATACTTCACGAGGTCCTAAGTTTAATCAAGGAAGAGGAAAGAGAGTCTCGAGCTCCATCTTCGTCGCCCGAACCGGTGAATTGGTTCGACGTGGAGGCCGATCTAAATGAACTGCAGCCTGGAGGCGAAGGTTTGAGCAGTTGGGCCCAACTCCAAGAAGATCAGAAAGCCTTCCGGGCTCAGAAGAGGGAAGAGAAGAGGCGGAAGAGGAAAGAGAAATCCAGTCGCGCAGTGACAAAGCCCCCGACCGACGGGGGCTTTGGCCCAGGTGACCCTTCAGACCGGAAAGGTTTGCGCTTCCTGCTAGGCTTGGATGAGGAATTTTCCTAGTCCTGTTCCTCGGCTTGATTTCGCAGCAGATGTCATTCACGCTCTGTATGATGTAAATAATCGAAGCCTTTCTTGTGGTATTTGCGAATCTCTGCCCTTCCTCTCCGCCCTCCTTTGTGGGTAGACGACTTGTCGACTGGGCACAAACTGCTTGCACTTGGGATGGTCGGTGAGGAGCCATGATGAAGAGTGTGGGCCTCATGGCTCCAGATGTGATGAGTCATTATCAACGGTAGTCAAAGAGGACTGAAGAGAGGAGAAGACCTGCTGCGTCTGGGCTGCGTGTGACTCAGGTACACGGGCAGCGAGCTGGGCAGAGGGGTCGCGAAGTCGGGCTAGCCCAATTCGGGTACTTGGGCTAGGATCAGCAAATGATCCACTGGGCTGTTGACCAGGATTGACTCAGGTACACAGGCGGCGAGTGATTGTCGGGCTGAGAGAGCTGCGGAATCGGGCCAGCCCAATCCGGGTACCTGGTGCAAAGTCGGTGGACGCTTTGTCAGTTTCGGTGCAAAACTGATGACCGCTGATCTTGGATCGGACTGTCCTAAAGTGAAGCCGTAGTCGCTACGAAAGCTCCGCTTCTGGACAAGTTATCTGTAAATAGGAGTTTACTATTTTGTCCTTAGGCCCACAGTCAGTCAGTTGAGTCTGTAAAAATATCCTAAGGGCAGTTTGGTCTTTTCCTTTATTTCAACGTCTGTAAAAAACCCTAAGGGTCTGTGGAATATTCCTAGGCTATTGGGCTGCCTATAAATAGGGCCCCAATCCCTAGGGTTAGGGTTACCCATTTTGTAATTCACTTTAATCCAGCAAAAAGTTTGGGTCACTTTTGTTTGTCTCTTGTTTTCGTGCGAGCACCTCCGCCAGCAAGAAATTTCTCTGTTCATCGCGTTTTACTGACTGTTTTTCTTCTCGAGTGATCTTCTGGAAATCCTCTGTCCTCGTTCGGATTTCTACGCGTTGCTTTCAAATCGTTTTGTCATGTAGCGATTCCCTGTTTTCTCCGTTTTGCGTGCTCAGTTTATTTTATTTGTGCATCGTTTTGGTCTGCCGTGTTGTTTTCTATGCAAGGATTCTAGCTGATGTGTGTTAGGCTATTCTGTTCATAGGCTGCAACTGAGTTCTTTATTGGTATTTTTTCTGACATGGCTTTCTGTAACACCCCAAGAATTAAAAAGAAATAAAATAAAAGAAAAATATTATTAAAGACATTTCGGAATTTATTTATTAAAGAAAAACCCTAAAAGAGCCCTATTAAAGGCAAAAAGGGGGGAATATTCAAAATATGGACTTGAAAATTTATAAGATAAACTAGAGGCCAAAACACAATTTTAGGAATTTTTACAAATTTTTATCAACAGTGAATCAACTCTTAAACAAATAAATGATTTACTGGAATTATTTTAAATCAGAAAAGCATTTAAAATCTTAATAGGCCTCAACCCCGAATTCGCCTCCAGCCCAGCCCAATCCAGCCGTACGTCACTGATAGGTGGGGCCAACCTGTCGGTGCCGCCCACTTCCCTCTCTCCCGCCCACGCCCGCCTCGGTCCCACGTGTCAGCCGCTCGCGTCCGCCTCCATCTCTCTGACTAACGGGACCCGCCTGTCGGCGCCTTCCTTTTTCGTTTCGGCCACTGACAGGTGGGGGCCACCTGTCAGGACCTTCGTCCCCGATGGAAGGGGATCGCTCCCCTTTCCTTCCGGCGACCCCCTTGCCAAATCCCACCGCCGGCCGCCCAATTTCGTCAATCCGACCACGAATTCGCTACCCCCGAACGCCGGCGACCTCTTTCAATCCAAGCCCGACGTGGATTCGTGGTTATAGAAGCCTAACCGTGAGCATGGAAGCTCGCCGGCGCAAAATTGGAATCCCCTCGGATTTCCACGGTTCCCTTCCATTTAAACAACGGTGAATCCCCTATATAAACCGCCTCCGGCCACCGCCCTCTGCCCACACCACGGTAGCCCGAGCCAGAGCGAGAACAGAACGCCCCGCCCCAATTTTCAGTTTTCTCTCTGTTTCAACTCCGGCGAGCCCTCGCCGGCGATCCAAGCCACCGCCGCCCCCGCCGTCACCACCTTCGTGACCACCGAGACCCGCCCATCCTCGTCCACACCTTCGTCAGTCGAGAAGACCACCGGATCGCCTCACCACCGACGAACCCGAGGAACTTCATCACCCCTCCTCGACGCCGGTCGCCGTCAGCTCGCCGCCGCCGCCACCACCGGTACGCCCGAGTTCCCCTCACGTCACTGGTTCCATTTTTGGCCTTAGCATCGCCGTTCAACCCACGCCGTCCCCGGAATTCCTCACCGTTGCGCCGCCGGAGCCGAGAACGAAAAGGGTACAAGCCCCTTACGCACGTGCCGTGTCGGACGCACTCACGGCCGTTCAATCTGTGATGAATGGCCAGGATTATTACCCACCCAGGTCTAGTCTGAGGAGTCCATCCGGTCAAACCGGTATCAAGGCATCTGGGTCGTTGATCATTATTTAAAAGATTGACTCGATCTGGTGCGTCCATGTCGTACCGGTTCGCGAGATCTAATCCTCGCCGTCCGTTGCCACTTAAACCTCCCGCCTCGCATCTGGCCGCTGGATCCAGATCCAACGGTCTAGATCGCTCGGGTCCACACGCACAGTCGCTGGTCCACCATGGGCCTGGCTCACCGTGGACCAGAGCCCATTTTCCTGTTTAAATAAAATTCCAGAAATTGATTTAAACTTTGAAAATTCATAACTTGCTCATTTTAACTCCAAATTTCACCATTCTAATTTTGTTAAATTCAGCATTTTATTCTCTACACATTAATGCCATAAAAACAGTATGTTAATATTGCCCAAAATAATCTTATTAATTAAATGAATAAAAACCCCTTAGGGATAAAATTATTAATTCAGAAAATAAATTAGGAAAAACCTTAAAATATAAGCTTTACTGTTTTTCACCAACCTTCAGAATATTAAAACCTTAATTCACCCATAAACATGTATGTTTATTATTTGGTGGATTTTTATCTATTTATAGAATGTATTGTTTATTTTTCTGTATCAAGAAGACTACGAGTTCATCGAGGAGCCGGAGATTTATCCCGAGGTTCCACCTTCCCCATTTGCTGAGCAAGGCAAGTCATCGAACCCTCCTGTGGAAATAGTTGATCATCATTGAGCCCAGTTTTTCATAACTATCGCTATAACTCATAGGATAATATTGCATTAGTCAAATATCAAGCCCTACACTTATATTTATTAGATCCCCGACCTTGTGTGCAAACCCAAGCCATGCTTATTGAGCCTTAACTCCTTGTCACTCTACAAATATTATATTAGCTAGTGCCCAATGTACCGGCACAACTGCTATAAGATAAAAAGAATGAGTCGTAGATAGATGGAATCTGTTATATGAATTTCCCCGTTATTCTTGTCTCTGGACTCTGTTGGAGTTGGCTATGTTATAAGTATGGTGGGTTCCGGGTGCAAGCTAGGGCATTGGTTGGTCGCACCCGGGGCACTATAAGGACCGGTCTGCGGGATCTGTTGCAAAGCACTTCCGTACCAACCACAAGTCTAATGGGTAAGTCCTAACTGGAAGTATGAAACAATCCGACTTGATGCACCAAAGTGGAGGGGGCAAGGGGCAACCTACGGGTGACTTATACCGACGTGGCTCATGGGGGGTATGGTGAGGCTCGATGCGTCGAGACACGATACGAAACCCATAAGAGGGTGCTGTCGGGTCGAGGAGGACCATATGGAAGGTTTTGGCACGAGTTCCCGTGGAATGGGTCATCTCGTTACACTTTGGTGTAAGTGGTGAGTGCGTGCCTTGTGGGTACAGTGGTACATCTCTGATCAGAGTATTTAATCTTTTCGAAAAGCCGAGCCCACTGTCAAGGGCAGGTTGTGTGACTACTCGCAGTTAGTTTACAATTGTTTGAATGGTTGAGTTATTCATGGCATGTAAGGACTGTTGAGTGAGGTGGGGCTGACTGTACCCCTCGAGTTAGAAGATGATGATGCATACACATGTTTACATTTCAGTACTAATAAATTGATCACATTTAATGCTTTACAATTATGCTTCTTCCGCAAAACTAGCCACTATCTCCGTTGTTATTATCTTGCATTATATTTGCATTCGGTGGCTTGCTGATTACGTTTGTACTCACCCCCGTTGACTTACACCACCAGAGCCCATCTACTACGAGGAGGATGAAGGTCTGGAGTAGCGACCCAGTCAAGGCAAGACTGGAAGGAGGCGGTCATCTAGGCCCCTTTATTTTATTAGTTTCTTTTCACCTTTATTCACTTTTGTATTAATACGGTCTACGAACCGTGAATGATTGCTCGTATTTGTACGTGGTCGCATGATGAACGTCTTGGTTTATTGATTTTCTATGGAATTTCAATAAATGTCCTGATTTATTAAATCGGGGCGTGACAAGATGGTATCAGAGCCGACTTGACTGTAGGAAGCCAAACAGACCTGACCCTAGGACTTATATTAACCCTACTTTCTTACAAAATTACTTATCCTCTCATCTTCCGAGATTTTCACAAAAACTTTCTCTCTTTTGTAGATGCCGGTCCATACCATGAGCGGGACTCTTCGTGACGAGTCCGGATTCATCCGCGAGCTTCGCGTGCTCGTCGACTTCTTGGGATTCTCCCATGAGCCCACGTTCCACGGGATCTTTCCCGATGCGAGCGAGAGCTACTGCGAGGTCACGGTTGTCATCCGCTCCTCCCCCACGTAGCCTCCCTTCTACACCCATGGAGTCGGGGGACCCTCATTCGTGGTGGCCAGTCAGCGCGCCGCACTTCAGGCCCTCGCCGAGCTTCGTCTTGTCTACGATTGCCACCTCCGCGACACCGTCTACCGCTTCATGCCCATGCGCACACCAGGGAGTCACCACAGCATCTACATCAGCCCCCTCACCCAGAGCAATTCCGCCATCGCCCGCACCATGAGGCTTTTGGAGGCCATGGACAACTTTCACACAGAGGCCGTCCTCGACGCAGACAGCCAGCACGACACCATCGACTTCTACCGCCATACCTCGGAGAACCTGAATCACGAGAATGCTGAGCTTCATTGATAGGTCCAGCAGAACCCCCAGTTGACCCTCGAGGTAGAGGAGTTGAGGCGTCAGAATGAGCTTCTACGGCAAGGCGCCATAGTCAACACCCAGCTTCGTCACCAGCTCAAGGAACTGAAAAAGGATATCATGGAGATCGCAACCCTTCCGCCATGCAAGCGGAAATCACTTTGGATCCCCACCGTGAGGCCTAAGAGGATTTCCCGTAGTGCGCCACCCGTCGGACCCTCCAGCTCCACGACCCCGACCAAATCCATCGAGCCTGTGGTCGAGTCGTCCCCTGAGCTGCCTTAGACATAGTTATTTCGATTGGTTGTTTTCTTTTAATGTTTTGGATTGTATTGCCACTCATGTCAAATATAAGGCATGAGTGAAGAATTAAATGAATAAATGTAATCGCAAGAACGATATTTTGAAATAAAGCGTAATATTAATTTCCCCTAAGAAAGTGCTATATGCTTTGGAAACTTCAGGATGACCAACACTCAAGGCTCCGACGTCCCTCAGAACGGAGGGGAGAACGGCAACTTGCCACAGTGGGGAGCGATTGGGCAGAGGCAAGCCCCAGTCGCCAACCAACCCACTCTGGCCGAGGTGATGGCCACTCAGAACCAGTTGGCCGCTGCCCTATTGAACCAGATGCAGCAACAGCAGCAGCAGATGCGAGAGCAGCAGGCTCAGTTCTTCCGCCTCCACCAATAGTCCGAGCTGCCTTGCCCCGCCACTCTAGCTCCCGCTCCCACCTCTCAGCTCTCGGAGTTCCTCCGAGTCCACCCACCCACCTTTTCGAGCACTACCAACCCCATGGAGGCTGGGGATTGGTTGAGAACCATCGGGAAGAAGCTAGACCTGCTGACCTGCACTAAGCAGGAGGGGGTGGCTTTCACCGCCCACCAGCTCTAGGGTCCCGCCGCAGAATGGTGGGACAACCTGCGCGAGACCCTGCCCGAGGGACACATCCATACTTGGGCAGAGTTCTATAATGCCTTCCGTGCCGCTCATGTCCCCGACGGCATCATTGCACAAAAGCAGCAGGAGTTTCAGGACCTGCAACAAGGGAGCAGGACCGTCACTGAGTACCTGCACGAGTTTAACAGATTGGCCAGGTATGCACCTGAGGAGGTCCGTACCGACACGACCAGGAAGTCGAAGTTCCTCCGGGGACTAAAGGATGAGTTGTCCCTTCAACTCATCTCTGGGGATTACGCCAACTTTTAAAAGTTGGTAAATAAAGCTATCATTCAGGAGACCCAGCAGAATAAGGTCGACCTGAAGAAGAAGAGGATGATTGCCTTCAGGCAGAACCAGGGCATGGCCCAGAGGCCTCGTTTCACCCCTCTATCAGCGCCACAATACCACCCTCGCCCAGTGTATCGTCCGGCGCCACCCGCCGCCAACGCCGGAGCCGGAAAGCCTCGCCCCGCTCCCACCGCACCTGCCGCACCATCCGCCCCGGCAAAGAAGACAGAGATTCTACGCGACAAGCACGGCAAGCCCGTGGTATGCTTCAACTGCCGCCAGGAGGGGCATTACTCCCACCAGTGCCCCCACCCCAAGCGCGCACAAGGAGTCGCGACGAACCCCGCCATCCGCGCCCGTGTCAACCACGTCACCGCCGAAGAAGCCCAGGCCGCACCCGAGATCGTGATGGGTAAGTTCATGGTACATTCAGCACTTGCCGTGGTTTTATTTGACACTGGAGCTACGCACTCCTTCATATCAACTGCTTTTGTGGAAAAGAACAACCTAAACATAAATGAACTAACGAGAGCCATGCTAATAGCCACCCCTGGGAAGCAAACTCTAGCTATATCCTATAGCCCAAAGGTATGTATAGATATCCAAGGCACCATATTTTGGGCCGACCCCAACCTAATAGAATGCCAAGGCTTGGACCTCATTCTCGGGATGGATTGGCTCAATAAACACCAATGAGTAATAAGATGTGTCCGGAGACAAGTAATTGTGACCAGTGAAGAAGGGACTGCCGTCACATTTCAGATGCCAAGCCTAAGGTTTGGAAGACCAAGACTGCACCAGATTACCTTGGAAGAGATACGAGTAGTCTGCGAGTACCCGGACGTATTTCCGGAGGATTTACCAGGGATGCCACCCAAGAGGGACATCGAGTTCCAGATTGATTTGGTGCTCGGGACCACCCCATTTACAAGCGACCCTACCGGATGGCCGCCAATGAGTTAGCTGAGATGAAGCAACAGTTGGAGGACCTTGAGAAGAAAGGCTATATCAGACCTAGAACATCTCCATGGGATGCCCCCGTCATCTTCGTTGAGAACAAAGAAGACAAGGCTAAACGCATGTGTGAGGATTACCGAGCTTTGAATGAAGTAACCATCAAGAACAAGTACCCGTTACCTAGGATCGATGATCTTTTTGATCAGCTGAAGGGAGCTACAGTATTTTCTAAGATCGACCTGCGGTCCGGATATCATCAGTTAAGGATTCGAGAAGAGGATATACCCAAGACAGCGTTTACCACCCGTTATGGATTATATGAGTGTACCGTTATGTCCTTTGGATTGACCAACGCCCCTGCTTTCTTTATGAACATGATGAATAAGGTGTTCATGGAATATTTGGACAAATTCATCGTGGTCTTTATAGACGACATCCTCATTTATTCCAAGGATTAGAAGGAGCACAAGACTCACCTACGGTTAACCTTAGGAAAGCTAAGGGAACACAAGTTATACGCCAAGTACAGCAAGTGCAAGTTTTGGACGGTGGAAGTAAAGTTCCTTGGACACATTATCTCTGCACAAGGCATTGCCGTAGATCCTGCCACCATGGAAGCAGTTACAGATTGGTTGCCACCCACCAACGTATCGGAGATACGAAGTTTCCTGGGTTTGGCCGGGTATTATCAGAGGTTTATCGAGAATTTTTCCAAGATAGCCAAGCCGATGACCAAGTTATTACAAAAGGGAGAGAAGTTTGAATGGACTCCTGAGTGCGAGGAAAGTTTCCGCACCCTCAAGACTCGGCTGGTGTCAGCACCCATACTGACCCTACCAGATATCCGGAAGGACTTCCATATTTATTGCGACGCATCTCGCCAAGGATTGGGATGTGTTCTCATGCAAGACGGAAAGGTTATTTCATACGCCTCTCGTCAGTTGAGACCTCATGAGCTAAATTACCCGACCCATGACTTGGAATTGACTGCTGTTGTGCACGCCCTGAAGATATGGAGGCATTACTTTGTCGGAAACCGCTGCGAAATCTTTACAGATCACAAGAGCTTGAAGTATATCTTCACGCAGCCAGACCTCAATCTGAGGCAAAGACGATGGTTGGAATTAATAAAGGACTACACCTTAGGTATTCATTACCACCCTGGAAAAGCCAATGTGGTAGCTGATGCATTAAGTCGTAAGGGATATTGTACCGCCGTCATGATTCAGGATCACGTGCCCTTACTCTATAAGGAGATGGAAAAGCTAAACCTTGGGTTAACAACAGGAGCGTATCTAGCCACTTTGGAAACCCAGCCAGTTCTATTTGAACAGATCCGTGAGGCCCAGTTGGAAGACCCGGATATAGCTACCATTAAGAAGAACATGAGGCAAGGTAAAGCCCCAGGATTTTCAGAAGACGAGAATGGCACCGTATGGTTTGGAACTCGGATATGTGTGCCGAATAAACCGGAGATAAAGACCCTTATCCTAAGGGAAGCCTATGATTCTTTATACTCCATTCATCCCGGAAGTACCAAGATGTACCAGGACCTGAAGGAACGCTATTGGTGGGTTAGCATGAAGAAAGAAATTGCTCAGTTTGTCGCAGAATGTGACACCTGCAGACGAGTAAAGGCAGAGCATCGGAGACTGCAGGACTGTTACAGCCACTTAAAGTGCCAGAATGGAAATGGGAAGAAATCGGAATGGACTTCATCACCGGACTCCCAAAGACCCAGCTTGGATATGATTCTATTTGGGTAATCATTGACCGGCTAACGAAAGTAGCACACTTCATAGCCGTTAAGATGACCTTCAGTGGTCCTAAGCTCGCGGAATTGTACATGGCCCGCATTGTGTGTCTTCATGGAGTGCCCAAGAAGATAGTGTCTGACAGAGGAAGTCAGTTTACCTCTCGTTTTTGGAAGAACCTTCAAGAGGAGATGGGAACCAGATTGAACTTCAGTACTGCTTACCACCCTCAGACAGATGGACAAACGGAAAGAGTGAATCAGATATTAGAGGATATGCTACGGGCATGTGTTTTGGATTTTGGAGCAACTTGGGACAAGAGTTTACCATACGCTGAGTTTTCGTACAACAACAGTTATCAAGCTAGCCTTCAGATGTCCCCGTTCGAAGCCCTATATGGACGAAGGTGCAGGACGCCTCTACTTTGGGATCAAACCGGCGAATCCCATGTGCTTGGAACTGACATCCTTCGGGAAGCTAAAGAGAAGGTACGGATCATCAGAGACCGGCTCAAGATAGCCCAATCCTGCTAAAAGAGCTATGCAGACAATCGTCGTCGAGATTTAGCCTTTGAAGAGGGAGACCATGTCTACCTCCGTGTCACACCCCTCCGTGGCACTCAACGGTTTAACATGAGAGGAAAGTTGGCCCCTCGATATGTTGGACCGTTTCCCATTATTCGATGTCAAGACGAAGTTGCTTATCAGTTGGAACTGCCACCCTCAATGACCGGAGTGCATGATGTGTTTCATGTGTCCCAACTGAAGAAGTGCCTTCGCGTCCCAGCAGAGCAAGTGGACCTGCAACAGTTGGATGTTCAAGAAGATTTGACCTACGTGGAAAAGTCCGTCCAGATACTGGAAGTCAAAGAAAAGACAACCAGAAGTCGAGTCATCCGCTTCTGCAAGGTTCAGTGGAGCAATCATCCCATAGAGGAAGCTACATGGGAAAAAGAAGATGAACTCAAGGCACAGCATCCTGAGCTATTCGAGGAATGATCCCAATCTCGAGGACGAGATTCTCTGTAAGGGGGATAGGATTGTAACACCCCAAGAATTAAAAATAAATAAAATAAAAGAAAAATATTATTAAATACATTTCTGAATTTATTTATTAAAGAAAAACCCTAAAAGAGCCCTATTAAAGCCAAAAAGGGGGGAATATTCAAAATATGGACTTGAAAATTTTATGAGATAAACTAGAGGCCAAAACACAATTTCAGGAATTTTTACAAATTTTTATCAATAGTGAATCAACTCTGAAACAAATAAATGAATTACTGGAATTATTTTAAATCAGAAAAGCATTTAAAATCTTAATAGGCCTCAACCCCGAATTCGCCTCCAGCCCAGCCCAATCCAGCCGTGCGTCACTAACAGGTGGGGCCAACCTGTCGGCGCCGCCCTCTTCCCTCTCTCCTGCCCACGGCCGCCTCGGTCCCACGTGTCAGTCGCTCGCGTCCGCCTCCATCTCTCTAACCGACGGGACAACCCCTATCGGCGCCTTCCTTTTTTGTTTCGGCCACTGACAGGTGGGGGCCACCTGTCAGGTCCTTCGTCCCCGATGGAAGGGGATCGCTCCCCTTTCCTTCCGGCGACCCCCTTGCCAAATCCCACCGTCGGCCGCCCGATTTCGTCAATCCGACCACGGATTCGCTACCCCCGAATGCCGGCGACCTCTTTCCATCCAAGCCCGTCGCGGATTCGTGGTTATAGAAGCCTAACCGTGAGCATGGAAGCTCGCCGGTGCAAAATTGGAATCCCCTCGGATTTCGACGGTTCCCTTCCGTTTAAACGACGGCGAATCCCCTATATAAACCCCCTCTGGCCACCGCCCTCTGCCCACACCACGGTAGCCCGAGCCAGAGCGAGAACAGAACGCCCCACCCTAATTTTCGGTTTTCTCTCTGTTTCAACTCCGGCGAGCCCTCGCCGGCGATCCAAGCCACCGCCGCCCCCGCCATCGCCACCTTCGTGACCACCGAGACCCGCCCATCCTCGTCCAGGCCTTCGTCGGTCGAGAAGACCGCCGGATCGCCTCACCGCCGATGAACCTGAGGAACTTCATCGCCCCTCCTCGTCGCCGGTCGCCGTCAGCTCGCCGCCGCCGCCACCACCGGTACGCCCGAGTTCCCCTCATGTAACTGGTTCCATTTTTGGCCTTAGCATCGCCGTTCAACCCACGCCATCGTCGGAATTCCTCGCCGTTGCGCCGCCGGAGCCGAGAACGAAGAGGGTACAAGCCCCTTACGCACGTGTCGTGCCGGACGCACTCACGGCCGTTCAATCTGTGATGAATGGCCATTATTATAACCCACCTAGGTCTAATCTAAGGCATCCATCCGGTCAAACCGGTATCAAGGCATCTGGGCCGTTGATCGTTATTTGAAAGATTGACTCGATCTGGTGCGTCCACGTCGTACCGGTTCGCGAGATATAATCCTGGCCGTCCGTTGTCACTTAAACCTCCCGCCTCACATCTGGCCGCTGGATCCAGATCCAACGGTCCAGATCGCTCGGGTCCACGCGCACAGTCGCTGGTCCACCGTGGGCCTGGCTCACCGTGGACCAGAGCCCATTTTCCAGTTTAAATAAAATTCCAGAAATTGATTTAAACTTTGAAAATTCATAACTTGCTCATTTTAACTCCAAATTTCACCATTCTAATTTTGTTAAATTCAGCATTTTATTCTCTACACATTAATGCCATAAAAATAGTATGTTAATATTGCCCAAAATAATCTTATTAATTAAATGAATAAAAACCCCTTAGGGATAAAATTATTAATTCAGAAAATAAATTAGGAAAAACCTTAAAATATAAGCTTTACTGTTTTTCACCAACCTTCAGAATATTAAAACCTTAATTCACCCATAAACATGTATGTTTATTATTTGGTGGATTTTTATCTGTTTATTGAATGTATTGTTTATTTTTCCGTATCAAGAAGACTACGAGTTCATCGAGGAGCCGGAGATTTATCCTGAGGTTCCACCTTCCCCATTTGCTGAGCAAGGCAAGTCATCGAACCCTTCTTTGGAAATAGTTGATCATCATTGAGCCCAGTTTTTCATAACTATCGCTATAACTCATAGGATAATATTGCATTAGTCAAACATCAAGCCCTACACTTATATTTATTAGATCCCCGACCTTGTGTGCAAACCCAAGCCATGCTTATTGAGCCTTAACTCCTTGTCACTCTACAAATATTATATTAGCTAGTGCCCAATGTACCGGCACAACTGCTATAGGATAAAAAGAATGAGTCGTAGATAGATGGAATCTGTTATATGAATTTCCCCGTTATTCTTGTCTCTGGACTCTGTTGGAGTTGGCTATGTTATAAGTATGGTGGGTTCCGGGTGCAAGCTAGGGCATTGGTTGGTCGCACCCGGGGCACTATAAGGACCGGTCTGCGGGATCTGTTGCAAAGCACTTCCGTACCAACCACAAGTCTAATGGGTAAGTCCTAACTGGAAGTATGAAACAATCTGACTCGATGCACCATAGTGGAGGGGGCAAGGGGCAACCTGCGGGTGACTTATACCGACGTGGCTCAAGAGGGGTATGGTGAGGCTCGACGCGTCGAGACACGATACGAAACCCATAAGAGGGTGCTGTCGGGTTGAGGAGGACCATATGGAAGGTTTTGGCACGAGTTCCCGTGGAATGGGTCATCTCGTTACACTTTGGTGTAAGTGGTGAGTGCGTGCCTTGTGGGTACAGTGGTACATCTCTGATCAGAGTATTTAATCTTTTTGGAAAGCCGAGCCCACTGTCAAGGGCAGGTTGTGTGACTACTCGCAGTTAGTTTACAATTGTTTGAATGGTTGAGTTATTCATGGCATGTAAGGACTGTTGAGCGAGGTGGGGCTGACTGTACCCCTCGAGTTAGAAGATGATGATGCATACACATGTTTACATTTCAGTACTAATAAATTGATCACATTTAATGCTTTACAATTATGCTTCTTCCGCAAAACTAGCCACTATCTCCCTTGTTATTATCTTGCATTATATTTGCATTCGGTGGCTTGCTGATTATGTTTGTACTCACCCCCGTTGACTTACACCACCAGAGCCCATCTACTACGAGGAGGATGAAGGTCTGGTGTAGCGACCCAGTCAAGGCGAGACTGGAAGGAGGCGTTCATCTAGGCCCCTTTATTTTATTAGTTTCTTTTCACCTTTATTCACTTTTGTATTAATACGGTCTACGAACCGTGAATGATTTCTCGTATTTGTACGTGGTCGCATGATGAACGTCTTGGTTTATTGATTTTCTATGGAATTTCAATAAAGGTCCTGATTTATTAAATCGGGGCGTGACACTTCTGATCGAGAGAAGGGAGTATGGACGTTTCTTCAAGGTTCTTGCGAAGGTTCGAACTCTGCTGTTAATCTTGGTTCGAAGCCTTTCTGTTCTATGAGGCAGGCTTCGAGCACCTAGCACGAAGGCTGTTTTGAGCAGAGTGTGTACGAAGTGTGCGTGTTGTTAGCTTGGTTTCGGAGTTTACGGTTTTTCGAAGATAGCTGCGGAGCTATGACTTTCAGACTTCGGTTCGAAGTATGAATAGCTTCGGAGCATGACACTCGATTTGGTTTTGCTGCTGACAGTATTTGGCTTCGCTTTCCTTTCGAAGCTTGTTTCTCTGTGAGTTTTTTTTCGAAGTTCTCTGTTCGGAGTATAGGCACCGAAGACTTGCTTTCGAAGGTACTTCGCTGACAGTCTTCGGAGTCTCAGTTTTTGTTCGAAGCTTCGAACTTCTTTTTACTCCGCAAGTGAAGTACTGATTGAGTCGAAGTCCTCTGCTTTCTTGTGTTCGAATACTTCGCTGTTTCTTCTTGCTCGGTGCGAAGGTACTTCGATTGCTGGCTTCGATCAAGTTTATCGAAGCTAGCTTCGCAATGTACCCTTCGCACAACTTATTGAAGCACACCTCAGCTCAACTTCAACGACCTTTGATACTGCATACTTCGGACAAGCTTCGGCAGCTGCTACTCAGGCTTCGACATAGAGTACTTCAAAGCCAGCTTCGACAACTACAGGCTTCGCACCTCGCAGGCTTCGTCATGTTTTGAACAAGAGACAACTTTGAACAGTAACCCTTCATTACTATTTATGTGCCCTCAGTTTAAATTGATGTGATGATTTGTTTCTGTGAACTTTGATCTGCCCATGTTTTAAACACTTTGTTTATCTGCCTTATTATCTTTGTGTTGGTGTTCTATGTCTAGGACACCGGTCGTTTATAG
The DNA here is from genome assembly GCA_019279435.1 of Zizania palustris. Taxonomy (NCBI): domain Eukaryota; kingdom Viridiplantae; phylum Streptophyta; class Magnoliopsida; order Poales; family Poaceae; genus Zizania; species Zizania palustris. The sequence goes on along the minus strand of JAAALK010000082.1, from coordinate 95,771,392 downwards.
GCTAGATACCTTTAGGCTTTGACGATCTGCTAGCATTTTCCTGCTAAGTCTATTGAGGTGCGTTGGGTGTTGGGAGCAGGCCATTGATTCGAAAGAATTTTTTAGGCGCCCATTCACCCCCCTCCTCTGGTCGCTACTTTCGGTCCTACAGTCGGAAGGGAAGAGAGAATAGCTGGGGTACGCCAAGCCAGAGCTTGAAACATGAGAAGAGGGTGCGTCGAGCCAGAGGCCCGAACCAGAATAGCGGGTTCGTCGAGACGGAGCTCGGAAACCGAATACGAGGTGCATCGAGCCGGAGCTCGGGAACCGAATAGGGGGTGCATCGAGCCGGAGCTCGGAACCCGAATAGGGGGTGCGTCGAGCCGGAGCTCCCAGCCCGAATAGGGGATGCGTCGAGCCGGAGCTCGGAACCCATATAGGGGGTGCGTCGAGCCAGAGCTCGAAACCTGAATAGGGGGTGCGTCGAGCAAGAGCTCGGAACCCGAATAGGGGATGCATTGAGCCGGAGCTCAGAACCCAGATATGGGGTGCGTCGAGCCGGAGCTCAGAACCCGAATAGGGGGTGCGTCGAGCCGGAGCTCGGAACCTGAATGGCCTGGTGAAATTGCGCTTGATACCATGACGCGTCCACTTTGGTCAAAATGTTCACCTGACATTATTATTGAATTGAGGGTCTGATACAACAATAGCCAAAATCAGAAGACGTCTATGAAATTATGCAAAATAGCATTTCAAGTGCTCTGCATGCCAAGTGTTCTTCAAATCTTCGCCTTCTAGGGTAGCGAGACGGTAGGACCCTGGCCGCCCAGAGCCAGTCACGATGTATGGGCCTTCCCATTTATTGCCTAGCTTCGTCGGAGCGGCCACTGCGCGCAGGACGAGGTGCCCTGGCTGGAACTCGTTGCGCTTGCCCATGTGGTCATACCATGCCTTCGTCTGCTTCTGATACTCCGAAAGGTTGGCGACGGCTCGGAGCCTTGATTCCTCTATGAGGTCGAGGGAGACGACACGCTCTTGATCGGTTTCGGGAGTTGTGACCCACAGAGAACCAGCCCGATGCTCCGTCGGCATCATTGCTTCATCGCCAAATAGAAGCTGGAACGGGGTGAACCTAGTAGCTTGGGAAGGAGTGGTCCGAATGGACCACAGTATCTTAGGTAGCTATTCGGGCCACAATCCCTTGGCTAAACCCACGATGCGTTTATTGAGGCCGGAAAGAATATGCCTATTAGCCCTCTCGACAGCTCCATTTGACTGGGGATGCTGGACCGCTGCGAAGCATAGCTGCACTCCCAATTCTTCGCAGAATGTTTTGAAGGACCCAGCGTCGAACTGAGTGCCGTTGTCCAGCGTGAGTTGTTTGGGTACACCTTGTCGGAGCGTCTTCCCGGTGAGTGCTCGAGGGGCTAAGTGACTACCACATAGACCCTCATGGATTTCTCGGAGCATTAGTAATCCATCTAGACGAGAAATGCACCGAAGCAGCGGAGAGCATACACCCGACTTGTACAGGATTCTGTCGATGATTTGATAAGACCTGGTGCGGAGTTGAAGCCACGCCTGCTTCAGACTAGGTCGGTCATCCATATCACCGTTGAGTGCTCGTAGAATGGGCTCTCACCAGTCGCCCTCGGTCGTGCAAAGGATTGTAGCTGGCCGAGGGGGCGCCGCGGTATCTATCGGCGCGCGAGACGATACCTCTCCGCGGAGAGACGTCGATGGCCTGGCGAGTTCTTCAAAGAAGGCAGCAGGCGGCAGAGCTTGACCGCTGGCGCTAGCTTTAGTGAGAACATCAGCTTGGCAGTTTTCACTTCTTGGTATGCTCTGGACAGATATTCCTTTGAAAGATGCCTCGAATTTCCGAATGGCTTCGAGGTAGGCTGCAAGATCGGGGTGCCGGGCCTGGAAACTCTTGTCTATGTGTCCGACGATGACTTGAGAATCAGTCTTGACAACCACGTGGGTGGCTCCGAGCGCGTTCACCTTGCGAAGACCAAGCAGCACTCCTTCATATTCGGCAATATTGTTTGTAGCTTTGAAGTTCAATCGAACGGAATACAAATCTTGTTGACCGGAGGGAGAAACGATCACCGCCCCGGCGCTAGCTCCGGAAGCTTGGTAGGCACCATCTGAATATACGGTCCACACCCCCTCACCTGCTTCTACACTGGCATGACCAACTGCAGGCGTCCATTCAGCGATGAAATCGGCAAGGATCTAAGGCTTAATGGCAGTCCGAGACACAAAGGAGATTCCGAACGGAGCGAGCTCCACTGCCCACTTCCCGATTCACCTAGTTGCGTCCTTAGTCCGGAACATGTCGCCCAGGGGATATGCAGTTGGGATAATTATGTCGTGGGCCAGAAAGTAGTGCCGAAGCTTCCGGGATGCCATGACGAGAGCATACGCCACCTTTTGAAGCTCAGAATACCGAGTTTTCTCTCCGGAGAAGGCTTCGGATACAAAGTAGATGGGCCGTTGCACCAGTTTCCCGCCACTGTCTTCTTCTTGAATCAAGGCCGCGCTTGCCGCGCTGCCTGAGGCGGCGAGGTAGACCAGAAGGGGATCGTTGGCCCGAGGTGTTGCAAGGGTCACGAGATCGGCGAGATATTCTTTCATCTTGTCGAAGTAGTCTTGACATTCCGGGGTCCATTCGAAGTCTTTGGAGCCTCACAGTGCCTTGAAAATGGGCAGGCTTCTCTCAGCCGATCTTGCCAAGAAACGACTAAGAGCGGCAAGGCGTCCGGCTAGCTTCTGTGCCTGCTTCAAATTCCGAGGCGGGGGACATATTTTGCAGCACGCTGACTTGTGTTGGACTGGCTTCAATACCCCGACTGGAGACTAGATACCCGAGCAGCTTCCCTACATGGGCTCCGAAGACGCACTTCTCCGGATTAAGGCGGATCCCACACTTCTGGAGGCTGTCGAATGTTTCCGCTATGTCCGTGCTATGGCAATTCTTGTCCTTGCTTTTAATGACAATGTTGTCCATATAAGCTTCGACATTGCGGCCGATCTAGTGGCCTAGATCCTTAGATATTAATCTTGAGAAAGTGGCTCCGGCGTTGCGGAGGCCGAAGGGCATCCGAACATAGCAGAACACTCCGGAGGGGCTAATGAAGCTCGTTTTGACCTGATCTTCCTGCTTCAACAAAATCTGGTGTTTCCCTGAATAGGCGTCAAGAAAGTTGAGGAGCTCGGAACCAGCAGTAGAATCAACCAATTGGTCGATGCGAGGCATGGGGTAGGGGTCACGGGGGCAAGCTTTATTCAGAGAAGTAAAGTCGATACACATGCGCCATTTGCCAGATGTTTTCTTTTGGACAAACACTGGGTTTGACAACCACTCGGTGTGACTTACTTCCCGAATGACCGCTGCCCGGAGCAACTTCTCAGTCTCGGTCTTGGCAAGCTCGGCTCACTCGATGGATAGCTTCCGAAGCCCCTGGCGTACCGGGCGAGCCTTTGGGTCGACCGCCAGAGAGTGCTCGATAATCGAGCGGTCGACACCTGGTATGTCTTCGTCGGACCACGCGAAGATGTCCAGGTTGTTGCGGATGACTTCTTCGAGCTGCTCTAATACCTTCGACTCAAGGCCGCCTCCGAAACGGATCGAGCACTCCTTCCCGTTCTGGATCAGGATCTTCATGATGATCTCCCCTTCCGGGAGTGGCTTGGCTGGGGGCCCCTTCGGAGGAGCGTCTCCGGCGCCTGGCAATCCGGCTTCTCTCGAGCTTCCGCGGATGCTGTGGACTTGCCTTGGCTGCAATGGGGCCGAGTGGCCATACTCGACCCGGCGGGCCACGGCCTGATCTCCCAGGATCGATAGCACTCCTCCCGGAGTCGGCATCTTGAGGCATAAATAGTTGTGGTGGGCGATGGCCCCGAAGCGGTTGAGCATTCCCCTCCCAAAGATGGCATTGTAGGCGTACGGAGCATCGATGACGTCGAAGATGATCTCCTCGCAGCGGCAAAGGGGGGATTCTCCGAAGGTCACCTCCAGCCCAATCTGGCCGAGCGCGTCGAGTGGCGGCCCTGCGAAACCCTGGAGCGGCCGGGAGGCCGGCAACAAGTGTTTCCGGGAAAGGTACAGTTGGTTGAAATCCTGCACGAAGATGATGTCAGCAGAAATCCCCCCATCGACCAGGATACGATGCACCTCGACACCCGCAATGTCTGCCGAGATGACAAGGGGATCAGCGTGTGGGAACTTGATGCTAGTGGCGTCCTCGGCGGTGAAGGCGATCAGGACGTGGGACCATTCGGGAAGAGTGGAGAGGCTTGAGGTGCCAATATGTCCGACCTCCCGGACGTATTCCCTTCGCTGACGCTTGGACATGGCTCCTAGAACTCCTCCTCTGGATATGGGAAGGACCACCCGCTTCCCTCGGTCCGCTCCGTCCTCGAGCTTGGGGGCTTGGAACCTGCCGAGTTCTGGGGCTAGGCCCAAAGCTTCTGGCTCGTCCCGGCGCCCGACTACCTGGACGGCGTCGGAGCGGGGGACGGGAGCCCCTTTGTCGGAGGAGCCACGGCCAGAGTTTCACTCGAGGTAGTCGTTCCGGAGGGCAAGGATGGTTCAGCAGGAGTCGGTGGCATGGCTCCGGTTCTCACTGTGGACGCTGCAGTAAAGAGTTGCCCCTCCGGGAAATGCTCTTGGTGGAACCCTGACTCCGAAGGGACGTCCCCCGCCGGATGTGTGCGGGTGCTTGGCGGGGCCCCTCGGGGTGATGCTGAGGACCTCCCCTCGAAGGTGCTTCTGACCTCACCGGGAGTCCCGGTGACCGGAGTCTTGGCGGCCGAAGTCTTGGCGACGAAGATATGGAACGGGGCGGACCCCACGGTCAGGATCGGGAGACGCCTCGCACACCTTGGCGTTCGAAGCTCGGACGGGGACGATCATTGCCTGTCGGCATAGCTGACCTTCCTCGGACCGGGCGTATTCTTCAAAGTACATCATGAGACGAAGAGCTTAATCCAGCAGAATGACGAGCTACAGCGCAAGATCATGCAGCTGTAGAAGGACATTGCGGAGATGCTTCTCCTCGTCCCGAGGTGGAAGAAGCCCATCTAGGAGCCCGCCGCTCAGCCTGAGAGGGTTACTCTGCCACTAGGACCCGCATGACCATCCAGCTCCAGTGCCACTGCTCTGAGGCGCGCCATCATCCCTGACCCACTAATCGAGAACTTCACCGAGCCCAGCATCCCCTAGGATACTCGTGGTTACGAGAGCATTGAGACTGCCTCGGGCAATGAGTAGATTACATCAGACGATGGTCCTCAATTGATTGCTTTATTTTGTTTGATGATTGTGGTACCGTCTATGGTGATTTGTGTCGTAGATGGGATAAAAATAAGAGCTCCAATGTAATGAACAATCTAGTACCACTTCTAATAAACCATGAGTTATCTTAGGAAAAATATTCTAAGTCCTTTTTCGTATACTTGAGAATGTTATTGTCTTTAGAAATGGCTGGCAACCAGAACTCGGGTTCCAACAACAACGAGGAGGGGGCTACCAACAGTCTGCCCGGGAGCGTTGTACCCAACTGGTGTGCAATGGTTCAACGCCAATCAAGGTTGCCGACTGCCAATCATCCCACTCTAGCAAAAATGATGGCCAATCAAAACCAGCTGATCACCGCCCTCCTGACGCAGATGCAGAAGCAGCAGACCCAATTGAACCGTTTGCAACAGCAAAACATGGAGCCTGCCCCTCGTCAGCAAGCCCACGCACCTGACCCAATGCCTCAACTCTTAGAGTTTTTGCGCATGAGGCCCCCCGTCTTTTCGAGCACAACAAACCCAATGGAGGCAGGCGATTGGCTGAGAACCATTGGAAAGAAGTTGGATCTCCTCCCGTGCTCAGATCGAGAGCGAGTGGCGTTCGCCGCTCACCGGCTTTAGGGATAACTATCATGAGTCTCAACTTAAGGACCACGAGGTGTCATGGGCGGAGTTCACGATTGCCTTCCGAGCCGCTCACGTCCCCGCTGGAGTCATCGCTATGAAACAGCAAGAGTTCCGGGGTCTACAGCAGGGGAACAGGACCATCATGGAGTATCTCCATGAGTTCAACCAGCTGGCCTGATATGCGCCAGAGGAAGTTCTTACGTATATCGCTCGCCAGGCCAAGTTCCTTAGGGGACTGAAGGAGGAGCTCTCCATCCAGCTCATGGCCGCAGACTATGCCGAGTTCCAATGTTTAGAGTAATGTTCAGAGGCCCCACTTCGTCCCTCCACCTCAAGCACCTACCTAACATCCTTGTCCCGTCTACAGGCCACCATACACCGCTAGTGGCTCAACTGCCAGGAATCCTCGCCCCGCTCCACCAGCTCCATCCGCCCCACCAGCACTGGACGCAAAGACCACCATACTGAGAGTCCGGAATGGCAAACCAATCATCTACTTCAACTGCCGAAAGGAGGGGCACTACTCTCACAATGACCTCACCCCAAGCAATCCTAAGGCGCTGCACCAAACCTGGCGGTTTGTGCCTGATTCAACCACATCAATGTTTAAGAAGCCTAAGAGGCTGCTGAAGTCGTGCTCGGTATGTTCTTAGCAAATTTCATACCCGCAGTAGTATTGTTTGACTCTAGGGCAACACATTCTTTCGTATCCTTAGATTTTGTGAAAGTAAATAGTCTAGAAGTACTCCCTCTGTGTAGGACCGAACGTAGCGACCAGAGGGGGGTCAATGGGCGCCTAAAAAAATCTTTCAAATCAATGGCCTAATCCCAACACCCAACGCACCTCAATAGACTAAGCAGAATAAAGTAATCAGATCAACAAAGCCTAAAATGATCTAGCCTAAAAAACAATCGGTGTCCTAATCGAAAAGACACCAACACAGTGCTAATAGACAGATTAACAATGCATTTAAAACATGGCAAATCAAGCTTCACAGAAATAGATCATCACAGAGATTAAAATCATGGGTGCACGTGAAACGAAGAGTCTTACTGTTCACAGTTGTCTCCAGTTAGATACTTGACGAAGCCTGCTTTGAAGTTGACGTGCGAAGGTTGTTGACGTATGTAGCAAATGTGCGAAGCCTACTTCGAAACGAAATAGCTTCGCAAGTTACAATGCAAAAACCGAGGTCAAAAAGAACTTCGACGCAACCAGATAAAAATCAGCACTGCGAGGTCTCTACTCCGAAAGTCGTGACCAGCTGACCCAATTGCGAGGCCTTTATCACAACACTGGTCGAAGTCCGTTTAGCGAACTATCGAAGCTAGCTTCGGAAATGTTATGCAAAGATTGCACTCATGGGCTTCGATCGTCTGAAGACAGAAAGACACACTCCGAAACACATACTTGGACGGAAGAGCTCACTGAACACCTTCGCATGCAAAGCTCCGAAGATTGCACCAGCATAGAATGACCGCCTAGCAGACGTCGGTGATGTACTACAAACAGACTACTCTGAAAAGCTTCGAACAAAAACAACTTCGATCGGACGGAGAGAGGCTTCGAATCAGTTATGATCATCGCACGAAAGTGCCAGCGAAGACGAATAAACAAAAGGACAAAATACTAGCAGCCTAGCTGCTGAAGGAAACAACTTCGAACTCCGTAGCAGACACTACGAAGCATGCAGACACATCAATGATCATGTTAAATTGTGGGACCCACACTATGAACTTTGTGCCTTGTTTAATGTTGCTGCCAGGAAACTTGCATCAGATGTAGAGCTATAGCACAAAGTTTATCTGATAGAATCTAGTAGAACTAGCTGTGCGGTAGACTAAAAAGCTACTCAATGTGCTGCTGTCAAACTGCGTGTAAGAACAAAAACTGAGAACCATCATAGCACAGCTGCAACAGGAACTTGCGAGAAGAACTAGTATTCTCAGAACATAGAACAGGAGCAACCAGAGAAAAATACTCACACAAGTACTAGCTGTCTATTCTACTATTCTGCACACAGGCCTTCATACGAGTGAACAAGTCATGCAACAACAAGAACAGTGTCTGAATAAAATAACCCTCAGCGCTTAAAAACAAGATGGATGCAAACAGGGATCAAAACACCAGCTCGTTTATCAAGGCAAGCAGTGATCACAGCGAAGAGGTAAATCGCAGGAAAAACATGATTTAAAACATAGCTGGATTATCTCTCGGTGTGAACAGGATTCAAGCAACAGCGACGAAACTCACAGAAACAGGAGAAGGAACAGTAGTGTGGCAGCGCACACAACCAGGAGCAGGTGAGGTGAACTCTGATTTTTAGATTAAAGTGAGTTAACCCTAACCCTAGGGATTGGTGCCCTATTTATAGGCAGCCCAATGTCCTAGGAAAATACCAAAAGACCCTTAGGGTTTTTACAGACGCTGAAATAAAATGGAAAAGACCAAACTGCACTTAGGATATTTTTACAGACTCGACTGACTGACTGTGGGCTTAAGGACAAAATAGTAAACACCTATTTACTGATTTATCCAGAAGCGGAGCTTTCGTAGCGACTACGGCTTCGCCCCAGAACGGTCCGATCCGAGATCAGCGGTCGTCAGTTTTGCGCTGAAACTGACAAAGCGTCCACCGACTTTGCACCAGGTACCCGGATTGGGCTGGCCCATTTTCGCAGCTCTCTCAGCCCGGCAATCGCTCGCCACCCGTGTACCTGAGTCAATCCTGGTAAACAGCCCAGTGGATCCTCTGCTATTCCAAGCCCGTGTACCCGAATTGGGCTATCCCGACTTCATTACCCCTCTGCCCGACAGTCGCTCGCTGCCCGTGTACCTGAGTCACACGCGGCCCAGACACAACAGGTCTTCTCCTCTCTTTGTGTCCTCTTTGACTTCCGTTGACAATGACTCATCACATCTGGAGCCATGAGGCCCACGCTCTTCAGCATGGCTCCTCACTCTGCCCACACCCATGATGATCGCCACCCCCGGCAAGAAAACCCTAGGTAGCCTATTCAGCCCAAGGATAACGATAGACATCCAAGGGGTGTTATTTTGGGCCGACTCAGTCCTTGTAGATTGTAAGGGCCTAGACCTCTTCCTAGGTATGGATTCATTGATGAAGCACAAGGGGATGATAGACTGTGCCAACAAGTCCATCACCGTGACCAACAATGAAGGAGTCTCTGTCACCTTCAAGATAGCTACCCGCAGCTAAAGAGGAGTGTAACTTAACCAGATGACATTAGAAGAGATTCCCGTGGCATGAGAATACCCAGACGTCTTCCCAGAGGATCTGCCAGGGATGCCACCCAAGAGTGACATCGAGTTCAGGATTGAGCTTGTACCCAAAGCCACACCCATCTCCAAGAAGCCATACCGTATGGCCGCAAATGAGCCAGCTGAAGTGAAAAGTAAAATTGAGGAGCTTGAGTAGAAGGGATACATCCGACTGAGTACCTCACCTTGTGGTGCACGGGTCATTTTTGCCATGAAGAAGGACAAAACCAAGAGGATGTGTGTGGATTATAGAGCCTTGAAAGAGGTGACCATCAAGAACAAATACCCTATGCCTCGAATCGATGACCTATTTGATCAGTTAAAAGGATCCTTGGTGTTCTCCAAGATCGACCTCAGGTCAGGCTACCATCAGCTAATGATCAGAGAAGAGGACATCCCCAAGACTGCCTTCACGTCCCATTATGGATTATATGAGTATACTATGATGTCTTTCGGACTCACGAATGCCCCAGCATTCTTCATGAACATGATGAACAATGTCTTTATGGAGTTCTTGGACAAGTTCATTGTGGTGTTCATCGACGATATCCTCATCTATTCCATGACCAAGGAAGAACATGAAACCCACCTCCATCTGACCCTAGGGAAGTTAAGGGAACAATAGTTGTATGTCAAGTACAACAAGTGCGAGTTTTGGTCATGTGAGGTTAAATTTCTCGGCCATGGCATATTTGCCGGAGGAATAGCTGTGGACCCGACCACCATGGAAGCAATGACCAATTGATTGCAGCCTACAAATGTGTCCGAGATACGGAGTTTTTTAGGACTGGCCGGATATTACTGTAGATTCATTGAGGACTTCTCTAAGATAGCCAAGCCCATGACCAGATTGTTGCAGAAGGAAGTGAAGTTTGAATGGACTCCAGATCTTGAGGAATACTTCCAGACCCTCAAGAAGAAGCTTGTGTCAGCCCCGGTTCTAACCCTGCCAGATATACGAAAGGACTTCGACATCTACTGTGATGCCTCTCGTCAAGGATTGAGGTGTGTTTTGATGCATGATGGGAAGGTGATATCTTACACCTCTCATCAATTGAGGACCCACGAGTTAAACTACCCGACTCATGACTTGGAGTTAGCAGTAGTGGTTCATGCACTAAAGATATGGAGGCATTACCTTGTGGGTAATAGGTGTGAAGTCTTCACCGACCACAAGAGTCTTAAGTACATATTCACCCAACCAGATCTGAACCTCAGGTAGAGAAGATGGTTGGAACTGATGAAGGATTATAACTTAGGAATCCATTACCATCCCAGCAAGACGAACGTAGTGGCAGATGCTCTAAGTCGGAATGGATACTGTATAGAGAGATGGAAAGGTTAAACATAGGGATCACCACTAAGGAGTACCTCGCTGCACTAGAAGCAAGGCATGTCTTGATGGATCGACCAGATCCATGAGACACAAAAAGAAGACCCCAATATCTTAGAGATCTAGAAGAATATGAGGAGGGGTAAAGCCCCAGGGTTCTCTGAAGATGAGAATGGCACCGTATTGTCTAGAAACAAAATATGTGTGCCCAACTAGCCCAAGCTAAAATCTCTCATTCTCAAGGAAGCCCATGAGACATTGCACTCCATGCATCTTTAGAGTACTAAGATGTACCAGGACCTAAAAGAGAAATATTTGTCGGTCAGCATGAAGAGAGAGATAGCTGAATATGTGGCAAGGTGCGACACTTGTCAGCAAGTCAAGGTAGAGCACCAGAGACCTGCCGGATTATTGCAGCCCCTCAAGGTTCCTGAATGGAAGTGGGAATAAGTAGGAATGGACTTCATCATGGGACTACCGAGGACCCAAGCCGGATATGATTATATCTAGGTGATCATCAATCGACTCACTAAGGTGGCTCATTCCATTCCCATCAAGACGACGTACAGTGGCTCGAAGCTAGCTGAGCTATACATGACCCAAATCATGTGCTTACACGGGGTTCCAAAGAAGATCGTGAAAGACTGAGGTAGTCAGTTCACCTCCAAGTTTTGGAAGAATCGTCAGGAAGAGCTTGGCACCAGGCTGAACTTCAGCACAGCTTATCATCCGTAGACCGATGGTCAGACCAAAAGGGTGAACCAAGTATTGGAGGATATGCTTAGAGCCTCTGCCTTAGACTTTGGTTGAATGTGGGACAAGAGCTTGCCCTATGCAGAGTTCTCCTACAACAACAGCTATCAGGTCAACCTTGAGATGTCACCGTTTGAGGCGTTATATGGACGTAAGTGCAGAACGCCACTACTCTAGGATCAGTCTGGTGACTCATAGTTATTCGGGATAGATATTCTACGAGAAGACGAAGTTAAAGTTAGGGTCATCAGGGATAGACTAAAGATAGCTCAGTCCCGACAAAAGAGTTATGTGGATAATCGATGAAGAGACTTAGCTTTTGAAGAAGACGATTATGTCTATCTCTGAGTCACTCCTCTCTGATGTACCTAGAGATTTAACATCAGAGGAAAGTTAGCTCCCTGCTATGTTGGATCCTTCCAGATCATTCGTCGGTAAGGAGAAGTTGCATATCAATTGGAGCTATCACCATCTTTGGCACGAGTCCATGGTGTGTTTCACGTCTCTTAGCTAAAGAAATGCCTTCAAGTGCCCACCGAACAGGCAGACCTCCAGCAGCTCCATATCCATGAAGACCTGACCTACATTGAGAAACTGGTTTAGATCATAGAAATCAAGGAAAGAGTAACTAGGAGCCGAGTAATGGCTTCTGTAAGGTTCAGTGGGATAACCACCCCATCGAGGAAGTCACCTGGGAAAAATAGGAAGAGCTAAAGACCCAATACCCTGAGTTATTTGAGAAGCTTTCCGAATATCGAGGCCGAGATTCTCTGTAAGGGGGATAGGTTTGTAACAGCTCAAAATTTCAAAGGTAAAAATAAAATTTATAATTATACTATTCTGAAAAAGGATTATTTTTAATTTTTCATAAAGTTGAAAATGTCCAAATAAATAGAAATCTAGATGAATAATTCAAACTAAGGTGTGAGAAAATTATATTGTGATCTTAGGACCAAGACATATTTTTGAGAATTTTTACAAATTTTTATAAGCTTGGCATTTACCCCGCCGACGCCCTATATTTAACCCCCACGCCCTATGCAATCTGACTACCCCGTATACGCTGAGGCCATCGCATTCCCGAGCTCCTGAACACCAATTTAGCGTCGCCCCTATGCTTTGGCTCCAGCCACCGCTTGCCATCGCTGGAGCTTTTCTCTGCCACCGTTGATCACATCGCTGTGATATCCAACACCTCCCCAACATCGGCCACCCCTCTGTTCCCTCTGAAGACCGCCGGAGCTCCATCATCAACAAGGACCCGAACACCCCCGCCGCCTCCGCTTGTTGCCGGTCTCCACCAACCCTCCTCCGACGTCGTTTCTGGTACCATCAGCATCCCCTCCCTATTCTTGTACCATTTCAGCACTCAGTTTAGGCTCTGGGTAGCCGTCGCCACCGCTCGTCACACCACCGTGTCCTACTAGCATCAAGGACGAAGCCCTCCGCCTCACCCGTGTCGAGCGCGTGCCGGACGCAATCTGCGTCGTGCGATCATAATCGAGCGGTCGAGATTAAACCGATCGCTCGGTTTAATCTAGCCCGTCAGATCTCAGCGAAGCAGTATCTTTTAATAACGGCCGTCCATTTCTATTTAAAACCCGCTTTTAATCATGGCCATCAATCGCGTATCATTTCATTGTTTTAATCCTGGCCGTCCACGTTCACTTAAGCCTCCCGCCTCGCCCGCAGTCGTCTGATCCAGATCGTACGTGTCTGGTTCACTCAGCCAATGCACACAGTGCGCGGGTTCACGATGGACTTGGCTCACCAATGACCGGCAACTGTTTCTGGATTTAAATTAAATTCCAAAAATTGATTTAAACTTCAAAAATTCATAACTTCTTCAAATTAACTCCAAATTTTACCATTCAAATTTTCGAAAATTCATCTTTTTATTCTCCACATTCTGGACCAATTTACTAGGCATGTTTGTATTGTTTATTATTCAAAATAAAACCAAGAGTATTGTTTTGAAATTTCAAAATCCATATTTACCCCATAACTCCAAATTTCATCATTTCAATTTCAGAAAGCTTCTCTTTTATTCTTCTACAACTTTGGCCAATTTAATTGAAATGGTTGTATTGTTTATTTTTGTATGTTTAAATCATTTATTGTTCTTGTTTTGTGTGCCGCGAAGACTACGACGTCGTAGAAGAGCCGGAGTACTACCCGGAAGTTCCACCATCACCATTTGCCGAGCAAGGCAAGTCACCACACTAAATTTTGAGCATATTGAACCTAGTTTTCTTAAAATATTGCTAAAACCCATATGCTATAAATGTATTAGTCAAATTAAAAGACTTACATCATATTTATTTACACCCCTGACCTTGAAGTGCAAACCCAAGTCATGCTATTGAGCCTAAACTCCTTGTCACCATAATAATAGTATTATTAGAAAGTGTCTAATGTATTAACACAATCACTATAGGTTAAAGATGAGTCTTAGAGATTTTGGATTCTATTATAAGATCCCCATGATTTCTCTCACCCCCTGGAATTCTATTTGATATGGAGTTTTGGTTTAGTATGTTAGCATGGTGGGTTCCGGGTGCAAATGAGGGCATTGGTTAGTTGCACTCGGGGCACTATAAGGAACGGTCTGCGGGATCCGTTGCAATACAATTCCGTACTAACCACGAGTGTAGTGGGTAAGTCCTAACTGGAGGTATGGGATGTTCCAACTTGAGGCACCATTTGGAGATGGGTCAAGTAGCACCTGCGTGTGACTTGTACCGAATAGGCGCAAAAGGGGGTGCGACGTTGTCCAGGGCACTGGCGCACCAATGAAACCTAGAGTTGGTGTTATCGAATTGGAGCGTCTCATGCTAACGGTTGTGACACGAGTTCCTGTGGTATGGGTCATCTCCTTACACTTTGGTGTGCGGAGATGAGTGTGTGCCTTGTGGGTATAGTAGTACACCTCTGATCAGAGTTTAAATCTTTTCAAAAAGCCGATCCCACGGTCAAGGGCGGGTTGCGTGATATCTCACAGTTAGTTTACTTCTATGAATGTCGCATGATGAGATGGCATGTAAGGACTGTTGAGCGAGGAGGGTTGACTATACTCCTTGAGTTAGAAGATGTTGCATTGTTCATGTTTATTATTCTGTATAATTAAATTTGATTACATTAAATGCTGCAACCTGAAATTGTACTTTTTTCGCACTTTAAACCCATATCATTCCCTTATTATTACCCTACATTACTATTGCATTCTTGGTGGCTTGTTGAGTACTTTTGTACTCATACCCATTGGAAAACACTTCAGAGACTGCGTACTATGAGGAGGATGGTCTGGAGTAGCGACCCAGTCAAGGACGCGAGACTGGCAGAGATGTTCATCGCTTAGTTTTATTTTCATAGTTTCTTTAATTTTATACTTGTGTAATAATGTGGTCTGCGAACCACGGATGTTTGCCATATGTACGTTGTCGTATGATGAACATCTTGTTATTATTGTTTTTCTGTGGAAATTCAATAATTTCTGGATTTTATTAAATCCGGGCGCCCCACAAGAGGGCTCGAGCGCGCACGGAGAGAAGGGGGGACACTGACGGACGATACCTGAGTGTAACAGAGGGGCGCGGGGCTTAAGCGGGCTGGGCCGGCCTGAGGAGGGAGAAGGGGAAGATGCGGCCCAGTACTGTTTAAAATGAATTTCTGAATAAAAATAATTGCTGAAATTGGTTTAAAATTTGTAGGCTACTGGCCAAGCTTATAAAAATGTGTAAAAATTCTCAAAAATATGTCTTGGTCCTATGATCACAATATAATTTTCTCAGACCTTGGTTTGAAATATTCCTCTAGATTTCTATTTATTTGGACATTTTCAGCTTTATGAAAAATTGAAAATAATCCTTTTTCAGAATAGTATAATTATAAATTTTATTTTTACCTTTGAAAATTTGGGCTGTTACAATGGCCCAATGGTGTGACGTAATGAAGTTGTGGCGATTGTCATGTGCCTTGATGATCTGAATCTTGCAGTAGCCGATAGGGTGGATCTTCTTCACCACATCAACCACCACCTCATCAGTGTGCTCCACTAGCGAGTCATTCGTTACAGCCTATATCCGATTGGTGTTGGCCTATTCAAGCTTGGGGATTTTTTTGAAAGGGACTAGATGGTGGCCTCAGACCCCTTCTGGATTGGGAATCACTCAGTTCTGTTCAGGCACCACGACGAAAGCATCAGCCACAAGCGCACCATACCGGGGCATATTGGCTGGGTGACGTTTCTCACCTTCCTGCTAGATTTCAAGGAACTTAACTTCATTCAACAAGCGGTGGGGACATTTGGACGGATGATCTATTAGCACGCGGATGATACTAGCCTCTCTAAAATCTTGGTTAAAGTTCTATATGATGATTCTGTTGAGGTCCCATGGAATATTACTCTCAAGATTAGGAGCACTTTGGATGGTCAAAGCAGGTCATGGACTTACCCAGTTTATGTTCTGCACTCTGAAGCTGTGTACAACTTCCCAGAGGATGATTCTGCCCTCCTCCAGATCATGGCAACCCTCACCCTTTCAATGGTGTGGTTCTCCCTGGTAAGGCTCAATCGGTTCAACACTGGGTGAACGATCAGATGGAACTCCCTCCTCAAGACCAGCATGAGCGTGACCATCCTGTTCAACAACATTAGGAGTGAGATCTAATTTAGGGCTAGAATCATGCTATTGTCCCTGAGGGTGGGGGTGAGTGGGATCATCTTCTTCCCCATCTCCCTAGCCCAAATATCTCTGATGCGTCAGACCTCACAAGTCCACCACATGTTCAGTTAATCCCTCGGGCTGGCCCTGCTTTCTTGCCACCCTAGAATCTTCAATTGGCAAGCCAACAACTTATCATTCCACCAGATGTCCATATGGTTGATGCCCCGGCCCAAGCCATGGGTGGGGAAGGAGTGATGCTACCTGCAGATCAAGCTCAGCCTTTGGAAGCTCCGCTTCTAATTGCTTCAGATGAGGGGGGCCTCGCTGTCCCTGTCAGGCACCCAATCACATTTGTTTATGCCTGCAAGAGATGTCTCTCAGTGCCCTAGTTGCTTCAGTTGGGCCATCAAGGACTCATAAGACACTTCCTCCGCTCTCCTCAACCGGTCAACGTCATAGCACTCGTAGAGATTGTCAGGGTATGCATTCTTACCCAAGTTTGCCAAACTTTAATATTACTAATTTTTGTTGAATTCTTGTAGAACAAGTGGGTGAAGCAAGTCTGCTCCCCATGTCCCCTCCCTCCCGGTAGGTGTCTCCACCTACTTCATCCCTAACCAACTAATGACAATGATGTTAATCTCAAAGGTGGCGCATCCCTTGTCCACGTGTGGTGTCCCCCCTGATGCTCTTCTAGTTACTTTGTTATGTCTCAGTCCTCATGTGTCGATGTCGACTTTTGCTGTCTTGAAAAGTTGGGACCGAATGTTCTGTTGTACTATTTTGGATACATTTTGTTTACTGGGCTTGGCACACCTCAGTGCTGTTGAGAAAATTTGTTCGGCCTCTAATACTGTTTATATTATGGGAAGTTTCAAGTCACTATTTATATTATTGGAAGTTTCATTGCATAGCATTAAAAAATATAGTGAACACTAATATTTATTTCTACAAAAAAATATTACATGCATAAAAAATAGCGAACAAAATGGCAGTGGTTGAGGATTGAATGCCCGACATCAGGTCCAAACGCAACACCCTCTCCCATTAGACTATACATGCTTACTTGATAGCATTGTGGAATCCAACTTCAAATCTTCAAATCCCCGGCCTGACACCAAATAACTTAACAGTCAGCGTGACACTCGGAGTTCTCAAACCCCTCCTCACCGACCGCCACCCTTCTCACTGACACCACCTCACTCGACGACCGCTGCCCCTCATTTCCCCTCCACTTATGGCTGGCCGAAAGTGAGGGCATCACTTGAAGCGAGATGCTTCTGGTAGGTTTTGCCCACTAAACCATACCGACAATAGCGCTGGGAACTCGTTGGCAAGCGGCAACGACACCTCTTCGGAGTCAAAGAGCATCCATGTGATGGAGATGTGCGGTGACTATCGTGGCCGTATTGAGCCCGACCATCGATGCGAGCACTCTATGAGATGGGTGGGAATCATCATTGACTCGGGGGACTCAAATGACTGTGGCATGCGGTGAAGATACCATGCAGCAGTAAGCGGCTCCGTTACCAGGCGCCAGCCAAGCGGCTCTGGTACAAAGCGGCAGCAAGCAACATCATCCATCAAGGAAGAGAAGTCCATTTCTAGGTTTTGTACTTTTTGCTGAACTTTTTGGATAATTTTGCTAAAATGGATCAGGGATGGAGGGAAGTGGGGCACCTAGGGCCCTAGCCCCTCCCAAAAATTCTTGCATAAGCATGGTAATAAGCTCCCCTCATGTTTTAGTATTGAGTGGGGCCACCTCATGTTTCATTTCTGGCTCCGCCCCATAGACATATTTCAATTTTATTTCACTTGTTGCAGGATAATTCGGAAAGGCGAAAACAAGAGAAAGACATCTTTTGACAAGAAGATTCACAAAGTGAGTGAGAAGCTACATGTTCTCAATGAGAAAATTGATGCAGTGAGTGAGAAGCTGCATGTCCTCACTATGAAAATCAATGCAGTGATTGACAAGGTCTTTAGGAAGTGATAGATGCGACAAGGTAGTTACGTACTTGGGTACCTAGTTAGTTTAGTACCTAGTTATTAGGTCACTACTACATATATGGCTATGTATGGCTAACACTTGATGCAATGTATGTGTTACGAGCATGCGGTTGTGGATACGCCCGCTCGTAAGCACGGGTCCCCGGTCGATGACCGGGTCGCAGACCGCTCGACGAAGAACTCGCCGGAGCAGCGTGCGCCTGAGATTGGCTGTTAATCGGAGCCACCGCCTGTTCTTTGGTTTGATTTGGCAAAAAGCATGCCTCCCTTCTTTCCCTCTCCATTCCTTTATTCTCTCTTCCTGATTACATGCACATGCAGATCTTAATTATTCCAGATCCTAATTATTCCCCTTTCCTAACTATCATCCACCCCCTTCCATCTAAGCCACTGCCTTACCATGCACAGATGGTGGACCATGGCGCCTAATAAATACTCTATCCATGCCAGCCATAACATCACTCCCCCCTGGAAATGAACGCCTAAGAGCCATTGCATCCATCCAGGTTGCATCCTCCTCTGACTCGCCTGTCCAGTGCACCAAGAATTGACGATGACCTTCCATGAAACGTTGTGCCAACAACCGATATGGTTCGGGTTGGCCAGGGGCAGCAGCTGGTAGCAACTCACTGGGTATGTCAGCCACATGTGTTGGAGGAGTACCCTTAAATCGCTTCAGCAGTGAAACATGGAAAACATCATGAATCCTAGACGCTGCAGGCAGCTGTAACCTGTACGCCACTTCACCGATACGCTTCAGCACCTGAAAGGGCCCATAGAACCGTGGAGATAGCTTGGACCATGGCGATGACTCGCGAGCAGACCGCTGCCGATGGCGCTGCAGTTTGAGCCACACCCACGAGCCCACCTCGAACACCTCTTCTCTGTGCTTAGTATCATAGTATTGCTTCATTCTATTTTGTGCCTGTAGTAGCTGGGCTCTCGCTTGCTGTAGGAGAACATCCCGGTCAACAAGCGCACAATCCACTGAGTCAATACATGTCGACCCCTGCTGATATGGCAACAATGGGGGTGGTGAACGCCCATAAACCAACTCAAATGGCGTCAGACGATGGGCAGAATGAAAGGAGGTGTTATAACAATATTCTGCCCATGGAACCCATTGTGCCCATGTTGAGGGGTTAGAGGCCGCCATACACCGTAAGTACATCTCAATGGTCCTGTTGACAACCTCGGTCTGTCCATCCGTTTGTGGATGATAGGCTGTGGACAGCAATAAAGTCATCCCACTCCTCTTGAACAGCCCTTGCCAAAAAGCACTAAGAAACACCGGATCTCTATCCGACACAATGGACTCCGGTATACCATGCAGCCGCACAACCTGATCAAAGAATAATTTGGCCACTGAAGATGTTGTTGCCGGCCTGGTGAGGGGAAGGAAGTGTGCATATTTGGATAACCTATCAACCACCACTAGCAGTGTCGTCTTACCCTGGGACTTCGGCAAATCTGTGATGAAATCCATGGAAATGTCCGCCCACACTTGGTGGGGAATAGCCAGGGGTTGCAGTAGGCCGGCAGGGGCTTGAGTGCTTGCTTTATGCTGCTGGCATATGGAACATTTCGCCACATACTCCCGCACGGTCTCCTTTTGATGATCCCACCAATACATGGCACGAAGCCGATGAAGAATTTTCTGGCTACCTTCGTGTGTCAAATCATGAACTGCTGCTATCATTGGCTCGATCAATGGAGAAGTTCTAGGAACCCACAATTTTCCACCACGGTACACCAACTTGTCCCGCACCTCCCACTGTGGCCTGGTTGATTCTGGAGCAGCACTGCTCCCATCCACTTGGTCCAGCAAATGTGCAACCTTCTGCTGAACTTCTGGGTCATTCCTCAGCATCTCCAACCACTTCTCACGGGTTGTATCTTGCACGATAGACACCGCAACACACTTCCCTACCTCCTCGGGTGTCCTGGATAGCGCATCGACTGCCTGATTGTGCTTGCCTGGTTTATACTCCACACAAAAATCAAAGCCCATCAATTTACTCAACCAGTGTTGCTGCGGGGGCGTGATTAATGCCTGTTCCAACAGGAATTTAAGGCTTCCATGATCTGTCCTAACAGTAAATCGATGCCCCCATAAGTATGGTCGCCAATGTCGCACTGCCTTGGACAAGCCGATCAGCTCCCGCTCGTAGGCTGCAAGCTTGCGATGGCGGTCAGCTAGCTTCCTGCTGAAATATGCAATTGGATGTCCATTTTGTTGCAATACAGCACCAATTCCAGTTCCGGATGCATCACACTCTACCTCAAACGGCAGTGAGAAGTCTGGCATTTGGAGCACAGGAGCCGATGTGAGAGCGTGCTTCAATTTTTTAAAGGCCTCCTCAGTTGCTTGGTTCCACCAAAATCCATTCTTTTTCAGCAAGGCGGTTAGGGGGTCAGCGATACTTGCATAATCTTTTATGAACCTTCTATAATATCCAGCCAAGCCCAAAAATCCCCTCAACTCTGTCACTGTAGATGGCTGAGGCCACTCCTCCACTGCCTTGAGCTTCTCAGGGTCAGCTTCTACTCCCAGCCTTGAAATGATGTGACCCAAATACCCAATCTTTTCTTGTGCAAAGGCGCACTTTGACCTCTTCAAATACAAATGGTGCTCTCTCAGCCTCTCCAAAACTGCCTGGAGATGCATTATATGCTCCTTGATCGTCCTACTATAAATTAATATATCATCAAAAAAGACCAACACAAATTTACGCAGAAAATCCTGGAGCACCTCATTCATTAAGGATTGGAAGGTAGATGGCGCATTGGACAGTCCGAATGGCATTACTAGGAACTCATAGTGGCCATGATGTGTCCGGAATGTGGTCTTCATAATATCCTTCTCCTTCATACGGACTTGATGGTAGCCGGACCTCAGATCCAATTTAGTAAAATAGCGGGCACCGCCCAACTCATCCAAGAGCTCTTCTATGACTGGGATAGGAAATTTATCCTTGATTGTCTTCTCATTCAGCCGACGGTAGTCCACACAAAACCTCCATGTCCCATCAGCCTTCTTTACCAACAGTACAGGTGACGAGAAGGGAGAACGACTTGGCCTTATAATACCCTGTTGCAGCATCTGCTCACATTGTTTCTCTATCTCATCCTTCTGCCTGTAGGGGTACCTGTATGGTTGTACCGCTACTGGGTTGGTTCCTGCCTCCAGGGGAATCCTGTGGTCGCATGCACGAGAGGGAGGCAGCCCCTGTGGCTCAGCGAACACATCAGTATATGAGTCCAGGAGTGTCTCAACCCTCTTCTCTTCCTCCAAACTAGCATGCATGAATCTGGTCCCTCCTTTATTCCTTAGCCCCTGCAGCTTCACTTCCTTGCCATTATCCACAAACTCCATGGTTAGGTCTCCAAAATCCCATTGCACTCTTCCCAAGGTCTTCAACCATTGAACTCCCAAAATCAGGTCAAAGGAATCAATTGGTAGGACTGAAAAAAGAGCTACAAACTGCTTGTTCTGGATGGTGAACCTGGCCTCTAGGCTACCGAGACAAGGTAGTTGCCTCCCGTCTGCCACCTTGACTCGCTGATTTTTCTGCACCTCTGCTCGCACCTTCCCTTCCTTCTCCAACTATCGAGCAGCATAGGCACTAATGAAATTGTGCGTGCTCCCGCTGTCAATCAGACCTAACCACTTCCTTCCCTCCATTTCAATCTCCACTTGCATGTTATCCCCTTGTTTTGGTCCTAACGCAGCCATCATGGACAACGCCGCCTCCACTGCAACTTCCGGCTCTAACTCCTCTTCACCCTCTACTTCTTCATCTTCCACTTCCAAGTGGAACAACCGCTTGCACTTGTGACCACGAGTGTATACCTCATCATAGTTATAACAAAGCCCCTTCGCCCTTCTTTCGGCCAACTGATCAGCTGATAGCCGCAGCCGATGTGGTGCTGATCCAGCAGTACTTTGCACGCTGGAAGCTGGCATAGCTCGTCCAGCCATTGCACTTGCACTCCCTCCTCCTGAAGTTGTCCCTTTTCCGGCCATGAATGATCCGCTCTGGCTCCTATTGGTAACCGGCACTATGCTTGTTGTTACTGCTCCCCCTTCTGGGCCTGCCATCAATGGCCCACTCATCGATGCATTCCACACCCGTGGCGTGCTACCCTTCCCGCGCCCTGCATGTGTCCAGCTCTGGACAGCCTCGGTTATCCACGCCTCCTTCCTGACTTCAGCTGCTCTCGCAGCCCCGATAGCCTCGGCCAAATCATGTGGACGCTCCCTACGAACATCTGCCCCCAACGCCCTGGACAACCCTGCCACAAAGGTTTCAATCTGATCTGCCCTCCGCATCCTAGGAACTCTGGCCAGCAGCCTCTGAAATTCACGAGCGTATTCATCCACACTTCGATTGTCCTTCTTGAGATTTACCAAATCACCTAGTGGTCCAGCACCTAAATGCCGAGTAAACCGCTGGATGAAAGCCCCATGGAAGTCCTCCCACGCTATCCAAGGCTCCTCTAGTTGCCAATTATCCAACACTTCTTGTGCTTCCCCTGCAAGATGCAGTCCAGCAATCTCCACCCAGTCCTCTTCTTGCACCTTATGAACACGGAAGTAGCGCTCACAGCGGCGAAGCCAACTCAGGGGGTCGCCTTGTCCATCATACTCTGGTAGATCAAACCGTGGAAGACGGGGTTTCCAGCGGCGATCCTCCCCCTCTTCATTGCGGCCTTGTCCCCCATACCGAGCAGGAGGGCGGCCACCACGAGGTCTGCCTCCCACATGGTTCCTCCCTTCCCCATTCTTCTGCTGCGCCTCTGCTTCTTCCCTGCCATGTGCTGCACTGGTATTGGTTTCCCTAGGATCAGCAGCAACCAATTTCTCCCCATCCTGCGTTGAGTTCTTGCCCTTCCATAGCCTCATCATTTCTCCAAACATCTCCTTCAACTCCTTGATCTCTGTCTTTATCCCTGTCATCTCCTCCTCAAGATTGGCTACTCTCCCTTCCATTTGGTTCACAATTCCTCTCTGTCTCCTTGGAACGTCGGGCTCTGATACCAAAATGTTACGAGCATGCGGTTGTGGATACGCCCGCTCGTAAGCACGGGTCCCCGGTCGATGACCGGGTCGCAGACCGCTAGACGAAGATTGGCTGTTAATCGGAGCCACCGCCTGTTCTTTGGTTTGATTTGGCAAAAAGCATGCCTCCCTTCTTTCCCTCTCCATTCCTTTATTCTGTCTTCCTGATTACATGCACATGCAGATCTTAATTATTCCAGATCCTAATTATTCCCCTTTCCTAACTATCATCCACCCCCTTCCATCTAAGCCACTGCCTTACCATGCACAGATGGTGGACCATGGCGCCTAATAAATACTCTATCCATGCCAGCCATAACAGTATGTATGGGTAAGAATTGATGCAATTTAATACGTGTGGGATCGGAATGGCGATTAGAGGGGGGTGAAAAGGCGCCTCGACAAATTCTCGTGAATCAGATGGCCTAATCAAATCACCCAACGATCCTCAAAAACTTCAGATTCAAATTTAAACCAATCAGTATGAATCAGAGCAACAAAATCTCTTCAAATTCAGAATTCAGTCTTGTTCGGAGTTTGAAATGTCGAAGCATACTATCGATAATTTATATTTCAAACTACAAGGAGTAGATCGACAGTTGGATGATCGATAGAGTTATCAGCAACTGAAACTCTAAAACAGACCAAAAATTCAGACACCTTTGAAACCAACCGTACTTAACACTTTGGTCTGAAACTTGATACTAGAAACCATTCAAATTTGTCAAACATTCTTCAGTTCAATTGATTACATCAAACAAAACTTTTTCAACTACTTTTCAGTTTAGACTACACACAGATTCTGCATAATACTTGATGATGAACAATATTCATTGTTTTGAATTCAGAAAATAGATTCCAGCATGTTCACAAATGTGTTCAATTCATATTTTGAAACTGAAATCAGAGATCTGAAAAAAAACAGTAATTTCAGATTAAGACATAAGACTTCTGAAGTTTTCTTGATGACGAACAGTACCAAACAGATTTAATTTAGAACACATCAGCAAAGGGGTTTGTCAAGCAAACTGTACCAAAACAATTCTCAATGAACAACTTCAAGAGTTATGCACTTCATGCATTGCGCCAACAGACCAATTACTCTGATTGAAATACTTGATCAACTATATGCACATGTCAAAAAGACAAGCAAGAATTTTTGTAGTTTTCAACAAACCAATCAGCTATCTAATGTGAATTCAGCACAAATCATACTGATCTGGTTGATTACTTAATATGTAATAGTATTCTGAACTAAAAATAATTTGCCCCAAAGCTTATCAACAAAAGCACAGCAGTAAGTTGATAAAAACTTCTATGACACAGTGAAGAACTGTTCTCTGAATTTAACAAATGAACTGAACTGAGAAGTTTCAGTTGAACTTTGAAATACCACCTACAGAATAAAAATAAAACTTCTGGAAAGACAACTTTAGTTCTACCAGGATCTGAAAACAACTGAAAAATGATCAGTGATGTCACTGATACAGATTCAATACAGTCTGCCAAATCAATTCAAATTAATTCAAACAGATCTTAGTTGAAAATACAACTTCTTAAACTATCTAGATTATGAACAGTGACTTCACATATTCTAAATTCTAAATTCAGAGTTTAGCAAGTTCAAATACAAAACTAGACTATTGTATATTCAAAATGAATTCAATTGATATTCTCGTGAAAATTAAATGATGAACAGTTCCATCAAACATCTACTCAAATTGAATCAGATCTCTGATTGTCTATATGAAACTGAACTGAAAACAGATTCAGAAAAGTTCTAACAGCAAACTCAATTGTTGATAATGTCTTAAAACAAATCAGATCATTCACATTAGCAAATTTTACTCCTGATCAAGTGATGAACTTAGTTAAAACATCAAATCAACAATTCATAATGAAAGTCTGAACCAAATCACAGATTTACAAACTTAACAGACTAAACAGAATTGGTACCTTGATTGTTCTGTAGAACACTTTGATCTCAGCAGTGGAAATCTTCTTTTATCATCAAATAAAACCATACCTTCAGTTCATGTTTCTGAACACATATTCTCAGACATACAATCAGATAATCTCACTCAAATTGTCACTCATGAAGACTAGTAAGTTTCAGCAGTAAAAATACAGCTGAATATTTTCAGTTTCTATTTCAAGTCAATCAGCAACTTATCACAAGTTGATTCAGGGATTAAGTCACCAACTAAAATTGATATGAATCAAGAAAATTGACTTGAGATTCAATGAAACTATTGGAGACATTCAATCAGTATCAAATACTGTTTCAGCACTTATAAACTGCAGAATTGAAAACCTTTCATCACGAATAGTAAAAGAACACAGGATTTTCAGAGTTAAGTCAGTGGGTAATTTTAGCAAAATACACTGCAGAAACCTTTTACACATTAAAGCAAGCTTTTACTTTTACAGGTCATCCATAACCTCACAGCAGGAGTTGTCTTCACAGATTTCACAAAAAAATTGAGGTTTCAAAATTCTGCATTCTCTAGCAGTTTCAGTATTCAGATTAGTATGAAAGTTTATGTTGTGAAAATCTAGATACTATTACTCTTTGGATTTCATCTGAGATGAACAAGAGTTGTATCCTCGATTTATTGAGGATGAACCAGACAAGAACATCAACCAAGTTCACTTTCAACCAAAGAGAAAACAAACCGATGCACCTCAGGGTTCCGTTCTGTCAATCCTTGTGTCCATTCATTTCAGATGTGCTATAGCACCTTTCATAGACAAGAACATCAAGAATCAAATGTCTGAACAGGGTGCAAACTTCAAAAATGGAACCTCAGAAACATGCTCAACAAAAGTTAGATGAATAACCAAGTCAAGTTCTACAGTGAAATCATCACAAATTTGCTCACAAAACTCAATCCAGGATAGATTTGACTATGCGCTAGAACACTTATAGATCCATCGCAAGCACTTTTGATTTGTCGGATCTTGAACAGAGAAGATCACTTCTGAACAGATAAAGCAACTCAAGTAAAAGTTTATAATGTAGCTACTAAAATTGTCCAGCCAAAAGAGAGACCCCAGCCCATGGCTATGGACCTCTATTTATAGGCCAGCCATGGGGGATAATTCTGAAAAGAACCCTCTAAATTTTCCAAATTAACTCTAGACTATTACACAAAAATTAACTGTAATTTATTGAAATTAGAAACACTTAAATTGCGACGATTTTCAGCAAAAATCGACAAAGCCTCTCAACTCTTCGACTCATGACACCGCTTTGCGAATCCGAGCGTCAGCAAGCCTCTTCCGCTCTCGATACCCTCAAGCTGCCTGATTACTTGCACTGGCCTCCCTTTCATAGACTCGGTCGTCACGCCGCCGCGACCATCCATTCGTCCATGTCTTGCTCGGTCTCTTCGTGCACTCTTGAGATCTTCTCCAACTTCACCCGGCCTTCCTGATCCTCTGACATCGAGCTCCCCGCTTGACCCTTGATCACCCGCCGTCGATAGTTGGTCAGCATCTCAACCGTACACATACGAGACAAGCCAAACAAGAACGCGAAGCACCACCGAACACTTCGGCATAATCCACAATCAAACATCGAACCCTTCGATGCAAACACACCATCGCTCACTCGATCGCTTATCCTTGTCAATCACTCATCATAAAGACTGAAACCACTGTGCGACCACTCTTGGTTTCACAATCTCCCCTTGATGTGTGCATTGACAACCCCAAACAGAAACATGATGAAAGTTACAAGTTAAGCGCACAAGTGACCATAAAACTCAGAAAAGAGCACAACATGTCACTTGGTAAAAGATCTTCTCTTTGGGCAAAAACTCATGCAAAGCAAAGCATCTTTGTTGGCAAAAGCATTAAAGCATCATGAAAGCCATTACTCCCCCTTAACCAAGCAATCATCCATCCAAAAGCATCATAAAAGCCAATTACTCCCCCTTAACCAAGCAATCATCCAAAAGCCTCCAAAAGCATCATGTAAACCATTTCTCCCGCTTTGGCAATGCAAGCATCAAGATGATAAAAAGATGCAAAGAGAGGTGTGAGGGTAGAGTATAGATGCAAGCTTCTGAAACATGAGTAACTCCAATTACAGTACAAACAAGCATTTGCTTTGAAATTTTTCTAAAAGTATTGTATGAAACACTCAGATGAATACCATCTAAATAAAAGGCATGAGCAAGAATTTTCAGTTTTTAGCAAATAAAAACATCACTACTCAGACTAGCATACTAGACATGGCAAGGCATAAGATGCAAAAGCTAATCAAATACTAACCAGATAAGCAAATCCCACTATAAGGAGCTTCAACAAACTTGATATGCAATTGATTCAAGCTTTTGATTTTTTTATTGTAGTGCCAAAGGTTATTTGCAAGTCAACCTTATGCTAACTGACCATGCTAAGCCTAGGTGGAAACCATCAGAAGCTTAAATGTCCCGTTCATACCAAAGTGCTATGGTAAGCAGTCCAGAACAAGGTAGTGCAACAAAGCAAACCCACCTGGATCTTTTCAATTTTAGCATAAAACATCATGAATATCATTCATTTTCATTCATTTTTCATTTTTTACTTTTTAGCACAATATTTTTAAGATGGTCAAGTTGCTTATTAGCATCCAAGTGAAAAGGACCTAGCCATCAGGTATGTAAAAGATAGCAAAAGCACTCAACCTATTCATTCTAGTTTCTAGACTTAGCAGTGATCATTTTCAAATTTTCACAAATAAAAGTCATGCTCATGACAAATATCAGATGTAAACAAGCCAAGTGAAATCAACAGTATTAAAGACAATACTTCAACACCATAACAAAGCATGTACTTGTAAAAGCAATTAATCATATAACATAAGCTCATGCAGTTCTACACAACTCCCCCTCAAAACATGCTAGCAGATCTCGAATGCTCAGTTTTGGGGTGAGTGAAAAACTGTTTTGGAATCCAGTATTGCAAAACTCGAGAACTAGGTAAAGTAGTAGACTGATCATGCACAGGGAATGAATCATGATAAAAAGTGCGAGGTCTACCTACAAAGCGCAAACTTGGAAAACAATGAGGTCTCCCAACCTATCGAGAATCAAAGCCTCTTACACACGGTCTAGCACAATATGAAACATGGTGTACACCACGAGGGAAAAAATCTCTCATGAAACCACGTGGAGCCTCAAAATCAGGATAAGAGTGAAAAGCAGACTCATGTATACCTAAAGATGGGTAATTCATGTCCTGAAAGTTCATCGCAAAAGAACGTCGTTCATCCTTGATACGACGAAAGCAAAACCCAACCAAGTGACCCACCCAATGTGAGAAACCAACGGTGGTTTTGGTCTGGATGATGAGTGATTGAAAAGGATGAGCGTCTAAGTGGTTGAGTGGTTGAGAGTGAGTTTAGTGCATCGAGGATTTCGATGTGGAATGAAGGTTTGGCTGCCGAGGGGTTCGGTAGTGCATCGTGTTCTTATTTTGGCTTGTCTTGTTTATGCAGGGAGGAGATGCTGACCGATTGTCAACGGCAGGTGATCGAGGGTCGAGCGGGGAGCTTGATGCCGGAGGATCTGGGAGGTCGGGCAAAGTTGGAGAAGATCTCAAGAGTGCACGAAGAAACGGAGCGAGACTTGGATGGACGGCTGACTATGACAGCGTGTCGACTGGGTTTGCGAGAGGGAGGCTAGGACAAGCATTCGTGTGGCTTGAGGGGATCAAGAGCAAAAGTGGCTTGCTGGCGCTCGGAGTCACGAAGCGGTGTCACGAGTCGAAGGGCTGAGAGGCTTTGTCGGTTTTTGCTGAAAACCGTCGAAACGTTTATTGTTTTTGTTAATTCAATAAATAGGTGTCTAGTTTTAGTTTAAATTTTCAGTTTAGTAGTGTAACCTCTTGGTATAATTTTTGGAGTGGTTCTACTCTGAAATTATATTAAAAGGAGAGTCAATTTGTAATTTTACTTTTAGTTTTTATAGGGTAACTTTCAGAATTGTTAAATCTGAAATTACTAAGGGTCTATGTGTCAATTGGGTGCTTCTAGAATAGTAGTTGGTAGGATATTATCCCCCCATGTTGGCTGAACCATTTGAGCACTTTAGAGACAAAATTTACAATGAAATGAGATGAGAAAACTTGAGTTTCCATCAGCTTTGGACGAGGAACAGGATTTTCAGCAAATTTCGGATCAGCTACAGTGCAGCGATTGTGTTCTGTAAGTTTTCCAGCGCAGGGTCTTTTTGTGGTTAAATTCGATTTTGTGCTGCGTTTTCTGGAGAATCCAGTGCAGAACTTGTGTGATATGTCCAAGTTACTTTTGTTGTGCATGAATTGAATGATCCTTTTTTTTTGAAAGTTTCAAAAAATATCTGTGATTTCTTAGTATTTATTTTGCTGATCAAAGTAGGTATCACAGTGCTGAAATAATTTTCTGGAACTGTTTTCTGTTTTGATATTGCACTTCACTTGTTTGATGAAATGTTTCATCAAGTGTTCATTATGTTTTTTGCTGATCATTGTAGTGTTTCTTGAGTGATTTCATGGTAGAAGGATGAACAAATTTTTGATATGAGGATCGAGTTCTTTTTACTGTGATTCAACTAACAATAATTTTGAGGATCTTGTCCCGAGTTTGTTTTTATGCTGGCTGAACAGAATAATACATCAGAACTTTCTAGCAATTGTGAGAGAACAAAAATTTGGCAATGATTTCACCAGAAATTTTCTCCTGCGATGAACATCTGATCGTGAACAGCAAACAACAGATTTCATCTTCAAGCTGCTCAAGTTTTCAAGTGCCTAACTCTGTGAGTTGATCATTGAATTTTCTGGAAATTTTCTGATGATATGAAATGTTTATTTGTGAAATAATCTATGAATATACTGAACACATATAACAAATAGGTTTGATCCTTAAATCTGCTTAGGTTTCTTATGAATTGCATGACTTAGCTACTGCTGAATTGAACTTTCTGTTTATCTAGTTTCTGTAGTGTGATTCTGTTGCATCTATATGATTGAGTGTATATGTTTGAATTAGATCTCTCTCTTGTTATGAAATAAACTCTTGTGAAGGTAATTCAGAGCTCTGTTTTCAGGAAACATCTCTGCATCTGACCTGTTTCAAATCTGAAATCTGAATAGTGCTAGTGCTTGTGATTTGTTGATACTGAATGTGTGTGTTGAGTCTGAAATGATTCTCTGAATTTTGCTATGTATAAGAGTACATGGTATGTGATCAATAGTTTGAACTAATGATCAATGATCTGATTCAAGGTTGCTTGATCAATTCATTCCTGCTCTAGAAATCTGTCCTGAGACTGTTTTGATTAATTTGAGTTGTAAGTAGTGTATGATTTAGTTCTTTCTGAATTAATGTTTTACACCCTTGGATGAATCTACCACTTTGTTAACTCTTTCCAAATCATTTTTGAACCAAACATATACTGTTTTCGGATTCTTGTAGCTTGCTTCATTATCTGAATTCAATAGTTTTGATTGGTTTATGAATCAATTTCTTTACATCTTTTGAGTACTTGTTTTGAAATTTTATTCTAAAACTGTATTTCAGTTCACAATCCTGAATTAGTTCTGCTGATTGATATCCAGCGAGATTC
This sequence comes from Zizania palustris, assembly GCA_019279435.1. Classification (NCBI taxonomy): domain Eukaryota; kingdom Viridiplantae; phylum Streptophyta; class Magnoliopsida; order Poales; family Poaceae; genus Zizania; species Zizania palustris. The sequence continues at coordinate 95,740,779 of JAAALK010000082.1, read as the reverse complement.
AATTTGTAACTGATTTGATATTGCATTATATTACATCCAGTGTTGGTGATTTGATCCTGTGAACTCTGGACTAGTGTAATCAGATTCAGTTGAGTACTTATTTTTCAGAACCAGTTTTAATTTTCAAACGTTATTCTGTTTAGAATTTTCAATCTATTTGCTTGAGTTGCTTTATGTGAAGAGGGTGTTCTGTCTGAATCTGCTATCCTGGATGATTGTCGGATTCTGTACAGTATAGCAGTCTTGAGTGCTTTTTAGTTGTTCTGAAATTGATGTATAACATATTGAAAATCCTATTTTCAGCAAAAGTGACAAGTTCTGTTTAGTGAATTCTAAAATCAAACTTTCACTGGTTTTGAAGTATACAATTTGTTTTCAAAACATGAATGCTGAATGTTATTGAAAATTGGTATTACTATTCATCGTCTGACAAATTTCAGAAGTACATGTATTACATTTGAGATTGAATTGAAACAAGGTGATTCAATACTACAAACTTGATTTGATCTTGTGTGTGAGTGGTTTTGTATTTGTTGATTAAAAAATCTTGAAACAAAGCTGTTTTGGGTTTTTGAATCTAGTTGAGCTCATTTTTGTACTGATTGGATTAAAACTTGAAATTGTGTTTTAGAGGTGCGTTGGGTGATTTGATTAGGCTATCACGATCGCAAGAAAGTGTTGATGCGCCTATTCACCCTCTCTAGTCGCCATTCCGATCCCACACGATGACAATATGAGCAGTGATACACTCTCTTGGGTGTGTTAGCATGGGTCTCAGGCGCAAATCTCACAATCTTCTTGGGTTTTTGCTGGGGAGGTTCATCTGGTGGAGTTAAAGCTTTCTTTACAAGTTGAGTAGGATTCTTGGCTTTTTGATTGGTGTCTAACTGGGCTCTCTCTTTCTCAAAGGTAGTGGGAGGAGTGAACATAGTTTTGCTCGAAGTGTTTGGAGTAGTTCTCTCATAGCACAACCTGAGAGCTAACCTTGCCCTGTCAGCACACAATTTAGTTTTAACCAAAAGAAAATCCATCCTACCCTTTCCTTCAGTGCATTTCTCAACCACAGGGAGAAGATAATCATTTTCACATTTTAATTTTTCGACTTGCGCTCTAGCAAAGCTGAGTTGGACCGTAAGGGTGATGCAGGTGGGACACGCCAACTGCACATCCTTAGAACACTCAGCACTCTCCAATCTAGCCTTAAGTTCATCAACATGCCTATCTCTCAAATTAATGATTTCAATAAGTAAAGGACAATTCATGCATTCGTTGATGACCGTAGGACTAGACTCCACCACTATTGGGGGAGATAATCCCGATGATAGTTGGAAGCGCGAAGAGCAGTACGGATCGGGAAGGAGGCCACGTCCGGAAGACCCAAAGCCCTGAACCGAAGGTACCTGTGGGCCTCCGGACGGGGAGGCCTAAAGTTCTCCGGGAGCTCCGAAGCGTGCCGAAGGGACTCTTGGGGGAAGCGCCCGGCTGGACGACGGAGGCCAGCCTTCGGGAGGTCCGAAGGCTCTGGGGCGCAACCGTACGTGGGAAAGATCTGGTCAAGGCAGCCCGGGGACAGGATCGCGGTCGCCTGCGCTGTGTCGGGCGGCCGTTTCAGCGCCCGACACGGTTGATACGCTGTCAGAATCGCACCTTCCTGCCTGTACTATGTAACAGCTATTCTTGTCTGTACCACAGGGTTGTGTCAGACCGAGTAGTGGTTGAGGGTTTTGGAGGCACTCGACCCTCTAGGGGCGGGCCGCCCTATAAATACCTCCCCACTACAGCTGTAATAAACACACGATCCGAGAATACAATCTGGGCACTACATTCTATTACTCTCATCCACCAAGAAAACCTGCTGGTTCGATCCGTCGTCCCAACAGTTGGCACCGTCCGTGGGGATCCTAGTTCGAGAAGCTAGCGTCCTCTACATCCATTCACAGAGATATGTCAGGTCGGAAGGGCGCGAGCATGGTTCCTTTGCGGCGGTCAGCCCGCACCGCCGGCGCTAAGCCTGCGCCAGTCGCCACTCCAGATCCACCGGCCGTCGCGTCTGTCGAAGTGCCTTCCACGGAGCTGACCCAGGCCCCTTGGGGGACGTCGGAGGCTCGAGGTCCCGCTGGCTATGCGGAGCCGACCTCCGTCAACCCCACGGGGCCCCAGGAGGGGCCTTTTGAGGTGCACCCTCCAAGCAGGCCTCCGGCAGTGGCCCTCCGGACCGACTATGTCCGCTCACAAGATCCGGAGACCGCTTTCGGAGGAAGCGAGAGCCAGGCTGACACCCTGGTAGCTGAGAATGCCAGGTTAAAGGTGGAGCTGGCTCAATGGCACCAGGAGGCGTCACTTCGCCCTTCGGAGCCCTCCCGCGCCATGGGGGTTGCAGCCATGGCCTTGAGCGACCATGAAGATCAAGTGGAAGAAGAGAACGTGTCATATGACGAGGAGTCTCCCCTGCACCCCGACCTCCAGAGGGTGCGTTTCGACTCGAAGTTTCGTGCCGCCAAGCTTCCAAAGTACTCCGGGTACTCCGACCCTAGAGAATTCACCCGCTCGTACGCTCTGGCGATAGAAGCGTGCGGGGAAGCCGCGACACCATGGCCAGGTGCTTCCCTCTGGCGCTCGAAGGGATCGCTCTCCGATGGTTCTGGTCGCTGCGGCACGGAACCATCCGTTCGTGGGACCAGCTGAAGAAGAAGTTCGTCAACAACTTACGGTCAACCGTAGTCCTTTGCACGGTCAACGGAGATTGGCGGGAGCCCATTTTACGAGCACTCAGTGGCTATATGGATGACCGACCCAGTCCGGATCAGGTGCGGCTTCAGCTCCACGCCAGGTCTTTTCAAGTCATCGATGGCGTCCTGTACAAGTCAGGGGTATGTTCACCGCTTCTTCGATGCATCTCTCGCTCAGACGGGATAACAATGCTCCGAGAAATCCATGAGGGCCTGTGTGGCAGTGACCTAGCCCTTCGAGCACTCACCGGGAAGACCCTCCGGCAAGGCGTGTACTGGCCCACAGTCGTCACCAACGCTGAAGATCTAGTACGTACCTGCCAAGGGTGCCAATGGATGGGGCGACGGAGCCATAGGCCCCCGGTCAGCCTACAGCTCATTACGCCTGTATGGCCTCTAGATCGCTGGGGGATGGACCTCATTGGGCCATTCCCTTGAGCAAGAGGCAACCTGCGCTTCGCCGTCATCGCCATCGAGTATTTCTCCAAGTGGGTCGAAGCTGAACCATTGACTTCCATTACCTCTCGAAGCGTCCAGAAATTATTTTGGCAGAATATTATTTGCCGCTTCGGAGTGCCCAAGCAACTCATGCTAGACAATGGCACTCAGTTCGATGTCGGGGCCTTCAAAGCATTCTGCGAAGAATTGGGAGTCCAGCTATGCTTTGCGGCGGTTCGGCATCCCCAGTCAAACGGGGCTGTCGAGAGGGCTAATGGGCATATTCTCTCCGGCCTCAATAAATGCATCGTGGGTTTAGCCAAGGGATTGTGGCCTGAAGAGCTACCAAAGATCCTGTGGTCCATTCGGACCACCCCTTCCCGAGCTACCGGGTTCACCCCGTTCCGGCTTCTATTTGGTGACGGAGCAATGACCCCGACGGAGCTTCGAGCTGGTTCACTGCGAGTCACGACACCCGAGACCGATCAAGAGCGCGTCGTCTCCCTTGACCTTATGGAGGAAACTAGGCTCTGAGCCATCGCCAACCTTTCGTAGTACCAGAAGCAAACGAAGGCTTGGTATGACCCCAAGGTCAAGCGCAGCGAGTTCCAGCCAGGGCACCTTGTCCTGCGCGTGGTGGCCGCTCCGACGAAGCTAGGCAACAAGTGGGAGGGCCCGTACATCGTGACCGGCTCCGGGCGGCCAGGATCCTACCGTCTAGCTACCTTGGAAGGCGAGGACCTGAAGCACACTTGGCACGCGAAGCCCTTGAAGCGCTATTTTGCATAATTTCTTAAGTGTCTTCCGATGCTGGCCGATGCCGGCTACTGTTGTATCCAATCTTCAATTCAATAACAATATTAGGTGAACGTTTCCAACCAAAGTGGACACACTGCGGTATCGAAGCATAGTTTCACCAAGTAATACGGGTTCCGAGCTCCGGCTCGATGCACCCCCTGCTTGGGTTCCGAGCTCCGGCTCGACGCACCCCCTGCTCGGGTTCCGAGCTCCGGCTCGACGCACCCCCTGCTCGGGTTCCGAGCTCCGGCTCGATGCACCCCCTACTCGGGTTCCGAGCTCCGGCTTGACGCACCCCCTACTCGGTTTCCGAGCTCTGGCTCGACGCACCCCTAGTTCTTCTACCTTCCTTTATGCTGTTCGCGCCCAGTCGACAAGTCGTCTACCCGCAAAGGAGGGGGGAAGGGGCAGAGAAGAAAGGTTTCAATTATTTACATCATCAATAAAGCGTGCAACGTACAACGTCTGTTGTGAAATTAAAGCGAAGGGTAAGGTTAGGAGAAGTTTTCATCCAAGCCGAGCAGGAACCGGAAGCCTTTTCGGTCCGAAGAGTCACCCGGGCCGGAGCCCACCCCCGTCGGGGGCTCCGTCGCTATGCGGTTAGACTTCTCCTTCCTTGTCTGCCTCTTCTCTTCTTTCCTTTGGGCCCGGAAGGCTTTTTGGTCTTCCTGCTGTTGGGCCCAACTGCGCAAATACTCGCCCCTGGGCTGTGTTTCGTTCGGATCGACCTCCACGTCGGACCAATTCACCGGTTCGGGCGATGAAGACGGAGCCCGAGGCTCTCTCTCTTATTCCTTAATTGAGCTTAGAACCTCCTGAAGAATCTTGGGGTCTGCATGTCCGTCGCCATCCTGGGGGATGACAAAACGTGCGGGCCATCTGGCGCTGCAGGAAGCGGGGGTCCACCGTTCCACTGGGGCGCTTCTCTCCGCCATGACTAGAAGAAGCGAGATGAGGAGGCGAGAGCTCAAGAGCAAGTGTTCACTCGTCGAGATTGCAGCTAAGGGCCTAAGCGAGTGAGCAAGAGAGGGCTCAGTTAGTGATTCAGGGGCTATTTATGCGAGAAGACGGCTGTTGTCCTGGCTCTTTAGCACCACGTCGGTCCGCCTTCCATCGCTCGATGCACGTGCACCGGCCACGCAGCACCCGCATTTAAGGCCTTGCTGGCTCGCCTTTGAGCGCGCCCATCTCCGACGGTCTGCCTCCCCCGCGTCGCCTGTGTGCCCAGTGCATTGACTGCATTAAGTGACACGCTAGTCCGACTTCTCGTGCGCTGCAGTCTAGCAGTCAAAGCCGCGCGAGTATCGAGAACGGTTGGTCAAAGCCCTTCCCTTCGCAAGGGCGCAAAGCGACTAGTTCTCCGAAGGCACTCCGAAGTCGGCTCTCGACCTCCGGGCTTCAGAACATTTCCAAGGACCTGGAACACCTTCGGAGCAATCGGACGGGGGCATTTCGTAGCAAAGACCTGGGATCTCTATGTGAGTTGATTTCTTATAAAGCTATCAGAATTATCATGTGCGCTTCCACCCTCTCTCCCGTGCAGGACTCTTAAGAGGAAAGAAGTGAGGGGCTATTGTTGGGGGAGATAATCCCGATGATAGTTGGAAGCGCGGAGAGCAGTACGGATCAGGAAGGAGACCACGTCCGGAAGACCCAAAGCCCTGAACCGATGGTACTTGTGGGCCTCCGGACGGGGAGGCCTAAAGGTCTCCGGGAGCTCCGAAGCGTGCCGAAGGGACTGTTGGGGGAAGCGCCCGGCTGGACGTCGGAGGCCAGTCTTCGGGAGGTCCGAAGGCTCCGTGGCGCAACCGTATGTGGGAAAGATCTGGTCAAGGCAGCCCGTGGACAGGATCGCGATCGCCTACGCCGTGTCAGGTGGCCGTTGCAGCGCCCAACATGGTTGATACGCTGTCAGAATCGCACCTTCCTGCCTGTACTATGTAACAGCTATTCTTGTATGTACCATAGGGCTATGTTAGACCGAGTAGCGGTTGAGGGTTTTGGAGGCACTCGACCCTTCAGGGGCGGGCCGCCCTATAAATACCTCCCCACTATAGTTGTAATAAACACACGATCCGAGAATACAATCTGGGCACTACATTCTATTACTCTCATCCACCAAGAAAACCTGCTGGTTCGATCCGTCGTCCCAACAACCACCGAAAGCTGCTTTTCAGTCAATTCAAATTTTTCAACAGTTTGTGCATGTGTAAAAGACAAATGAGCAGGTTCATTCATGACACTAATACATGACTCACATTCAGCATCATCAGACTTAGATTTCAAAATAGTAAGTTCAGTAGAATTTTTTTCAAGTCTGAATTTTAGTTCTTTTCGTTCTTTAACAACAAGTTTAAAGTAATCTATCCCGAGAGCAGACAGCATCACACCATTCATCATTTTGAACAAGAAGTTGATCATGAGATAGATGTACCTCAGAAGTGTCGAGCTCATTGTTGCTATCGTTGTTGTCGATCATGAAGCATAAGCCGGTGAGGTCCGTTGTCTTCTTCTCCTTCTTCTCCTTCTTCTCCATCTTGGGAGGCTCCTCTTCCTTTGAGCTTGGCTCCTCGCTAAGGGTGGCCACAAAAACTCTGGCTACTCGTTTAGCCACTTTTTCGCGTTTCCCTTTGAAGTAATGTTTCTTGTTCCACTTTTGGTGCTTGTGCTCATTTTCATTTTTCAATTTTAATTTAGGGCAATTTGCTTTTATATGAGAAAGATCTCCACTGTTGGAACGACGGATCGAACCAGCAGGTTTTCTTAGTGGATGGAAGTAATGAAATGTTGTGTGCTCTGTATTCTCGGATCGTGTGTATTACAACTACACTTGGGGGGTATTTATAGGGTGGCCCGCTCTGAAGGGTCGGGTTCCTGCAACCCCAACTGCCACTCGGTCTGACATCGGTCAGTGGTACAGACAAAACAAACACTTCATAGTATAGACAAGCGTTACATAGTACAGACAAGAAGGTGTGATCTGGCGGCGTGTCGGCCATGTCGGGCGCTGCAAAGTCCGCCCGACACGGCGCAGGCGATCACAATCTTGTCCCCCTACGGTCTTGACTGGTCTTATTAACGTCTGGCCTCCTTCCAGAGCCTCAACTCGACCCGAAGGGTGGCCTCCGGCACCTGGCTGATCACTCTTCCTCCGAAGACCCCCTCCTCCTCTGGCGCGTCTCAGGGCCTCTGAAGGCCTCCGGCTCCTTCGCTTGGAGGTTTAAGTACCTCCGGCGCTGGGCTTCGGGCCTCCTGGTTGTGGTCTTCCTTCGGGGTCGTACGGACCTCCGTGCTCCCCTGCTATCATCGGGATTATCTCCCCCAATAGTAGCCCCTCGCTTCTTTCCTCTTCGAGAGTCCTGCGTAAGAGAGGGTGGAAGCGCACATGATAATTCCGATAACCTTTATAAGAAATCGACTTACATAAAGACGCTGAATCTCGCTGCGAGGCGGCCTAGACTGGCCGTTCTGGAGACGCTTGGGAGCCTCGAGGTGCCCTAGGGTCCGGAGGCCGAGGGCTGCCTTCGGAGCGCCCCCGACCGGCTATTCGCTCTTCGCTCCTTCGGAGGAACAGGCCTGACCGTTCGCCGGACGCCGGCGCGGCTTGGACCGTCGGGTTCCCTTACCCGAGGAGATGAGTTAGCGCATCACTGGACACAGTAAATGCGGCGAGCGCGTGGGCGGCGCAAAGAAGGTGGACTGTCGGAGACTGGCGCGTGCAAAGCACCGGTAGTATTAAATGCGGGCGTCGCGTGACCATCGCGCGCACACGTTTGAACGGCGGAAGGTGGACCGGCGACCGCCCCCGTGCTTAAATAGCCACGGCTAGGCCAGCCATTCCCTTTCCTGCTCGCTCCAAACCCTCAACTTCACTCTTGACGGCGAACGCTTGCTCTTGCGCCCCTGCCTTCTCCTTGTTTCTTCTTGCCATGGAGAAAGAGAGTGCTCTGTAGGACCGAAAGTAGCGACCAGAGGGGGGGTGAATGGGCGCCTTAAAAATTCTTTCGAATCAATGGCCTGTTCCCAATACCCAACGCACCTCAAAAAAAATTATGCAGCAGAAAATAAACAGAAGGCCTAAGTCTAAAGGTTTCTAACCTAGAAGCAACTGATGATAAACAGGGTAAAACCAAAGTGGTGCAACTAGGCAGATGAACAATTTGTAATAGACCTAAACTTCTCAAAGAAATGATCTAAGTATGTATAAAATGAAAAGAGAAGTTACTGTCCAATTTTGTCTCCTGTTCGGAACTTGGCGAAGCCCCCTTCGCACGACGAGGTCTGCTTCGGAGGTTGGTGTCGGAGTCTGTCCGAAATGCCGAAGGTGTCACTGTCTAGCCTAGTTCGAAGTGGTAAGAAGCGAAGTGTACTTCGGAGCGAAGTAAAACAGTGCCGGAGCTTGGTTCGAAGTGTGTACTTCGAAGACAGGACTTCGAACACAGCTTCGAACCAAGAGCTTCGGAGCAAAGTGACAAAGTCGTAGCCTGCTTCGAAATGAGGACTTCGAAGACAAAACTTCGAACACACTTTGAACCAAGAGCTTCGAAGCACAACCTTCGAACAGAAAAACTTCGAACACAACACACAAACAGACAACCTTCGAACAAAGAAGCAAAATCTATCACACGATAGAAAACCAAGTCCGAAGCTTGCACTCTATCTTCGAACAGGGAAAGCTTCGGAAGGAGAATCGAAGGCTGACACGCCACAAAGAAATCCAAGCGAAGTTTATCAGAAAAGACAAACTTCGAACCCAAACTTCGAAACCTAACAAAGTGTGCACTTCGAACAGATAGATTCGTAGTATGCTTGTTCGAAGTATGCGACGCTGTCCAAACAGGAAGATCTTCGAAGCTAGCAACTCAGACCCAAAAATCGAAGTTCGCAGACTTGAACAATAGCTTTGAAAATGTTAGATCGAAGCCTGCCTCACGGAGCTGAGGGGCTTCGAACAGAGAAAAATGACTTCGCAGAAACAGTCACAAAGGCGTTTACTCCATACTGCTTCGATCAAAAAGGCAGTACAGTAGAAGGTAAAAAGCTGGCAGCAAGTACTGTAGCTACAGTAGAAGTACTACTTGCAACAGCAAGAACTAGTACTCAGTTCGTGAAGAATAGAAGCAACAGAAGAAGCCTCTCCTCAAGAAATAAATTCACCAGCTCGTAGCTGAAGCAATAACTCTCCAAACCAAACAAAATGCAACCAATAAATTCACCAGGGACCAAGGATTAAATGCATCCAAGAGATTAGAGCCAAAATAACTCACGAACAGAGAGGGGCAAGTCCTGGCGGCGCACACAGGAGACAGAAAACGGGAGACAAAGTGACCCAAGGGGTGGATTTGATTTCAGCACAAAAGGGTGGTCCAAACCCTAGGGATTGGGGTCCTATTTATAGGCAGCCCAACACTAGGAATATTCTACCAGCCCCTTAGGGTTTTTACAGACTCAAAAATAAAGGAAAAGACTCTACTGCCCTTAGGAATTTTTTACAGACACAACTGACTGACTGTGGGCCTAGAGTTACAGATGACTTATCCGGAAGCTAAGTTTTCGTAGCAACTACGGCTTCTCTTCTGGACAGTCGGATACAGAATCAATGGTTGTCAGTTTTACGCCGAAACTGACAAAGCCTCCACCGGCTTTGCACCAGGTACCCGGATTGGGCCGGCCCGACTCCGCAGCTCTCTCAGCCCGGCAATCGCTCACCGCCCGTGTACCTGAGTCAGTCCTGGTCAACAGCCCAGTGGGTCTTCTACTGCTTCTGGCCCATGCACCCGTATTGGGCCAGCCCGACTTCGCAGCCTCCTCTACCCGACAGTCGCTCGCTGCCCGTGTACCTGAGTCACACGCGGCCCATGAAACAGCAGATCTCTTCTTCTTCTGTCCTTATTGACTATCGTTGACAATGACTCATCACTTCTGGAGCCATGAGGCCCACGCTATTCAGCATGGCTCCTCAATCTCCTGCCACGGCGGTAGATCCCCGGTTCCTGCAGCGCCAAATGGCGGTGGCGGCGGTCGGCCGCGACGGCGACCGCTTCTGGTCCAGCCGAGGTGCGCGACTCATGGGAGCTCCGTCCCACCTCGGAGCGGTTCAAGGAGCAAACCCTGGAGCTTGGGCCATCGACATGCACGGACGCGTCCATTGAGCAGGCAACTAGGGGCCACCTTGGCCCCGACTCGCCGGCCAGAAAGCCGGGCCCAGAGCCGGTTCCAGAGCCACGAGAAGGGGAGGTCGTCATCTTCGAGGCCTTCTTCGACGTGGGGCTAGGGTTCCCCGCTTCAGAGCTTCTAGCTGGAGTGTTGGACGCCTTCCACTTGGAGCTCCCGCAACTGTCTCCGAACGCCGTGGCCCGCCTCGCCATCTTCGAGTGGGCCATGCACGCCGAGGGCTGCGAAGGGAGGGCGGAGGTCTTCGCGCGAATGCACGAAGCCCTTTGCCAGCCGAAGAAGAAAGACGGCCGGGTATTAGCCTTCGGGAGCATCAACCTCCAGCTTCGGAGGAAGTACGCAGACTCCTTCCCGACGAAGGCCATCAACGAGCGGTGGTACTACAAGTAGGTGAACCGCTGGTTATACGTCCACGTGGGGCTCGACTCCTGGCTCGCCGGGCCCCCGCGCCATATCTGGTTCCGGAGGGAGGCGCGCATCGAGGGCAGCGCCGGCTCGGTCTCCGCGAGGATCCAGCTCCTCCGAACCGTCGCCCGCCGGATGAGTATGCGGGACCTGACGGAGGAGTTCGTGGCCCTCGAGATCCCACCACTAAAGGAGGAGTGGCCGGCGTCGCTTCGGAGCAGCCGAGATGAGTCGATCTTGACGGAACTCTCCCGCCAGCTCGGTAAGTGTTGAGAGAAAATATTCCATCTTCGGGGTTATTGCAGTAACAGGACAAAGGCTGGTGATTAAGTCAAAGATTTCCAGCATGTATCTCTGGGGATGCATTGAATCAAGTTCGAAGTATGATAACGGACTCTAGTTCGGAGTATATCTTCGAACTTGGACTCTTCCGAGAGTTTCTTTGCCAGCTAAGATGGAAGACTTATCTTCTTTCTCATTAGATTAGTCTTTTATCATTTTATCCCTATTAAGGGTACCGAATAGTTTCCACTATGTAGGTTGTAATAGAGGGGTAAAAAGGTCTTTTCCTTAATGTTTGAGCCTATAAATACCCCCCGTTTTACCCTGTAATACAGACCGAATACAAGTTATTCAATACACACTTTCGAACTATTTTAAGCTATTATCCTTTCGAAGGCTTGGAATAGTTTACTTCGCAAACACTTCGTTTGTTAGTTTCTAATCTTCAGAAACCTGTTAGCGTAATCTTTTACGCCAACAGTTGGCGCCGACCGTGGGGAACCTAGTCCAAAAAACTTTGTTCTCTACCAAGTTCTCAAACCATGCCTCCTAAGCGGAGTGCAGGTGGTAATCCTGTTCGGAGGTCCCCTCGGACCTCCGGAGCAAGATCCTCAGACACAGTTGAGGTCGGAGGACCTTCGACGTTTCCTCCACCTCAAACTCTGGAAGGGATTCCCCTTCCTCGAGCATACAGAGTGCCTCCGCCGAGTCCATCTATACTTCGGCCAGCCGGAGTCCCTCTTCCACCTCAAGTTCCACTTCGAACCGATCCCTATAGTTCTCAAGACCTGGAAGATCCTTCCGGAGGAGATGAAGACAGTCTTGGTGATATGGCCGCTCAAATGGCCAGTCTCCAAGCTGAAGTAGCAAGGTGGCGGCAAGAAGCCGCGAATAGACTTCGTTCTCAACCCACCCCAACCATTCCCGAAGTGCCCGAAGACGACGAGCTTATTTATCCCGAAGCCCCGGAGAACGCTTCCTTCGACACCGAGTCTCCGCTGCATCCTGAGTTGCAGAAAGTACGCTTCGACCCTAAGTTCAAAACTTCGAAGCTTTGCAAGTATGCCGGAGATGAAGATCCTGGAGAATTCGTCCGTTCTTATGCTTTAGCAATTGAAGCCAGTGGAGGAGTGTGGGACACTATGGCAAAATGTTTCCCCCTAGCTCTTCAAGGAGTGGCATTGCGGTGGTTCTGGTCTCTGAAGCCAGGATCAATCAGTTCATGGGGGCAGTTGAAGAAGAAGTTCGTAAGTAACTTTCAGGGTACCTTCGTACCCCCTATGTCAACAGGAAGTCTTTTCCAGGTGAAGCAGCTCCCTGGGGAGACCTTAAGACAGTATTTCAAGCGCTTCGCTCATACGAAGTCGCAAATTCGAGGGTTAACTACGTCTTCAGTAGTTGACGCAGCTCGAGAGGGAGTTATTCATCCAGGCCTCCTTGATAAACTTCACCGGAAAAGCATATCTTATGTTTCTCAGTTGATGTCTTATTTCGAAGAGTATGCAAGGTCAAAAGAAGGATGGCTTCGGAGAACTGCTGCAACCCCGTCGATATTGCAAGAAGTTAAATTGGAAGTGAAAACTTCAGCACAGCCGCAAGGGCCTAGCTTCGAAGTCCAGCATGACAGGCGTAGGGGGCAAAAGCATCCTCGTTCAGAAGTTCTGAACATTGCACCCCCGCAGAAGTTTGCCCAAAGAGCTCCGCAATCTTCAGGAAGCAAGACCAGCGGTTGGAGGCCGCCAAGGAAACCGGCTGGCAAAGGCCAGACCTTTTTCTGTTGTATCCATGGTGAAAACCGGAGTCACACAACTGATGCGTGCAAGGCTATACTTGCTTTGAGAGGAGAGTATTTGGAAAGAACTTCAGGTCGAGGCACTACTAACCGAGTTCCAGCTGAAGTGCATCCGGAGCCTGTCCAGGCTGTGGCACGGATAGAGAACTTCGATTCGGCAAGGCACCCTCCGGTGGTCAATATTATGCCACCTCCGAAGCAAGAAGAGGGGCAAGATCAAGGAAAAAGAGTAGTCCTCCCCATCTCCGGAGGAGGGACCCTCGGAAGTATGTCAAAGAGGCAGAGAAGAGAATATGTCAGAGAAGTGGGCCATATTGGAACCTCTTCATCTGCAGCTGCTATGCCCGAATGGTCCCATGTGCCAATATCTTTTTCCGCAGATGATGCAGCTGGTGTTAAATTCCCACATGCAGACCCACTTGTCATCACTGCTGACATAGCAGGAACTGAGGTTCGGAGAGTGCTAATTGACGGAGGGAGTTCGGTGGATATTATTTTTGTCCAAGCTTTTGATCAACTCTGCATCTCCAGAAAGCATCTTCTCCCAGCAGCCCGTCCGTTGCAAGGATTTGCAGGACCCCCTCTTGATGCCCTCGGCCAAATTGGCATGGAAGTTACTTTCGGAGAGGGGCCACTAGCCAGGACAGAGGAAGTGATCTTCGATGTTGTGGATGCTCCATATGCATACAATGTCATTTTCGGAAGAGGCATGTTAAATCAATTCGGAGCTGTGGCGCATCATAATTACTTATGTATGAAGATGCCCACACAAGCGGGAGTGCTCACTGTTTTCGGAGATCAGGCCATTGCGCGAAGAGCGGAGTATGGTCATGGCCCTCCTCTTGACCCGAGACAGGTGAACAGTGTGCAAGATAATTCGGAAAATTTTTCTGCTCCTAGCGAATCTTCGAAGAAATCCTTCCCAAGACCAAGTCCCGAAGGAGAGATTACAACGAAGGTTATTGTCAAAGATGGCAAGGAATATTCATTTCAATTTGGTAAAGACTTGCCTCCAGAAGTTGTACCTCCTTAGAGAAAGTAGTTGAGGAGAATTTAGAGGTCTTTGCTTGGTCTGATGAAGACATCACTGGAGCCAGTCGGGACATTATTGAACACAGTCTACTTGTGAACCCGAAGGCTCGGCCTGTTCGGCAAGGACTCCGGAAGTTGTCTATGGAGAGAGCTATCCTTGCTAAAGACGAAGTTGAAAAGTTGCTAAAGGCTGGGATTATCAGAGAAGTGGCTCATACGAAGTGGTTAGCCAACCCAGTCTTCGTTAGGAAGAAATCTTCTGGGAAGTGGCGCATGTGTATTGATTTTACATCCTTGAATAAAGCATGCCCTCGCGACCCCTACCCCATGCCCCGAATTGATCAATTGGTCGACTCCACTGCCGGTTCGGAGTTATTAAGCTTCCTCGACGCGTACTCCGGCTGTCATCAAATCTGGTTAAAGCGCGAAGATGAAATCAAGACAAGCTTCGTAACTCCTTCAGGAGTCTTTTGTTATGTAAGAATGCCCTTTGGCTTAAGAAACACCGGGGCTACTTTTTCGAGGTTAATTTCTAAGGCTCTAGGTCATTAATTAGGTCGTAATGTAGAGGCCTATATGGATGATATTGTAATCAAGAGTGCTTTAAAGCACCAACATAGCCTAGACTTAGCAGAAACATTCAATAGCCTTCGGGCATGTGGGATCCGTCTCAACCCCGAAAAATGTATCTTCGCGGCACAGGCTGGAAAATTGTTAGGGTATCTAGTTTCAAGCAGAGGGATCGAAGCTAGCCCCACTCAGATAACTGCGTTGCAGAAAATGGCTCCCCCGGAGAATTTAAAGCAAGTGCAAAAGCTGACCGGTCGTCTTGTAGCACTTAGCAGATTCCTGGCAAGGTCTGCGGAGAGAAGTTTGCCCATTTTCAAAGCATTGAAACGGTCCGAAGATTTTGCATGGACACCGGAGTGTCAAAAGAGCTTCAAAGATTTTAAAAATTATCTCAGCAACCTTGCTACACTCACGGTGCCTGTTGCGGACGAAACCCTACTCCTCTACCTTGCAGCTACTGGCTCTGTTGTTAGTGCAGTCCTTGTCAGAGAGGTTGATTTCAACGGGAAGTTGGTACATAATCTAGTTTATTTTGTGTCCGAAGCATTGTCCGGGGCAAAAACAAGATATTCTGAGCTTGAGAAATTCACTTATGCTCTGATAATGGCTTCGAGAAAGCTAAGGCATTATTTCTTGGCACATAATGTAATCGTACCAACTTCGTATCCTTTGGGAGATATGCTCCAAAGTAAGGATTCCACTGGAAGAATTGGGAAGTGGGCTGTTGAGTTAGCACCCTTCGGCATATCTTTTGTGGCAAGAACAGCAATTAAGTCGCAAGTATTGGCGGACTTCGTGGCAGAGTGGACTCCCCCTGCAGCATGGGCTCCGGAGAAGCCAAGTGAAGGGATTTGGACTATTTACTCTGACGAAGCTTATCAAGCATCTGGAGCAGGTGTCGGAGCTGTGATAATTTCGCCTTCAGGGCAAAAGGCAATGTACTCCGCAAGACTCAACTTTAAGTTTACCAATAATACGGCGGAGTATGAGGGAATTTTGTTGGGACTTCGAAAGGCACGTGCTCTAGGGGCTACAAGAGTTGTTATTAAAACAGATTCTCAGATTGTAGTAGGGCACGTAGACAAGAGTTTCCAAGTTTGACACCCACAGCTTGCAAAGTACTTGGAAGAAATCTGAAAGATCAAAACAGCATTTAAAGGGATTTCCATTCGGAGTATACCTAGAGCAGAAAATATACAAGCTGACATCTTAGCAAAAGCTGCAGCCAGAGCTATGGACATACCCGAAGAAGCTTTTTATGAAGAACTCAGTATACCTTCGGTGCCACAAATTCCTGCTGCGGAAGTCCTCTGCATTCCAAGTACAGATTGGCGAAGTTCAATCATGGAACTGTTGCAAGGAGAAGCAAATATGTCCTAAGGGCCACAACTTTCGAGGTTAAAGCTTAGAACTCGGAATTATCAAATAATTAACGGTATTTTATACAAGGCCGGAGTATGTTCCCCTCTGCTCTGATGTATATCTCAAGCCGAAGGTCAAGAAATTCTTCGAGAAATTCATGAAGGACTTTGCGGTAGCCATCTGGCCCCTCGAGCTTTGGCAGGAAAAACACTTCGCCAGGGGCTTTATTGGCCTACAATAGTAGCTGATGCGGAGAGCTTGGTCCGCACTTGCCAAGGATGTCAGTGGATGGGACGAAGAAGTCATCGCCCACCAACAACTCTTCAAGTCATTGCCCCAGCATGGCCCATGGCCAGATGGGGTATGGACCTTATTGGTCCCTACCCAGCAGCAAAAGGAAATTTGAAGTTCGCAGTGGTAGCAATCGAATACTTTTCAAAGTGGGTCGAAGCAGAGCCCCTAACAGCTATCACTTCGAATAATGTTCAAAATTTTTTCTAGAAGAATATCATATGCCGGTTCGGAGTGCCTCGGCAGCTGACAGTGGATAATGGAACACAGTTTGATGCAGAACCTTTCAGGAAATTCTGTAAAGACCTAGGCATTCAACTATGTTTTGCTGCAGTAAGACATCCTCAATCTAATGGAGCTGTTGAAAGAGCCAATGGTAATATCTTGTCAGGGCTGAATCGAAGAATAGTAGGATTGGCAAAAGGATTGTGGACCGAAGAGCTCCCAAAGATCCTATGGTCCATCCAGACAACTCAGACAAGGTCTACCGGCTACACTCCTTTCAGACTATTATTCGGAGATGAAGCTATGACACCAACAGAGCTCAAAGGAGGATCACTTCGTAGCACCGAACCGGAAATAGGAGAAAGACAAGCTTCGCTGGATTTAACAGAGGAGACAAGACTTCGAGCTGTGGCAAATTTGTCAAAGTATCAGCAGCAGACGAAAACTTGGTTCGACCCGAAGGTCAAGATTAATGAACTTAGGCCGGGTCATCTCGTTTTGCGAAGTATCATAGCACCAGGAAAATTAGGAAATAAATGGGAAGGTCCAAACTTAATTGTCCGCTCAGGGCGTCCTGGTTCTTTTAAGTTAGCTAATTTGGAAGGTGAAGAGTTAGCGCATACATGGCATGCGGAGCACCTAAAACGATACTTCGCATAGGGGCTCCTTGTAATCATTTGTAAACACTTTCCGAATTAATAAAGCATATGGTTCAGATAATGCCTACCCCTCATAAACTTCCCACTTCCGAGTTGACCGAGAGGGAAGTGTCATTAATTTGAATCATATTTTCGGACTTCGGACCACTGGTCCGAAGTTTCCGATGTGGTGGGCTGACATAATCCGGAGTCCAAGCCACCGGCTTGTAGGCATCCGTAAAAGAGCCCGAGACCACACGATGCGGAGTCCAAGCCACCGGTTGGTAGACATTCGTAAAAAGAGTCCAAGGAGACCAAATGATGCGGAGTCCAAGCCACTAGCTTGTAGGCATCCGTAAAAAGAGTCCAAAGAGACCACTGTGAACTCCAAACTACTGGTTTGACAGAATTCACAAAAAGAGCCGAAGGAGGCCAAAACAAAACAGAGTTTGAGCCATGAGCTTCGAATGTCTGTTTAAAAAGTCCAAAGTGATAAATCATTTAGGACACTAAAGTGTCCGGAAAAGTTGTCCAAAGTGATTTCTTTCAAAACATAAGGTACTAAGTTACCAATCTTCAGACTCCAAATAGTCGAAGACATTTTATAAGATTTTAATCAATTTTTAAATTGCTGAGGGGCTCCGAACCCCCAAAATTGTACTCCTAAGTTTTTCTTTGCGCCTAACCATCTTGGAATATAGTTCGAAGTTGCTTACGCCCAAAGAGGGGCTAGTAAATAGGGAGACAATTTTAAATCGATATTTATTATTCGAACAAATATGATTACATCATGAAAAATTGGTATCTATACCAAGAAGGAATCGAAGACCCCTTCGATCTCTAGAGCTAAGGTTGGAACGACTAGTTCCAGAGCCGGGAGTTCTAACAACTTTGCGTTTAACTCTCCTACCTTCCTTCGAAGCTCTAAAGTCTTTCTATTCTTGTTGAAGCTCGGCCCAAGTTCGAAGTCATTCGGGACTTCTTTCCCAGCTTCCAAGTTCTTCAGGCTTTTTACCTTGAGCTTCATATTCGTCTTTGGACCATGCAATGTCTTCGGAAGATGAAGTTTCCAAGTTAACTTCTTTTTCGTCCACTTTAATATAAGACAGTATGTCTTTGCTTACTTCGGGCGTAATCGCACCGGAGCTATCCCGAGGAACTAAAAATCGAGGGCGCTTGTGAAGTTTTAAAATATCAAAGGTAGCCCATAATAGGCGGAGTTCGTCGTCAACGTCTAACACTTCGACATCTTCCATATGAGGCAAAGCCTAAAAACATGATAAGCAAATTTTCATTCATAAATGTACAAAAGCATAATGCTTTACATAGTCAAAGATCCTAAGATAATTCTAAACCTGCGGGTTTGGTGGAGGCTGGTTGCTCGAAGCTTGGGACCGAGCTTGCTTCTGGCGTTGCCCTTCATCGATCCAAGCCTTGATCGCAGAGCGACCTTCGACTCTCCATGAAGTTTGAAAGGCTTGCCAAGCAGCGGCCACACCTTCGGAAGGAGTGAGAAGCTGATTGTCGTCAAAGGTAATGGGAGCCGCCCCTGCATTCGGAGTTATTGCTTGGCCTAGATCTTCGTAGTAACGAAGTATGCCGATAGCAGCCACTTGTCCGGAGATTTCTCCATACCGAATGCCTGTTGTCTTCATTTGCTTCACTACTCCTTGGATCCTCTTCAGCCGTCGCAACAGGGGGATGTTGTCATCTGAAGGAAGCGTCCCAGTAGTACCAAAGTACTCTTGAACACCTAGCAGTTGGTTCATGACCTCCACAGCTACCTTCTCTGACTTCAGCTTGTCTTCAACTAAGGCATCCTTCGCCGAAGTTAATTCTCTTACCACTCCAGAGAGCCTAGCTGCCTCCGTAGCTAAAGAATTTTTCTGGTTCAGTAGCTGGCTAGCTTCTTCGACAACTTTGGCTTTTTCTTCTTGAAGCCTGACAAGCTCAGCTCCCGCCGTAGTGTGCTCCGCCCGCATCTTTTCAATTTCCGCTCGAAGCACAATTTGTTCTGCTTCGAGCTCTTTGTTCGCAGCTTCCAAGCTTTGTCTGGCCCTGCGCTCCGTTGAAACCATGTTGTCTAAGTGGGAAACCCGACCTTCAGAGATAGTAAGATTTCGTTGAAGAGTTGTATTTTCCTCTCGAAGGCGAAGGCTTCCACGCTCATTTGAAATATTCGCAGCTCGGGCCAAGACTGTTTGCTGCGAAGATAAAAAACCAAGGTGAGAAATTATTTGTATATAAGTTTGATTTTGTTTTGCAGATACTTCGTACCTGGTATGCTGCACGTTCCATGGCAGCGTTAAGCTCCGAACTCTCTGCCTCGCTTAAGATGGCCACCAAGTCCGTCTCCCTCACTTCACGACTAGCTCGATCCAAAGGCTCGAGCAAAGTTCGAAGTCCAGTTCTTCGCTCCAAGAAAGGAGCTAGAAGAGGGAACATACTCAAGGCCTGCTGGAGAGCGCTCAGTCTTGGAGAGCGCTCAGGGCGACCTGGCAAACCGAGGGCCCCGAGGTGATCAAGGCTTAGCTGGAGGAAGCCCTTCGTTCCAGTGAACCTCCGGCCCCTTCGAAGCCTTCGGCCACGGCACGGCAACCGGACCCAAAGGTGTAATTTCCTTAGGATCCCTGCGCTGCATATCTTGTAATAGCTTCAGAAACTTATCTATGCAATTAATAAAAAGTACTTGCTTTCCGGGGATTACTCAGGGTGTCTATGCCTACGATTGCGATATTGAGGTACTCGAGCCTAACGATGCTCTTCGGCACCGATGGGCTATTCTCGAAGCCTTGAGAGCAAATAGGCCCGCACGCTTCGTCCTTCCGCGAGGTAACGACGGGCATGTGGACCCCGAAGTTCTTCAAGGGGTTCTGAGCCTAATAAAGGAAGAAGAGAAGGACCCCCGAGCTCCGTCTTCATCTCCCGAACCGGTGGATTGGTCCGACACGGAAGCTGGTCCGAGTGGAGCACCGTCTGGGGGCGAAGGTTTGCGTAGCTGGGCTCAATTGCAGGAAGACCAAAGGACTCTTCGCGCCGAGAGGAAGGAGGATAACAGGACGAAGAGGAAAGAGAAGTCTACGCCCACAGTGCTGGAGCCTCGGACTAGGGCGGGCTCTGGCCCAGATGACTGTTCGGATCGAAGAGGCTTCCGGTTCCTGCTTGGTTTAGATGAAAACTTCTCTTGATCTCTCTTGTTTTTGATTCTCGACAAACGTTGTATATTGCATGCTGTATCGACGATGCACATAATTGAAGCCTTCCTCCTTGCTCCTTCCCCCCCCTCCGTCGTGGGTAGGCGGCTTGTCGACTGGGCACGAACATCAGTGAGGAAGGCAGAGGGACTAAGTTGTACCGAACGGGGGGCTCGGGGCCCGAATCGAGGGTGCGTTGAGCCGGAGCTCGGAACCCGATTGTAGGGTGCGTCAAGCTGGGGCTCGGAACCCGATCGAGGGTGCGTCGAGCCATAGCTCGGAACCCGATTGTAGGGTGTGTCGAGCCAGAGCTCGGAACCCGATCGAGGGTGCGTTGAGCCGTAGCTCGGAACCCGATTGTAGGGTGCGTTGAGCCGGAGCTCGGAACCCGATCGAGGGTGCGTCGAGCCGTAGCTCGGAACCCGATTGTAGGGTGCGTCGAGCCAGAGCTCGGAACCCGATCGAGGGTGCGTCGAGCCGTAGCTCGGAACCCTATTGTAGGATGCGTCGAGCTGGAGCTCGCAACCCGATCGAGGGTTTGTCGAGCTGTAGCTCGGAACCCGATTGTAGGGTGCGTCGAGCCGGAGCTCGGAACCTGATTGTTGGGTGCATCGAGCCGTAGCTCGGAACCCGATTGTAGGGTGCGTCGAGCCGTAGCTCGGAACCCGAATTGAGGGTGCTTCGAGCCGGAGCCCGGAACCTGATCGTAGGGTGCGTCGAGCCGGAGCTCGGAACCCGATCGTAGGGTGCGTTGAGCCGGAGCTCGGAACCCGAATCGATGGTGCGTCGAGCCGGAGCCCGGAACCCGAATCGAGGGTGCGTCAAGCTAGAGCCCGGAACCCGAATCGAGGGTGCGTCGAGCCGGAGCACGGAACCCTAACGTTTGGTGAAACTATGTTTTGGTACTGCGGTGCGTCCACCTTGGTCAAAAACGCTCACCCAATAGTTTTACTGAATTGATAGTTGAATACAACAGTAGCCGGCATCGGCCAACATCGGAATACACTTATGGAATTATGCGAAATAACGCTTCAGGTGCTCCGCGTGCCAAGTATGCTTCAGGTCCTCGCCTTCCAAGGTAGAGAGCCGGTAGGATCCCGGTCACCCGGAGCCAGTCACGATGTACGGGCCTTCCCACTTGTTGCCTAGCTTCGTCGGAGCGGCCACCGCGCGCAGGACAGGGTGCCCTGGCTGGAACTCGCTGCGCCTGACCTTGGGGTCATACCACGCCTTCGTTTGCTTCTGGTAGTGGGAAAGATTGGCGACGGCTCGGAGCCGTGTTTCCTCTGCAAGGTCGAGGGAGATGGCGCGCTGTTCATCGGTCTCGGGTGCTGTGACCCGCAGCGAACCAGCTCGAAGCTCCGTTGGAGTCATTGCTTCGTCGCCAAATAGGAGCCAGAACGGGGTGAACCCCGTAGCTCGGGAAGGGGTGGTCCGAATGGACCACAGGATCTTCGGTAGCTCTTCAGGCCACAACCCCTTGGCTAAGCCCACGATGCGTTTATTAAGGCCCGAGAGTATATGCCCATTAGCCCGCTCAACAGCCCCATTTGACTGAGGGTGCCGAACTACTGCGAAGCAGAGCTGGACTCCCAATTCTTCGCAGAATGCTCTGAAAGCCCCAGCATCGAACTGCGTGCCATTGTCCAGTGTGAGCTGCCTGGGTACTCCGAAGCGGCAGACGATATTCTACCAGAAGAATTTCTGGACGCTCCGGGATGTGATGGAAGTCAACGGCTCGGCTTCGACCCATTTGGAGAAGTATTCGACGGCTACGACAGCGAAGCGCAGATTGCCTCTCGCCCTAGGGAATGGCCCAATGAGATCTATTCCCCAGCGAGCCAAAGGCCACACAGGCGGATTGGGCTGCAGGCTAACCGGGGGTCTGTGACTCCGCCGCCCCATCCACTGGCACCCTTGGCAAGTACGAACCAGACCTTCAGCATCGGCGATGATAGTGGGCCAGTACACTCCCTGCCGAAGAACTTTCTCGGCAAGTGCCCAAGGTGCCAAATGGCTGCCACACAGCCCCTCGTGGATTTCTCGGAGCATGGCTACACCGTCCGAGTGAGAGATGCATCGGAGCAGCGGGGAACATACCCCCGATTTGTAGAGGATGCCATCAATGACTTGGAAAGACCGGGCACGGAGTTGGAGCCGTGCTTGATCTGGGCCGGGCCGGTCATCCGTGTTGCCACCGAGTATTCGCAAGATGGGCTCCCGCCAATCATTGGTGACCGTGCAGAGAACTGGGGCTAGCTGAAGCGATGTCGGGGGTTCGACTGGTGCGGAGGTTGATGCCTCGTCATGGAGGAGCGCTGAAGGTCGGGTAATTTCCTCGAAGAAGGCGCTCGGCGGCATGGCTTGGCCGCCGGCCCCAGCTTTAGCAAGGGTGTGAGCTTGGCAGTTTTCGCTTCTCGGGATGTTTTGGACCGATATCCCTTTGAAGGATGCTTCAAATCTCCTAATGGCTTCGAGGTAAGAGGCGAGGTCTGGGTGCCGAGCCTGGAAACTCTTGTCGATATGCCCGGCGATGACTTGAGAGTCGGTCTTGACTACGACGCGAGCGGCTCCGAGTGCATGTGCCTTGCGGAGACCCAGTAGGACTCCTTCGTACTCAACGATGTTGTTGGTGGCCTTGAAATTCAGCCGAGCGGAGTACGAGGCCTGCTGGCCGGAGGGGGAGACAATAACTGCTCCGGCCCCAGCCCCCGAAGCCTGGTAGGCACCATCCGAATAGACGGTCCAAACTCCCTCGCCTGCGTCGGTGCTAGCGTGATCAACCGCGGATGTCCATTCAGCAATGAAGTCGGAGAGGATTTGAGACTTGATGGCAGTTCGGGCAACGAAGGAGATCCCGAATGGGGCCAATTCTACCGCCCACTTCCCGACGCGGCCGGTGGCATCCTTGTTTCAGAACATGTCACCGAGCGGGTATGCAGTTGGAATAATGACATCGTGAGCCAGGAAGTAATGCCGAAGCTTTCGGGACGCCATGATAAGAGCGTATGCCACCTTCTCGAGCTCGGAGTACCGTATTCTGGCTCCAGAGAGGGCTTCAGATACAAAGTAGACAGGGCGCTGCACCATCTTCCCGCCGAGTTCTTCTTCTTGGATCAGGGCTGCGCTCGACGCGCTGCTGGAGGCGGCGAGGTAGACCAGAAGAGGACTGCCGGCTCGAGGCGTGGCGAGGGCTACGAGGCCAGAGAGGTACTCCTTTATTTGATCGAAGCAGTTCTGACACTCGGAGGTCCACTCGAAATTTTTAGAGCCCCGAAGCGCCTTGAAGATGGGCAAGCTTTTTTCAGCTGATCTTGCCGAAAATCGGCCGAGGGTGGCTAAGCGCCTGGCTAGCTTCTGTGCTTGCTTCAAATTATGAGGGGGGGACATGTTCTGCAATGCGTTGACTTGTGTTGGACTGGCTTCAATGCCTCGGCTGGAAACCAGATACCAGAGCAGCTTCCCCGCGCGCGCTCCGAATACACACTTCTCTGGATTGAGGTGGATCCCACACCGCCGAAGGCTATCAAAGGTCTCAGCTATGTCTGCACTGTGGCGATCCTTGAGGGTACTTCTGATGACGATATTGTCCATGTATGCTTCGATGTTGCGGCCTATCTGACGGCCCAAAGCCTTGGATATCAGTCTCGAAAAGGTGGCCCCGGCGTTGTGAAGGCCGAAAGGCATTCGAACGTAGCAAAACACTCCCGCGGGGGTAACGAAGCTTGTCTTGACTTGATCCTCAGGCTTTAACCAGATCTGGTGATATCCTGAATAAGCGTCGAGGAAACTGAGGAGCTCTGCACCGGCGGTGGAATCGACTAGTTGATCAATGCGAGGAATGGGGTAGGGGTCACGGGGGCAAGCTTTATTTAGAGAGGTGAAGTCGATACACATACGCCACTTTCCAGATGTTTTCTTCTAGACAAACACTGGGTTAGACAACCACTCAGTGTGACTCACTTCCCGAATGACCCCGCTCGAAGCAGCTTCTCAGTTTCGACCTTGGCAAGCTCGGCCCGCTTGATGGAGAGTTTCCGGAGCCCCTGGCGCACTAGTCGATATTTCGGGTCGACCGCCAGCGAATGCTCAATGATCGAGCGGTCGATGCCCGGGATATCTTTGTCAGACCATGCGAAGATGTCGAGGTTGTTGCGGATGATTTCCTCGAGCTGCTTCGACACCTCCGGCTCCAGGCCCCCTCCGAACTGGATCGGGCGCTCCTTCCCATCTTGGATTAAGATCTTCGTGATGATCTCCCCCTCCGGGAGAGGCTTGACCAAGCGCCCCTTTGGAACAGAGTCTTCGGCACCGGGGAGGTTGACTCCTTCCACGCCTTCGCGGACGCTATGAATCTAGCGCGGCTCCAGCGGCGCCGAGTGGCCATATTCGACCCGACGAGCTGCGGCCTGGTCACCTAGGACTAACAGCACCCCTCCTGGGGTCGGCATCTTGAGGCACAAGTAGTTGTGGTAGGCGATGGTTTCGAAGCGGTTGAGCATCCCCCTCCCGAAGATGACGTTGTAGGCATACGGAGCATCGACTACGTCGAAGAGGATCTCCTCGCAGCGCTGGAGGGGGGAATCTCCGAAGGTCACCTCCAGCATGACTTGGCCCAGGGCGTCGAGCGGGGGGCTTGCGAAGCCCTGGAGTGGACGGGAAGCTGGTAGCAAGTGCTTCCGAGAGAGACACAGCTGATCGAAGGCCTGCACGAAGATGATGTCAGTAGAGCTTCCCCATCGACCAAGATGCGACGCACCTCGACTCCGGCGATATCTGCGGAGATGACGAGGGGGTCAGCATGCGGGAACTTGACTCCGGCGGCATCTTCGGCGGTGAAGGAGATGGGAACGTGGGACCATTTGGGGAGCGCAGAGGGGCAGGATGTGCCGATATGCCCGACCTCCCGAATGTAGTCTCGCCGCTGGCGCTTGGACAGGGCTCCCAGGGCCCCTCCTCCGGATATGGGGAGGACCACCCGTTTCCCCCGATCCAGCGTGTCTTCGAGTTTGGGAGCCTGGGCCTGGCCGAACTCTGGGGCTAGGCCCAGGACCTCTGGTTCGTTGCGGCGACCGACCACCTGGACCGCTTCTGGATGAGGTAGAGGGTTCCCCCTATCGGTGGAACCGCGGCCGGCATTTCGCTCGAGGTAGTCATTCCGAAGGGCGAGGATGGTTCGGCAGGAGTCAGTGTCGTGGCTCTGGTTTTCGCCGTGGACGCTGCAGTAAAGCGTAGCCCCTCCGGAGGATGCCTGTGACGAAGCTTTGGCCCCAGCGAAGCGACTCCCGCCGGACGTGTGCTAGTGCTTGGCGGGGACTTGTGGTGTGATGCTGAGGACCTCCCCCCAAAGATGCTTCCGCCCTCGTTGGGAGTCTCGGTGAATGGAGTCTTGCTAGCCGGAGTCTTGGCGGTGGAAGTCAAGAGCAGAGCGGGCTCCTCGGTCGAGGTCCGGCGGGGCTTCGTACGCCTTAGCACTCGTGGCTCGGACAGGGACTATCATCACCTGTCGGCGTATCTGGCCTTCCTCGGACCGGGCGTACTCTTCGAAGTACATCATGAGCTGCGCCACCGAGGAGATAGGTTTTCGATGGAGCTTGTCGAGGAGGCCCGGGTGGGTGACACCTTCCCGGGCGGCGTCTATGACCGAGGAAGCCGAAAGCCCCTTGATCTGGGCCTTGGTGTGCGCGAAGTGCTGGGAGTATTGCCGCGGAGTTTCTCCGGGTTGCTGCTTCACTTGGAAGAGACTACCTGTGGACATTGGGGCCACAAAGGTTCCCTGAAAGTTGTTGACGAACTTCTTCCTTAGCTGGTCCCACGAACGGATGGTCCTAGGCCGGAGTGACCAGAACCACCGAAGGGCAATCCCCTCGAGTGCCAGAGGGAAGCATTTAGCCATGGTGTCACGGCTCCCCCCGGACGCTTCTATTGCTAGAGCGTACGAGCGGGAAAACTCTCCGGGGTCGGAGTCCCCGGAGTACTTGGGAAGCTTGGCGGCGCGAAACTTCGAACCGAAGCGCACCCTCTGAAGATCTGGGTGCAGGGGTGACTCCTCGTCGTACGACGTGTTTTCCTCCTCCACTTGATCTTCGTCGTCGCTCAGGGCTACGGCCATGACCCTCGTAGCACGGGAGGGTTCGGGAGGACGGAGCGACGCCTCCTGGCGCCACTGGGCCAGCTCCGCCTTCAGCCGGGTGTTTTCGGCGGCCAGAGCATCGTCCTGATTCCCGCTTCCTCCTGAGGTGGTTTCAGGGTCTTGCGAACGGACGTAGTCGGTCCGGAGGGCCACCACCGGGGGCCCGCTCGGAGGGTGCGCCTCCGGCGGACCCCCTAGAAGCCCTGCGAGATTGACGGAAGCCGGCTCCAGCACGCCAACAGGGCCTCAAACCTTTGGAGTCCCCTCCGGGGTCTGGGTTGGTTCCACGGCGGGCGCCCCTACGGGCGCAACGACTGGCTGGTCGAGAACGACGACTGGGGTGGGCTCGACTCCGGCGGTGCGGGCGGACATCGCAAAGAAACCGTGCTCGCGCCCTTCCGACCCGACATGCTTTGGTGACTAGATGTAGAGGACGCTAGCTTCTCGAACTAGGATCCCCACGGACGGTGCCAACTGTTGGAAGGACGGATCGAACCAACAGGTTTTCTTAGTGGATGGAAGTAATGAAATGCTATGTGCTCTGTATTCTCGCATCGTGTGTATTACAACTACAGTTGGGGGGTATTTATGGGGTGGCCCGCTCTGAAGGGTCGGGTTCCTGCAACCCCCAACTGCCACTCGGTCTGACATCGGTCAGTGGTACAGACAAAACAGACACTTCATAGTACAGACAAGCGTTACATAGTACAGACAAGAAGGTGTGATCTGGCGGCGTGTCGGCCGTGTCGGGCGCTGCAAAGTCTGCCCGACACAGCGTAGGCGATCACGATCTTGTCCCCCTACGGTCTTGACTGGTCTTCTTAACGTCCGGCCTCCTTCCGAAGCCTCAACTCGACCCGAAGGGTGGCCTCCGGCACCTGGCTGATCACTCTTCCTCCGAAGACCCCCTCCTCCTCCGGCGCGTCTCGGGGCCTCCGGAGGCCTCCGGCTCCTTCGCTCGGAGGTTTAAGTACCTCCGGCGCTGGGCTTCGGGCCTCTTGGTTGTGGTCTTCCTTCGGGGTCGTACGAACCTCCGTGCTCCCCTGCTATCATCGGGATTATCTCCCCCAACATCCACGTTCAAAACACCCCTGTGACCCTCCTCTCCTTTGGTCTCGTCTATCATTGTAGAAGCGAGTGAACTTATTAACAATGAGAACTAGCTCCTCATCATGTAGAGTGTTCACTTGTTCTTTTGTGACATAGACAAGTGAGGACAAGTCCAAACCACCAGAATAAGCTCAAACTCCAGAAACACCAGAAAAGTTATCTCTAGATGAGGTACCACTGCCAGGACTGGAAACTAAAGCAATAGACGGCAACAAAGAGTTTCCCAATCCTAGATGAGATGCCTCGACAATCTTAGTGGACTTAAGCTTACTAAAGAGCTCGTCGCAAGTCAGGGTGTCAAAGCTCACCGACTCTTCAATACTAGAGATCTTCACCTCCCATATGCTACGATCAAGAGCATAGAGAAGTTTGATTGCTCTATCGTGGTCAAAGTAAGCCAAAGTCCTAGTGGAGCGCAAATTACTTACAATTCCATCAAAGCGCGCAAACATGTCATCTACAGATTCACCGAGGCCTTACACAAATATTTGGTATTCTTGATTATAAGTGCTTTGCCTCCTAGCCTTAATCTGAGTAGTGCCCTCATGGAAAGTTTTCAAAGTGATCCAAATTTCACGCGAAGTTCGTAGGTGGTAGACCCTATCAAACTCTTTGCGACTCATACTGATGAACAATATGTTTCTTGCTTTGCTATTATATTCGTACTGTAATTTCTCAGTCTCTGAAGTGCGAGTATCAGGGATCACATATTGGGAATCAACAATGTCCCAAATAGCACTTCCTTGGCTTAGTAGATAAGCCTCCATGTGCACCTTCCAATAAGCAAAATCATGACCATCGAAAATCAGAATCTTAGAGTTTCTCTCCATGTCGCCAAAAAGACGATCACAAACTGGTTAAGGTCAATTGGTGATCTAACCGACTCTGATACCAATTGTGGAATCGGAATGGTGACTAGAGGGGGGGTGTGAATAGGTGCCTCGACAAATTCTCGTGAATCATATGGCCTAATCAAATCACCCAACGCTCCTCAAAAACTTCAGATTCAAATTTAAACCAATCAGTATGAATCAAAGCAACAAAATCTTTTCAAATTCAGAATTCAGTCTTGTTTAGAGTTTGAAATGTCGAAACAAACTGTCGACAATTTATATTTCGAACTACAAGGAGTAGATCGGCAATTGGATGATCGACAGAGTTATCGGCAACTGAAACTCTGAAACAAACCAAAAATTCAGACACCATTGAAACCAACCGTACTTAACACTTTGGTCTGAAACTTGATACTAGAAACCACTCAAATTTGTCAAACATTCTTCAGTTCAATTGATTACATCAAACATAACCTTTTCAACTGCTTTTTAGTTTAAACTACACAGATTCTGCACAATACTTGATGATGAATAGTATTCACTGTTTTGAATTCAGAAAATAGATTGCAGCATGTTCACAAATGTGTTCAATTCATATATTCAGAGATCTGAACAAAAACAGTAATTTTAGATTAAGACATAAGACTTCTGAAGTTTTCTTGATGACGAACAGTACCAAACAGATTTAATTCAGAACAAATCAGCTAAGGGGTTTGTCAAGCAAACTGTACCAAAACAATTCTCACTGAACAACTTCAAGAGTTATACACTTCATGCATTGCACCAACAGACCAATTACTCTGATTGAAATACTTGCTCAACTATATGCACATGTCAAAAACACAAGCAAGAATTATTGTAGTTTTCAAACAAACCAATCAGCTATCTAATGTGAATTCAGCACAAATCATACTGATTTGGCTGATTACTTAACATGTAATAGTATTCTGAACTAAAAATAATTTGCCCCAGAGCTTATCAACAAAAGCACAGCAATAAGTTGATAAAAACTTCTGACACACTGAAGAACTGTTCTCTGAATTTAACAAATGAACTGTACTGAGAATTTTCAGTTGAACTTTGAAATACCACCTACATAATAAAAATGAAACTTCTGGAAAGACAACTTCAGTTCTACCAGGATCTGAAAACTACTAAAAATTGATCAGTGAAGTCACTGATACATATTCAATACAAACTGCCAAATCAATTCAAATTAATTCAAACAGATCTCAGTTGAAAATACAACTTCTAAAACTATCTAGATGATCAAGAGTGACTTCACACATTCTGAATTCAAAATTCAGAGTTTAGCAAGTTCAAATACAAAACTACACTGTTGTATATTCAAAATGAATTCAATTTATATTCTGATGAAAATTAAATGATGAACAGTTCCATCAAACATCTACTCAAACTGAATCAGATCTCTAAATGTCTATATGAAACTGAACTGAAAACAGATCCAGAACAGTTCTAACAGCAAACCCAATTGTTGATAATGTCTTAAAACAAATAAGATCATTCACATTAGCAAATTTTACTCATGATAAAGTGATGAACTCAGTTAAAACATCAAATCAACAATTCATAATGAAAGTTTGAACCAAATCACAGATTTACAAACTGAATAGACTAAACAGAATTGGTATCTTGATTGTTCTGTAGAACACTTTGATCTCAGTTGTGGAAATCTTATTTTACCATCAAATAAAACCATACCTTCAGTTCATGTTTCTGAACACATATTCTCAGCCATACAATCAGATAATCTCACTCAAATTGTCACTCATGAAGACTAGTAAGTTTCAGCAGTAAAAATACAGCTGAATATTTTCAGTTTCTATTTCAAGTCTATCAGCATCTTATCACAAGATGATTCAAGAAATTGACTTGAGATTCAATGAAACTATTGGAGACATTCAATTATTATCAAATACTATTTCAGCACTTATAAACTGCAGAACTGAAAACCTTTGATCAGGAATAGTAAAAGAACACAGGATTTTCAGAGTTAAATTAGTGGGTAATTTTAGCAAAATACACTTCAGAAACCTTTTCGACATTAAGGCAAGCTTTTACTTTTACAGGTCATCCATGATATCACAGCAGGAGTTGTTAGCAGACAACTTTAAGCAATGTAGCAGAACTGATTACCTCAGCAGCACTCCATGTATGCTACAGAAACTACAACTTAGAGACCACTGATCAACCAGAAAAATAATCAGTGATAAAGGATAAAAGTTTCACAGATTTCACACAAACATTGAGGTTTCAAAGTTCTGCATTCTCTAGCAGTTTCAGTATTCAGATTAGTATCAAAGTTTATGTCCTGAAAATATAGATACTATTATGTCCTGAACAAGAGTTGTATCCTTGATTTATTGAGGACGAACCAGACAAGAACATCAACCAAGTTCACTTTCAACCAATGAGAAAACAAACTGATGCACCTCAGGGTTCTGTTCTGTCAATCCTTGTGTCCATTCATTTCAGATGTGCTATAGCACCTTTGATACACCAGAACATCAAGAATCAAATGTGTGAACAGGGTGCAAACTTCAAAAATAGAACCTCAGAATCATGCTCAACAAAAGTTAGATGAATAACCAAGTCAAGTTCTGCAGTGAAATCATCACAAATTTGCTCACAAAACTCAATCCAGGACAGATTTGACTATGCGCTAGAACACTTACAGATCCATCGCCACCACTGTTGATTTGTCTGATCTTGAACAGAGAAGATCACTTCTGAACAGATAAAGCAAGTCAAGTAAAAGTTTATAATGTAGCTACTAAAATTGTCCAGCCGAAAGAGAGACCCCAGCCCATGGCTATGGACCTCTATTTATAGGCTAGTCATGGGGGGATAATTCTGAAAAGAACCCTCTAAAATTTCCAAATTACATGAAGGTCCTATTCCTCTTAATATAATTTCAGAATTTAAGAAATCCTGAAAAAATATTAAAGGAGTACATTTACTCTAGACTATTACACAAAAATTAACTCTAATTTATTGAAAATAGAAACAGTTAAATTGCAACGATTTTCAGCAAAAATCGACAAAGCCTGTCAACTCTTCGACTCATGACAGCGCTTTGCGAATCCGAGCGTCAGCAAGCCTCTTCCGCTCTCGATACCCTCGAGCCGCCTGATTACTTGCACTGGCCTCCCTTTCACGGACTCGGTCGTCACGCCGTCGTGACCATCCATCCGTCCATGTCTTGCCCTGTCTCTTCGTGCACTCTTGAGATCTTCTCCAGCTTCACCCGGCCTTCCTGATGCTCCGGCATCGAGCTCCCCTCTTGACCCTTGATCACCCACCGTCGATAGTTGGTCAGCATCTCCACCCTGCACATACGAGAGAAGCCAAACAAGAAAGCGACGCACCACCGAACACTTCGGCACAATCCAGAGTCGAACATCGAACCCTTTGATGCAAACACACCATCTCGCTCACTCGATCGCTTATCCTTGTCAATGACTCATCATAAAGACTGAAACCACAGTGCGACCACACTTGGTTTCACAGTGTAAACCAGAGACTTAATATTGGGATCGAAAAAGTAAAAGAACCTTATAGACAACCTAACATTCTTGCAGAATATATAGCTTTCCAATTAAAAAATAGAGTTTCATTCCGAAAGGCAATGAAAAAAGCCATTGAATTAACTAAAAAGGCAGATATAAAGGGAGTAAAAGTAAAAATTGCAGGCCGTCTCGCGGGGAAAGAAATTGCACGCGCCGAATGCATCAAAAAGGGTAGACTTCCCCTCCAAACAATTCGCGCTAAAATTGATTAAGACTTGATGCAATGGAATGTCCTATTGTGCAATATATGTATGGCTAATACTTCGAAATAGAGTTTCTAGATTGTAAAATTTTCATTATTCAATGTGTCATGATCTGAAAATTTTGACATTGAAATGGATTGCAATTGGATTGAATGCATGCTGTAATGAAATATCCAGATTCTGAAGTTTTGGAATTTGAAATGGACTTTCCAGATTTGGAAATTTTGAACATTGAAATGGATTGCAATTGCATTGAATGAATTAATGCAACATATATTATAAAATAGAATGAGCACAAGTTCTAGGTTGCTGAGTTGCTGAAATGAGAACAAAACATGTGGATATGTACATGTCATTGCATACATTAAAAAATACAGTGAACACTAATCTTTATTTATACAAAAAAATCATCGTCAATGCCATGAGCGGCATAGGTAGGCGTAACAAATCCATCATCAAAAAATTTGTCATCAGCATCATCATATTCATCTCCCAAGTCCTCATCCCTTGGTTCTATTACAGTTTTAGCCACCGCCTTCTCAATGACAGATGCATCACCACTAATGCCTTCAATGTCTGCCCTTACCCAATTTGTCAATTTTCCTTGTCTCCCTAAAACATTCATAGCTCCAACACCAACATCAAGTGAGTCTATATCAATTTCTTCATTATTTTGAAGACCTACAAAAAGATTTATGTGTTTCATCCTAACAGCACTGCACCAATCTAGTTTTTCATATTCTTCACATAAAACATCTGCTCCGCTTGTGTTGCCAAGATGTAAGGATCATCTAAATAACGAAAATGAGAAATATTAATATCAATAATCCCATAGTAATCCTGATAAACCAAGGGTTGGTTTCGGAGTCTGTGATGAGTGATTGACAGATTTTATCATCTGATTCGAAGGGGTCCCTCCGAAGTGGTTCGGAGGTTGTTTCACCAAAGGGTTTGGTGGGTCTGTTGGCTGCAGCTGTTGCAGAGGAGTGTGCTTGTCGGAGGGGTCCGATAGTACACGGTGATTGGGTCGTACCGAAGGTCTCGGTACTTTGGGCGGTACGCTAGAGGTTGTTTACCCGGAGAGGTCTCCGGGGTATTGGATACACTTGGCTGTTTGTCTGTGGTGCGCAGGTGACTTCGGAGGCAACGAACGGTTCGTAGCAAGTGAACCTGGGTCAAGTGGGAGGCTTGATGCTAGGGGAGCAGGGAGCTCCGTCACGAAGGCTGCGAAGGGGTCGAGGTCGGACGTCAGTTCGAGGTGCGCCAGGAGAAGGCAGTAAGTGCGGAGTGTGGCTCCGGCTTAAGGTACTCCGAGATGAAGTCCTCGGAGGTGAGGCACTTCAAAGGGTACTCCAAATGGAGTGACTTCGGAGTATGGTGGACCAAGTCCTCAGTAATGAGGCAGGGCATTCGAAGTGTGCCCCGGAGGGAGGTGCATCGAAGGCATGGTCTGGATGAGCATCGTCGAGGAGTGTGCTCGGGGAGATACACTGCGACGAAGTGCTCATGGAATGCTTCATGCAGAGGCCTTGGAGGAAGGAGGGACTTCGAAGAGTGGTACTCCGAAGGTGGGGCTTCAGAGTGAGGCTGGCTCCGGAGTGAAGCAAACTTCGGAGTGAGGCTGGCTTCAGAGTGAGGCTGGCTTCAGAGTGAAGCTGGCTTCAGAGTGAGGCTGGCTTCGGAGTGAGGCTGGCTTCGGAGTGAAGCTGACTTCGGAGTGAGGCTGGCTCCGGAGTTAGGCTAACTTGAGGTACTTCGGCCATGCATGGCTTTGGTACACGAACGGACGGAGTTCGAGCTAGGAGAAACTACGAAGCCGTGGTGGTCCACTCCGAAGGTGTTGGTGCGAAGGCCCAAGTGTTTTGACAGCTTCGGCTCAAAACCGTCTCTGTATCGAAGGCTGACTTCGGTGAAGCGAAGGCCGTCAGGCTCAAGGCTTCTCACCGAAGTTACCGCACCCCTCGCGTGCGAAGGGGGGCTTCAGAAGGGTCCAAAACTGCAAAGGCTAACCACGTCTGCTCTGCAAAAGCTGGTGCTGTCCCCTCTGCGAAGCTCACAAAAGAAGCCTCCAAATAAAGTAGACTACCAGCTGTACCCCATGTTCTGATGAGATAAGACTGGTGTAAACCCTAGGGGTAAAGTAGTCTATTCACATGGCTGAATAGAGCCTATAAATAGTGGAGGCTAGCTAGGTCACATCAACACTTTTAGCAGTCATTTTTGAGCTCCTGTGCTAGCCGCCACATACTCTTGTGTTCATCCTGTGAGTTCATTTTGTGTTCCCTGTTCAAGTAATGAAACTTTGATTCTGTTCTCATTTGTGCTTGAACTTGTATTCGGTGTTGCACTGCATGCTTTGATTTCTCTGTGCACCATCTTCTTGTGAGTTTTTCTGGAGAGGTGTGTGAGAAGTCTGTCTGGGTGAAGTGTGTTTTTCAGTGTCTATTTGCTCTGTGTAAACTGGAGGCTAGACCTCTCTGATTACTAGCGAAGCAGTCTCTGTGCTGAATCGAAGCCCGTTTTCTTCCCTTGTCAAAGTCCTCGGCGAAGTGTGTTCAGTGTGCGTTTAGACTTCTGAAGTGCGAAGCCTAATACCAGTTGCTAGCGCTAAGTATTTGGTCGAAGTCCTTAGAGGCAAGTCTGCTCTTGCGAAGGGTGAAGTGCGAAGCCTGATCGAAGGCACCCAGTGTGCTGAGCCTGCACTGACTTAGCAGAGCTGATCGAAGTCCTCAAAGGGAAGTCCGCTCCTGCGAAGGGTGAAGTGCGAAGCCTGCTCGAAGGCACCCAGTGTGCTGAGCCTGCACTGACTTAGCAGAGCTGATCGAAGTCCTCAGAGGGAAGTCCGCTCTTGTGAAGGGTGAAGTGCGAAGCCTGCTCAAAGGCACCATGTGTGCGGAGCCTGCACTGACTTAGTAGAGCTGAATTTTCGGGGTTGTGGGTGGAGCGAAGTCTTCTTGGCTTCGAACTTTTGCTCCTTGCAAAACCTGATTTCAGAGATGTGAAATACCTCCGAACCAGAACTTCGAAGGGTGTGTTCGAAGCATGTTCCGTAGAAGACAGAAGTAAAACAGAAGGCTATTTTTAGTCTGAAATTTTAAAAGCTCCCATTCACCCCCCCTTTGGTCGCCGTTTCCGGTCCAACAAATCCCTACTATAACCTATGCCCTTGCTCTTAGTGCTTTCAGGTACATCAAACCAGTCACACTAGAAGAGCACCACTTCCTTCTTATCTACAAAATCTAGAGAGATTATCTTCTTAATCACAACATACCAGTCCATATTGCCCATACTATCATCGCCCTTAACAATAACTCTACGATTTTGAGTAGTTAATTTATTCTCCATGGCAACCATCTAGAACAGAAACCAATCTATTTAGCATCTATTGTACACACGTGCCTGATGTTTTGGCTCTCGCGAGAGGGCTTATATAATCTCACTAGTTTTTCCTTGTGGATGTATAATGTGGATCTGCATTGTGAACAACAAATAAAAATACCATTTAATAAAATGATTCAAAACCAAGAACTAGTCATGATCCAAAACTATGGATTTCATTTTTAGAAACTTACTTTACGTTGAAACTATTCAACAAATTGGTCCTTGTGACGTTTTTCAACATTCCTTGGAGTTATTCTCCTAAGTTCATCTAAATGCTCACTACAAGGAAATATATTATTACTTTTTGTGCATCAATAAAGTATGAAAACACTTAATTAATAAAACGGATACGATACACATTGAAAGGCTAACAACATTACTTACTTCATCCATGGCTTCACCTCATCATAGTTTGTTAGTATGTAGTGCCTCATACATTTCAACTCCTTTGGATCAACTATCTCCACGGTACATCCTTTATAGCTATAGTCAATGCTCCCAAATATAATAAGACTAGATGGTGGCTCTATAATGGCAGCGCTTTCATGACACTCTAGTCTATTAAGCTTGGTGTTAACATCTTGAAATAAATGAGAGCAAAATGTCAGACACTCCACTGATATGTATCTGTTGGCTATTGAACCTTCATGGTATGCTTCATTCCTCACGTAGCCTTTAAGTGTACGTAGGTACCTCTAAACTGGATACATCCATCTATAGCACACAGGGCCTCCAAGTCTAGCCTCTTAAGCAATATGAATAGGCAAATGTATCATTATGTCAAAAAATGCAGGTGTGAATATCATCTCAAGCCGACAAAGAGTCTCTTTAATCGTGTTGTTTAGGTGCTCAATGTGATTTTCCTGCAACTCCTTTGAACAGATTGCATTGAAGAATTTGTTAAGCTGAATCAATGTGATCACTACTTCTTCAGGCAATATGTTGCGTACCACTAAAGGCAATAGTTTCTATAGAACAACATGGTAGTTGTGAGTTTTCATTATGGACAAATTACACCCCTTGACGTCCACACATCTCCCGATATTGGAGGTATATCTATCAGGCATTTTCACTCCTTCAAAAAATTTGCATAGAGTTGTCTTCTCATCCTTTCCTAAAGTGTATAACTCTAGTGGCAAAGTATACTTGCCATTCTCCACAACAGGATGTTGATCCTTGCTTATACAAAAATGCTCCATGTCAAGCTGAGTGTTATTCACTATCCTTACATTTACCTTCCTTATCAAGCAAAGTCCCTAGTATGCTCTCACATATATTTTTCTCGATGTGCATGTGTTGACGCCAAGATTTGGTAAAGCCCAGTGCCCACCTAGGATGTCGTACGGTCAATGAAAGTCAAGAAGAGTCTGATCAAAGATAATCAAAGAAGCCCGTCCGTTACAACACTGGCCGAATATGGAGGAGCCGATGAAGAGGAGATAAAGATTGTCGAGAATCGGTTAAGATAGAATACTTATACGGCAAGTCTGTGGACTATAAATATGTACCCCTAGATAGATTAGAAAAACACATCTCTATCAAACAACTACTTGGCGCATCTGCAACGTTGGTTCCCAAGGTTAATCCCGGTGGGATTCGGCACTCGGATCTGGGCTGCATCATTCCAATCACTTGCGAAGAGGTGAGTCAAGCCACCCCCAATGACCGTATCGACTAGATCAGTATCCTCATAGCTGCATCAGTTTGATCTCTTGAGGTGAACGTCGAAATAGTACGGCCGCTAGTTCTCGGTGTATTGGCTAGGTCTAAGGCTGCATCAGATTGATCTCTTAGATTGATGTGATCTAGGTGTGATAGTTTGAGGCCTCATCGGTTGAGTCTGACATATCTTGCTATTGTATCTTTTTCATGTTGTATATCGTTCATCTAAATAAAGCAGGCCTGATATTTTGATATATTATTAATATCATTGTGATTAGCTACTGTCTTGGTTAGGTTCAATCTAGTTGTTGTGATGATTTTCATGATATAGGCATGTTATCTGGCACATTTTATTTATTTATGTCAGTGTACAAGCCGATAGGTTATCTTCAATTCAACGTCGCATCTTATTCGTCATCAGAAAACCGCTCATTGGCCTATATGTGTAAACTACCCATCTCATCGGCCGATGGCGTGCTCACTCGATTGCTTCAGCCATGGTCATTGGCCATATCTTCGATCGACGTGATATTCCACGATTATCCCATCCACATTGCGGTCATCGGCTCAATAGCCGATAGGCTATGCTATTGATCATATTTTCCCGTTTCCTTATTAGTTGCAGGGTCAAACTGATTGGCACACCTTGAACCCTTTTTTATAAGAATGTAGGACCTGCACTGGAGCTAAGAAGATCTCCCAGGCCACACGTGTGTCAAAGTGTGACCAAAAATCACACTAACACACTTTTTGGCATGCCCGGTGGGACCATATATCAACAATCCATCCATGGCGGGTGAACTCAATGATGACAACATAATCCCGATCACCTTGGAGACCTTGACTGAGGAACAATGGGTGGAGGTATCGAAACATGTTTAAGCTTTCCAGGAGTTGTGTCAGCAAGCCTACAGGATGACTCGGGCTAGTCCCATCTTAAGGGATGCATTTCCAAGATTAGCGACTTCCATGGAGATTAGTCAGCCGACAGAAATCCCTCATGTCAGTTTATAGGAGATCGTCAACAACGCACTTCACCACACGCTCATCAATCAATCCGGAACACTGGTCCACACACTCCATGGGATAATCAAGAAGACCATTGATGGCACTGTAGCCCACGAACCGTAACGAGGTCTGACGTATCTCCTTGAGGCTCAGACCAGACTGCTACAGAATCTGCAGCACACTCGGCCAGCTCCATAGCCACGAGGGCCGATGAGGCTAGAGAAGACGACCTCCTCAGTTGGCCATGAAAGAAACAGGGTGACCCAACCTTAGGCCTCCACTCGAGGCTTACCATCGAGTTCACTGTATAACCTCGAAATACGTGCATTGGCGCCGTTCTCAATGGCCGGCCCTAGGCCTATAGGACAGCATGCCCAACAAGTTACATATGGTGTCACAAGGAACGTATTGCCAAACGTCATGCCACTTAGGGGGGCACCCGATGGTATTCCTCATGGGTACCATAGGACCGAGAACATGGAGCGCAACCTTATGGTTATAAGGGAAATATAGATATAACACTACCCAGTCAAAGGAATATCAGTAGGC
The DNA here is from genome assembly GCA_019279435.1 of Zizania palustris. Lineage (NCBI taxonomy): Eukaryota > Viridiplantae > Streptophyta > Magnoliopsida > Poales > Poaceae > Zizania > Zizania palustris. Next base: position 95,702,380 of record JAAALK010000082.1, on the reverse strand, counting down.
CCCAATGCCTGAACGGTACCTAACACTGGGGCAACAAGAAGAGGACTGGGTGAAGCAGATCACATAAGTTATCAAAGATCAATTTGGGCTCAAGCCCAAAGAACAAACGTACATGTATCGGTGACCGAACCCAGAATGGTTTGACCGAGTACCGCTACCCAGCCAATACAAGACTCGGTGTCCACAATCGATCAAATCAGCTGTTTTCTTGCCCAGTGTGGGAAGGCATCGGCCGACGAAGAGCTGAGGGTCTGATTTTTTGCTCTCCTTATCAAGATCAGCCTTCACGTGGTTTGCCTCACTGCCGGCGGATTCCATCAGAGGATTGGTGGATATAGAGAAGAAGTTTCACTAATATTTCTTCGTCGGCATTCAAGAAATGAAACTCACCGACTTGATAATCGTGAAGCAAATAATGGACGAGTCAGTACAAGAATACGTCCAGAGGTTCTGAGACGTACGGAGCAGATGCTATAGTTTGAGCCTCAGTGATACCTAGTTAGTAGAGTTGCCGTTTCAAGGACTCTCGAACCCAATTAATGAGAGATTTTCATCACACGACTTGGAGAGCCTCTCCCAACTAGTTTAAAGGGTATTGACACATGAGAGTCGATTCCAAGATGCCAAAACAGACAGGTATTAGAAGAAGGTGGCATACACTCATGTATACTATTCGGACTCTGATGAGAATAGTGACTTAGATGCAGAAGTAGGTATGGACGAATGGTCCAGAAATAAGAAGCAAGTTGCATGCCCCTTGGTTGAACTGGCCGATAAAGAGGAAAAGTATGACTTTGACATCAACAAGGCCGACAAAACATTCGATCTATTGCTCAATGAGAAGTAGATCCACTTATCACCTGGTCACGTCATACCGCCTGCCAATGAACTGAAAAAGATAAAATACTACCAGTGGCACAATTCCCCATTGCATCATACTAATGAGTGCAAAGTGTTTAGGAAGCATATCCAATCGACCATGGAGCAAGGCCAAATAAAGTTCTATGATGGAAAGAAGCCAATGAATATCGACAGTCATTCGTTCCTAGTCAACATGGTGCACGCGTACCACGCCGATGATCTGCATACAAGGAAAAGCAGGCAAGCCGATAGCAAGGTCACTTCCTAAGATATTTCAAGAAACATCAAAGGAAGTCGAATTAGATGATGGACAACGAAGACAACCATGACTACTCAGGCTTCAATCCCCATTGTAATTGCGAGTTTTTCAGGCTTTACTGGAACAAAGGGCTACGTCTACCATCAATGGACGACTACCCGGGATGCGGTGCCAAGGATACGACACAAGAAGATCATCGGCCATATAATATCAAGCCAAGGCCGCATTATCGAGAAGCCATTTAACAAAGGTTATCACCACCGAGGGTATCAGTGCTCGAAAGGATTGGCCCCATCAAATTTGAGGAAATTGACCAACCGGTCGATGGCAGTGATGCACCAAAAAATCCACGATGCTGCCCTAGAGGTATTTTCACGAGGAACTAGAAGAGAAGGGTACAACGTCTGTGGCAAAGGGAAAAGGTGCAAATTTGCATCGAGGAAGCTGATCGGCCACGCAAAATCAAGAGTGAATGGTGACTAAAAGATGGTTTTCTTCCTCCTTGCAGAGTATCGGGCCCTCGCAGAAGGTGACACAAAACAAGCCGATATGGTGGCTCAATTAGTGTTGGCTCCACAACCAGCAATTTTTGATTAACCAGAAGACATCAAGCCTTGGCACCTAAGACCTCTCTATATCAAATTATTGGTTAATGGGAAGTCGATGTATAAGATGATGATAGACGGAGGGGAGGCTGTCAACTTCAAGCCTTATGCCACCTTCCACAAGCTTGCGAAAATGCCTGAGACATCATAAGAACTAACACGGTATTAAGGGACTTCGTCGGGAACTCGTCAGACACAATGGGTGTATTGAATGCAGAACTGACGGTTGGGAGCAAGATGATGCCGACTACCTTCTTCGTTATAGAGGGAAAAAGGATCTCATAGCCTGTTGCTGGGACATGATTGGATACACGAGAATTGTTGCATCCCGTAGACAGTGCATCAGAACCTCATTCAATGGGTCGGAGATCAAGTGGAGATAGTTCCCGTTGATAGATTTGTTAATATAGCTGCAACCGATTTATTAGTATGTGAGACATAAGGAATCGTATGTCTGTTAGGAAAGGTTTGGGATGGCAACTTTTCTGAAGTATTAGATAATGGTATCAACCTGATCAATGAGTAGTTGCCCAAGCTCGTACTATAAATATGATGCCAAAGAACGAAGGGTGGACTCAGTCAAGGCTTTGCCACAACCGATGAATTATGGAGATGCAAACGTCGGACACCGGCGACAGACCGAGGCTAACCTTCTAAAGTACCCAGATCCCCGATGATATAAATGGATTGATGGCAAGTACATTGAAGATACATGAAAAGGCCAAACGGGAAGTACTTAAGGAAATATTAGGTGTTGGAACAATTGCGTTAGTTCCAGCAGGTTTTTATGTGGTGGAGTGTGATGTGGAGAATGAACCTCGAGGGGTTCTAACAGAGGGAGAAAAGGGTTTATACTGGTTCGGGCCTCTCCTAGGAGATAATAACCCTACGTCCAGTTGTGGTGGATTTGGCATGGTATGCCCTAGTATGGAGCAATAACTCCAGGGTCTCTTGGCCCCCTGGAGCGTGTCCTGCTACAAGGACTTGGCCTTGCTTTTATAGGCACGCAGGCCTTAAGGAAAAGACCAAGATACCCTCTACAAGCCCCTAGGCTTATAGGGGTAGACAGGGAAAGGGAGCTAGCTACTGTACAAAAGTACCAGACAACTTTACAACTTTACAGACATGTCAGGCTATGCCAGGCTTTGACCAGCTAAACGACACACCGAAGGCGGAGGCTGGGGGGAAGGCTTCGAAGTGTACCCCGGAGGGGGCTTCGAAGCATGCTCCGGAAGGCGGCCGCCGAACTGGGCTCCTGGAGGGCGGCCTTCGAACTGGGCTCCCAGAGGGCGGCCTCTGAACTGGGCTCCCGGAGGGCGGCCTTCGAACTTGGCTCCGGAGGGCGGCCTCCGGACTGGCTCCCGGAGGGCGGCCTCCAGACTTGCTCCCGGAGGGCGGCCTCCGGACTTGGCTCCGGAGGGCGGCCTCCGGACTTGAGGTCAGGGAACAGCTTCTTGTAGCGTAAACGGGCCTCGACAGCGTTGGGCTCTGGGCCGAAGGCTACCTGAGGCTGACGTCATTTGGCCCCTGTACAGGGAAATATATTCCCCCAACAGTAGCCCCTCGCGAGTAGGCCTTCGGGACGAATGGGTGCACGCGCCCTTAGGGCAAATGACCTGAAAACACTTCAGAGAAAACATGCCTTCGGAGCTTGGACCGAAGGTGACCTCGATACCCGGGGGTAGTAAATGCCTGCGCTGGTTGCCAGAACAACCTCGGGGAGCCCGAACGGCTCCGCAACAGTCAGAAAAGTTACCGTTACCTTGCTCTGGGCCAATTCGCCTTCGCCGGAGGCCCACCTGGCGGTGGGTTCGGCCCACGACGGTTGGAATTCTTACCGCGCCTATAAATAGGGGCTTACCGCGTGCGGCTTGGGCACATTCTCATTTGCTTCCTTCTCGTTGCCTTGCAACCTTCGCTCTCTTCTTCTTAGCTTCGCTAGCTTCCGACCTTCGCTAATTTTAGCCTCTCGCGGCGAAGTCCCACCAACATGCCGAAGAAGGCAGTGGCGAAGCCTCTGGCCTTGGGCTCGAGCTCGGGCTCCGCCTAGGTGCAGGCAGCGGCAGCTGCGGCAGCGAAGACTGCGCCTAGGCGGCTGGGGCTGAGGGACCTTCGGACGCCCTCCGATAAGTTTGGGCAGACCTTGGAGATGAGGGCCTCGATCTCCACGGAGGAGTCGGTCCGGAGGGCCTGCGAAGGGAGGATCGCGGCGAAGATCTAGCTTTGGGTCCCAGAGAAGACGGAGGTCGAGCCGAGGCCTCGTGCTGACGATGTGGTGGTGTTCGAGGCCTTCTTCGAAGCCGGCCTCGGACTGCCTGTAGTGGGGATGCTGAGCGAAGTCCTCAAGGCTTACAACCTCGAGCTCCCTCAGCTTTCACCCAACGCAGTAGCGAGGTTAGCTGTCTTCGAGTGGGCCATGAGGGCCGAGGGCTGCGAGGGCCGCGCGGATGTCTTCGTCGCCCTCCATGACGCCAACTGCCAACCGAAGCCGAGGGAGGGGACAGACCGCGTCAAGAGGGCGCTGGCCTTCGGCAGCGCCAACTTCCAGCTCCGGAAGGAGTACCAAGACGCCTTCCCGGCGAGGGCCGTAAACAACAAGTGGCACTCGAGGTGGGATCAAGAGTGGTTCTATGCCTCCGTCGGCGCGAACTCCCCCCTTCGGAGTACCAACGCCCACATCTTGTACCGGCGCGAAGGGGTGGTGAAGACGAGTGAAGACATCCTTCGCTCGAGGATCTTGCTGCTCCGGAGAGTGGCGGCGAAGATGAGTATGAGGGATCTTGCGGAGGAGTTCATCACTATCCGGCTCAGCCCCCTCGCACGCTCCTGGCCGGAAGGGCTCTTCCAGGCTTCGGGTCGAGGGGAACTTAGTGAGTTGGCCTTCGACCGCTTCTGTAAGGCTTCACAATCTTTTCGCCTTTTATACTTCGTAGATTTCTCACTTCTAACTTTAAACCTTTCATGCAGCCAACCTCGAAATGAGGACCCCGGAGGAAGCCATCGCGACGGTGGATCGAGTCGTCGGGACTCGGACCCCTAAGGAGCAGACCCAACGCTTCGCGCTGGTGGGGTCCTAGGAGCGCTGGAACAGAGTATGGACCGCGCTCGACCTCGGAGGGCTCCCTGCTCTGCCGGACTTCGCCCACCTGACTACCTCGTCGGCCGGAGCCAAGAGGAAGAGGGGGAACGAGGACGAAGCGGATGCCCCGGGGCCTCGGCTGGAGGTCTCCGCGGCCGAAGTCTCTAGCCCCGGGGAGGTCGCGGCGGAGCCCGCAACTACTCCGGTGTCCAAGAAGGCGGCGAAGCCCCTGGCGGCGAAGCCTTCGGCGGTGGAGGCCGACGCGCCTACTCCGGCCGCCAAGGAGGCCACGGATGCCCCGGCGGAACCTACTTCGGGCGCGGAGGTGGATGTGACAGCTTCACAGCGAAGGAGCTGGAGGGCACACTTAGCCCCGTCTTCCTTCCAAGAAATGTCCGATGATGGTAAACCCCTTTTTGCATGCTTCGCTTCAATATGCGGATCTTGACTTGGCTCCCTACAGAGGATGAAGATGACGCGAGGCCCACCGTGGCGAAGCCGGTAGGCGAAGCCGGTAGGCGAAGCCGAATCGAGGCCCGCCGATGCGAAGCCCATGGAAGCTTCGAGCAGCAGCGGCAGCAGCAGCGGCAGTGGCAGTGATTCAGAGTCCGAGAGTACTTCATCCGATGACAAAGGCAGCGGAGGCCGCGAGGTCCCTCGAAGCGAGGAAGATGTAGACGTGGTGGGCTTGAGCCCCGCCTTGCCGAAGCCCGCGCAGGCGACCGTGGCGGTGGTTCACCCTTTCAAGCCGAGGGAGGGTGTGACGGCGGTGGCGATCCACGGTTTCCGCGAGGCTTGTGCTTCTGCGGAGAGGGGGACTTGGTGGCCCAACTTAGCCATCTGGACCCCACGGATCTCTTCATCAGCTCGAACGAAGTCCTCATGCGGGTGAGCGAAGCCCCTTGCAGCCTCGAACTATACTTTAGCCCTTGGTTAATACTTATGATTTCTTGAATTTCTGCAGGCCTTCGCACTGAACGCAGCAGCTTCGACTGCTGCCGACAGGCGGATGGAGCGCCTCGCAGAGGAGAAGGAGGCCCTTCGCCGTGAGGTCTCGGAGGAAGCCGAGAAACAGAGGCGGGCCGAGGCTTCGGCTGCTGAGGCGAAGGATGAGGCCGACAAGGCTAAGGAAGCCTTGGCCTCGGAGATGGCTCGGCTCCACGCGGAGCTCCAGGCCTCGAAGGACGCCGAAGCTCGGCAGGCGAAGGAGAATGCTTCGCTCCGCCAATGGGCCCGGGGTCTTGAAGACTTCGTTGTGGCCAATCTTGGCGAAGCCACCCAGAGCCTGACCGAGGTCCTTGAGAAAATAGGGACCGAGTGCCGGGCTCCGGACTTTGGCGATCAGGACCCGATTGGGGACAGTGCCGACTTCTTGAAGACTGCGGCTTCGATAGCAGAGGAAGCGCTGACGGGCTTCGCCCTTATGGCCGGTCGAGTCGCGGGCCAAGGGGTATTGCAGATGCTCCATGACGCGGGGTGTGACCACCTTCGGGCGGCAACCTCTGTGACCCCAGTGGCCTTTGGGGGTTCGCGGAGCCTAGCGGCGGCTGTAGGAACCCTAGAAGGAGCAAGGCTGCGAAGCAGTCCTCGACCTCCAGAAGGCCCTTCGACACCGCCGAGCCAAAGCGCCTGCTGCGCCTGATCAGCCTTCGACCTCTACACCTCCGCCTCCGAAGGTGTAGATCTCCTTAGGCCTTTTGTAATACTTAGTTGCAGGCTTGTAAAAACTCTATCAGCTTATTAATATGAATGCGGGGTTTTTTTTATACCTGCCCAGGCTCAGCCTCCGAGTGTAGACCTCGAAGTGCTCGAGGACTCCAAAGACCTTCGACAGTTGTGGGCAGTCCTCGAAGTAGCTAGGTCCGAAGGTCCCCCTCGGTTTAAGCTTCCGAGGGGGCCCAACGGCGAAGCCATCTCCGAAGTAGCTCAGGATTTGCTAGCCGCTGTGAATATGGAGTCCCTTCAGAGCCCTTTGTCCTTGCCTTCGCGAACGGCCTTAGCAGGCGATGAAGCCCTAGACTTTTCTGCCTTCGATACGGCACCACCTGCTTTGCTAACTTGGAGTGACCTGCAAAGTGGAAGACAAAGCCTGCGGGCTTCAGAACCTGGACGGGCCGGCCGAGGGAGAGCGGGCTCCAACGAGGCAACGTCCATCCGAGGGGGCCCTGGCCGAAAAAGAGGCAAGCGAGGGTTGGGGCCTCGCACTCGATTTTTCTTAGGCTTAGACACAGACTACTCGTAGTTTGGTTTCCGAAGTGTATTGTAACATACTTCTTAATTGTCATACAATGAATGGAGTTTACTATATTTGCATACTTCGTCTGTATGCTTCGCATTGTTTGGCTTCGAACGTTTTAGCTTGTCATGCTCGTACTGCGTATTACATCCGCACACCTCGCACACATGCTTCCCCCCTTGCTCGTGGCAGCTAGGGACTTAGCCGTTGCTGGTGCGGGCAAAAAATAAAAGATGCTGTTGGCGTAAAAGATTACGCTAACAGGTTTCTGTAGATTAGAAACTAACAAACGAAGTGTTTGCGAAGAGAACTGTTCTAAGCCTCCGAAAGGATAATAACTTAGAATAGTTCGAATGTGTGTATTGAATAACTTGTATTCGGTCCCTATTACAGGGTGAAATGGGGGGTATTTATAGGCCCAAATATTAAGGAAAAGACCTATTTACCCCTCTATTACAACCGACATAGTGGAAACTATTCGGTACCCTTGAATAGGGCTAAAATGGTAAAAGACTAATCTAATAATATAAAAGATAAATCTTCCATCTTAGCTGGCAATAAAGATCTCAAAGAGCCTTAGTTCGAAGATGTACTCTGAACCAATGCCTATCTTCGTACTTCGAGCTTGACTCAGGGTATCTTCTGATGGGGAGTGGTCCCGATCTTCCGCTAGGTAAGGGATAAACTTGGGTTGGTGGAGAATCTCGACGTTGGCAATCCAAGGCTCCGGTCCGGCGGATCAAAACCTTGCAATCGTTACACCACTGTCTCCGTTGGTTATCAACCACGCAGAACGCGATTGACCTCGCCGCGAAGGCTAATTCCTGCAAGCGAACCCAAGAACACAAGCAAGAACAGGAAGGATACAAATCGAATGCCAAATGACAGACAAACGAAGATAAGGTGAGGTTTCACAAACGCCAATGCAGCAGCCAATCGGTCCGGTGCAAGAGGCGGGATCTAAACACAACAGTGTAGATGCAACAAAGCAAAACCTAACCCTAGAAGTGGCTGGCGTGAGAAATATATAGGGAGGCGGCCTGTGGAAGGCAAACAGACATGGGCTGTGGGCTAGAAGATGTACAGACTCAGATTATGAGCAAACATGGCCCAGTTCTGTCACGCAGTACTGTTTTAAATACACAGAACGATTCGAGAGTCCAAACGATGTGAAACCAACGGCAAACGATCCGTCTTCTCCTCAGCTTTCCAAAAAGTCAAAGAACGCGCCAATCGGACTTCGTATGAGGAAGTTATGGCCATTTTGGTGCAGGGTAGTCGATGTAGTCCGAACCAGCGAAATCTTGACTTCAAACATCCGTGCGGCTCCGTCTTCAACTCCAATTCTTCTATTCCATTCCCCATGTTCCTAAGCAACAAAATATAACTAGTATTCAGTAGCATCTCATCCAAACAAATATTAACATAGTTGCTAAGGAAAGAATTAACCTCAAGGTTCAAGCGACGGGCACGGGCGCGTGTGATTCGTCTTAGTAACTGAATTGTAGGTGGAGGCTCCATGTGTGTATCATGTGAAGTGATGTCCTCATCATCCTCCCCCTCTTGAATTGGAGTCGTCCTCGACTCAAGCTCATCGTCAGCTCCAAAATAGGGTTTTAAATCATCAGCACGGGGCATCAATTTAAACTCTCTCAAATCAGGAAAACGATCCTTGCGCAAGTACAACCAAACAAGATCTCCTGGTTTGAAAAACATCTTCTTTCTTCCTTTATTTGTATTTTGAGCAAAATAGCGTGCATCCTTTTCTATAACTTCCTTAGTCTTCAGATGCATAGCTTTCATAAACTCTATACGCTTAGTTGCCTCCATGTTTGCTCTCTCTTGAAAAGAAAGTGGCAGCAAATCAAGTAGTGTGATTGGCTTAAAACCATACACCACTTCAGACGGGCACAATTGTGTTGTTGAGTGGACAGCTCTATTGTATGCAAATTCAACATGTAGAAGACAGTCCTCCCATTCTTTCAAGTTCTTCTTAATCATTGTTCGCAGCAACATGGAGAGTGTACGATTTACCACCTCTGTTTGACCTTCAGTTTGCGGGTGACAAGTTGTTGAAAACAGCAATTTTGTGCCAAGCTTGGCCCACATTGTCTTCCAAAAGTAACTCATAAACTTCACATCATGATCTGAAATAATGGTTCTCACAATTTCCCTGAAAAATAAATCAGCAATATGTGAAGCATCGTTGGTCTTGTGACAGGGAATAACGTGTGCCATTTTAGAAAGCCTATCCACTCTTACAAATATGGAGTCTCTCCCCCTCTTTGTCCTAGGCAATCCCACAATAAAGTCCATGCTAATATCTTCCCAAGGTGCACTAGAAACAGGAAGTGGAGTATACAAACCATATGGGTTAAGTTTGGACTTAGCTTTATGGTATGTGGCACAACGCTGCACAAATCGTTCAACATCTCTCCGCATCTTTAGCCAATAAAAATTATTGGACAGCAGGGCCAAAGTCTTTTCTCTCCCAAAATGTTCCATTAATCCACCGCCATGTGATTCCTGCAACAACAGCAAATGTACGGACGAATCTGGAACACATAGCTTGTTAGCATGGGACAAGAAACCGTCATAAACATGAAATGTTTTCCAGTCTTTCCCCTCATTACATTTAGTGTATGGTTCAGCAAATTCTTTATCTACAACATACAAATCTTTCAAACTTTCCAAATCTGGAACGTTAATATCAAGTTGAGATAAAAGAACAACCATGCGAGACAATGCATCAGCAACCACATTTTCTTTGCCATTCTTGTATTTCACAATGTATGGGAAAGATTCAATAAATTCAACCCATTTAACATGTCTACAGTTCAGTTTAGCTTGCCCTCTCAAATATTTGAGTGCGTCATGATCAGAATGTATAATAAACTCCTCAGGCAAAAGGTAATGTCGCCAAGTCTTAAGCACACGCACTAAGGCATATAATTCACACTCATAGGTAAAATAATTCAACTGTGGTCCATGCAATTTCTCACTAAAATAGGACGTGGGTTTACCTCCTTGTAGCAGCATATCTCCTATTCCAAAATCACTAGCATCACATTCTAACTCAACAGACTTACTGAAGTCGGGTAGCTGAAGTAGAGGTGCACGTGTAAGGCGATCCTTGAGTATGGCAAGAGCTTGTTCTTGTGCTGACTCCCAAGTAGAAGTAACTCCCTTCTTGGTCAATTCAGGTAAAGGACCAGCTATGGTGCTGAAATCTTGCACAAAACGCCGGTAGAAACCTGCAAGACCAAGAAAACTACGTACTGCAAGGTTAGTTTTAGTGGCATGCATGACACATCCTTTCAGATTAATAACTTGTGATGAGGAAGGAGAAACAACTTTTTCTTTTTGTTGCCTCGAAAGTGTTTTAGCTACTTGCTGATTTTCAGAAAATTGTTTGCTCTTTTGTGCGTCCCTAGCACGTTTTTCTTGTTCAAATTTCACAATTTCAGTAGGAGTCATAGGAAGCAATGTAACTTTCTTTCCTTTATACATAAATGTGTACTTATTGCTCCTACCATGGTTTGTAGCATCAATATCATATACCCAAGGTCTACCAAGTAATAGAGAACATGCTTGCATTGGTACTACATCAAAATCAGCACTTCCAAAGTATGTACCAATGGAAAATTCGATGTGAACAGTTTGTGTTACCTTGACCTTACCGCTGTCGTTGAGCCATTGCACATGGTAAGGGTGTGGATGTGCACGTGTGGGAAGTTGAAGCTTAGTTACCACGTCGAGGCTCACCAAATTGTTGCAACTACCGCTGTCGATGATGACACGCGCACGACGGTTATTGACGAGGAAGACAGTCTGAAATATATTGTTCCGTTGTGCCTGGTCGTCCTGGTCCATGTGAGTGCTCAAGTCACGTTGTACAATAAGTGCTGCCATGTTAGTGAAAAGATAAAACACAAAGAATAATCCTTATGTAAACAGCTAGGTGGGGTGGTGGGTGTGTGGTGGAAGCAATCCGTCAAGCACCTTACCCACGCTTGCAAGTGTTCTTACCACGCCGCAGTGAGGTCACCGGCCTACAGGTGATGAACCAAGTGGAGGGTGGTGTACAATTGCAAGAAATGAACCTGTCCTGACCAAGAGAAAGGTGTAGCTTGGAAGGCAAAGTGAGTAGCAAGGATTAGCGATAATAATAACAGTTAAACCAAGTTCAATAAGTATTCCCTAGTACTCGTCAAAGTTGCTGACCGTAGTGCTCCCAAAGTGAAAGTTCAAGTAATAGAGGGAAACTATGTGCCCAAAAATCAAAAAGGAAGCAAAAACAGGTCAAAATCAGCTCTCTATAGATCGGACAAGGGATCGGACAAGAGATCGGACAAGTGATCGGACAAGGGTATGTGCAAAATTTTTTTTTTCTGCTGCTGTTCGGATCGGACAAGAGTTCGGACAAAGGTTCAGACAAGAGATCGGACAAGCAACAAACATCCAAAGACTGCCTCAGATTGGACAAGAGTTCGGACAGGAGTTCGGACAAGAGTTCGGACAAGCAACAAACAACCAAAGACTGCCTCAGATTGGACAAGAGTTCGGACAGGAGTTCGGACAAGAGATCGGACAAGCAACAAACAGGACCGCTTCTCCTTTTTTTATATTTTTTTTTCTCTTTTTTTTTCACTCTATTTTTTTTTGAAACAAGGATGACAAGAGATACAACCACAAAAATTGGCACCTGCAACTGAGGTGGGATGTGGCTCACAAAAATTCAAACAAGTTCGCTGTCCGGCGAGTAAAAACTTTGTCCAATTTTTTTCTTTATCTTCCTGATTTTTTTTTGGCGAGTTTGGTGAGGGCTAACCGACGTAGCGGTTAGGGTACCCACCCAAATCGGGTCAGGAACACGCTCAAAAAATTTCAGATTTTTCTGCCAAACGAGCGAAAAGTTATGCCTGTTTTACTGAAGGGGGGTCACAAAGAGTAGATGTGGAAAACAAATAGGGTTGCGGAAGGGGGGGTTTTTCGGTGGGGAATTTTTTTTTCTGAGACACAAGAACAACTACTACTCAAACGACACAGAGGGATGACTAAACCAGCAACAAGACTCGACCAAGAACACGAACTCAACAAAGTTAAACTGGAATTAAAATCGCAAGGCACAAAGGGGGTTCTCGGTGGGGAATTTTTTTTTTGGTGCAGTTTTCTGGACTTTGGGTAAAACAAAAGCAGATCGAGATTACCTAACGGGAAATCTGAGCTCTGATACCAGCTGATGGGGGAGTGGTCCCGATCTTCCGCTAGGTAAGGGATAAACATGGGTTGGTGGAGAATCTCGACGTTGGCAATCCAAGGCTCCGGTCCGGCGGATCAAAACCTTGCAATCGTTACACCACTGTCTCCGTTGGTTATCAACCACGCAGAACGCGATTGACCTCGCCACGAAGGCTAATTCCTGCAAGCGAACCCAAGAACACAAGCAAGAACAGGAAGGATACAAATCGAATGCCAAATCACAGACAAACGAAGATAAGGTGAGTTTTCACAAACGTCAATGCAGCAGCCAATCGGTCCGGTGCAAGAGGCGGGATCTAAACACAACAGTGTAGATGCAACAAAGCAAAACCTAACCCTAGAAGTGGCTGGCGTGATAAATATATAGGGAGGCGGCCTGTGGAAGGCAAACAGACATGGGCTGTGGGCTAGAAGATGTACAGACTCAGATTATGAGCAAACATGGCCCAGTTCTGTCACGCAGTACTGTTTTAAATACACAGAACGACTCGAGAGTCCAAACGATGTGAAACCAACGGCAAACGATCCGTCTTCTCCTCAGCTTTCCAAAAAGTCAAAGAACGCGCCAATCAGACTTCGTATGAGGAAGTTATGGCCATTTTGGTGCAGGGTGGTCGATGTAGTCCGAACCAGCGAAATCTTGACTTCAAACATCCGTGCGGCTCCGTCTTCAACTCCAATTCTTCTATTCCATTCCCCATGTTCCTAAGCAACAAAATATAACTAGTATTCAGTAGCATCTCATCCAAACAAATATTAACATAGTTGCTAAGGAAAGAATTAACATCAAGGTTCAAGCGACGGGCACGGGCGCGTGTGATTCGTCCTAGTAACTGAATTGTAGGTGGAGGCTCCATGTGTGTATCATGTGAAGTGATGTCCTCATCATCTTCGAAGATGGACGTCTGGGAACCTTCAAATCCACTATCTGCTTTTATGCTGTTGCGGCAATAACCACGAAGATGAGATATTTTCCCCCAACAGTAGCCCCTCGAATACGCTTTTCCGTTTAACCTGTAATGTTAGGAGAGCAGTATACGGAAGGAAAAAATAACCAGACATAGGGGTTATTATCTTTTAATTCATCTCCAAAATGTATGAAGATATAAACTCCGAATCAGTCTTAAGATAATTACTTTCGAACTATCTTAGAACCGACTCAAGAAGTGCGAAAGTCTTTTAGACTTAGAGGAAATAGCCGTTAGCCTTCTGTTCCTAACGGAAACTGTAGAAAGCGTTAATTTCGGAGAAAAGTAACGGGCAGGAAAGTGAAACGGCATGGACTAACGGTAAAAATGTGAAGTCTAGGCTATAAATAGAGGGCCTAGAACTTACCCGGTTACCTTTTCACTGCTTTCTCGCAATCAAACACCTTTTGAGCCCCTTGAGTTCTTTGAGTTCTAGCCTCCATTTTCCCCAAAGCAACCCAATGACTACAATGGTGAAGACCAAGGGTTCTGGAGCCCCTTCAGCCTTGGCTCGGCAGCAGGCGGCTGCAGCAGCAGCGGCTGTGGCGTTGGCGACGACACCTCCAGCATCGGCAATGACATCCATGGCGGCAGGAGGAAGAAATCCCCAAAATGTCGATGATCAAAGTCTCTGCCCACCATCAACGAAGTACCTGGACTAGTCTTTCCAACTGGGATCTTCTACCTGCAAGAGGGAATTGTTGGCAATCGCAGTGGAAGGGAAGATTAGTACCAGAGTTATGATTCGCAAGCCCGGAAAAGAACTCATCCCATCACCAAGGCCCGGAGAACTAGTCCTCTTCGAAGCCTTCTTCGAAGCTGGCTTGGGCCTTCCCGCAGTGGACTTCTTGGCGGAGGTACTTGACTTATTCCACGTCACCCTTCCTCAACTATCTCCGAACGCAGTAGCTCGACTGGCTATCTTCGAATGGGCATTGAGAGCCGAAGGTTGTGAGGGGAGGGCAGAGATCTTCGCTGCGCTACACAGAGCCTCATGCCAACCAAAAACCTTCGTAGGTCCCGGAGGTGAAAAAGTTGTGGTGTCCTTCAGAAGCATCAATTTTAGGCTTCGGGACGAATATGCCCTACAATTCCCTGCTAAGGCCATCAATGCAAGATGGTACACTGACTGGGTTATGAGGTGGTTCTATGCCGAAGTTGGGGCGAGCAATCCTCTGGCCGGACCTTTGAAAGATATCCAATTCCGGAAGGAAGCCTTAGTGCATCCCGGCCAAGGTCAGCTCGAAGCTCGTCTCAACCTACTTCAGAGGATCAGCCGAAGGTTGAGCATGCGAGACTTAGCCGAAGAGTTCCTTGGGTTACAAATTTCTCCACTGATGGCCAACTGGCCTATCATCTTCGAAGAGGATTCGGAAGGCGGTCTCCGAAAGATCACCTTGACTTCAAGCCCTGCAGGTAACTTCGAAGACAACATGTATTATGCATATTCATTCGAAGAAAAACTAACTTGATTTATTTTTTAGCTTCTTCAGCCCCTGTTACTTCGGAACAAATTGTAAGGGCTTCGGAGAAGATTTTGGGCGCTCCAACTCCGACTGAAAAAGAATGGAGAATCAAGTTGGTCGGGAGTTGGGAGAGATTTAACAGAGTATGGGGAATGTTGGAAATCACTCCGCCCCCTCTGATGGATTGGGTGCCTTCGGAGAAAGGACCTAAGAAGAGGAAAGCCGAAGCTGGGACTTCGAGCTCTGCAAAGACTCCGGTGAAGAAGGTGGCTCGGAAGCCAAAAAATCTTGCACCTTCGAATCCTGCACCTTCGAGCTCGAGGGCTTCAGTTTCCGACTCCCAAGAAGATGAAGGGAGATTGCTTGTGCGTCTAATAGAATAAGATGAAACTCAAAGGACTGCACAAGCTGAAGTTCCTGCGAACGTGCCGGAGTCCCAAGATAATCCTGAGCAACCAAGGACTTCGGCAGTTCAAGAAGATATTTCTCAGGACGAAGTTCCTGCGAATGAAAGTGGGGTCGAAGTTACTATAGCTTCGATTCCCGAAGAAGCAACGAGGACTGCTCAGGACGATGCTCCTGCAGTCCAAGACTTAACGGCTGATTCAGATGAAGATCTAGCCTTCGATCCGCCGAACAGTCCGATGATGACTCCTCTGCAAAACGTCGAAGGTAAACTTCGAATAACTCTTTCATGTTTATTTTGTATATTTATACAATGTATAATACCTTTTTTTACAGAGTCCACTCCTATGGAAGAGGTCCGCCAAGAGAAAATAATTCCTGGACCTTCGATGACTTCGGAGCCAGCCCAGAGAGTTACTCAAATGGGACCTGGAAGAGGCAAAAGACATATAGAGCCCCTCCCTGCTGCGAGTTCCGAATCAACTCCGTCCGATTCAACAGACGAGAGCCAATCTTCCGGGGAGGGCCAGTCTCCAGTGGCTCCGAAGACCACAGGCCAAAGCTCTGGTCCTTCGCTGGACGAAGATGACCAACAGGCAATAAGTATGCTCCCCTTGCTAGCTCCTTTCCTAGGGCAAACAACTGGTCTTCGGACTTTGCTCAAACCTTTGGATCGAGCTAGCCGTGACATTAGGGAGACCAACTTAGTGGCCATTCTGAGCAAGGCGGACAGGACGAAGCTTAATGCCGCTATAGAACGTGCAGCCTACCAGGTACGAAGCACCTGCGAATGCACCTTCGAAATAACATAGAATTCGTCTTCGAATAAATATTTACTTTATTTTTTATTTTTGCAGCAAACTATCTTGGCCCGAGCTGCGAATATATGTAATGACGAAGAGATCGCTCGTCTTCGGGAGGAAAATAATGGCCTTCAAAGGAATCTTAACATCTCCGAAAGTCGAGTGGCTCAAATGGACAATATAGTGTCAACAGAGCGAAGGGCCAGGCAAAGTTTGGAGGCTGCGAAAAAAGAGCTCGAAGCAGAAAGAATTGTGCTTCGAGCAAAAGTTGAAAAGCTGCGGGCGGAGCACGCTACTGTGGGGTCTGAGCTCGTCAGACTCCAAGAGGAAGCTAGCCAGCTATTAAACCAAAAGAATATTTTGAGCACTGAAAATGCTAGACTTTCTGGGGTTTTGGGCGAAGTCACTTCGACGAAGGATGCGTTGAACGAAGACAAGCTGAAGTCTGAGAAGGTGGCTGTGGAAGTTATGAATCAACTGTTAAGTGTCCTGGAGTACTTCGGTACTATTGGGATACTTCCTTCTGATGATAACATCACTCTTCTGCGCCGGTTAAAAAGGATCCAAGGAGTGGCGAAGCAGATGAAGACAGCGGGCATTAGATACGGAGAACTCTCCAGACAAGTGGCTGCTATCGGCTTACTTCGCTACTACGAAGATCTGGGCCGAACGATAACTCCGGATGCGGGAGGGGGCCCAATCACCTTCGACGACGAGCGACTTTTGACACCTTCCGAAGGTGTGGCTGCTGCCTGGCGAGCCTTCCAAACTTCATGGAGAGCCGAAGGTCATTCCGCGATCAAGGCTTGGATCGACGAAGGCCAACGCCAGAAGCAAGTTTGGACCCAAGCTTCGAGCAGTCAGCCTCCTCCGAATCCGCAGGTTTAGAAATACCTTAGGATTTTTGGCCATGTAAAGCTTTATGCTTATAAACATTTATCAATGAAAATTTGTTTGTCATATTTTTAGGCTTTGCCTCTTACGGAAGATATCGAAGTGTTAGACCTTAACGACGAAGTTCGCTCATTATGGACCACCTTCGATCTTCTAAAAGCTTATAAACATCCTCGATTTCTAATTCCTCGAGATGACTCCGGTGTAATTGCGCCCGAAGTAATAAAAGATATATTGTCTTACATTAAAGAGGAAGAAAAAGAGGTTAACTTAAACATTTCGTCTTCTGAAGACGTTATATGGTCTGAAGACGAAGATGAAGCTCAAAATAAAAAGCCTGAAGAACTTGGAAGCTGGGAGAGGAGCCCCGAACGGCTTCGAACTTGGGCCGAGCTTCAACAAGAACAGAAGGATTTTAGAGCTTCGAAGGGGGGCAAGAGAGTTAAACGCAAAGTTATTAGAACTCCTGGTGCTGGAACTAGTCGTTCCATCCCTAGATCTAGGGACCGAAGAGGTCTTCGATTCCTTCTTGGTATAGATACCAATTTTTCATGATGTAATCTGTAAACACATTCGTTTGAATAATGAATACCGATTTAAAATTGTCTCCATATTTACTAGCCCCTCTTTGGGTATAAGCAACTTCGAACTGTATTCAAAGATGGTTATGCGCAAAGAAAAAACTTCGGAGTACAATTTAAAGATCTTTTAAAATCTTATAAAATGTCTTCGACTATTTGTAGTCGGAAGAATGGCAACTTAGTACCTTTGTTTTTTGAAAGAAATCATTTGAGATAACTTTCAATATACCTTAGTATCTTAGATAATTTGTCACTTTGGACTGTGTTAACAGACATTCGAAGCTCATGGCTCAAACTCTGTTTTTCTTTAGCCACCTTCGGCTCTTTTTTGCGATCTCTGTCGAACCAATGGTTCGGAGTTTGCAATGGTCTCTTTGGACTCTTTTTACGGATGTCTACCAGCCAATGGCTTGGACTCCGTATATTTTGGCCACCTTCGGCTCTTTTTGCGAAAGTCTACCAGCCAATGGCTTGGACTTCGCAGGTTTTGGCCACCTTCGGCTCTTTTTACGGAAGTCTACCAGCCAATGGCTTGGACTCCGCATGTTTTGGCCACCTTCTGCTCTTTTTACGGAAGTCTACCAACCAATGGCTTGGACTCCGTATGATGTGGTTTTGGGCTCTTTTACGGATGCCTACAAGCCGGTGGCTTGGACTCCGGATTATGTCAGCCCCCACGTCGGAAGCTTCGAACCAATGATTCGAAGTCCGAAAATACAACCCAGCTTCATGACACTTCCCTCTCGGTCGACCCCGCGGTTCCAGTGCGTCCACTCGGAAGCTGGAAGTCTATGAGGGGAAGGCACTATCAGGATCATATGCTTTATTAATTTGGAAGATGATTACAAGTGAGTTACAAGGAGTCCTTATGCGAAGTATCGCTTTAGGTGCTCCGCATGCCAAGTATGTGCTAACTCTTCACCTTCTAAATTAGCTAATTTGAAAGAGCCAGGGCGTCCTGAACGAACAATTAGGTATGGACCTTCCCATTTGTTTCCTAACTTCCCTGGCGCTATAATGCTTTGTAGAACAAGATGACCCGGTCTTAGTTCATTGAGCTTAACCTTCGGGTCAAACCAAGCCTTCGTTTGCTGATGATACTTTGATAAATTCGCTACAGCTCGAAGTCTTGTTTCTTCGGATAAATCTAATGAAGCTTGTCTTTCTTCTTCAATCTCCGGTTCGGTGCAGCGAAATGATCCTCCTTTGAGCTCCGTTGGAGTCATAGCTTCATCTCCGAATAGTAGTCTGAATGGAGTAAAACCTGTGGACCTTGTTTGCGTAGTCCGAATGGACCACAAAATCTTCGGAAGCTCTTCGGTCCACAGTCCCTTTGCTAGTCCTACTATCCTTCGATTTAGCCCTGACAAAATATTTCCATTGGCTCGCTCTACGGCTCCATTAGACTGAGGATGCCTCACTGCAGCAAAACATAACTGAATGCCTAGATCTTCGCAAAACTTCCTGAAGGGTTCTGCATCGAACTGTGTTCCATTATCAACTGTGAGTTGTCTAGGCACTCCGAACCGGCAAATGATGTTCTTCCAAAAGAATTTCTGTACATTGTTCGAAGTGATAGCTGTCAAGGGTTCTGCTTCCACCCACTTAGAAAAATATTCAATAGCTACCACTGCGAACTTCAGATTTCCCTTGGCTACTGGAAAGGGGCCAATTAAATCCATACCCCATCTGGCCATAGGCCATACCGGAGCAATGACTTGAAGAGTTGTTGGTGGGCGATGACTCCGTCGACCCATCCACTGACATCCTTGACAAGTGCAGACTAAGCTCTCCGCATCAGCTGTTATTGTAGGCCAGTAAAGCCCCTAGCGAAGTGTTTTTCCTGCCAAAGCTCTAGGGGCTAAATGACTATCACAAAGGCCTTCATGAATTTCTCGAAGAATTTCTTGGCCTTCAGCTTGAGATATACATCGGAGTAGAGGAGAACATACTCCGGCCTTGTATAAAACACCGTTGATTATTTGATAATTTCTAGCTCTAAGCTTTAATGTTGACAGCTGTGGCTCTTCGGGCAAATTTGTTCCTCTCTGTAAAAGTTCCATGATTGAATTTTTCCAATCTGTACTAGGAATGCAAAGAATCTCTGCAGAGGGAATTTGTGGCACCGAAGGTATACTGAGCTCCTCATAGAAAGCTTCTTCTGGCACATCCACAGCTCCGGCTGCAGCTTTTGCTAAGATGTCCGCTTGCACATTTTCTGCTCTTGGTATACTCCGAATGGAAATACCCTTGAAGTGTGCTTCGATTTTACGGATTTCTTCTAAGTACTTTGCAAGCTGTGGATGCCGAACTTGGAAACTTTTATCTACGTGCCCTGCTACTATTTGAGAATCTGTCTTTATAATAATTCTTGTAGCCCCTAGAGCACGTGCTTTTCGGAGTCCCCATAAAATTCCTTCATACTCCGCTATATTATTGGTAGACTTAAAGTTGAGTCTTGCGGAGTACATTGCTCTTTGCCCCGAAGGTGAAATTAATACTGCTCCAATGCCTGCTCCGGATGCATGGAAAGCCCCATCGGAATAAACAATCCGAACTCCATCACTTGACTTCTCCGGAACCAAATTTGCAGGCGGATACGAAATAAACAGGATTTTGGACCAACTTCCCATTGAAATCCACTTCTCTGACAAGGACTGCACTGACAGCAGAACCTGTAGCTGCAAGGTAAAGGAGTAGGGTTTCGTCCGCAGTAGGCACCGTGAGTGTAGCAAGATTACTGAGATACTCTTTAATATCTTCGAAGCTTTTCTGACACTCCGGTGTCCATGCAAAATCTTCGGACCCCTTCAACGCTTTAAATATAGGCAAGCTTCTCTCTGCAGACCTTGATAAAAACCTTCTAAGTGCTGCCAGACGCCCAGTCAGCTTTTGCACTTGCTTTAAATTTTCCGGAGGAGCCATCTTTTGTAGCGCAGTTATTTGAGTAGGGCTAGCTTCAATCCCCCTGCTTGAAACTAAATACCCTAACAACTTTCCAGCCTTAGCTCCGAAGATACATTTTTCGAGGTTAAGACGGATCCCACATGCCCGAAGGCTATTGAATGTTTCTGCTAAGTCTAGGCTATGCTGGTGCTTTAAAGCACTCTTTATTACAATATCATCCATATAGGCCTCCACATTGCGACCTAATTGATGACCTAGAGCCTTAGCAACTAACCTCGAAAAAGTAGCCCCGACATTTCTTAAGTCGAAGGGCATTCTTACATAACGGAAGACTCCCGAAGGAGTAACGAAGCTTGTCTTGATCTCATCTTCGCGCTTCAACCATATTTGATGATAACCAGAATACGCGTCAAGGAAGCTTAATAACTCCGAACCTGCGGTGGAGTCAACAATTGATCAATTCGGGGCATGGGGTAGGGGTCACGAGGGCATGCTTTATTCAAGGATGTGAAATCAATGCACATGCGCCACTTCCCGGAAGACTTCTTTCTGACGAAGACTGGGTTGGCTAACCATTCTGTGTGAGCCACTTCTCTGATAATCCCAGCCTTCAACAATTTCTCAACTTCGTCCTTCGCTAGAGCAGCTCTTTCTGCAGACATTTTCCGGAGTCCTTGCCAGACAGGGCGGGCCTTCGGGTTTACAAGTAAACTGTGTTCAATGATATCCCGATCGACTCCGGTGATATCTTCGTCAGACCAAGCGAAGACATCCAAATTCTCTTCCACCACCTTTTCCAAGGAGGTTGCAACTTCTGGAGGTAAATCTTTACCAAATTGAAATGTATACTCTTTACCATCTTTAACAATGACCTTCGTTGCAATCTCTCCTTCAGGACATGGTCTCGGAAAAGATTTCTTTGAAGCTTCAGAAGGGGCTGAAAAAAATTCTTCATCATCTTGTACGTTGTTTACTTGTCTTGGATCAAGAGGGGGACCATGACCATATTCCGCTCTCCGAGCGATAGCTTGATCTCCGAAGACAGTAAGGACTCCTGCTTGCGTGGGCATCTTCATGCAAAAATAATTGTGATGCGCCACAGCTCCGAACTGGTTTAGCATGCCTCTTCCGAAGATGACGTTGTAAGCATACGGGGCATCTACAACATCGAAGATTACTTCTTCAGTTCGGGCCAATAAACCTTCTCCAAAGGTAACTTCCAGGCCTATTTGGCCAAGTGCATCAAGCGGAGGTCCTGCGAAGCCTTGCAAAGGACGAGCCGCTGGAAGGAGATGCTTTCTGGAGATGCACAATTGATCGAAGGCTTGAACAAAAATGATGTCTGCCGAACTACCTCCGTCAATCAATACCCTTCGAACTTTAGTGTCTGCAATATCAGCAATGATAACAAGTGGATCTGCATGCGGGAACTTAATACCAGCTGCATCCTCCGCAGAAAAGGATATCGGTACATGAGACCACTCCGGCATTGCAGCTGCAGACGACGAAGTCCCAATATGGCCTACTTCTCTGACGTAGTCCCTTCGCTGTCTCTTTGACATGCTTCCGAGGGTACCTCCTCCGGAGATGGGGAGAACTACTCTTTTCCCTCGGTCTTGCCCTTCCTCTTGCTTCGGAGGTGGCATAATATTGGCCACTGGAGGGTGTCTTGCAGCATCAAAATTTTCTATCCGCGCCACAGCCTGGACCGGCTCTGGGCTAAGGGAAAGCACTTCGCCATGGTGTCTCGAACTCCTCCGCTAGCTTCAATCGCTAGGGCATAAGAACGAACAAACTCTTCGGGATCTTCATCTCCAGCATACTTACAGAGCTTCGAAGTCTTAAACTTCAGATCAAAGCGAACTTTCTGCAGCTCAGGATGCAGCGGAGACTCATCGTCGAAGGAGGCGTTCTCCGGAGCTTCGGGATAATCGGGTTCATCGTCTTCGGGCACTTCTGGGATAGTTGGGATGGCTTGAGAGCGAAGCCTGTTCGCAGCTTCTTGTCGCCACCTTGCTACTTCAGCTTGAAGGTTGGCCATTTGAGCGGCCATATCTCCAAGATTGTCTTCATCTCCTCCGGAAGGATCTTCCGGGTCTTGAGAGCTAGTAGGATCAGTTCGAAGTGGAATGGAAGGTGGAAGAGGGATTCCAGGTGGTCGAAGTATGGAAGGATTTGGCGGAGAAGCTCCGTATGTTCGAGGGATGGAAACTCCTTCCGGAGTTTGAGGTGGAGGGAAAGTCAAAGGCCCTCCGACTTCGACCGTGTCGGACGGGGTCTCTCCGGAGATCCGAGAAGACCTCCGAACAGGGTTACAAGGTGCGCTCCGCTTAGGAGGCATGATGTAGGAAATTGGTAGAGAACGAAGTTTTTCGAACTAGGTTCCCCACGGACGACACCAACTGTTGGCGTAAAAGATTACGCTAACAGGTTTCTGTAGATTAGAAACTAACAAATGAAGTGTTTGCGAAGAGAACTGTTCTAAGCCTCCGAAAGGATAATAACTTAGAATAGTTCGAATGTGTGTATTGAATAACTTGTATTCGGTCCCTATTACAGGGTGAAATGGGGGGTATTTATAGGCCCAAATATTAAGGAAAAGACCTATTTACCCCTCTATTACAACCGACATAGTGGAAACTATTCGGTACCCTTGAATAGGGCTAAAATGGTAAAAGACTAATCTAATAATATAAAAGATAAATCTTCCATCTTAGCTGGCAATAAAGATCTCAAAGAGCCTTAGTTCGAAGATGTACTCCGAACCAATGCCTATCTTCGTACTTCGAGCTTGACTCAGGGTATCTTCGAAGATGGACGTCTGGGAACCTTCGAATCCACTATCTGCTTTTATGCTGTTGCGGCAATAACCCCGAAGATGAGATATTTTCCCCCAACAGATGCGAAGGGTGCGCTTTTCGGCGGCTTCGACGCATGAATTTTATTTGAGCGAAGGCCTCTTTTGGGCTTCGAATGCTTTGATTTGGTGCGAAGCAGGGCTTCGGCTGCTCGGAATTTCACTGAGCAAAGGCCTCTTTTGGGCTTCGATCGCGCTAACTTGGTGCGAAGCAAGGCTCACAACCAAGTTAAGCGAAGCGTTCTTCGGCATGCTAGGATTTGAATGCTGTGCGTGAGCGAGGCTCCGAAATGCACTTAGGTTCTAGCGAAGTATGACTTCGAGACGCTTAGGCGTACATTAGATTTTGACACGCGAAGCAAGGCTTCAGAGCGTGTTTGGATAACGAAGCAAGGCTTCTGAGCTTGATTCTGTAATGAAAATGGATTCTTGGTGTGGATTCACCGAACCTGTGATAATGTGAGCCACCTTCGGCTCTGGGTCACCTACGACCCTGGGCCACCTTCGACCATGGGATGCTTCGGGTACGGAGCCCGGAATCCCTGGGATGCTTCGGGTACGGAGCCCGGAATCCCTAGGATGCTTCGGGTACGGAACCCGGAATCCCTGGACGCATTGGGCCATGGCCCGGAGTCCCTATTACTGCTACGGGCCCGGAGGCGCTGTGTAGCCTTCGGAGGGGTGCTCCGGATTTGCTACGGGCCCGGAGGCGCTGTGTAGCCTTCGGAGGGGTGCTCCGGATTTGCTACGGGCCCGTAGGCGCTGTGTAGCCTTCGGAGGGGTGCTCCGGATTTGCTACAGGCCCGGAGGCGCTTTGTAGCCTTCGGAGGGGTGCTTCGGATTTGCTACAGGCCCGGAGGCGCTGTGTAGCCTTCGGAGGGGTGCTCCGGATTTGCTACAGGCCCGGAGGCGCTGTGTAGCCTTCGAAGGGGTTCTAACAGAGGGAGAAAAGGGTTTATACTGGTTCGGGCCTCTCCTGGGATATAATAACCCTACGTCCAGTTGTGGTGGATTTGGCATGGTATGCCCTAGTATGGAGCAATAACTCCAGGGTCTCTTGGCCTCCTGGAGCGTGTCCTGCTACAAGGGCTTGGCCTTGCTTTTATAGGCACGCAGGCCTTAAGGAAAAGACCAAGATACCCTCTACAAGCCCCTAGGCTTATAGGGGTAGACAGGGAAAGGGAGCTAGCTACTGTACAAAAGTACCAGACAACTTTACAACTTTACAGACGTGTCAGGCTATGCCAGGCTTTGACAAGCTAAACGACACACCGAAGGCGGAGGCTGGGGGGAAGGCTTCGAAGTGTACCCCGGAGGGGGGCTTCGAAGCATGCTCCGGAAGGCGGCCTCCGAACTGGGCTCCCGGAGGGCGGCCTTTGAACTGGGCTCCCGAAGGGCGGCCTCCGAACTGGGCTCCCGGAGGGCGGCCTTCGAACTGGGCTCCCGGAGGGCGGCCTCCGGACTTGCTCCCGGAGGGCGGCCTCCGGACTTGGCTCCGGAGGGCGGCCTCCGGACTTGAGGTCTGGGAACAGCTTCTTGTAGCGGAAACGGGCCTCGACAGCGTTGGGCTCTGGGCCGAAGGCTGCCTGAGGCTGACGTCATTTGGCCCCTGTACAGGGAAATATATTCCCCCAACATTAGGCAATCATACGGATGAAGCATAAAAGATCTACATGCAGAAACTCCTGATATCGATGGCATTGCCTTTAGATGCCCGATGCAGAAGCATCTCCCTTAGATGCAAAATGCAAAAAAACTCAATATAAATTCAAAGGGTTCAATGACGATATATTATAGGAGGGACAAAAGTTTTGTTACAAAACCAAGAGTCACACAAGATCAACGGAGTGCCCAACGAATGGCTTCAATCGCCCGCAACCGAATTGAGTCGATTCCCTAAAGGATGGCCTAGTCTTCGGCATCTGAACCCGGAATATCCTGGAAGAAGCAATGACAATGTTGCGCCATGTGAACGGTACCAGCGAGCCGCTGCTTCTGGGCATCGACCCGAGCTAGAAAAGAGGCGATGACCCTCTCTTGCTCTATGATCTTCTACTGAAGCCCCTCTAGCTTCATCAACAAATTGTACTCTTCCACCTGCATCCGATCAAGCACCCACAATGTGGACAATGACTCAGCTTCAATGCAATTCAAGAGGGTGCTCTCGGTCACGACTGCCTTTGTGAGTCTTCATTTCTTCCAACAATAATGCACGGTGTGCTCGATCGTCTATCTGCTTGATGGCTCATTGCACCTCCGGCCGATGGAACTCTAGATTAGCGGCCAGTGTAAGGGCAACGACCTATTCCGGAGAGAGGTGGTCCAAGACGTTGTTGTAAGTGATCCCCTATCGGCCTCGAATCATTGACAAGGACCTCTATTAGAGCCTCTAGACGAGGAAGCAATCCTAACAACACCTCCTTCACCATCAGAGACAATAGAGACACAGCCGATGAGGAAGCGCCGGTAGCATCACCCTCCATTGTAGGACCGAGAGTAGCGACCAGAGGGGGTTGAATGGGGACTCAACAAATTCTTACAAATATATGGCCTACCCAAAATACCCAACGCTCCTCACAAGACAATCAACGGAAATAAGCCATATCTAATAAAATCCACAGACGATAATAGTGCTATTACTCTCCTGTCAAATATGATATGATGTGACATTCTGAGAGATCATAAGCATTAAAAATAATTTAGCCTTCTAAACCTAACTAATGTCCTAATTGAAAAGACAACATTACAACAGACACAATGCAGATTAATAAAACTCATGGACTAGACAGGCAAATCATCGAGTGCTAAAAATATCCATCAATCGCAGTCATTTCATAAAGCACAAGATAGACACCATTAGTTCACACACATTTATAAATGTAGGGAATAAACTCTGCTCGTAGATAAATCAACAATCACTTAACATGCACATGGATCACATAGATAGGTCAATAAATATTCATAGTACAGACTAAAAATAAAATGATTGTAGGAATTTAATCTACCAAAATATTTAGAGATAAATTATGGTTCAAGAAGATGAGGAAAAAGATCACTGATCTATTCTCTGAAATTAACAAAGGATTACTGTTCTTTCCTACACTGCACGCATCCCCATGAGGTCCCCTGACACATTGTGCATTGCTTCCTAGCGTGCGGCCTTGGACTAAACTGCAAGTGACTTTGGACCCTCGTGCTGCTTTGTATACTTGCAGCTCCCCCTAGTGCCTCGCACACGCCGCCCTGGAACAGCATCCCAAGCCTTGCACCGGCTGCTCCACCGCCAAGGGCCCTGTTGACACGGAAACGTGTCTCAGCACTTGGGTCAGTTCGACGATCCAAAAGTGCACGGATACTTAGGGACAAGCCTAAGCGTGACGTGGCACCGACATCGCGTTCCGACTACCCTTAGTAGTGATAAGGGGGGTGGAGTCGCCAGGCAACCAGTTTACACAAAATAATCCAATTAGCCAAAAGAGATAGATTAAACCGAATAAAATCAACAAACCAGTCGGAGCCCCGTCTGGTTCGAAGTCTAGTGTGAAGGGGTCACCGAAGTGTACCTTCGGTGTCTGGTGCGAAGTACTCCGCCGAAGGGTGCTTTGGCATTCAGACCGATCCGACTGAAGATGGACTCTGAACGGATCTGGACGTGATGATCACCTCCGAACAGCAGGGTTCGGCATGAGATCTCTGATACAGCAAACTACGGAATAGTGACGCAAGGGCCACGCGCGAGCGCAACTTCTTCCGGTGCAGGGGATGATCGTGGCGAAGCCTGTTGCGATGAAGTATGCCGGTGAAGCCTGTTGCCGGAGCCTGCGGTCTCGTCGAAGGGTGTCCTAGGGACCTCCGAAACCGATCTCTCAGCTCCGGACACCTCCGACGAAGTAGCTCCGAAAGTGCGAACCTGCAACAGAGAGAATTCGACGTACCAATTCGGCCTAAGGACCAAATTTTGCTATGTGTTGCACTAGTAGCGAAGGTAGCAATCTGTTACGCAGATTAGCGGATACTTCACATACGAAGTAACAAGGCGATAGCAATCTATACTTCACAGGCGAAGTAACAAGGCGATAGCAATCTATTACGTAGATTAACGGATACTTCACAAGCGAAGTAACAAGGGTTACCACTGTTCCGTAGTGGCCGGCGGAGGGCTTCCAAGCAAACCCACGAAGAGGTACAGGAAAATAAAGGTAAAGTTAATACGATCAAAGCTTGGGGCTTTGGTTTGGTTTGAATTGGGGGGGGTGTTCTCTACGCCGGCCTTGCCTCTCTATTTATAGGGGCTTAATTCCTAATCTAATTTGCTATTAATCCGGTCAGATAGAGATAAAGATTGAGCTGGAAATGTATGCAATTCTACCTCTACCGAAGTGGGCTTCGGCCAGGCCCGTCGAGGCCTGCTCCTCGGGCCGAAGCTTAGTTAGCGTAGGCCTCCGAAGGCTTCCCGGTCGAAGCCCATGGGCTGGCTAGAGGCTTTCGGAGCCCATAGCTCAATGGACTTCGGCCCTATAGGGCTTCGGATAGACCCTAGACATGTGTACTTTCGGCCCAAATCACCAAAAATTGATATTTGACAATCTAGCCATTAATGCCATTTTTTGCTATCAACACATGCCCCCTGCCTTTTAGTGAACTAGTGAACTAAAAGCACAACGAGCTGATGACGATACCATCCATATCGGCTTTTTGACACTTTTTATTATGTTTGCCACACACTTGGGAAATACCTCTTCAAGTACCTACCATTCAAAGTTCTTCGAAACTGCTCTCCCTGCAGGGATTCCAACACGTATGCATTGCCGGGAGCGATTTCGGCTATCTTAAAATGACCTTCCCAACTAGGTGACCATTTACCAAACTTGGGACTCTTCGTGCCTAAGGGTAAAATCGTTTTCCACACTAAATCTCATATTTGAAATGATTTTGGTTTAACCTTCTTATTGTAGGCTTTAGCTACTATTTTCTTGTCTACTTCTATGGCTTCTAAAGCCCTTAGTCTCTTATCGGTCACATCCTCCAGATTATCCTTCAGAAGAGCTTCATACTCATTGACCGATAAGCTGTTTTGTTTTAACACTCTTAAGGAGCCAAGATCTACCTCTACAGGCAGAATGACCTCTTGTCCATATACCAACTCATATGGACTGACCTTGGTAGCACAGTGCTTTGGAATCCTACAAGCCCATAGCGCCTCGGAAAGCACCACATGCCACCTTTTAGGAAACTTCTCAATTTTCTTCATAATAAGCTTAATCACAGTTTTATTACTAGACTCGGCCTGACCATTGGCCTGAGCATAGTAAGGTGAAGAGTTTATCAACTTAATATCATAATATTCGGCGAAGTCCCTTTCTTCTCTAGAAACAAATGAACTACCTTGATCTGTAGTAAGGGTTTGAGGAATGCCGAATCTATGTATGATGTGCTTCAAAATAAAATCACGTACCTCATTGTGAGTCATGTTCTTGAGAGGTACGACCTCGGTCCACTTTGTGAAGTAATCCATTGCCATCAACACGAACCGATGCCCTTTTGATGAAGGAGGGTGGATCTGGCCGATGAAGTCTAAACCCCAACCTCTAAAAGGCCATGGCTTGACAATAGGATTGAGCAATGAGGCAGGAGCCAACTAAATATTGCCAAACTTCTGACATGCTTCACACCCTCTATAGTACTTGAAACAGTATTCAGTCATAGTTGGCCAATAAAACCCTGCTCTTTTGAGCATCCAACTCATTTTCTAGGCCGACTGATGAGTGCCGCAAAGCCCTTCATGGACTTCTCCTGTAGCCACCTAATATTGCTCATGGTCTAAACACTTCAATAGCACTCCGTCGATGGTTCGGCGATACAATGTGTCGTCTACCAACACAAATTTGAACGCTTGTCGCCGAACCTTCCGATCAACCCTTTGGCTAGGGTCTCTCAAATAATGGACGATTGGGACTCTCCAATCGCCCTTACAGGTTTCAGAGGGTCTCGCTGGTCCACCTTCCGAAAAAACTTCTAAATTACTGACTTAGGGTGCCCCCCGAGCCATTCCTGCTCATGCCGAAGCCTAGTCGAGGTGGCCGTTCGGAGTGTGCTGGGTCAAAGCCCTTCGGAGGGTTCGGACTCCGGGGAGCCTTCTCTGTGCAGGAGGCTTCGGCTTACGGACCTCAGCGTGCCAGCACCTTCGGTCGGCAGGGTACTCCGGCCTAGGATCCTTGGTGCGCAGTGACCTTCGGCGGTCGGAGGGTGCGCCCGCCCACCGTTACTGGCTTCGACAGTGAGATTAAACACCGGCTTCTCTAATACAGAAAATTTCCCTCTCCTGACTTGGTAGCCAGATTCTTGCTGAGCCAAATCATTGGCGACTGAATTGGCTTCTCTTGACACGTGAGATATTTTGAAATCATCAAAAGTAGCAACTATGTGTAGACATTTGTCCAAGTAATTATTCAGCAAGCCATTAAAACATTGAGCATTCTTAGCTACTTGTTGTACTACTAATAACGAGTCACCATATGCATGAACATGTCTAGCACCTACAGATTCTAGCAATTCAAGACCTAGCAATAAGGCTTCGTATTCGGCTTGGTTATTGGTGGAAGAAAACTCTAGTCGGGCCGAAGTTTCAAAGTGCATACCATTAGGTGATATGAGAACCACTCCAATACCTTGGCCACTCTTGCAAGCCGAACCATCAAAATAAAGTTTCCATGGCACTACCTCAATTACAGCAATAATGTCACTCCAACCGACATCTATGTGATGATCAACTATAAAGTTGGCTACGATTTGGCCTTTCATTGCTCTCAGGGGTTCTTAGGCCAAATCGTACTCAATCAACGCATAAGCCCATTTTCCGATTCTTCCACTTAGAATCGACTTCTGTAACATGTGTTTTATAACATCGGTTTGGCAAACGACAACACATGTAGTGGGGAGAAGATAATGGTGCAATTTGGTGCATGCGTAGTAAAGTGATAAACATAATTGTTCCACAAATGCGTACCTGGTTTTGGCGTCCAGCAAGCGGCGGCTCAAGAACATGATGATGTACTCCTTCCCCTCTACCTCCTGGGTTAACACGACTCCAATCACGCTGTCTTCAGCGGCAATGTATAACCGAAACAGAATCCCGGCCTTAGGTGCTCTCACCACAGGCGGTGATGACAAGCACTCCTTGATCTTTTCGAAAGAACTTTGTTGGCTTGCCCCCCAAGTGAACTCGGCTTCATTCTTTAGCCGGAGTATGGGGACAAATGCATCAATCTTTCCAGACAAGTTGGATATAAAGCGATGCAAATAGTTAATCTTGCCTAGTAATTTTTGTACATCCCCTTTACATGTTGGCGCCGCAATGTTTCTGATCTTCTCAAGTGTCCTAGGATCAATTTCTATGCATCTCTCGTGAATAATGAAACCTAAGAACTTACCCGCCGACACGCCAAAAGCACACTTAAGCGGGTTCATTTTCAACCCATACTGTCGCATCCTATTGAAAGCAACCTTTAAATCGGCTAAATGGTTTCCCATAGCGTCCGATTTGACTACAACATCATCGATGTAAACTTCTAATATGACTCCTAACAAGTCATGAAAGATCAAATTCATAGCGCGCTGATATGTGGCACCGTCATTTTTAAAACCAAAAGTCATGATGACCCACTCGAACAAACCGACAAAACCAGGGCATCGAAAGGCAGTCCTATAGGCATCCTCTTCGGCCATAAAGATTTGATTATAACCAGCATTACCATCAAGAAAACTTAGTACCTTGTGTCCTGAAGCATCGTTGATCAGCATGTCAGCTATCGGCATTGGATACTCATCCTTCGGAGTGGCTCTATTCAGATCCCAGAAATCAATGCACACTCGTATCTTTCCGCTCCCTTTCTTCTCTATAGGCACAATGTTAGCAACCCATTCCGCGTACCTGCACGGCCTAATAAATTCAGCCTTGAGTAGTCGCTCCACTTCTTCCTTAACTCGGTCATAGACGACCGAATTAAAGCGGCGGGGAGGCTGCTTATAAGGCCTAAATCTGGACTTGATGGGCAGCCGATGCTCCACGAGCTTGCAGCTTAGCCCTGGCATCTCGCTATATTCCCATGCGAAACAATCAACATACGACTGAAGTAACTTTATTACTTCAACCTTTTCATCAGGCTGCAAATGTTGGTTTACAAAAGTCGGCCTTGGGATGCTACCATCACCTATATCGACTTCCTCCAAGGGATCGACCGACGCAAAACCTTGTCCTAATTTCTCTACTTCGCTAAAGTCCCTGATGACCTCGGCAATACCGTCTTTACTAGACGGATATTGCTCCACACGAGACTTTTGCCAGTCTAGATTGTTCTTGCTAGACATGACTATTAATACAAAAATAGCCGTGCTACTCCAGCCGGTTTTACAGACACTAGTACAAACCGTCCTCCGGATACACTAACAAAATCGTAATCCAAAAGATCTCTACCTGATAGAAATTCTACTTTGTTATGGACGGCGTCAACTGACACATCGGCCAAAGCTACTTGGGCCGAAGTATCCACGGGGATGAACTCCACCTCATCGCTGTCCCACTATATCAAGCACTGGTGTACAATAGAGGGAATGCAACAGTTTG
Source organism: Zizania palustris (assembly GCA_019279435.1). Classification (NCBI taxonomy): domain Eukaryota; kingdom Viridiplantae; phylum Streptophyta; class Magnoliopsida; order Poales; family Poaceae; genus Zizania; species Zizania palustris. Next base: position 95,670,574 of record JAAALK010000082.1, on the reverse strand, counting down.
CGTGAATCCAGTCGCGTCCGAGTAATATGCTATAGTTACCTTGTACGTCGACGATGAAAAATGTTGTTGGCAATGTCTTGTTGCCCACCGTCAACTCCATAGAGAGTACTCCCTTGGCCTCGGAGCTCTCGCCGTTGAAGTCGTTGAGCATCAAGATGGTCTTCTTCAGGTCATCTTCGTCCCTACCAAGTTTCTTCAACAACGAATAAGGCATTAAGTTAACAGTGGTGCTGCCATCGACGAGCATTCGGGAAATCGGCTTCCCATCAATGTGACCTCTAACATGGAGGTGTTTTAGATGGCGAGCCAAGTCCTCAGGCTTCTCGAAGATGGCATTGCGTGGGCCGAGGTTCAATTGAGCAACCTCGGCCTCGTCCTGCGGTAGGGCGAACTCGGTAGGTAACGTGACGATGTTGATATCCATCACCTGGGGTGCGGGCCCATCAGAGATGGGCGAGTAATCATCGTCGAGCATGTCATCATCGTCGTCGCTCGGACTAGGAGCCGAGTTGTTTATCTCAACTGGCTTCTCCCTCCATACCTACTTCGTAGCTGGTCGAGGGCGGATTTCCTCGAAGATAGCGTCGCGCTCAGCCTCAGCTTTCTTCTCGCGCATCTCCTGTTCCTGTAGTCTTTGCAGGCGTCTCTTCTATGATTTGGACATGCCTGGAGGGGCCCAAGATGGCTGCAGCTTGGTGCCATGTGCGACTGTTCGGCTCCAATTAATTCTGGCCGAAGTGGTATTGTGCCCTTCGGCCTTGTGCTTCCTGTGTTCGGAGGGTGCTTCGCTACGAACCCCAACAAATGGGAAGGCCTCGTTCGGCCGACCGAACCAAGCTTCGGCGCAGAGCTCGGTCGAAGCATGAGACTTACCTCCGTCAGACCTTGGCGACAAAGTCTTCGGGATTGGGACTTCCTGAGACCAAACTCTGATGGTTATGGCTTCGGACTCCCTGACCTCGGCCTCCGCGTGCTCGCACCCTTTGGCTTCGTTCTGTATGGTCCGATTCAGAGGCACCACAGACGGTCTGTGGATGATGCCCCCCTCCACTGCGTCTGTTTGCTCCTGCCATCCATAATACTCCGAAGGAAAATAAGACACAGTGTTAGGTTGCGGAGGATACCCTGACCCGGATACATACAGAGCCCACGGGGTCCCCGCACAGTAATACGGCGGAGGCATCGGCGGCTCTAGTGGCCTCGCCCACTGTGAGCCGAACCCGTTACCTGGAGGGGGGTTCGACCAAGTCGATGGTATCTCGGACCACACCAGCGAAGGGTCTTGCCAGGCCGAAGGTATGTTCGGCCAGTGCGGGCCAAAGCCTCCCATCGGGGAAGTCCAACATGGTGCGGGGTTCAGCCATTGGGGGCTAAAGTTGTTGTACAGGGGACCCGACCACTGGGGCTCGAAGCTGCTGTACGGGGGGCTCGGCCGTTGTGGCTCGGAACCATCGTGCGGAGCATCAGGCCACTGTGGCCCGAAGCCTTCATGCGGAGGGTTCGCCTGCTTCAGTCCGAAGCCACCCTTCGAGGGTCTTGGACCCTTCGGTTGTTTTATCTTAGCGTGTGGACCTGCTTCCTTGGCCCTCCTCTGATGCTTGTTCAACAGCATGTCATACGTTACCTTCGGCCTCTTGTGAGTCTTAGCCGAAGGGGTATTAATGTTCTGTTTCCACACTCCTACCTCGTGATTCTTTGGCATGAGTGTGCGAGCGTGTGGTTCTCCAACAATTACACCTTTCCCTCTAGCCGACTTGGCCTGTTCTGACCGAATCAACACCTTCTTTTCGCCGAGGTCGACGGCGTTGACTGGAAAAGGATCTTTATCCTTCTTCATCTTCGAATCATGGACTATCTTCAATCGTCCTTCTTATATGGCCGATTGTATCTGTCGTCAGAAAACATTACAATCATTAGTATTATGTGAGTGTGAATCATGCCACTTACAGTATGGATTCTTCTTTAACTCGTCAGCAGGTGGAATGACTTGACCTTTAGGTAACGTGAGAAGCTGGCTTTTTAAGAGAAAATCAAATATTTTATCACATTTAGTTATATCAAACGAGTACTTAACCTCACTAAGCCGATTCTTTGTGGTGGACGGTCGTAACTCGGAGCAGGTGACAGGTTTATTTTTAGCGTTCCACACCCATTCGGTCGCATACATATCGACTAAGTCCTCCTCTTCCGATTCTTCCTCGTCAGAACGTTCCATGATGTGGATTTCAGCCCTAGGCTTGCTAAACGTCTTAATAAATTTCTTATCTTTGGCTCGGCCTTCTTGGACCAGAGCCTGCTGTAGAACTTGGCTAACTTCTCCACACTGTGCCAAAAATTGACTAACATGCTCTAGTGTAGTCTTGCTACCCTCGCCATCGAACTTCGTGAATTCAGGGATTCTATAGCCGCGGGGGTAGGGCACTATATCAAGATGGTCAGGGTATGGCTTATGGTAATCCCTAACCCGTCACTTGGGCACGAAACCGGTACACTATCGAAATAGTGCGTGGACCCACTCCTCTATGTCATATTGGTATGTTGCTTGTAAGCGCCTCTCATGTGGGGGCACGACATGCGGTGGGATATCGGCGTGTCGGCCATGGGCCTCTTCCGTACGCGCTATCTGTTTGACGTGCTTGTGTCCGGGCGTCTGCGCGTGTGGTGCGGGCAGCGCGGGTATTGGTGCAGGTGGTGGTGCGTGGTATGCAGTGTTATTTTGACCGTAGGTGTAATGATTGGTCTCAACCATAAGTGTTGAGGCCAGAGACATGATTGTGCCAGTGCCATCGTTAGCCCTATTGTATACGTGGTTTGTCGGAGGTGCACTAGCAATAGGAACTGGGGGTATGGCCTCAATAATGCCGAACCTCCTAAGAGTCACCTCCACTTGGGAGCTGACTGCCAAATCTAAACGGTTGGCTAGCGAAGCGCTAACGGCTTGATCTACTGATGCGGCTATTTTTTGCTCAATTTCTAAAGAATATAAATGAGGCGATACAGGTGTTACCTGGACCTGAGCGAGGTCGGGGGTGATGCTGCCGCGCTTGATGAAGCCCACGCGCGTCTTGACGTAGCCACCAAGAATCATGTCTTGGAGTGCCTTTAACTTTGCCTCGATCTCTGCTCGGTCTTCTGCGGGGATATCTTCAAGTGTTGGTGTCAAGATGTTGCGGTTGTCGATATCCGCGCCTCCTATTGTGTCCAACGGCGGTGTAGACATAGTAGTCGACGTAGATGTACCAGTGGCCGATGTAGATGTACTTGTCATGTTGGCGTAGCCTTCCCCAGCGGAGTCGCCAAAAAGTGTGTTGACATGGAAACGTGCACCCGCACTTGGGTCAGTTCGATGATCCAAAAGTGCACGGATAATTAGGAACAAGCCTAAGCGTGACGTGGCACCGACGTCGCATTCTGACTACCCTTAGTCGTGATAAGGGGGGTGGAGTCGCCAGGCAACCAGATTACACAAAATAATCCAATTAGCTGAAAGAGATAGATTAAACAGAATAAAATCAGCAACCTAGTCGGAGCCCGTCTGGTTCGAAGTCTGGTGCGAAGGGGTCACCGAAGTGTACCTTCGGCGTCTGGTGCGAAGTACTCCGCCGAAGGGTGCTTCGGCGCTAGGACCGATCCAGCTGAAGATGGACTACGAACGGATCTGGACGCGATGATCACCTCCGAACAGCGGGGTTCGGCGTGAGATCTCCGATACAACAAACTACGGAATAGTGACGTGAGGGTCACGGGCGAGCGCAACTTCGTCCGGTGCGGGGGATGATCGTAGCGAAGCCTGTTGCGATGAAGTATGCTGGCGAAGCCTGTTGCCGGAGCCTGCGGTCTCGTCGAAGGGTGTCCTGGGGACCTCCGAAACCGATCTCTCAGCTCCGGACACCTCCGACGAAGTAGCTTCGAATTTGCGAACCTGCAATAGAGAGAAATCGAAGTACCAATTCGGCCTAAAGACCGAATTTTGCTGAGTGTTGCACTAGTAGCGAAGGTAGCAATCTGTTACACAGATTAGCGGATACTTCACAGGCGAAGTAACAAGGCGATAGCAATCTATTACGTAGATTAATGGATACATCACAAGCAATGTAACAAGGGTTACCACTGTTCCATAGTGGCCGGTGGAGGGCTTCCAGGCAAACCCACGAAGAGGTAAAGGAAAATAAAGGTAAAGTAAATACGATCAAAGCATGTGGCTTTGGTTTGGTTTGAATTGGGGGGGGGGTTCTCTATGCCGGCCTTGACTCTCTATTTATAGGGGCTTAATTCCTAATCTAATCTCCTATTAATCTGGCCAGATAGAGATAATGATTGAGCTGGAAATGTATGCAATTCTACCTCTGCCGAAGTGGTCTTCGGCCAGGCCCATCGAGGCCTGCTCCTCGGGCTGAAGCTTCATTAGCGTAGGCCTCCGAAGGCTTCCCGGCCGAAGCCCATGGGCTGGCTAGAGGCTTTCGGAGCCCATAGCTCAATGGACTTTGGCCCTGTACGGCTTCGGACGGACCCTGGACATGTGTACTTTCGGCCCAAATCACCAAAAATTGATATTGTGACAATCTAGCCATTAATGCCATTTTTTGCTATCAACAGGCGCGTGCGCCGATCAGGTCAGAAGAGAAGACCATGGGAGAGCACAGTGATCTGAGATAAAAACCAGAGTGGCGTGAAGAACAAGCGACCGACGGCGGCTGTTGTGCGGAGGAAGAACACAAGAAAAATTTCTGGACTAAAACGGTGAACTCAAATTTTTCATTCAAGTGAGTTGAATAAACCATAGGGGATTGGGGCCGTATTTATAGGCAGCCCAATAAATCAGGAAAAAACCTAATATATCCTTAGGGTATTTTACAGACACTGAAATAAACTAGAAAAGACTAAAATACCCTTAGGATTTTTACAAGCTCGACCAACACAGATTGTGGGCCAAAAAAGGAAAAATAGTAAAATACTAACTAAAGTTAACTTGTCCTGATGCGGAGCTTTTGTAGAAGCTACGGCTTTGCTTCACCACCGTCGGATCTCCGATGGGAGTTCCAAATTGGGGCATGGGTTTTGCACCGAAACCGACAAACCGTCTGTTGTCTTCACACCGAGTACCCAGATTGGGCCGGCCTGATTCCACGGCTCCCTCAGCCCGACACTCGCTCGTCGCCCGTTTACCTAAGTCAAACCCGGTCAATGGACCAGTGGATCCCCTGCCGTTCCTAGTCCACATACCAGGATTGGGCCAGCCCGTCTCCGGGCCCTCTGTCCGGCAGTCGCTCGTCGCCCGTGTACATGAGTCACATGTGACCCAAGAACCGACAGATCTCATCTCCTCATCTCTCCCTTTGACTTTCATTGACAATCACTCATCACTTCTGTAGCCATGAGGCCCATGATCTTTAACATGGCTCCTCATCCATGTATGGCCAGAAGTCAAAATAAAACTGCTAGACAAAGGACTGAAAGAAGAGAAAAAAACTACTGGACGTTAACAGGCTCGGCGAAGGTAGCTGATCGTAGAGTACTATCTGCAAAAAAACAGTGGCGTCATCGGCCACTGGAAGAGTGTGTGACCTCTCTTCCTCGAGTCTACCTTGAGGGGTAGGTGATCCAACATCATCCACCATCTGCCATAGTTAAGGCCGATGTTAGATATGTAGAGGACAAACGGGAAAAGAAAAACAAGTTGGTACCTCATGAGGGGGTGAGACAGAAGGAACCCCAACATCAACCACCCCGGCGATCTAGTGCTGACCAGTTCATCGGCTGTCGGGCTAGAAGCCTCCAGAGGGCATATGACAGTGGGGGAACAAGGCTAGATAATAAAAGGCATCAGACGTTGAAAGCTCAAAACAAGATATGTCGGGTAAAAAACAAAGTATACCTGAACTGATGAAGGCACATCGATAGCACTCTTAGCTTGTTTGGCTGGGGAAGTGGATGGCATCGACTGGAGGAAAAGAAAACACATTACGAGGGGGAAAAGACATCGCCAAACATCTAGGAGAATAGAAAGGGTACCTGGCCAGGTTGAGGTTTGGTGAATCAGCGAGTTCCTCCGTCCGACGCCTTGCGTTTGCACACTGGAGTTTTGACTCGCCCATCGGAAGTCAAATCTTTTAGGGTAGGAGCCCCACTACCTAGAACACCAAGACTAATTGCGGTTGATAGTCGATCGGCCGACCGGTCCGGCTCACCTGCGGAGCATCCACGCCGACCCTTGCATGACACAAGGATTAGTAAAGGAGCAAGATAATGAGAAAAATGAATGAGTGGAGTCAAGATACGTACCAGTGGGGAATCATCGGCATAACCAAGATGCAGATGCTCGCTGTATGACCTCAAAGGCGATCAAACATATTGTTGGGGGAAAATATCTCATCTTCGGGGTTATTGCCAAAGCAGCATGAAGACAGCCAACTAGTTCGAAGATTGTCCGAAGACCTTCTTTGAAGATGCTCGGAACCTGGTTCGAAGCCCAAAGACAGGTACTGGTTCGAAGTATGTCTTCGAACCAAAGCCCTTCAGGATCTTTTCTGCCAGCTAAGATGGAAGACTTATCTTCTATCCTATTAGATTAGTTTTTTACCATTTTAGCCCTATTAGGGAAACCGAATAGTTTCCTTAATGTCGGTTGTAATAGAGGGGTAAATAGGTCTTTTCCTTAATGTTTAGGCCTATAAATACCCCCCGTTTCATCCTGTAATAAGGACCGATTACAAGTGATTCAATACACACTTTCGAACTATTCTAAGCTATTATCCTTTCGGAGGCTTAGAACAGTTTGCTTCGCAAACACTTCGTTTGTTAGTTTCTTTTCTACAGAAACCTGTTAGCGTAATCTTTTACGCCAACAGTTGGCGCCGTCCGTGGGGAACTTAGTTCAAAAAACTTCGTTCTCTACCAATTTCTTACATCATGCCTCCTAAGCGGAGCGCACCTCGCAATCCTACTCGGAGGTCTTCTCGGATCTCCGGAGAGATACCCTTCGACACAGTCGAAGTCGGAGGGTCTTCGACTATCCCTCCACCTCAAACTCCGCAAGGGGCTTCTATCCCTCGAAGATACGAAACCTCTCCGCCAACCCCTTCCATACTTCGACCGCCCGGAGCCACTCTGCCACCCTCCATTCCGATTCGAACTGATCATACCAGCTCTCAAGACCCGGAAGGTCCTTCCGGAGGAGATGAAGATAGCCTTGGAGACATGGCCACTCAAATGGCCAATCTTCAAGCCGAGGTAGCAAGGTGGCGACAAGAGGCTGCGAACAGACTTCGCTCTCAAGCCACCCCAGCTATCCCCGAAGTGCCCGAAGACGACGATCTTGATTATCCCGAAGCCCCGGAGAACGCCTCTTATGACAATGAATCTCCGTTGCATCCCGAGCTTCAGAAGGTTCGCTTCGATCCGAAGTTCAAAGCTTCGAAGCTTTGCAAGTATGCCGGAGACGAAGATCCTAGTGAGTTTGCACGTTCTTATGCCCTAGCGATTGAGGCTAGTGGCGGAGACAGAGAAACTATGGCGAAGTGCTTCCCGTTAGCCCTTCAAGGAGTGGCGTTGAGATGGTTCTGGTCTTTAAAGCCAGGATCAATCGCTTCGTGGTCACAGTTGAAGAGGAAGTTTATAAGTAACTTTCAGGGCACCTTCGTGCCCCCCATGTCGACAGGAAGCCTTTTCCAAGTGAAACAGCTCCCCGAAGAAACATTGAGGCAGTACTTCAAGCGCTTCACTCACACGAAGTCGCAAATTCGGGGGCTGTCCACATCCTCGGTGGTTGATGCGGCTCGAGAAGGCGTCAGTCATAAAGGCCTTCTGGATAAACTGCATCGGAAGAGCATCACCACAGTATCACAGCTGATGTCGTACTTCGAGGAGTACTCGAAGTCAGAAGAAGGTTGGCTTCGGAGGACTACTGCTACTTCGACAATATTGACAGAAGTTAAAGCAGAGGTGAAGACTTCGGCTCAGCCGCAAGAACCAGTCTCTGAAGTGCAACATGATAGAAGAAGAGGGCAAAAGCACCCTCGCTCTGAAGTCTTAAACATTGCACCCCCGCAGAAGTTTGCACCAAGAGCTCCACAGTCTGCGGGGAACAAGTCCAGCGGTTGGAGGCCGCCAGGGAAAACGGCTGGCAAGGGCCAGACCCTTTTTTGCTGTATTCATGGAGAGAATCGAAGCCATGCAACCGACACCTGCAAGGCTATTCTTACCCTTCGGGGAGAATATTTGGAGAGAACTTCGGGTCGAGGTAGTACCGACCGAAGTCCAGCAGCAGCAGTGCGCCCGGAGCCGGTCCAGGCTGTGGCGCGGATAGAAAATTTTGATGCTGCAAGGCATCCTCCGGTGGCCAATGTTAAGCCACCTCCGAAGCAAGAAGAAGGGCAAGATAGAGGGAAGAGAGTAGTTCTCCCTATCTCCGGAGGAGGTACCCTCGGAAGCATGTCCAAGAGACAGCGAAGAGAGTACGTTCGAGAAGTAGGCCACATTGGGACTTCGTCATCTGCAGCTGCAATGCCGGAGTGGTCTCATGTTCCAATATCTTTCTCAGCGGAGGATGCAGCTGGTATCAAGTTCCCGCATGCAGATCCATTGGTTATTACTGCTGATATTGCAGGGACAGAAGTCCGAAGGGTGCTAATTGACGGAGGTAGCTCGGCAGATATCATATTTGTACAAGCCTTCGATCAGTTATGCATTTCCCGGAAGCATCTCCTCCCAACGGCTCGTCCTCTGCAAGGCTTCGCAGGACCTCTGTAACAGCCCCAAAATTAAAAGGGAATAAAATAAAGGAAAAATAATATTAAATAAATTTCTGAATTTTGTTATTAAAGAAAATCCTAAAAGAGCCCTATCAAAGCCAAACAGAGACAAATAACCAAAATTTGGACTTGAAAATTTTATGGGAGAAACTAGAGGCCAAGAAATATTTTTGAGAATTTTTACAAAATTTTTCCAACAGATCTTCAAGCCTTAAACAAATATTTGAATTTCTGGAATTATTTTTGAAAAATGAGTTTTTAATCTTGATGGGCCGCAACCCCCGTTTCCCCTCCGAAAGCCTTTCAGCCCAGCCCATTCTAGCCGCGCCCACCGACAGGCGGGACCCACCTGTCGGCGCCAAACCCCTCCCTCTCTCCTCCGCGCACGCCCTGCCAGGCCCACCTGGCAGCCTCCCGCTCGCATCTGCCATCCCGGGCCCGCTCGTCAGGGTCTCTCTCCTCTCCCGCGCACCACGCCGTTCGGCCCACCTGCCAGCCTCATACGTGCGCACCCCCTCACTGCCATCTCGGGCCCGCATGTCGGCACGTGTGCCCTCGCCGTCGCCCACTGACATATGGCCCCCACATGTCAGCTTCGTCTTCAACAAAGGAAGGGGATCTCTCCCCTTCCCTTTCCCGACGACCCCTTACCTTAAACCATCGCCGGCCGGTCGGATCCGCCAAATCGCGCACGGGATCCCCTTCCCCGAACGCCGGTGATCCATTTCCCTCGTTTTCCCACGCGGTTTCGCCATGTTTGGTAAGGATCCGTGCCCATGGAAGTTCGCCGGAGATGGATGGGAATCCTCCTCGGGATTTCACCGATTGCATTCCAATTCAACGCCGGCGAGCCCCCTATAAGAACCCTGGACACCGCCGCAATCCACCCACGCCTAAATCACCTTAGCCATCGCATCCCAGAAGCGCCGCCATCAAAATATTCCCCCTTCCCTCTGTTTCGGCTCCGGCAAGCTCTCGCCGGCATTTCGTGCCCTCGCCGCCCTCGTCGTCGCCTCCACCAGGACCGCCATCGCGCCCTCTGCCTCGGCCCCACCTCCGTTGGGCAAGAACACCGCCGGAGCCCGACGCCACCGGTGAACCCGAGACGCTCCGTCGCCCTCTCCTCGTCGCTGGCCACCACCGGACGTCTTCCTCCGCCGATTCCGATACGGTAGCAATCCCCTCTCGACCCTCTTTCCGTTTTTGCCGTCGCCTAGGGCCATGGACCCCCGCCGCCGCCGTTCGCCCTCGCCGCCGCACCGCCGGAGTCGGGGACGAAGCCCTCGGCTTCCCCCGTGCCGCGAGCGTGCCGGACGGGCTCGGTACCGTGTGATCAGAGATGACCGGCTAGGATTAAAACCCACTCGGGTTTAATCCGGGCCGTCCACTCGGTCAAAGGGGTATCGGGCTCCCTGAGCCGTCGATCGCCACTTAATCGCCCCGCGCGCGTCCTGGCCGTTGGATCTTGATCCTACGGTTCTGATCGCTCCGGCTCACGCGCGCAGTCGCTGGTCCACCGTGGGCCTGGCTCACCGTGGACCAGGGACTGATTTCTGTTTAAAATAATTCAGAAAAATAGTTTAGACTTCCAAAATTCATATCTTGCTCAAATCAACTCCAAATTTCACCATTTTAATTCTGGAAAATTTGTCTTTTCATTCTCTGCACATTTATGCAATAAAAATAATATGTTTATTTGGCACATAATAATCTTATTAAATAATAAAGAAAAGTCCCCTTTAGGAAATTAATTAATATTGCAATAAAATAATTCAGATAAACCCTTAAAAATTTTATAAAGTAATTTCAGAAGATGTAATGGCTCTATTTCACTGTTGTTAATACAATAAAAATGGGATAATCATTTTGTCCATGACATTTTAATAAATAACATTCCTAAGACCCCTTTAGGATTTAATTAATATTCCCATTTAAATAATTCAGAAAAACTCTTAACAATTCATATACTAATTTTAGATAATCTATTAACTCCAGTACACTGTTTATAAGCCAATAAAAATAGAATAATTCATTTTGCTCATTTTAATTTACTAACCACCATTTCCAAGACCCTTTAAAATAAATGATTAATTCATATAATGGAAATACAACACCCTACAAAAATATTATGAAAAACTATATAATAAATTCAGAGGACTTAATGACTTTGTTCTAATGTTTTAATACAACAAAAATAAACATGTTCACTATGCTCACTTTAATCTATTAACTAATGTTGCAAAAGCCCTTGTAGGATAAATTAAGTAATTTATATAATAGAAGTTAAACACTTTATAAAAATGTCATGACAACTCATATAATAACTTCAGAAAACCTAACCACTGGAGTTCACTATTTTTAATAAAACTAGAATATTCATCTTGTCCACTTTATTCCACTAAATGATATTGCAAAGCCCCTTTTAGGACATTTAATTAAGGCATTTAAGAAGAAGTCAACCCTTTATGAAACTATCCTAAAACTTATATATAACAAACTTCAGAAGATCTAAATAAACCTGATGTCACTATATTAATGCCATAAAAACATTAAGGTCATTTTTATAACTTTTACTTCAACTTTAAAAAGGGAGAAGTAAAACCCCCTTAGGAAAAATAATTACATCAATTAAGGAATCTCATTAAAAATTAATCTTAAATGTTTAAGTAACAAATCCCTAAAAGTTAAGACTCTATCTCCTTTACTTTATCCAACATAAACATGTATGTTAGTATGATTGATTGTTTTGGATTGTTTATTGAATGCTTTATTTACTTTTCCGTATCGAGAAGACTACGACGTCGTCGAAGATCCGGAGTTCTATCACGAGGTTCCTCCTTCACCCTTTGCTGAGCAAGGCAAGTCATCGCCCACCTCTGTGGACACAGTTGATCATGTTGAGCCCATGTTTTAATAAATTATCGCTATAACACATAGGTTAATATTGCATTAGTCAAAGATCAAGCCCTACACTTATATTTATTAGATCCCCGTCCTTGTGTGCAAACCCAAGCCATGCTTATTGAGCCTTAACTCTTTGTCACTCTACAAATATTATATTAGCTAGTGCCCAATGTACCGGCACAACTGCTATAGGATATAAAGAATGAGTCGTAGATTAGATGGATTCTGGTATATGAAATACCCTGTTATTCTTGCCTCTGGACTCTGTTGGAGTTAGGTATGTTATAAGTATGGTGGGTTCCGGGTGCAAGCTCGGAAACTGGTTGGTCGCACCCGGAGCACTATAAGGACCGGTCTGCGGGATCTGTTGCAAAGCACTTCCGTACCAACCACAAGTCTAATGGGTAAGTCCTAACTGGAAGTGTGGAACACTCCGGCTCTATGCACCATAGTGGAGGGGTACAAGGGGCTAGCCCTCAGGGCGCCTTGTACCGACGATGGCTCAAGAGGGGGTATTGTGGAAACTCGACATGGCGAGACATGGTACGAAACCTATAAGAGGGTGCTGTTGAGTCGGGGAAGACCATATGGAAGGTTTTGGCACGAGTTCCCGTGAAATGGGTCATCTCGTTACACTTTGGTGTAAGTGATGAGTGCGTGCCTTGTGGGTACAGTGGTACATCTCTGATCAGAGTAAAATCAATCTTTTCGAAAAGCCGAGCCCACGGTCAAGGGCGGGTTGTGTGACTACTCGCAGTTAGTTTACAATGGTTTGAATGAGCTATTCATGGCATGTAAGGACTGTTGTGCGAGGAGGTAAAACGTACTCCTCGAGTTAGAAGATGATGATGCATTCACATGTTTAATTTTCCGTACTAATAAAATTGCTCATTAAATGCTTTACAAATATGCTGCTTCCGCTAAACTAGCCACTATCTCCCTTGTTATTATCTTGCATTATATTTGCATTCGGTGGCTTGCTGAGTACATCTGTACTCACCCCGTTGACTTACACCATCAGAGCCAGTCTACTACGAGGAGGATGAAGGTCTGGAGTAGCGACCCAGTCAAGGCGAGACTGGAAGGAGGCGTTCATCTAGGACCCTTGATTTTATTAGTTTCTCTTCACTTTCATTCACTTTTGTACTAATGCGGTCTACGAACCGTGAATGATTGCCCGTATTGTACGTGGTCGCTTGATGAACGTCTTGTTTTATTGATTTTCTATGGAATTTCAATAAAGTCCTGATTTATTAAATCGGGGCGCGACAAGATGGTATCAGAGCCGACTTGACTGTAGGAAGCCAAACAGACCTGACCTTAGGACTTATATATATTCACTATATTTTACAAAAGATTACTTATCCTCTCATCTTCTGAGGTTTTCACAAAATTTTTCTCTCTTTTGTAGATGCCGGTCCACACCATGAGCGGGACTCTTCGGGATGAGGCCGGATTCATCCGCGAGCTTCGCGTGCTCGTCGACTTTTTGGGGTTTCCCCATGAGCCTGCGTTCCACGGGATCTTTCCCGATGCGAACGAGAGCTACTGCGAGGTCACGGTTGTAATCCGCCCCTCTTCCACGCAGCCACCCTTCTACACCCATGGAGTTGGAGGACCTTCATTCGTGGTGGCCAGCCAGCGAGCCGCTCTCCAGTCCCTCGCCGAGCTTCGACTGGTCTACGACTGCCACCTTCGCGACACCATCTACCGCTTCATGCCCATGCGCACACCCGGAAGTCACCGCAGCATCTACATCAACTCCCTCCCTCAGGACAACTCCGCCATTGCCCGCACCATGAGACTCTTGGAGGCTATGGACAACCTTCACACGGAGGCCGTCCTTGACGCAGATAGTCAGCACGACACCATCAACTTCTACCGTCACACTTCAGAGAACCTAGCCCGCGAGAATACTGAGCTCCGTCGACAAGTCCAGCAGAACCCCCAGCTGACCCTCGAGGTGGAAGAATTGAGGCGCCAGAACGAGCTTCTACGTCAGGGCGCCATGGTCAACACCCAGCTCCGCCAACAACTGAAGGAACTAAAGAAGGATCTTGAGGAGATCGCACCTCTTCTACCTCGCAAGAAGAAACCCCTTCGGATCCCCACCGTGAGGCCCAAGAGGATCTCCCGTAGTGCTCCACCCGCAGGACCAGCCAGTTCCTCAACCCCGACCGCCTCCCACGAGCCCGTGATCGAGCCGTCCCCCGAGCTACCATAGACGTAGATTTACGATTGATTGCTTTTCTTTTTACTTGATGGTATTACCATTCATGTCAAAAATAAGGCATGAATGAAGATATAAATAAATGTAATCGCAAGAACGATCATTTTAAAATAAAGCTTAATATCATTTCCCTAGACCTATTAGATCATAATCCCAATCTAAAGGAGAGAATCTACCTCTAGTTTCAAGTCACCATGATTCGTTCGTCGCCGTTCTGCGAGATCAACTCCAATCATGAAGTCAAGACAAGTTGTCAAGAAAGCCCTAACTTAGCCAAGCTCAATCCATGAAGATGCAGACTTGAAGCCTATCTTTAACCTTCTACTTCTAGCCTTTCCGAATCTCGGGACGAGATTCTTGTTAAGGGAGTTAGGATTGTAACACCTTGATTTTCGCCAGGCATTAAAAATAAAATAAATGAATAAATAAATTTCATGGAAAGGATTCCCTATACATCAAGAAAGAGGAAAGCTAAAATATGGGCCTAAAAATTTCATTTAAAATTAGCTAGAGTATTTTTCCTAAAAATTCTCCTAAGCATCAAATTGTGTTCCAAAATTTTTTCTGGAATTTTGGTACCAAGGAATTCAATGAGATATAATCAACATCACTTCATCTTAAACCTCTGAACACAAATTAATAAAATATATTACAAACACGAATGTTGAGTGAATAAGATACATGATAAATCATTTATATTAAAAATGATATAGGGCATGAGTATGAAAGTACTAAGGGACTAACATAAAGCATCAGGTCAAACTATTCATCTTGGCCAATAAAATCAACAACAATTTCCCCTTAACTATTGGCACCTTCTTTTTGAACCTTCAACTTCAGGATGGCCAACAACCAAGGATCAGAAGTTCCCCACGATGGAAACACCTCAGGCAACCTGCCTCAGTGGGGTGAAGCTGGACATCAGCAGACCCCTGTTGTCTATCATCCCACACTTGCGGAGACGATGACAAAACAGAACCAACTGATCGCCACACTGCTTACCCAGATGCAACAACTACAAAAACAGATGCAAGAGCAGCAGGCACAGTTGTTCCGTCTCCAACAACACCAACACGAGCTCTCCCTTCAACTAATCTACGGGGACTTCGCCAACTTTCAAAGATTGGTGAATGAAGCAATTATACCAGAAACCAGAGTGATTCCACCTCAAGCCCCAACCCCTGCCAAGCCACGAACCACCCTCAGAGGACCAAGCACAGACATCCCACCCCAAGCACCGCCTACCGGAAGAACTCCAGCACAAGCTACCGGATAAAAGAGGGACAGGAACGGCAAGCCAATTATGTGCTACAACTGCCGCCAAGGAGGACACTACGCCAACAAGTGCCCCTACCCCAAGCGAGTGCCATCTTCTATTCCAAAACCAGAGGGACATACTCTAGATCACCACAAAGAGAAATCAGATACAGCCGAAGACACTCCCAATTTGGTCTCAACCAACCCAGATCCGGAGATCGCCTTGCCTACTTCTGATGTAACACTTTTCCCTAATCCAGAACACCAGTAGACTCAGTCCCGTAGTTTTCCCGAGGTACGCTTCGAATCTCGAGGACGAGATTCTCTGTAAGGGGGATAGGATTGTAACAGCCCCAAAATTAAAAGGGAATAAAATAAAGGAAAAATAATATTAAATAAATTTCTGAATTTTGTTATTAAAGAAAATCCTAAAAGAGCCCTATCAAAGCCAAACAGAGACAAATAACCAAAATTTGGACTTGAAAATTTTATGGGAGAAACTAGAGGCCAAGAAATATTTTTGAGAATTTTTACAAAATTTTTCCAACAGATCTTCAAGCCTTAAACAAATATTTGAATTTCTGGAATTATTTTTGAAAAATGAGTTTTTAATCTTGATGGGCCGCAACCCCCGTTTCCCCTCCGAAAGCCTTTCAGCCCAGCCCATTCTAGCCGCGCCCACCGACAGGCGGGACCCACCTGTCGGCACCAAACCCCTCCCTCTCTCCTCCGCGCACGCCCTGCCAGGCCCACCTGGCAGCCTCCCGCTCGCCTCTGCCATCCCGGGCCCGCTCGTCAGGGTCTCTCTCCTCTCCCGCGCACCACGCCGTTCGGCCCACCTGCCAGCCTCATACGTGCGCACCCCCTCACTGCCATCTCGGGCCCGCATGTCGGCACGTGTGCCCTCGCCGTCGCCCACTGACATATGGCCCCCACATGTCAGCTTCGTCTTCAACAAAGGAAGGGGATCTCTCCCCTTCCCTTTCCCGACGACCCCTTACCTTAAACCATCGCCGGCCGGTCGGATCCGCCAAATCGCGCACGGGATCCCCTTCCCCGAACGCCGGTGATCCATTTCCCTCGTTTTCCCACGCGGTTTCGCCATGTTTGGTAAGGATCCGTGCCCATGGAAGTTCGCCGGAGATGGATGGGAATCCTCCTCGGGATTTCACCGATTGCATTCCAATTCAACGCCGGCGAGCCCACTATAAGAACCATGGACACCGCCGCAATCCACCCACGCCTAAATCACCTTAGCCATCGCATCCCAGAAGCGCCGCCATCAAAATATTCCCCCTTCCCTCTGTTTCGGCTCCGGCAAGCTCTCGCCGGCATTTCGTGCCCTCGCCGCCCTCGTCGTCGCCTCCACCAGGACCGCCATCGCGCCCTCTACCTCGGCCCCACCTCCGTTGGGCAAGAACACCGCCGGAGCCCGACGCCACCGGTGAACCCGAGACGCTCCGTCGCCCTCTCCTCGTCGCTGGCCACCACCGGACGTCTTCCTCCGCCGATTCCGGTACGGTAGCAATCCCCTCTCGACCCTCTTTCCGTTTTTGCCGTCACCTAGGGCCATGGACCCCCGCCGCCGCCGTTCGCCCTCGCCGCCGCACCGCCGGAGTCGGGGACGAAGCCCTCGGCTTCCCCCGTGCCGCGAGCGTGCCGGACGGGCTCGGTACCGTGTGATCAGAGATGACCGGCTAGGATTAAAACCCACTCGGGTTTAATCCGGGCCGTCCACTCGGTCAAAGGGGTATCGGGCTCCCTGAGCCGTCGATCGCCACTTAATCGCCCCGCGCGCGTCCTGGCCGTTGGATCTTGATCCTGCGGTTCTGATCGCTCCGGCTCACGCGCGCAGTCGCTGGTCCACCGTGGGCCTGGCTCACCGTGGACCAGGGACTGATTTCTGTTTAAAATAATTCAGAAAAATAGTTTAGACTTCCAAAATTCATATCTTGCTCAAATCAACTCCAAATTTCACCATTTTAATTCTGGAAAATTTGTCTTTTCATTCTCTGCACATTTATGCAATAAAAATAATATGTTTATTTGGCACATAATAATCTTATTAAATAATAAAGAAAAGTCCCCTTTAGGAAATTAATTAATATTGCAATAAAAGTCCCCTCCACTATGGTGCATAGAGCAAGGCAAGTCATCGCCCACCTCTGTGGACACAGTTGATCATGTTGAGCCCATGTTTTAATAAATTATCGCTATAACACATAGGTTAATATTGCATTAGTCAAAGATCAAGCCCTACACTTATATTTATTAGATCCCCGTCCTTGTGTGCAAACCCAAGCCATGCTTATTGAGCCTTAACTCTTTGTCACTCTACAAATATTATATTAGCTAGTGCCCAATGTACCGGCACAACTGCTATAGGATATAAAGAATGAGTCGTAGATTAGATGGATTCTGGTATATGAAATACCCTGTTATTCTTGCCTCTGGACTCTGTTGGAGTTAGGTATGTTATAAGTATGGTGGGTTCCGGGTGCAAGCTCGGAAACTGGTTGGTCGCACCCGGAGCACTATAAGGACCGGTCTGCGGGATCTGTTGCAAAGCACTTCCGTACCAACCACAAGTCTAATGGGTAAGTCCTAACTGGAAGTGTGGAACACTCCGGCTCTATGCACCATAGTGGAGGGGTACAAGGGGCTAGCCCTCAGGGCGCCTTGTACCGACGATGGCTCAAGAGGGGGTATTGTGGAAACTCGACATGGCGAGACACGGTACGAAACCTATAAGAGGGTGCTGTTGAGTCGGGGAAGACCATATGGAAGGTTTTGGCACGAGTTCCCGTGAAATGGGTCATCTCGTTACACTTTGGTGTAAGTGATGAGTGCGTGCCTTGTGGGTACAGTGGTACATCTCTGATCAGAGTAAAATCAATCTTTTCGAAAAGCCGAGCCCACGGTCAAGGGCGGGTTGTGTGACTACTCGCAGTTAGTTTACAATGGTTTGAATGAGCTATTCATGGCATGTAAGGACTGTTGTGCGAGGAGGTAAAACGTACTCCTCGAGTTAGAAGATGATGATGCATTCACATGTTTAATTTTCCGTACTAATAAAATTGCTCATTAAATGCTTTACAAATATGCTGCTTCCGCTAAACTAGCCACTATCTCCCTTGTTATTATCTTGCATTATATTTGCATTCGGTGGCTTGCTGAGTACATCTGTACTCACCCCGTTGACTTACACCATCAGAGCCAGTCTACTACGAGGAGGATGAAGGTCTGGAGTAGCGACCCAGTCAAGGCGAGACTGGAAGGAGGCGTTCATCTAGGACCCTTGATTTTATTAGTTTCTCTTCACTTTCATTCACTTTTGTACTAATGCGGTCTACGAACCGTGAATGATTGCCCGTATTGTACGTGGTCGCTTGATGAACGTCTTGTTTTATTGATTTTCTATGGAATTTCAATAAAGTCCTGATTTATTAAATCGGGGCGCGACAACCTCCGCTAGATGCACTTGGCCAGATAGGCCTGGAAGTAACCTTCGGAGAAGGTTTACTAGCCCGAACTGAAGAAGTTATCTTTGATGTGGTAGATGCCCCGTATGCTTATAATGTCATCTTCGGACGAGGCATGTTGAATCAGTTTGGAGCTGTGGCGCATCACAACTACTTGTGCATAAAGATGCCCACACAATCAGGAGTTCTGACAATCTTCGGAGATCAAGCCATGGCTCGGAGGGCAGAATATGGCCATGGTCCTCCTCTTGATCCGAGGCAAGTAAACAGTGTTCAAAATGATGAAGAAATTTTTTCAGCCTCTTCCGAAGCTTCGAAGAAGTCATTTCCAAGACCAAGTCCCGAAGGAGAGATTGCAACGAAGATCATTGTTAAAGATGGTAAAGAATACACATTTCAATTTGGTAAAGATTTACCTCCTGAAGTTACAACTCCCTTGGAAAAGGTCGTGGAAGAAAATTTGGATGTCTTCGCTTGGTCTGACGAAGATATCACCGGAGTCGATCGGGATATTATTGAGCACAGTTTGCTTGTAAACCCGAAGGCCCGGCCTGTTCGACAAGGGCTCCGGAAGATGTCCGCAGAGAGAGCTGCTCTAGCTAAGGACGAAGTTGAAAAACTGTTGAAGGCTGGGATTATCAGAGAAGTGGCCCATACAGAATGGCTAGCCAACCCAGTCTTCGTCAGGAAGAAGTCTTCCGGAAAGTGGCGCATGTGCATTGATTTCACATCTTTGAATAAAGCGTGCCCACGTGACCCCTACCCCATGCCCCGAATTGATCAACTAGTTGACTCCACTGCAGGTTCGGAGTTACTAAGCTTCCTCGACGCGTATTCTGGTTATCATCAAATATGGTTGAAGCGCGAAGATGAAATCAAGACGAGCTTTGTAACTCCTTCGGGAGTCTTTTGCTATGTAAGAATGCCCTTCGGCCTAAGAAATGCCGGGGCTACTTTTTCAAGATTAGTTGCTAAGGCTCTAGGTCATCAACTAGGCCGTAATGTAGAGGCCTATATGGATGATATTGTAATAAAGAGTGCTTTAAAGCACCAACATAGCCTAGACTTAGCAAAAACACTCAATAGCCTTCGGGCATGTGGAATCCGTCTTAACCCCGAAAAATGTGTATTCGGAGCTAAGGCTGGAAAGTTGTTAGGGTACTTAGTTTCAAGCAGGGGAATTGAAGCTAGCCCTACTCAAATAACTGCGCTGCAGAAGATGGCTCCTCCGGAGAATTTAAAGCAAGTGCAAAAGCTGACTGGACGTCTGGCCGCACTTAGCAGGTTTTTATCAAGGTCTGCGGAGAGGAGCTTGCCAATATTTAAAGCTTTGAAAGGGTCCGAAGATTTTGCATGGACACCGGAGTGTCAGAAAAGCTTCGAAGATATTAAAGATTATCTCAGCAATCTTGCTACACTCACGGTGCCTATTGCGGACGAAACCCTACTCCTGTATCTTGCAGCTACAGGTTCAGCTGTCAGCGCAGTCCTTGTCAGAGAAGCAGATATCAATGGGAAGTTGGTCCAAAATCCTGTCTATTTTGTATCCGAAGCATTGTCAGGAGCGAAGACAAGATACTCCGAACTTGAAAAGTTCGTTTATGCTCTGATAATGGCTTCGAGAAAGCTAAGACATTATTTTTTGGCTCATAATGTAATTGTACCAACTTCGTATCCTTTAGGAGATATGCTCCGAAGCAAAGATTCCACTGGAAGGATTGGAAAGTGGGCAGTAGAGCTAGCACCCTTCGGCATATCTTTCCTGGCAAGGACAGCTATCAAGTCTCAAGTCCTAGCAGACTTCGTAGCAGAGTGGACTCCACCTGCGAAGTTGACTCCAGAGAAATCAGATGACGGAGTTTGGATTATTTACTCCGATGGGGCTTTCCAAGCATCCGGAGCAGGCATTGGGGCAGTATTAATTTCACCGTCAGGACAAAGAGCAATGTACTCCGCAAGACTCAACTTTAAGTCTACCAATAATATAGCGGAGTACGAAGGAATTTTATTGGGACTCCGGAAAGCACGTGCTCTAGGGGCTACAAGGATAATTATAAAAACAAATTCTCAGATAGTAGCAGGGCACGTGGGCAAAAGTTTCCAAGTCCGACATCCACAGCTTGCAAAATACTTGGAAGAAATCCGCAAGATCGAAGCACATTTCAAGGGTATTTCCATTCGGAGTATACCAAGAGCTGAAAATGTGCAAGCGGACATTTTAGCGAAGGCTGCTGCCGGAGCTGTGGATGTGCCTGACGAAGCTTTCTATGAGGAGCTCAATATACCTTCGGTGCCACAAGTTGCTTCTGCAGAGATTCTCTGCATTCCTAGTGCAGATTGGAAAGATTCGATCATAGAACTCTTTCAAGGAGGAACAAATTTGCCCGAAGAGCCCCAATTGTCAAGATTAAAACTCAGAGCAAGAAATTATCAGTTAATCAACGGTATATTACAAGGCCGGAGTATGTTCCCCTCTACTCCGATGTATATCTCAAGCCGAAGACCAAGAAATTCTTCGTGAAATTCACGAAGGCCTTTGTGGAAGTCATTTAGCCCCTAGAGCTCTGGCAGGAAAAACACTTCGCCAGGGGCTTTATTGGCCCACAATAACAGCTGATGCGGAGAACTTGGTCCGCACTTGTCAAGGATGCCAGTGGATGGGTCGACGGAGTCATCGCCCACCAACAACTCTTCAAGTCATTGCTCCGGTATGGCCTATGGCCAGATGGGGTATGGATCTAATTGGTCCCTTTCCGTTAGCAAGGGGAAATCTGAAGTTCGCAGTGGTAGCTATTGAATATTTTTCTAAGTGGGTGGAAGCAGAACCCTTAACAGCTATCACTTCGAATAATGTACAGAAATTCTTCTGGAAGAACATTATTTGCCGGTTCGGAGTGCCTAGATATCTCACAGTTGATAATGGAACACAGTTCGACGCAGAACCCTTCAAGAAGTTTTGCGAAGACCTAGGCATTCAACTATGTTTTGCTGCAGTGAGACATCCTCAGTCGAATGGAGCCGTTGAGCGAGCCAATGGAAATATTTTATCAGGGCTAAATCGAAGAATAGTAGGCTTATCAAAAGGACTGTGGACCGAAGAGCTTCCGAAGATTCTATGGTCCATTCGGACTACGCAAACAAGGTCCACAGGTTTTACTCCGTTCAGACTACTATTCAGAGATGAAGCAATGACTCCAACGGAGCTCAAAGGGGGATCATTTCGCAGCACCGAACCAAATATCGAAGAAGAAAGACAAGCTTCGTTAGATTTGTCAGAAGAAACAAGACTTCGAGCTGTAGCTAATTTATCAAAGTATCATCAGCAGACGAAGACTTGGTATGACCCGAAGGTTAAGCTCAGCAAGTTAAGGCCGGGTCATCTTGTTCTACGAAGCATTATAGCACCAGGGAAGTTAGGCAATAAATGGGAAGGTCCATATCTAATTGTCCGCTCAGGGCGCCCTGGTTCATTCAAATTAGCTAATTTAGAAGGTGAAGAGTTAGCACATACTTGGCATGCGGAGCACCTAAAGCGATACTTCGCATAAGGGCTCCTTGTAATCCGCTTGTAATCACCTCTAAATTAATAAAACATACACCCTGTGGTTTGCCCTTCCCCTTGACACTCCTAGTTTCCCGAGCGGACGCGCTGGGACGGAAGTTGATCGAGAGGGAAGTGTCATCAAGCTGGGCTGTATTTCCGGACTTCGTACCCATAAAGTCGAAGCCTCCGGTGTGGTGGCTGAAATCCATCCGGAGCCCAAGCTAATACCTTGTAGGCATCCGTAAAAGAGCCAATACCACATTCTACGGAGTCCAAGCTTCGGCTGGTAGACTTCCGTAAAAAGAGCCGAAGGTGGCCAAAATCTGCGGAGTCCAAGCTGCAGCTTGCAGACATCCGTAAAAAGAGCCGAAGGTGGCCAAATTCTGCGAAGTCCAAGCTCCGGCTGGTAGACTTCTGCAACAAAAAGAGCCGAAGGTGGCCAAATTCTACGAAGTCCAAGCTCCGGCTGGTAGACTTCTGCAACAAAAAGAGCCGAAGGTGGCCAAATTCTGCGAAGTCCAAGCTCCGGCTGGTAGACTTCTGCAACAAAAAGAGCCGAAGGTGGCCAAATTCTGCGAAGTCCAAGCTCCGGCTGGTAGACTTCTGCAACAAAAAGAGCCGAAGGTGGCCAAATTCTGCGAAGTCCAAGCTCCGGCTGGTAGACTTCTGCAACAAAAAGAGCCGAAGGTGGCCAAATTCTGCGAAGTCCAAGCTCCGGCTGGTAGACTTCTGCAAAAATAGCCGAAGGTGGCTAAAGCAAAACAACATTTAAGCCATGAGCTTCGAATGTTTGTTCATATAAGTCCAAAGTGACAAAATTCTTAAGACACTAAAGTGTCCTGAAAGTTATCTCAATTGATTTCTTTCATAAAACAAAGGTACCAAGTTACCATTCTTCTGACTACAAAGGTCGAAGACATTTCATAAGATTTCAAAAGATCTTTAAATGACAGAGGGGCTCCGAACCCCCAAAAAATTGTACTCCAAAGTTTTTTCTTTGCGCATAACCATCTTTGAATCAAGTTCGAAGTTGCTTATACCCAAAGAGGGGCTAGTAAATATGGAGACAATTTTAAATCGGCATTCATTATTGAAACAAATGTGTTTACAGATTACATTATGAAAAATTGGTATCTATACCAAGAAGGAATCGGAGACCTCTTCGGTCCCGAGAGCTAGGGGTGGAACGACTAGTTCCAACATCGGAAGTTCTAAGAACTTTACGTTTAACTCTCTTCCTCCCCTTTGAAGCTCTAAAATCCTTTTGCTCCTGTTGAAGCTCGGCCCAAGTTCGAAGCCGCTCGGGGCTTCTTTCCCAGCTTCTAAGATCTTCAGATCTTTTATTTTGGGCTTCACCTTCGTCTTCGGACCAATTAGTGTCTTCAGAAGACGAGGTGTTTGCGTCAATCTCTTTATCTTCCTCTTTGATATAAGACAATACGTCTTTGATTACTTCGGGCGCAATAACGCCGGAGTCATCTCGAGGAATAAGAAATCGAGGACGCTTATAACTCTTTAGAAGTTCGAAGGTGTTCCACAGTGAGCGAAGTTCGCTGTTAAGCTCTAACACTTCGGTATCTTCCATAAGAGGCAAAGCCTAAAAATATGACAAACAAGACTTTCATTGATAAATATTTACAAGCATCAGCTTTACATAATCAGAAAATCCTAAATAATCCTAAACCTGCGGGTTCGGAGGAGGCTGACTGCTCGAAGCTTGGCTCCGAACTTGCTTTTGGCGTTGGCCTTCATCAATCCAAGCCTTGATCGCAGATCGACCTTCGGCTCTCCACGAAGTCTGGAAGGCTCGCCAAGCAGTAGCTACGCCTTCGGAAGGAGTCAAAAGTCTCGCGTCGTCGAAGACAATGGAGCCCTCTGCGCTCGGAGTGATTGTTCGGCCCAAATCTTCGTAGTAGCGAAGTATTCCAAGGGCAGACACTTGTCCGGAGAGTTCTCCATAACGCATGCCTGCCGTCTTCATTTGCTTCGCTGCTCCTTGGATCCTCTTTAGCCGGCGCAGCAGAGTTACGTTGTCATCCGAAGGTAGTGATCCAGTAGTACCGAAGTACTCCAAGACACCTAACATCTGTTCGATGACCTCCGAAGCCACCTTCTCAGACTTAAGCCTTTCCTCAATAAGCGCATCTTTGGCCGAAGTCGTTTCTGCTAAAACTCCCGAGATTCTAGCGTTCTCCGTAGTCAGAGCATTCTTTTGAGTCCGGAGTTGGCCAGCCTCTTCTTGTAGCCTTACAAGTTCGGACCCCTTCGCAGCATCCTCCGTCCGTAGTCTCTCAATCTCTGCTCGAAGCACAATTCTTTCCGCTTCGAGCTCTTTCTTCGCAGCCTCCAAGCTCTGCCTAGCCCTTCGCTCTGCTAGTATTACGTTATCCATCTGAGCTACTCGACCTTCGGAGAAGTTAAAATTTCTTTGAAGAGCTTCATTCTCTTCCCGAAGTTGAGCAATTTCATTTTCGCTCGATAAAGCTGCAGCGCGGGCTAAGACTGCTTGCTAAGAAAAAAGAAAAATTGAAATAAGAAATTATTCATATATAATTTGCTAATTAGTTCGAAGATGCTTTATACCTGATAAGCTGCTCTTTCCACAGCAAGGTTAAGCTCCGAACCCTTCACTCTGCTTAAACGGGCTACCAGTTCTGTTTCCCCGACTTTGCGACTGGCTTCACCCAAAGGTTTAACCAAAGTCCCAAGTCCGGTTTTTTCCTCCAAAAAAGGAGTTATGAGAGGAAGCATTACTGAAGCCTTCTGGTCAGCTCTGCTTAGTGAAGGTCCGGAGAGTTCTTCTGAGGCCCTTGGAACTTCTAAAGATGGCCCCACCTCAGTTGATTCACTTTCATCTGTTGAGTTAGATGAAGTCGATCCTTGAGTTGAAGGAGGCTCTATGTGCCTTTTACCTCTTCCAGGCCCTTGTAAAGTAACCTCCGGTTGTGGCTCCGAAGTTGTCGAAGGCCTTTGAATTGTATCTTCGAGGGGTACTTCGACAACAGGAGGCTCTACAATAACAGAAATATTATACATTGTATAATTTTGCAGAAATTGATAAGAATTATGCAAAAATTTACCTTCAACATTCTCTGGGATATCAAGTACTGGACTGATCGGAGGATCAAAAGTGAAGTCATCATCTGACTCCGCAGTTAGATTTTCCACTATCGGAGCATCTCCGTGATCAGCCCTTTCCTCCACCACCGAAGTTGCAGGAACCTCGGCTTCATCTCCACCCATAGGGGCTTCGATCTGTTCATCTTGGGTATCCGGAGCTCTTACTTCTCCGATGTTGGCTTGAGGCTCCGGTATACTTGCAGTATCTTCAATATGAATACTTCGTTGAGCTGCATCTTCATCAATCAATTTCACTAATAAAGTACCTTCATCCTCTTTAGAACCAGAAAGTGAGGTTCTTGAGCTTGAAGGAGCAGGATCCGAAGGTGCTAGATTCTTTGGCTTCCGAGCCACCTTCTTCACCGGGGTTTTCGCTGAACTTGAAGCTCCGGCTTCAGCTACTCTTTTCTTGGGGCCTTTCTCCTGAGGCACCCAATCCATCAGAGAGGGTGGAGTTAACTCCAGCATTCCCCATACTCTGTTAAATCGCTCCCAACTTCCGATTAATTTGATTCGCCATTCTTTTTCCGACGGAGTTGGAGCACCCAGAATCTTCTCTGAAGCCCTTACGATTTGTTCTGATGTAATAGGGTCTGAAGAAGCTAAAAAATAATTCGAGTTAGTCTTTCTTCGAAGTAAATATGAACAATACATGTTGGTTTCGAAGTTACCTGCAGGGCTCGAAGTATAATTGATTTTGCGAAGGCCGCCTTCGGAGTCATCTTCGAAGATGATAGGCCAGTTGGCCATCAGTGGAGGAATTTGAAGACCGATGAATTCTTCAGCCAAGTCTCGCATACTGTGCCTTCGGCTAACTTTTTCAAGCAGGTTCAGGCGGGCTTCGAGCTGACCTTCGTCAGGTTGCACTAGGGCTTCTTTCCGGAATCTGATTTCTTTGAGGGGCCCAGCCAGAGGACTGCTAGCTCCGACTTCGGCATAAAACCACCTCAGTACCCAATCAGTGTACCATCTAGCATTGATGGCCTTAGCAGGGAATCGCAGAGCATATTCGTCTCGAAGCCTGAAATTGATGCTTCCGAAGGCAACCACTACTTTCTCACCTCCGGAGTCTACGGAGGTCTTCGGCTGACAAGTCGCTCTATGCAGTGCAGCGAAGATTTCAGCCCTCCCCTCACAGCCTTCGGCTCTCAGCGCCCACTCAAAGATAGCTAATCTAGCTACAGCATTCGGAGATAGCTGGGGGAGGGTTACATGAAACAGGTCAAGAACTTCGGCCAAGAAATCCACAGCAGGGAGGCCCAAGCCTGCTTCGAAAAAAGCTTCGAACACTACAACCTCTCCGGGTCTTGGTGATGGGATTGATTCTTTGCCCGGCCTCCGAACCATAACCCCATTGCTAATCTTACCCCCTGCTGTGATTGCCAAAGATTCTCTCTTGCAGGTAGACGGCCCTAACTCAAAGGATTGATCCAAGTACTTAGTCGATGGTGGGCACAGACCTTGGTCATCGGGGATTTGGGGATTTCTCCCCCCTGCCGCCATGGACATTGCCGCCTGCATCGAGGGTGCCGCCGCCAATGTCGCCGCCGCTGCTGCTGTGGCTGCCTGCCGCCGAGCTAAGGTCGAAGGAGGCGCAGATCCCTTGGTCTTCACCATCGCGATTGCCGGATTGATCTGAGGGAATGGAGACTAGGGCTCAAGAACTCGAAGGCTAGGGTTCAAGAACTCAAAGGGCTCAAAAAGCTTTGACTGAGAGGAAGCGGTGAAAAGGTAATCGGGTAAGTTTTGGGGCTCTTTATTTATAGCCTAATCTTTCCGTTTGTTACCGTTTGGGCTCTGCCCTTTCGCATTCCCGCCTGTTATTCTCCTCCAAAAATAACGCCTCATATAACTTCCGTTAGAAACAGAAACTAACGGCTATTTTTTCTAAGTCTAAAAAGACTTTCGAACTTCCTGAATCAGTTCTAAGATAGTTCGAACAGTAATTACTTTATGACTGATTCGAAGTTCATATCTTCATGCATTTCGGAGATAAAATGAAAATCAATAACCCCTATGATTGGTTATCTTTTCTTTCCGTATACTGCTCTCCTAACGTTACAGGTCGTACGGAGAAGCGTATTCGAGGGGCTACTGTTGGGGGAAAATATCTCATCTTCGGGGTTATTGCCAAAGCAGCATGAAGACAGCCAACTAGTTCGAAGATTGTCCGAAGACCTTCTTCGAAGATGCTCGGAACCTGGTTCGAAGCCCAAAGACAGGTACTGGTTCGAAGTATGTCTTCGAACCAAAGCCCTTCAGGATCTTTTCTGCCAGCTAAGATGGAAGACTTATCTTCTATCCTATTAGATTAGTCTTTTACCATTTTAGCCCTATTAAGGAAACCGAATAGTTTCCTTAATGTCGGTTGTAATAGAGGGGTAAATAGGTCTTTTCCTTAATGTTTAGGCCTATAAATACCCCCCGTTTCATCCTGTAATAAGGACTGATTACAAGTGATTCAATACACACTTTCGAACTATTCTAAGCTATTATCCTTTCGGAGGCTTAGAACAGTTTGCTTCGCAAACACTTCGTTTGTTAGTTTCTTTTCTATAGAAACCTGTTAGCGTAATCTTTTACGCCAACACATATGTAGCACCCATTTGCCCACCACCAATGGTGTAGGCTGACCAAGGAGAGAGGTCACCATAGGGAGCCCCATCGGCTACTCAGGACAACTAATCATACTCTTGGGCGTTCACAATTTCTCTGGGGATTTGTATTTGGTCGATAAATAATAGGTGAGGAGGAAGCTGGTCGAACCCTAATTGTTGTGAACAGATAATCGAGTGATAAAATTCATAAGAAGCCCGATGGGTAGTGAAGTGTATGGGCATAAGGCAAGGGGTGGTCAAGGTTTTGAAATTTTTTGTGGACCCCTAGTTCCCACGCACATCGATCAAGAGGAATTCATGAGGATATTTGTACTTAGATAAGTACTCATATGCAAACCAGATGATCTTCTGGAGTCCAAGGCCGTGGTAAAAAAGCTACGAACTAGAAGCTCAAGGAATCAGGCGACAATCGAGAAGGAGACCAACAAGAAGCTACCTCACCCAAGGACAAACATTGGCGATATATAGGAGCAACCGATTCAGAATGATCCCTAGGGAATTCCATTAAGGAAAGAGGGGAATCATCGGTCACTTTGGTGAAGTAAACATTGAGCCAAAGATGTAGAAATCACCAAGGGCCGCCAAAGTGGCCGACAGGATCACCAGCCGATAATCTAGCCGATACCTGATGGAGAAGGTGATAAGTGGTGCCAAGGAGATATCGACAGAGGGGGATTTTCTTTTTGGCGACAAGCTGCTCGGCTAGAAATTAGAGGTGGGCAGTTGGACCTAGAGTGGATCCACAAAACACAAACCACTCCAACTAGAGATTAAGGAAGGCAACATTTTCTTCGGTGTTAACGAGGCCAGTCTTCTTGTTGTGCTTCATATTATACTTGCCCTAGCCACTAGTGGATTTTACACCAAGAGGATGTGTCGCCTTGGAGCGAAAAGAGTGAGGATTGCAAGGGGAGGTGATGTCAAGGGAGGTCAAATCAAGTACATCAAGTAGAGAGGGTGTCATCGGAACACTGTAGAAAATAAAGCGTTAAAAGTATCAAACCAAAAATAGCAAGCAGCGACGAGGAGTGATTTGTTCTTATAAGGTTAGGTGAGGGAAAGGCCGAAATAGTAGCTGATGTCGATTTCCTCCCAAGACGGACGCTTGATGGTCGATACCCTAAGGTACCAATCACGCCAACTAGGAAGTGTGGAAAGGAAAGACCTAAAGCTAAGGTTCCAATCAGAAGAAAGCATGGAAAAATGTTTGAAGGGTATCCGATTGGTTTCTACATTGATGATATCAATGGGATCAGGGTTACCCATCAGACGTAGAAATTGGTGAGTCGCGTGGTTAGCACAAGGAATCAAAACTTGGTTCCACAAGTTATACAAAGAAAGCATCAAGTAAAACAATGAAGAAGGGCAAAGAAAAATGAGCGAACCCGGGGAAATCCAAGAAAGAGGAGAATGCTAAAAGTTTACCTCAGGGATCGCGTCGATGGTGGCCATCGCTGGTGATGCTAGAAGTACAAGGCCAGGGAAGAAGAAGAAAACGATGAGCGGTAGAGGTCGCAAGAACACGACGGCAAGATCGGGGGGCGCACGAGTGAATAATAAGAAGAAAGCATACAGAAGAACGGTGGAGTGACCGGGGTACTTATAAAGCAAGAAGAAACTCCCCAGCAGTCGGGTCAAACTGATTTTGCTAGATTTGGTGGGGCCACCTGCAACATTCGGCAAAAGGTAATCATGAGTACAATTTCAAGGTGTCAAGATCTTTGCAACCCCAAGATTATAGGAACTGAATCTTCGGTTTCAAGAACACCAATACAAACTGTGTGGGATGAAGCCTAGTCTGACGCTACCATGAAATAACGTATATATGTCATACTAGGCAACATCCAACACAGTCGTGAATGGCCGAAGATGAAGAAGTTGGAAAATGAGAGAAAATTATGAAGCCAGAACCTTGGGAAAATTTATAAAAACACTAGAAGATGAAGGGTTTTGGCTGACAATCAAAGTGAAAGGACTATTTGGATAGATGTTTGAGAAGACGTGGCGACAGGGATAATGACGATTGTTAAATTTGAAGCATCAACAACCACTTTATGCTCAGAAACTAAGAGCATGTGTTGACGCCAAGATTTGGTAAAGCTTAGAGCCCACCAAGGATGTCGTATGGTAAATGAAAGTTAAGAAGAGTTCGGCCAAAGATAGTCAAACAAGCTCATTCGTTACAACACTGGCCGGATATAGAGGAGCCGATGAAGAGGAGCCAAGGTTAATCCTAACAAGATTCGACAATCGGAGCTGGGCTGCATCGTTCCGATCTCCGATAAAGAGGTGAGTCCCACAACCCCCAATGGTCGTATCGACTAGATCAGTATCCTCACGGCTGCATCAGTTTGATCTCTTGAGGTGAACATCGAAACAGTACGGTCATCGGTTCTCGGTGAATTGGCAAGGTCTAAGGCTGCATTAGATTGATCTCTTAGATTCATGTGATCTAGATATGATAGTTTGAGGCTTCATTGGTTGAGTCCGACATCTCTTGCTATTGTATCTTTTTCAAGTTGTATACTATTCATCTAAATAAAGCATGCCCGATACTTTGATATATTATTATGATCATCATGATTAGCTACTATCTTGGTTAGGTCCAATCTAGTTATTGTGATGATTTTCATGATATAGACATTGTTGGGGGAAAATACTTCATCCCCATGATTCTACAAGATTCCAAGCAAATACATTATACAATGAAGATAAAGGCAAGTCTTAATTTTAGAGCCCAAGAACCCCTCCGAACTAAAGGGCTCAAAGCATCTGAAGGGTCTGTCCAGGATCCGGTCCAAAGGGACCCTCCGAAAGGCTTCTCCTCTGAAGTGGAAAACAACAGAAGGATGGGACGTCTGTCTTATCAACATCCTTCGAGCATGTTTTACCATATTAACCCTATAAGGGATACCGAAATAGTATCTACTATGTCGGTTGTAATTAAGGGGTAAAAAGGTCATTTCCCTAGAGATTTTACCTATAAATACCCCCTTCTCGCCCTGTAAGAGGCATCGAATATTAGGATATTCAATAGACACTTAGAACTGTTCCGAGCTATTATCCTTTTCGGAGGCTTGAGATAGTCCGCGTTCACAAATGCTTCGTTTGTCAGTTCTTGGTCCTATATAAATTGTTAGAGTAATCCATTGCGCCAACAGTTCGCGCCATCCATGGGGAGCTTAGTACTAAAAGCTATCTCTCTGCCACTGCCTGTACTTCGAAGTACGTTTGCGGAGGGAGTTTCAGAGTCCGAGGATTTCGTGCACCCTTCGTCAAAGGGCTTCAAGTACAGTTCGAAGGCCTTTCTCGCCTTCCACCACTGTTCGAAGCTCTCGGTCTCTGGATCCTGCCTAGCTTCGTAAGTCATGCCTCCTAAGCGGAGTATAGCCACCGGCCCCCTCCAAAGGTCCTCTCGGACCTCCGGAGCAGGACCTTCAGATATCCCCCAAACTCCTGAAGTAGTCAATAACCCCCGAGCAACCGGAGCCCCTTGGAGAGCTCTGTCCATGCTCCGAACATATCAGACCTACCGGCGTGAATATGAAAATTTCACATAGAAGTCGGGTGAATCTGTTGAAGCTTTTTTTGGTCACTTTTAATCGATCATCAAAGGGCTTCAGGCCAACAAGGCCGATGGAGTTCAGTTCATCTCAGATCATGAGCAGGCGCTCAAGGTTCTTCATACCTTGGACCCTAAGATCTGGGAGATCAAGGTATCCTCTATCATTGAGAGTACTTCTTATGATACCTTGACTATCGCAAAGCTTTTTAGCAAGCTCAAGGCCACAGAGGTTGATATCCAGTTGAGATCAAATCTCACTAGTTCTGGCTCAAAAACCCTGGCCCTTGCGACACCTTCTGCTGACTCCTCTTCTTTGAGCTGTGCTGGGTTCTCCCTGATGTCTTTCACTGAGGACCAAATTGATTTGCTAGGAGATGGTGATCTATGCCTGTTTAACAACTGGGTGCATCGTGTCTATGATAAGCGAATGTTCAAAAGACACGACACAAAATCCGGATGCTTTGAGTGTGGTGATCAAGGTCATTTCATCGCCTACTACCCCAAGCGGAATGGTCACAAGAAGGTTACCAGCGGTGGCTCCTACGACTCCGGCAAGCAGACAACTCCACCTTCACAAAGGGCAAGCCTAAGACAAGATTCTTTCGAAAGGCCCTGAAGGAATACCAGCGTGAGAACAAGAAGCGAGACAAGGCCTTCTTCGCCGAGATGGAGAGAAGCTACTCCAAGAGGTCAACGTCTTCTTCCTCTTCATCAAGATCAAGTGATGAGGAGATCGTGATCAGGAAGGGGAAGGACAAGGACGATCCGGTGGTCCTCTGCTTCATGGCCTTCGGGGACAAGCCGAAGAGCCGCTCGCACCACCGCCGAAGATCCCGCAAGAGCTTCTGCTCAATGGCTCATGGGGATAAGGAAGAGAAGGGCTCCCCCGATAACTCCGACGATGACGACGATGAAAAGGTATCCTCCTATGTACAAGAAGTCGTTGATTTACTTGAAGAGAACTATCAGGAGTTGAGGTGTCGGGAGAAATTGCTTAGAGGGGGTAAGAAGAGGATAGATGAGCTTGAGAGTGAGCTGGCCATGGCTAATGGTAGGATTGAGAGTCTATCTTCTTACCCTTGCTTGGGTGGTAGCAGTGAGTGCCCTAACTGCGAGGTGTTGTTGTGTGACCTGACGAATCTAAAGTCCAGGTACACAGAGAGGGTAG
Organism: Zizania palustris; assembly: GCA_019279435.1. NCBI lineage: Eukaryota > Viridiplantae > Streptophyta > Magnoliopsida > Poales > Poaceae > Zizania > Zizania palustris. The sequence goes on along the minus strand of JAAALK010000082.1, from coordinate 95,637,936 downwards.
ATGAGAGAGACGCTTTAGCCACTGTGCTTGAGAGCGCTCAGCTGGAGCTGAAAGATGCTCATGCCACTATCATCATGCCCTGTGTTGACTACCCAGCCCACCTAGCTAGTTTAGCTGAGCTGAGAGCCAAGAGTGATGAGCAGTTGGGCGAGTTGGAGATAGTAGAGCTGAGTTGGAGCAGACTAAGCTAGAGCTTGAGACATTGTCAGTTCCACCCACTATTTGTGAGAACTGCTTGTCCCTTAGATTGGAGTTGATCAAGCTAAAAGCTGAGAAGTTTGTCCAAGTCGATAGAGAGTGTGAGATCTGCTTGTCTCAGGTGGAGGTGATAGCTTCTTTGAGAGAGGAGCTAGCTGATGCTCAGAATGAGAATTTTTACCTCCGTCAGATCCTGAGTTGGGTGAGTGCCAGAGAGCCACAGCTCGGCATGATGATCCAATAGTTTAAGAGGCAGGATGGGTTTGGGTTAGGTTACACCTATACCAAGGCTGATTTTCAGAGTGCTATTAGTTGGGCTATGGAGTGGAGTAAGATGACTCATGAGTAGAGATATCCCAAAACTCACTCCAAGGAGTCTTTCTAGGCTATTTAGCCTAAGGATGGAGTGTTCCAAGAACAACCTAAAGCTCCACCCAAGAAGCCCATCTGGATCCCAAAGCATAAACAACTTCACACTTCTCTTGACTCTCTACCTGGACCCTCTCACACCAAAGAGTCTACACCCAACACCACCAAGCCCAAGAACCCCAAGCCTCAACCATATCCCAAGAAGCCTACCTATCACTGTGAGTACTGTCAGAGAGACGGGCATCTTGAGGAGTTTTTCTTCAGGAGGAAGCGGGTTGGGAGAGCAGAGAGAGCTCGTGGTGGGCAAGAGCAGTTCTACCAGCAGGGTGGTAGACTGAGAGTCCCTTGACGTGGGGAGAGGCTAGAGGCCAGGCCGTGTCGTGTAGGTGGTGGTAGAGGAGACGACTTTGATGTCGTGCTCCTGAGGGTGGTTTTCGCTCCGGCAGAGCTCTAGGTCATTCTGGATACGGCTTTAGACCTCGTGGCCGAGACTTTAGGCAGAACCGAGGACCGCTCTTTGAGCCACGTTTTGGTCCAGACTCCTATGATTCTTTCTACTTTCCTTGTTTTGAGCAGATGGCTCGACACTGGTTTAGCTCATTTGCTAAACATGTGCGGACCATTTGCTCCCACTTACGACTGTTGACACGAAAACGTGCCGCCGCACTTGGGTCAGTTCGACGATCCAAAAGTGTGCGGATACTTAGGGACAAGCCTAAGCATAACACAACACCGACATCGCATTCTGACTACCCTCAACCGTGTTAAGGGGGTGGAGTCGCCAGGAAATCAGATCACACAAAATAATCCAATTAGCCGAAAGAAATATATTAAACAGAACAAACCAGCAAACCGAGCGAAGCCCGATCATTTCGAAGTACGGTGCGAAGGGGGTCGCCGAAGTATACCTTCGGTGTCTGGCCGAAGATGAACTCCAAATGGATCTGGACGCGATAATCACCTCCGAACAGTGGGGTTTTGTGCTGACACAGTACGATACAAAATAATGACAGACGCAACGTGCAAGTGCTTCTTCGTCTAGAGCAGAGTACAAGCGTGGCGAAGCCTATCGTGACGAAGTCTGTTGGCTTGCGGTTGAAGAAGCAGTCTCACCGAAGGGTGTTCTGGCAACATCCAAAACCAATCTCTCAGCTCCGGACACCTCGGACGAAGTAGCTCCAAACGTGGGTAACCTGCAATAGAGAAGATTTGAAGTACCAATCTGGCCTGAGGACCGAATTTTGCTAAGTGTTGCACTAGCGGCGAAGGTAGCAATTTGTTACGCAGATTAGCGGATACTTCACAGGCGAAGTAACAAGGCGATAGCAATCTATTACGTAGATTAACAGATACTTCACAGGCGAAGTAACAAGGATTACCACTGTTCCAAAGTGTCCGTCGGAGGGCTTCCAGGAAAACCCATGAAGAGTACAGAAAAGTAAAGATAAAGTAAATGTGATTCAAAGCTAGGGCTTTGTGGTTGATTTTTGTCGGGGGGGCTCTAAACTGGTTTTCCTCTATACTTATAGGGGCTAGACCTCTAATCGAATCTTCTATAATTCGGTTGAATAGAGATAAACACTTAGCTAGAATCGGGTCCAACTCTATCTTTGCCCGAAGTGGGCCTTCGGCCAGGCCCGTCGAAGCCTGCTCCTCGGGCTGAAGCTTCGGCGGCGTGGGCCTCCGAAGGGCTCCTAGCCAAAGGCTATGGGCTGGCTGGAAGCTTCCGAAGCCCGTAGCCCAATGGTCCTTCGGTCCTGTAGGGCTTCAGCCTGACCCTGGACATGTGTATTTTTGGCCCAAATTACAAAAATTGATATTTTGACAATCTTAACCATTGATGCCATTTTTTTCTATCAAAACATGCCCCTTTGCCTTTTAGTGAACTAAGTGAACTAAAAGCACAACGAGCTAAAGACGATACCTTCCATATCACACTTTCGACCTCTTTTAAGCCATTTGCCACACACTTGGGAAATACCTTTTCAAATATCTACCATTCAAAGCTCTTTGAAACCGCTCTCCTTGCAGAAATTCTAACACATATGCATTGCTAGGAGCGATTTTGGCTATTTTGAAAGGGCCTTCCAAACTAGGCGACCATTTACCAAACTTGCGACTCTTAGTGCCTAAGGGTAAAATCGTCTTCCAAACCAAGTCACCTACTTGAAACGATTTTGGTATCGGGCCCTCGCAGAATGTGACACAAAACAAGCCGATATGATGGATCAATTAGTGTTGGCTCCACAACCAGCAGTTTTTGATTAACCAGAAGACATCAAGCCTTGGCACCTAAGACCTCTCTATATCAAATTATTGGTTAATGGGAAGTCGATGTATAAGATGATGATAGATGGAGGGGAGGCTGTCAACTTCATGCCTTATGCCACCTTCCACAAGCTTGCGAAAATGCCTGAGGACATCATAAGAACTAACACGGTATTAAGGGACTTCGTCGGGAACTCGTCAAACACAATGGGAGTATTGAATGCAGAACTGACGGTTGGGAGCAAGATGATGCCGACTACCTTCTTCATTATAGAGGGAAAAAGGATCTCATAGCCTGTTGCTGGGACATGATTGGATACACGAGAATTGTTGCATCCCGTAGACGGTGCATCAGAACCTCATTCAATGGGTCGGAGATCAAGTGGAGATAGTTCCCGTTGATAGATTTGTTAATATAGCTGCAACCGATTTATTAGTATGTGAGACATAAGGAATCATATGTCTGTTAGGAAAGGTTTGGGATGGCAACTTTTCTGAAGTATTAGATAATGGTATCAACCTGATCAATGAGTAGTTGCCCAAGCTCGTACTATAAATATGATGCCAAAGAACGAAGGGTGGACTCAGTCAAGGCTTTGCCACAACCGATGAATTATGGAGATGCAAACGTCGGACACCGGCGACAGACCGAGGCTAACCTTCGTAAGTACCCAGATCCCCGATGATATAAATGGATTGACGACAAGTACATTGAAGATACAGGAAAAGGCCAAACGGGAAGTACTTAAGGAAATATTAGGCAATCATACGGATGAAGCATAAAAGATCTACACGCAGAAACTCCTGATATCGATGGCATTGCCTTTAGATGCCCGATGCAGAAGCATCTCCCTTAGATGCAAAACGCAAAAAAACTCAATATAAATTCAAAGGGTTCAATGACGATATATTATAGGAGGGACAAAAGTTTTGTTACAAAACCAAGAGTCACACAAGATCAACGGAGTGCCCAACGAATGGCTTCAATCGCCCGTAATCGAATTGAGTCGATGCCCTAAAGGATGGCCTAGTCTTCGGCATCTGAACCCGGAATATCCTGGAAGAAGCAATGACAATGTTGCGCCTAGTGAACGGTACCAGCGAGCCGCTGCTTCTGGGCATCGACCCGAGCTAGAAAAGAGGCGATGACCCTCTCTTGCTCTATGATCTTCTACTGAAGCCCCTCTAGCTTCATCAACAGATTGTACTCTTCCACCTGCATCTGATCAAGCACCCGTGATGTGGACAATGACTCAGCTTCAATGCAATTCAAGAGGGTGCTCTCGGTCACGACTGCCTTTGTGAGTCTTCATTTCTTCCAACAATAATGCACGGCGTGCTCGATCGTCTATCTGCTTGATGGCTCATTGCACTTCTGGCCGATGGAACTCTAGATTAGCGGCCAGTGTAAGGGCATCGGCCTATTCCGGAGAGAGGTGGTCCAAGACGTTGTTGGAAGCGATCCCCTATTGGCCTCGAATCATTGACAAGGACCTCTATTAGAGCCTCTAGACGAGGAAGCAAGCCTAACAACACCTCCTTCACCATCAGAGACAATAGAGACGCGGCCGATGAGGAAGCACCGGTAGCATCACCCTCCATTGTAGGACCGAGAGTAGCGACCAGAGGGGGCTGAATGGGGACTCAACAAATTCTTACAAATATATGGCCTACCCAAAATACCCAACGCTCCTCACAAGACAATCAACGGAAATAAGCCATATCTAATAAAATCCACAGACGATAATAGTGCTATTACTCTCCTGTCAAATATGATATGATGTGACATTCTGAGAGATCATAAGAATTAAAAATAATTTAGCCTTCTAAACCTAACTGATGTCCTAATTGAAAAGACAACATTACAACGGACACAATGCAGATTAATAAAACTCATGGACTAGACAGGCAAATCATCGAGTGCTAAAAATATCCATCAATCACAGTCATTTCATAAAGCACAAGATAGACACCATTAGTTCACACGCATTTATAAATGTAGGGAATAAACTCTGCTCGTAGGTAAATCAACAATCACTTAACATGCACATGGATCACATAGATATGTCAATAAATATTCATAGTACAGACTGAAAATAAAATGATTGTAGGAATTTAATCTACCAAAATATTTAGAGATAAATTATGGTTCAAGAAGATGAGGAAAAAGATCACTGATCTATTCTCTGAAATTAACAAAGGATTACTGTTCTTGCCTACACTGCACGCATCCCCATGAGGTCCCCTGACACATTGTGCATTGCTTCCAAGCGTGCGGCCTTGGACTAAACTGCAAGTGACTTTGGACCCTCGTGCTGCTTTGTATACTTGCCGCTCCCCCTAGTGCCTCGCACGCGCCGCCCTGGAACAGCGTCCCATGCCTTGCACCTGCTGCTCCACCGCCAAGGGCCCTGTTGACACGGAAACATGTCTCAGCACTTGGGTCAGTTCGACGATCCAAAAGTGCACGGATACTTAGGGACAAGCCTAAGCGTGACGTGGCACCGACGTCGCGTTCCGACTACCCTTAGTAGTGATAAGGGGGTGGAGTCGCCAGGCAACCAGTTTACACAAAATAATCCAATTAGCCAAAAGAGATAGATTAAACCGAATAAAATCAACAAACCAGTCGGAGCCCCGTCTGGTTCGAAGTCTAGTGTGAAGGGGTTACCGAAGTGTACCTTCGGCGTCTGGTGCGAAGTACTCCGCCGAAGGGTGCTTTGGCATTCGGACCGATCCGGATGAAGATGGACTCCGAACGGATCTGGACGCGATGATCACCTTCGAACAGCGGGGTTCGGCGTGAGATCTCTAATACAGCAAACTACGGAATAGTGACGCAAGGGCCACACGCGAGCGCAACTTCTTCCGGTGCGGGGGATGATCGTGGCGAAGCCTGTTGCGATGAAGTATGCTGGCGAAGCCTGTTGCCGGAGGCTGCGGTCTCGTCGAAGGGTGTCCTAGGGACCTCCAAAACCGATCTCTCAGCTCCGGACACCTCCGACGAAGTAGCTCCGAAAGTGCGAATATGCAACAAAGAGAATTCGATGTACCAATTCGGCCTAAGGACCGAATTTTGCTAAGTGTTGCACTAGTAGCGAAGGTAGCAATCTGTTACACAGATTAGCGGATACTTCACATGCGAAGTATCAAGGCGATAGCAATCTATACTTCACAGGCGAAGTAACAAGGCGATAACAATCTATTACGTAGATTAACGGATACTTCACAAGCGAAGTAACAAGGGTTACCACTGTTCCGTAGTGGCCGGCGGAGGGCTTCCAGGCAAACCCACGAAGAGGTACAGGAAAATAAAGGTAAAGTAAATACGATCAAAGCTTGGGGCTTTGGTTTGGTTTGAATTGGGGGGGTGTTCTCTACGCGGCCTTGCCTCTCTATTTATAGGGGCTTAATTCCTAATCTAATTTGCTATTAATCCGGTCAGATAGAGATAAAGATTGAGCTGGAAACGTATGCAATTCTACCTCTACCGAAGTGGGCTTCGGCCAGGCCCGTCGAGGCCTGCTCCTCGGGCCGAAGCTTCGTTAGCGTAGGCCTCTGAAGGCTTCCCGGTCGAAGCCCATGGGCTGGCTAGAGGCTTTCGGAGCCCATAGCTCAATGGACTTTAGCCCTGTAGGGCTTCGAACGGACCCTGTACATTTGTACTTTCGGCTCAAATCACCAAAAATTGATATTTTGACAATCTAGCCATTAATGCCATTTTTTGCTATCAACACATGCCCCCTGCCTTTTAGTGAACTAGTGAACTAAAAGCACAACGAGCTGATGACGATACCATCCATATCGGCTTTTTGACACTTTTTATTATGTTTGCCACACACTTGGGAAATACCTCTTCAAGTACCTACCATTCAAAGTTCTTCGAAACTGCTCTCCCTGCAGGGATTCCAACACGTATGCATTGCCGGGAGCAATTTCGGCTATCTTAAAAGGACCTTCCCAACTAGGTGACCATTTACCAAACTTGGGACTCTTCGTGCCTAAGGGTAAAATCGTTTTCCACACTAAATCTCCTATTTGAAATGATTTTGGTTTAACCTTCTTATTGTAGGCTTTAGCTACTCTTTTCTTGTCTACTTCTATGGCTTCTAAAGCCCTTAGTCTCTTATCGGTCACATCCTCCAGATTATCCTTCAGAAGAGCTTCATACTCATTGACCGATAAGCTGTTTTGTTTTAACACTCTTAAGGAGCCAAGATCTACCTCTACAGGCAGAACGACCTCTTATCCATATACCAACTCATATGGACTGACCTTGGTAGCACCGTGCTTTGCAATCCTACAAGCCCATAGCGCCTCGAAAAGCACCACATTCCACCTTTTAGGAAACTCCTCAATTTTCTTCTTAATAAGTTTAATCACGGTTTTATTACTAGACTCGGCCTGACCATTGGCCTGAGCATAGTAAGGTGAAGAGTTTATCAACTTAATACCATAATATTCGGCGAAGTCCCTTTCTTCTCCAGAAACAAATGAACTACCTTGATCTGTAGTAAGGGTTTGAGGAATGCCGAATCTATGTATGATGTGCTTCAAAATAAAATCACGTACCTCATAGTGAGTCATGTTCTTGAGAGGTACAACCTCGGTCCACTTTGTGAAGTAATCCATTGCCATCAACACGAACCGATGCCCTTTTGATGAAGGAGGGTGGATCCGGCCGATGAAGTCTAAACCCCAACCTCTAAAAGGCCATGGCTTGACAATAGGATTGAGAAATGAGGCAGGAGCCAACTGAATATTGCCAAACTTCTGACATGCTTCACACCCTCTATAGTACTTGAAACAGTATTCAGTCATAGTCGGCCAATAAAACCCTGCTCTTTTGAGCATCCAACTCATTTTCTAGGCCGACTGATGAGTGCCGCAAAGCCCTTCATGGACTTCTCCTGTAGCCACCTGATATTGCTCATGGTCTAAACACTTCAATAGCACTCCGTCGATGGTTCGGTGATACAATGTGTCGTCTACCAACACAAATTTGAACGCTTGTCACCGAACCTTCCGATCAACCCTTTGGCTAGGGTCTCTCAAATAATGGACGATTGGGACTCTCCAATCGCCCTTACAGGTTTCAGAGGGTCTCGCTGGTCCACCTTTCAAAAAAACTTCTAAATTACTGACTTAGGGTGCCCCCCGAGCCATTCCTGCTCCTGCCGAAGCCTAGTCGAGGTGGCCGTTCGGAGTGTGCTGGGTCAAAGCCCTTCGGAGGGTTCGGCCTCCGGGGAGCCTTCTCTATGCAGGAGGCTTCGGCTTACGGACCTCAGCGTGCCAGCACCTTCGGTCGGCAGGGTACTCCGGCCTAGGATCCTTGGTGCGCAGTGACCTTCGGCGGCCGGAGGGTCCGACCCGGAGGGTGCGCCCGCCCACCGTTACTGGCTTCGGCAGTGAGACTAAACACCGGCTTCTCTAATACAGAAAATTTCCCTCTCCTGACTTGGTAGCCAGATTCTTGCTGAGCCAAATCATTGGCGACTGAATTGGCTTCTCTTGACACGTGAGATATTTTGAAATCATCAAAAGTAGCAACTATGTGTAGACATTTGTCCAAGTAATTATTCAGCAAGCCATTAAAACATTGAGCATTCTTAGCTACTTGTTGTACTACTAATAACGAGTCACCATATGCATGAACATGTCTAGCACCTACAGATTCTAGCAATTCAAGACCTAGCAATAAGGCTTCGTATTCGGCTTGGTTATTGGTGGAAGAAAACTCTAGTCGGGCCGAAGTTTCAAAGTGCATACCATTAGGTGATATGAGAACCACTCCAATACCTTGGCCACTCTTGCAAGCCGAACCATCGAAATAAAGTTTCCATGGCACTACCTCAATTACAGCAATAATGTCACTCCAACCGACATCTATGTGATGATCAACTATAAAGTTGGCTACGATTTGGCCTTTCATTGCTCTCAGGGGTTCTTAGGCCAAATCGTACTCAATCAAAGCATAAGCCCATTTTCCGATTCTTCCACTTAGAATCGGCTTCTGTAACATGTGTTTTATAACATCGGTTTGGCAAATGACAACACATGTAGTGGGGAGAAGATAATGGTGCCATTTGGTGCATGCGTAGTAAAGTGATTGTTGGGGGAAAATATCTCATCTTCGGGGTTATTGCCGAAGCAACATAAAGGCAGACAACGGATTCGAAGGTTCCCAGATGATCATCTTCGAAGATACCCGGAGCCAAGTTCGAAGTACGAAGATAGGCATTGGTTCGGAGTACATCTTCGAACTAAGGCTTTTCAAGATCTTTTCTGCCAGCTAAGATGGAAGACTTATCTTCTTTCTCATTAGATTAGTCTTTTACCATTTTAGCCCTATTAAGGGAGCCGGATAGTTTCCACTATGTCGGTTGTAATAGAGGGGTAAATAGGTCTTTTCCTTAATGTTTGGGCCTATAAATACCCCCCATTTCACCATGTAATAGGGACCGAATACAAGTTATTCAATACACACATTCAAACTATTCTAAGTTATTATCATTTCGGAGGCTTAGAACAGTTTGCTTCACAAACACTTCGTTTGTTAGTTTCTTTTCCACAGAAACCTGTTAGCGTAATCTTTTACGCCAACAATTGGCGCCGTCCGTGGGGAACCTAGTCCGAAAAACTTCGTTCTCTACCAACTTCTTACATCATGCCTCCTAAGCGGAGCGCACCCCGCAATCCCACTCGGAGGTCCTCTCGGATCTCCAGAGAGATACCCTTCGACACAGTTGAAGTCGGAGGGCCTTCGACATTCCCTCCACAAACTCCGGAAGGGGTTTCCATTCCTCGAACATACGAAGCTTCTCCGCCAACCCCTTCCATACTCCGACCGCCCGGAGTCCCTTCTCCACCCTCCATCCCGATTCGAACTGATCCCACCAGTTCTCAAGACCCGGAAGATCCTTCCGGAGGAAATGAAAATAATCTTGGAGATATGGCCACTCAAATGGCCAACCTTCAAGCTGAAGTGGCAAGGTGGTGACAGGAAGCTGCGAGCAGGCTTCGCTCTCAAGCCACCCCAACCATCCCAGAAGTGCCCGAAGACGACGATCTTGATTATCCCGAAGCCCCGGAGAACGTCTCCTTTGATAATGAATCTCCGCTGCATCCTGAGCTACAGAAAGTTCGCTTTGATCCAAAGTTCAAAACTTCGAAGCTCTATAAGTATGCCGGAGATGAAGATCCCAGAGAGTTCGTTCGTTCTTATGCCCTAGCGATTGAGGCTAGCGGAGGAGTTCGAGACACCATGGCGAAGTGCTTCCCTTTAGCTCTTCAAGGAGTGGCAATGAGGTAGTTCTGGTCATTGAAGCCAGGATCAATCAATTCATGGTCCCAGCTGAAGAGGAAGTTTATAAGCAACTTTCAGGGCACCTTCGTGCCCCCTATGTCAACAGGAAGCCTTTTCCAGGTGAAACAGCTCCCCGGAGAAACATTGAGGTAGTACTTTAAGCGCTTCCCTCATACGAAGTCGCAAATTCGGGGGCTGTCCGCATCTTCAGTGGTTGATGCAGCTCGGGAAGGCGTCAGTCATCAAGGCCTTCTGGATAAGCTTCATCGGAAAAGCATCTCCTCGGTCTCTCAGTTGATGTCATACTTTGAGGAGTATGCGAGGTCAGAAGAGGGTTGGCTTTGGAGGACTGCTGCTACTTCGTCCATATTGCAAGAAGTCAAAGTAGAAGTGAAAACTTCGGCACAGCCGCAGGAACCAGTCTTCGAAGTGCAACATGATCGGAGAAGAGGGCAAAAGCACCCTCGTTCTGAAGTCATGAATATTGCACCCCCACAAAAGTTTGCACCAAGAGCTCCACAGTCTACGGGGAACAAGGCCAGCGGCTGGAGGCCGCCAGGGAAAACGGCTGGCAAGGGCCAGACCCTTTTCTGCTGCATTCACGGAGAAAATCGAAGCCATGCAACTGATACTTGCAAGGCTATACTTACTGATGAGGACATCACTTCACATGATACACACATGGAGCCTCCACCTACAATACTACAAGGACCAATCACACGCGCCCGTGCCCGTCGCTTGAACTATGAGGTTAATTCTTTCCTTAGCAACTATTTCAATATTTGTTTGGATGGGATGCTACTGAATACTAGAGATATTTTGTTGCTTAGGAACATGGGAGATGGAATAGAAGAGTTGAACTTGAAGACGGAGCCGCACGGATGTTTTGAAGTCAAGATTTCGCTGGTTCGGACTACATCGACCACCCTGCACCAAAATGGACATAACTTCCTCATACGGAGTCCGATTGGCGCGTTCTTTGACTTTTTGGAAAGCTGAGGAGAAGACGGATCGTTTGCCGTTGGTTTCACATCGTTTGGAGTCTCGAGTCGTTCTGTGTGACCGAAACCGTCCAGCGTGACAGAACTGGGCCGTGTTGGCCCATAGTGCATGTCTGTTCGCCTTCTAGTCCACAGCCTGTGTCTGTTGACCTTCCACAGGCCGCCGCCCTATATATTCTCACGCCAGCCACTTCTAGGGTTAGGTTTTGCTTTGTTGCATCTACACTGTTGTGTTTAGATCCCGCCTCTTGCGCCGGACCGATTGGCTGCCGCATTGGCGTTTGTGAAACCTCACCTTATCTTCGTTTGTCAGTGATTTGGCATTCGGTTTGTATCCTTCCCGTTCTTGCTTGTGTTCTTGGGTTCGCTTGCAGGAATTAGCCTTCGTGGCGAGGTCAATCGCGTTCTGCGTGGTTGATAACCAACGGAGACAGTGGTGTAATGATTGCAAGGTTTTGATCCGCCGGACCGGAGCCTTGGATCGCCAACGTCGAGATTCTCCACCAACCCAAGTTTATCCCTTACCTAGCGGAAGATCGGGACCACTCCCCTTTCAGCTGGTATCAGAGCTCAGATTCCCCGTTAGGTAATCTCGATCTGCTTTTGTTTTACCCAGAGTCCAGAAAACCGCACCAAAAAAATTCCCCACCGAGAACCCCTTTGTGCCTTGCGATTTTAATTTCAGTTTTAACTTTGTTGAGTTCGTGTTCTTGGTCGAGTCTTGTTGCTGGTTTAGTCATCCCTCTGTGTCGTTTGAGTAGTAGTTGTTCTTGTGTCTCAGAAAAAATTCCCCACCGAAAACCCCCCCTTCCGCAACCTTTCTTTGTTTTCCACATCTACTCTTTGTGACCCCCCTTCAGTAAAACAGGCATAACTTTTCGCTCGTTTGGCAGAAAAATCTGAAATTTTTTGAGCGTGTTCCTGACTCAATTTGGAGGGTACCCTATTTCACAAAGGTCGGTTAGCCCTCACCAAAATCGCCAAAAAAAATCGGGAAGATAAAGAAAAAAATTGGACAAAGTTTTTGCTCGCCGGACAGCGAACTTGTTTGAATTTTTGTGAGCCACATTCCACCTCAGTTGCAGGTGCCAATTTTTGTGGTTACTCCTCTGGTCATCCTTGTTTCAAAAAAAAATAGAGTGAAAAAAAAGGAGAAAAAAAAATATAAAAAAAAAGAGAAGCGGTCCTGTTATTTTGCTTGTCCGAACTCTTGTCCGAACTCTTGTCCGAACTCTTGTCCGAACTCTTGTCCAATCTGAGGCAGTGTGAGGCAGTCTTTGGCTGTTTGTTGCTTGTCCGATCTCTTGTCTGAACCTTTGTCCGAACTCTTATCCGATCCGAACAGCAGCAAAAAAAAAAGAGAAAAAAAAAATTGCACATACCCTTGTCCGATCACTTGTCCGATCTCTTGTCCGATCCCTTGTCCGATCTATAGAGAGCTGATTTTGACCTGTTTTTGCTTCCATTTGAGTTTTGGGCACATAGTTTCCTTCTATTGCTTGAATTTTCACCTTGGGAGCACTACGGTCAGCAACTTTGACGAGTACTAAGGAACACTTATTGAACTTGGTTTAACTGTTATTATTATCGCTAATCCTTGCTACTCACTTTGCCTTCCAAGCTACACCTTTCTCTTGGTCAGGACAGGATCATTTCTTGCAATTGTACACCACCCTCTACTTGGTTCATCACCTGTAGGCCGGTGACCTCACTGCGGCGTGGTAAGAACACTTGCAAGCGTGGGTAAGGTGCTTGACGGATTGCTTCCACCACACACCCACCACCCCACCTAGCTGTTTACATAAGGATTATTTTTTGTGTTTTGTCTTTTCACTAACATGGCAGCACTTATTGTACAACGTGACTTGAGCACTCACATGGACCAGGACGACCAGGCACAACGGAACAATATATTTCAGACCATCTTCCTCGTCAATAACCGTCGTGCGCGTGTCATCATCGACAGCGGTAGTTGCAACAATTTTGTGAGCCTCGACGTGGTAACTAAGCTTCAACTTCCCACACGTGCACATCCACACCCTTACCATGTGCAATGGCTCAACGACAGCGGTAAGGTCAAGGTAACACAAACTGTTCACATCGAATTTTCCATTGGTACATACTTTGGAAGTGCTGATTTTGATGTAGTACCAATGCAAGCATGTTCTCTATTACTTGGTAGACCTTGGGTATATGATACTGATGCTACACACCATGGTAGGAGCAATAAGTACACATTTATGTATAAAGGAAAGAAAGTTACATTGCTTCCTATGACTCCTGCTGAAATTGTGAAATTTGAACAAGAAAAACGTGCTAGGGACGCACAAAAGAGCAAACAACTTTCTGAAAATCAGCAAGTAGCTGAGACACTTTCGACGCAACAAAAAGATAAAGTTGTTTTTCCTTCTTCATCACAAGCTATTAATCTGAAAGGACGTGTCATGCATGCAACTAAAACTAACCTTGCAGTACGTAGTTTTCTTGGTCTTGCAGGTTTCTATCGGCGTTTTGTGAGGGATTTCAGCACCATAACCGGTCCTTTACCTGAGTTGACCAAGAAGGGAGTTACTTCTACTTGGGAGTCAGCACAAGAGCAAGCTCTTGCCACACTCAAGGATCGCATTACACATGCACCTCTACTTCAGCTACCCGATTTTAGTAAGCCTTTTGAGTTAGAATGTGATGCTAGTGATTTTGGCATAGGAGATGTGCTGCTACAAGAAGGTAAACCCGTGACCTATTCTAGTGAGAAATTGCATGGTCCACAATTGAATTATTTTACCTATGAGTGTGAATTATATGCCTTAGTGCGTGTGCTTGAAACTTGGCAACATTACCTTTTGTCTAAGGAGTTTATTATACATTCTGATCATGACGCATTCAAATATTTGAGAGGGCAAGCTAAACTGAACCGTAGACATGTTAAATGGGTTGAATTTATTGAATCTTTCCCATACATTGTGAAATACAAGAATGGCAAAGAAAATGTGGTTGCTGATGCATTGTCTCGCATGGTTTTTCTTTTATCTCAACTTGATATTAACGTTCCAGATTTGGAAAGCTTGAAAGATTTGTATGTTGTAGATAAAGAATTTGCTGAACCATTCACTAAATGTAATGATGGGAAAGACTGGAAAACATTTCATGTTTATGACGGTTTCTTGTTCCATGCTAACAAGATATGTGTTCCAGATTCGTCCGTATGTTTGCTGTTGTTACAGGAATCACATGGCGGTGGATTAATGGAACATTTCGGGAGAGAAAAGACATTGGCCCTGCTGTCCAATAATTTTTATTGGCTAAAGATGCGGAGAGATATTGAACGATTTGTGCAGCGTTGTGCCACATACCATAAAGCTAAGTCCAAACTTAACCCATATGTTTTGTACACTCTACTTCCTGTTTCTAGTGCACCTTGGGAAGATATTACTATGGACTTTATTGTGGGATTGCCTAGGACAAAGAGGGGGAGAGACTCCATATTTGTAAGAGTGGATAGGTTTTCTAAAATGGCACATTTTATTCCCTGTCACAAGACCAACGATGCTTCACATATTGCTGATTTATTTTTCAGGGAAATTGTGAGATTGCACGGGATGCCTAGAACCATCATTTCAGATCATGATGTGAAGTTTATGAGTTACTTTTGGACGACAATGTGGGACAAGCTTGGCACAAAATTGCTATTTTCAACAACTTGTCACCCGCAAACTGAAGGTCAAACAAAGGTGGTAAACCGTACACTCTCCATGTTGCTGCGAACAATGATTAAGAAGAACTTGAAAGAATGGGAGGACTGTCTTCCACATGTTGAGTTTGCATACAATAGAGTTGTCCACTCATCAACACAATTGTGGCCGTCTGAAGTGGTGTATGGTTTTAAGCCAATCACACTACTTGATTTGCTGCCACTTCCTTTTCAAGAGAGAGCAAACATAGAGGCAACTAAGCGTGCAGAGTTTGTGAAAACTATGCATCTGAAGACCAAGGGAGTTATAGAAAAGAAGGCACGCTATTTTGCTCAGAAGACAAATAAAGGAAGAAAGAAGATGTTTTTCAAACCAGGAGATCTTGTTTGGATGTACTTGCGCAAGGAACGTTTTCCTGATTTGAGAAAGTTTAAATTGATACCCCTTGCTGATGATTTAAAACCCTATTTGGGAGCTGACGATGAGCTTGAGCCGAGGACGACTCCAATTCAAGAAGGGGAGGATGATGAGGACATCACTTCACATGATACACACATGGAGCCTCCACCTACAATACTACAAGGACCAATCACACGCGCCCGTGCCCGTCGCTTGAACTATGAGGTTAATTCTTTCCTTAGCAACTATTTCAATATTTGTTTGGATGGGATGCTACTGAATACTAGAGATATTTTGTTGCTTAGGAACATGGGAGATGGAATAGAAGAGTTGAACTTGAAGACGGAGCCGCACGGATGTTTTGAAGTCAAGATTTCGCTGGTTCGGACTACATCGACCACCCTGCACCAAAATGGCCATAACTTCCTCATACGGAGTCCGATTGGCGCGTTCTTTGACTTTTTGGAAAGCTGAGGAGAAGACGGATCGTTTGCCGTTGGTTTCACATCGTTTGGAGTCTCGAGTCGTTCTGTGTGACCGAAACCGTCCAGCGTGACAGAACTGGGCCGTGTTGGCCCATAGTGCATGTCTGTTCGCCTTCTAGTCCACAGCCTGTGTCTGTTCACCTTCCACAGGCCGCCGCCCTATATATTCTCACGCCAGCCACTTCTAGGGTTAGGTTTTTCTTTGTTGCATCTACACTGTTGTGTTTAGATCCCGCCTCTTGCGCCGGACCGATTGGCTGCCGCATTGGCGTTTGTGAAACCTCACCTTATCTTCGTTTGTCAGTGATTTGGCATTCGGTTTGTATCCTTCCCGTTCTTGCTTGTGTTCTTGGGTTCGCTTGCAGGAATTAGCCTTCGTGGCGAGGTCAATCGCGTTCTGCGTGGTTGATAACCAACGGAGACAGTGGTGTAACGATTGCAAGGTTTTGATCCGCCGGACCGGAGCCTTGGATCGCCAACGTCGAGATTCTCCACCAACCCAAGTTTATCCCTTACCTAGCGGAAGATCGGGACCACTCCCCCATCACTTACCCTAAGGGGAGAGTACTTAGAGAAAACTTCGGGTCGAGGCAGTACCGACCGAAGTCCAGCTGCAACGCGCCCAGAGCCGGTCCAGGCTGTGGCGCGAATAGAAAATTTTGATGCTACAAGGCACCCTCCGGTGGCCAATGTTATGCCACCTCCGAAGCAAGAGGAATGGCAAGATAGAGGAAAAAGAGTAGTTCTCCCTATCTCCGGAGGAGGTACCCTCGGAAGCATGTCCAAGAGACAGCGAAGAGAGTACGTTCGGGAAGTAGGTCATATTGGAACTTCGTCATCTGCAGCTGCAATGCCGGAGTTGTCTCACGTTCCGATATCCTTTTCTGCGGAGGATGCAGCTGGTATTAAGTTCCCGCACGCAGATCCATTGGTTATCACTGCTGATATTGCAGGCACTGAAGTCCGAAGTGTGCTGATTGACAGAGGTAGTTCGGCAGATATCATTTTTGTTCAAGCCTTCGATCAGTTGTGCATTTCCAGGAAGCATCTCCTTCCAGCGGCTCGTCCTCTGCAAGGCTTCGCAGGACCCCCGCTTGATGCACTTGGCCAGATAGGCCTGGAAGTTACCATCAGAGAAGGTTTATTGGCCCGGACTGAAGAAGTAATCTTCGATGTGATAGATGCCCCGTATGCTTACAACATCATCTTCGGAAGGGGCATGCTAAATCAGTTCGGGGCTGTGGCGCGTCACAATTACTTGTGCATGAAGATGCCCACACAAGCAGGAGTCCTTACAATCTTCGGAGATCAAGCCATTGCTCGGTGGGCGGAATATGGTCATGGTCCCCCTCTTGATCCGAGGCAAGTAAACAGTGTGCAGGATAATGAAGAAATTTTTTTAGCCTCCTCCGAAGCTTCGAAGAAGTCCTTTCCGAGACCAAGTCCCGAAGGAGAGATTGCAACGAAGGTCATTGTTAAAGATGGTAAAGAGTACACTTTTCAATTTGGTAAAGATTTACCTCCTGAAGTTGCAACCTCCTTGGAAAAGGTGGTGGAAGAAAATTTGGATGTCTTCGCTTGGTCTGACGAAGATATCACCAGAGTCGATCGGGATATCATTGAACACAGTTTACTTGTAAACCCGAAGGCCCGGCCTGTTCGACAAGGACTCCGGAAGATGTCCACAGAAAGAGCTGCTCTAGCTAAGGACGAAGTTGAAAAATTGTTGAAGGCTGGGATTATCAGAGAAGTGGCTCACACAGAATGGTTAGCCAACCCAGTCTTCGTCAGAAAGAAGTCTTCCGGGAAGTGGCGCATGTGCATTGATTTCACATCCTTGAATAAAGCATGCCCACGTGACCCCTACCCCATGCCCCGAATTGATCAACTGGTTGACTCTACCGCAGGTTCGGAGTTATTAAGCTTCCTTGACGCGTATTCTGGTTATCATCAAATATGGTTGAAGCGCGAAGATGAAATCAAGACAAGCTTCGTAACTCCTTCGGGAGTCTTCTGTTATGTAAGAATGCCCTTCGGCCTAAGAAATGCCGGGGCTACTTTTTCGAGATTAGTTGCTAAGGCTCTAGGTCATCAACTAGGTCGCAATGTGGAGGCCTATATGGATGATATTGTAATAAAGAGTGCTTTAAAGCACCAACATAGCCTAGACTTAGCAGAAACATTCAGTAGCCTTCGGGCATGTGGGATCCGTCTTAACCCCGAAAAATGTATATTCGGAGCTAAGGCTGGAAAATTGTTAGGGTATTTAGTTTCAAGCAGGGGAATTGAAGCTAGCCCTACTCAAATAACTGCGCTGCAGAAGATGGCTCCTCCAGAGAATTTAAAGCAAGTGCAAAAGCTGACTGGGCATCTGGCCGCACTTAGCAGGTTTTTATCAAGGTCTGCGGAGAGGAGCTTGCCTATATTCAAAGCATTGAAAGGGTCCGAAGATTTTGCATGGACACCGGAGTGTCAGAAAAGCTTCGAAGATATTAAAGATTATCTCAGTAATCTTGCTACACTCACGGTGCCTATTGCGGACGAAACCCTACTCCTGTACCTTGCAGCTACAGGTTCAGCTGTCAGCGCAGTCCTTGTCAGAGAAGTGGATTTCAATGGGAAGTTGGTCCAAAATCCTGTTTATTTTGTATCCGAAGCATTATCAGGAGCGAAGACAAGATACTCCGAACTTGAGAAGTTCGTTTATGCTCTGATAATGGCTTTGAGGAAGCTAAGACATTATTTTTTGGCTCATAATGTAATTGTACCAACTTCGTATCCTTTAAAAGATATGCTCCGAAGCAAAGATTCCACTGGAAGGATTGGAAAGTGGGCAGTTGAGCTAGCACCCTTCAGCATATCTTTCTTGGCAAGGACAGCTATCAAATCCCAAGTCCTAGCAGACTTTATAGCAGAGTGGACTCCACCTGCGATTTTGGCTCCGGAGAAGTCAAGTGACGGAGTTTGGACTGTTTACTCCGATGGGGCTTTCCAAGCATCCGGAGCAGGCATTGGGGCAGTGTTGATTTCACCATCATGGCAAAGAGCAATGTACTCCACAAGACTCAACTTTAAGTCTACCAATAATATAGCGGAGTATGAAGGAATTTTATTGGGACTCCGGAAAGCACGTGCTCTAAGGGCTACAAGAATAATTATAAAGACAGATTCTCAGATAGTAGCAGGGCACGTAGACAAAAGTTTCCAAGTTCGGCATCCACAGCTTGCAAAGTACTTAGAAGAAATCCATAAAATCGAAGCACACTTCAAGGGTATTTCCATTCGGAGTATACCAAGGGCGGAAAACGTGCAAGCAGACATTTTAGCGAAGGCTGCAGCCGGAGCTGTGGATGTGCCCGAAGAAGCTTTCTATGAGGAGCTCAATATACCTTCGGTGCCACAATTTCCCTCTGCGGAGATTCTTTGCATTCCTAGTGCAGATTGGAAAAATTCGATCATGGAACTTTTGCAAGGAGGAACAAATTTGCCCGAAGAGCCCCAGTTGTCAAGATTAAAGCTCAGAGCCAGAAACTATCAGATATTCAACGGTATATTATACAAGGCCGGATTATGTTCTCCTCTATTCCGATGTATATCTCAAGCCGAAGGCCAAGAAATTCTTCGAGAAATTCATGAAGGCCTTTGTGGAAGCCATTTAGCCCCTAGAGCTCTAGCAGGAAAAACACTTCGCTAGGGGCTTTATTGGCCCACAATAACAGCTGATGCGGAGAGCTTGGTCCGCACTTGTCAAGGATGCCAGTGGATGGGTCGACGGAGTCATCGCCCACCAACAGCTCTTCAAGTCATTGCTCCGGTATGGCCTATGGCCAGATGGGGTATGGATTTAATTGGTCCCTTTCCGTTAGCAAAGGGAAATCTGAAGTTCGCAGTGGTAGCTATTGAGTATTTTTCTAAGTGGGTGGAAGCAGAACCCTTAACAGCTATCACTTCGAACAATGTACAGAAATTCTTCTGGAAGAACATTATTTGCCGGTTCAGAGTGCCTAGATACCTCACAGTTGATAATGGAACACAATTTGACGCAGAACCCTTCAGGAAGTTTTGCGAAGATCTAGGCATTCAGCTATGTTTTGCTGCAGTGAGGCATCCTCAGTCTAATGGAGCCGTAGAGCGATCCAATGGAAATATTTTATCAGGGCTAAATCGAAGAATAGTAGGATTAGCAAAGGGACTGTGGACCGAAGAGCTTCCGAAGATTCTGTGGTCCATTCGGACTACGCAAACAAGGTCGACAGGTTTTACTCCGTTCAGACTACTATTCGGAGATGAAGCTATGACTCCAACGGAGCTCAAAGGGGGATCATTTCGCAGCACCGAATCGGACATTGAAGAAGAAAGACAAGCTTCGTTAGATTTATCAGAAGAAACAAGACTTCGGGCTGTAGCTAATTTATCAAAGTATCATCAGCAGACGAAGGCTTGGTTTGACCCGAAGGTTAAGCTCAATGAATTAAGACCGGGTCATCTTGTTCTATGAAGCATTATAGCACCAGGGAAGTTAGGCAATAAATGGGAAGGTCCATATCTAATTGTCCGCTCAGGGCGCCCTGGTTCATTTAAATTAGCTAATTTAGAAGGTGAAGAGTTAGCGCATACTTGGCATGCGGAGCACCTAAAGCGATACTTCGCATAAGGGCTCCTTGTAATTTGCTTGTAATCATCTTCTAAATCAATAAAGCATATGATCCTGATAGTGCCTTCCCCTCATAGACTTCCAGCTTCCAAGTGGATGCACTGGAACCGCGGGGTCGACCGAGAGGGAAGTGTCATGAAGCTGGGTTGTATTTTCGGACTTCGAACCCATAAAGTTCGAAGCTTCCGACGTGGGGGCTGGCATAATCCGGAGCCCAGGCCACCGGCTTGTAGGCATCCGTAAAAGAGCCCAAAACCACACCCTACGGAGTCCAAGCCATTGGCTGGTAGACTTCCGTAAAAAGAGCCGAAGGTGGCCAAAATCTGCGGAGTCCAAGCCATTAGCTGGTAGACTTCCGTAAAAAGAGCCGAAGGTGGCGAAAACCTGCGAAGTCCAAGCCATTGGCTGGTAGACTTCTGCAAAAAGAGCCGAAGGTGGCCAAAATATACGGAGTCCAAGCCATTGGCTGGTAGACATCCATAAAAAGAGTCCAAAGAGACCATTGCTAACTCCGAACCATTGGTTCGACAGAGATCGCAAAAACAAGCCGAAGGTGGCTAAAGCAAAACAGAATTTGAGCCATGAGCTTCGAATGTCTGTTAACATAGTCCAAAGTGACAAATTTTTTAAGACACTAAAGTGTCCTGGAAGTTATCTCAAGTGATTTCTTTCATAAAACAAAGGTACTAAGTTGCCATTCTTCCGACTGCAAAAAGTCGAAGACATTTCATAGGATTTCAAAAGATCTTTAAATGACAGAGGGGCTCCGAACCCCCAAAAAATTGTACTCCGAAGTTTTTTCTTTGCGCATAACCATCTTTGAATACATTTCGAAGTTGCTTATACCCAAAGAGGGGCTAGTAAATATGGAGACAATTTTAAATCGGCATTCATTATTCAAATAAATGTGTTTACAAGTTACACTATGAAAAATCGGTATCTATACCAAGAAGGAATCGGAGACCTCTTCGGTCCCTAGAGCTAGGGGTGGAACGACTAGTTCCAACATCGGAAGTTCTAATAACTTTACGTTTAACTCTCTTCCTCCCCCTCGAAGCTCTAAAATCCTTCTGCTCTTGTTGAAGCTCGACCCAAGTTCGAAGCCGTTCGGGGCTTCTTTCCCAGCTTCTAAGATCTTCAGATCTTTTATTTCGAGCTTCACCTTCGCCTTCAGACCAATTAGTGTCTTCAGAAGACGAGGTGTTTGCGTTAACCTCTTTCTCTTCCTCTTTAATATAAGACAATACATCTTTGATTACTTCGGGCGCAATTACGCCGGAGTCATCTCGAGGAATTAGAAATCGAGGATGCTTGTAAGTCTTTAGAAGTTCGAAGGTATTCCATAATGAACGAAGTTCGTCTTTAAGCTCTAACACTTCGATGTCTTCCATAAGAGGCAAAGCCTAAAAATATGACAAACAAGATTTTCATTGATAAATGTTTACAAGCATGAAGCTTTACATAGTCAAAAATCCTAAATGATTCCTAAACCTGCGGGTTCGGAGGAGGCTGACTGCTCGAAGCTTGGTTCCGAACTTGCTTCTGGCGTTGGCCTTCATCGATCCAAGCCTTGATCGCGGAACGACCTTCGGCTCTCCATGAGGTTTGAAAGGCTCGCCAGGCAGCAGTCACGCCTTCGGAAGGATTTAAAAGCCGCTCGTCGTCGAAGGTAATGGAGCCCTCTACGCTCGGAGTGATTGTTCGGCCCAAATCCTCGTAGTAACGAAGTAGTCCGAGGGCAGACACTTGTCCGGAGAGTTCTCCATAACGAATGCATGCCGTCTTCATTTGCTTCGCTGCTCCTTGGATCCTTTTTAGCCGGCGCAGCAGAGTGACGTTGTCATCTGAAGGGAGTGATCCAGTAGTACCGAAGTACTCCAGAACCCCTAGTATTTGTTCTATGACCTCCGTAGCTACCTTCTCAGACTTAAGCTTTTCTTCGATTAATGCATCCTTGATCGAAGTTGTTTCTGCTAGTACTCCGGAAATCCTAGCATTCTCCGTAGTTAAAATATTCTTCTGATTTAGGAGTTGGCTAGCTTCCTCTTGGAGCCTCACAAGTTCGGACCCAGCATTAGCATGCTCCAACCGCACATTTTCGATTTCATCCCGAAGCACGATTCTTTCTGCTTCGAGCTCTTTATTAGCAGCCTCCAAGCCCTGTCTGGCCCTACGCTCCGTTGAAATCATGTTATCCATTTGAACCACTCTAGCTTCGGAGAAAGACAAGTTGCGTTTGAGAGCTTCATTTTCTTCCCGAAGCTGAGCAATTTCATTTTCGCTCGATAAAGTTGCAGCGCGGGCCAAGACCGCTTGCTAAGAAAAGAAAAAACCGAAGTAAGAAATTATTCACGTATAATTTGCTATTGGTTCGAAGGTGCTCCGTACCTGGTAGGCTGCTCGTTCCAAAGCAATGTTTAACTCCGAACTCTTCGCCCTGCTTAAAATAGCTACCAGCTCTGTCTCCCCGACTTCGCGACTGACTCGACCCAAAGGTTTGAGTAGAGTCCGAAGCCCGGTTCTTTGCTCCAAAAAAGGAGTTAAAAGAGAGAGCATTGCCGAAGCCTCTTGGTCATCCCTGCTTGGCGAAGCTCCGGAGCGTTCTCCTGAGGTTCTTGGAACTTCGGTAGATGGCCCCCCCTCAGTTGATTCACTTTCATCTGTTGATTCAGACGAAGTTGATCCTTGAGTAGGGAGAGGCTCTATATGTCTTTTACCCCTTCCAGGTCCCTGTTGAGTGACCTCCGGGTGCGGCTCCGAAGTTGTCGAAGGCCTTTGAATTGTATCTTCGTGATGTACTTCTACAGAAGGGGGCTCTGCAAAAGCTAAGGTATTATACATTGTATAATTTTGCAGAAAATAATAAAAGAATTATGCGAAGTTTACCTTCGACATTCTGGGGGAGATCGAGCACTGGACTGCTCGGAGGATCAAAGGTGAGGTCTTCGTCTGAATCCACAGTTAAAACTTCAACTGCCGGAGTATCTCCGTGAGCAGTCCTCCCTTCATCCACAACTGAAGTTGTAGTAACTTCAACTTCATCTTCGCCCATAGGGGCTTCGATTAGCTCTTCTTCTTGAGCATCCGGAGCTCTTACTTCTTCAATATTAGCCTGGGACTCCGGCATACCTGCAGTATCTTCAATGTGAATATCTTTTTGGGCCGCATCTTCATCAATCAATCTCACTAATAGTATACCTTCATCTTCTTTAGAACCGGAGATTGAGGTTCTTGAGCTCGAAGGCGCAGGATTCGAAGGTGCGAGAATTTTTGGCTTCCGAGCCACCTTCTTCACCGGAGTCTTTGCGGAGCTTGAAGTCCCCGCTTCGGCCATCCTTTTCTTGGGTCCTTTCTCCGAAGGCACCCAGTCCATCAGAGGGGGCGGAGTCAACTCCAACATTCCCCATACTCTGTTAAACCTCCCCCAACTCCCGACCAATTTAACTCTCCATTATTTTTCAGTCGGAGTTGGGGCACCCAAGATCTTCTCCGAAGCCCTTACAATTTGCTCTGAAGTAATAGGGGCTGAAGAAGCTAAAAAATAAATAATTCAAGTTCGTCTTTCTTCGAAGTAAATATGTATAATACATGTTGGTTTCGAAGTTACCTGCAGGGCTCGAAGTCAAGTTAATCTTGCGGAGACCGCCTTCCGAATCATCCTCGAAGACGATAGGCCAGTTGGCCATCAGCGGAGAAATTTGCAGGGCGAGGAATTCTTCGGCTAAGTCTCGCATGCTTAACCTTCGGCTAATCTTTTGAAGCAGGTTAAGACGGGCTTCGAGCTGACCTTCGTTGGGCTGCACTAAAGCTTCCTTCCGGAATTGAATTTCTTTGAGGGGCCCGGCCAGAGGACTGCTTGCTCCAACTTCGGCATAAAACCATCTCAGAACCCAATCAGTATACCATCTGGCATTGATGGCCTTGGCAGGAAACTGAAGGGCATACTCATCTCGAAGCCTAAAGTTGATACTACCGAAGGATACCACTACCTTTTCACCTCCGGGGCCTACGAAGGTCTTTGGTTGGCAAGTTGCTCTATGTAGTGCAGCGAAGATCTCTGC
Organism: Zizania palustris; assembly: GCA_019279435.1. Taxonomy (NCBI): domain Eukaryota; kingdom Viridiplantae; phylum Streptophyta; class Magnoliopsida; order Poales; family Poaceae; genus Zizania; species Zizania palustris. The sequence continues at coordinate 95,613,503 of JAAALK010000082.1, read as the reverse complement.
CCTCCCCTCACAACCTTCGGCCCTCAACGCCCATTCGAAGATAGCTAATCTAGCTACTGCATTCGGAGATAATTGGGGGAGGGTTACATGGAACAGATCAAGTACCTCCGCCAGAAAGTCTACTGCAGGGAGGCCCAAGCCAGCTTCGAAGAAGGCTTCGAATACAACTACTTCTCCGGGCCTTGGCGATGGAATCAGTTCTTTGCCTGGCTTCCGAATCATAACTCCATTACTGATTTTTCCTCCTGCTGCGATTGCCAATGACTCTCTCTTGCAGGTAGAAGGCCCCAACTGGAAAGATTGATCCAAATATTTTGTCGATGGCGGGCACAGACCTTGGTCATCGGCGATTTGGGGATTTCTCCCTCCTGCCGCCATGGATGTCATCGCCGGTATCGGAGGTGCCACCGCCAATGCTGCCACCGCTGCTGCTACAGTCGTCTGCTGCCGAGCCAAGGCCGACGGAGGTGCAGATCCCTTAGTCTTCACCATTGCGGCCGCCGGATCGTTTTGAGGAAATGGAGGCTAGGGCTCAAGAACTCAAAGGGCTAAAAAGTGTTTGATTGTGAGAATGCGGTGAAAAGGTAACCGGGTAAGTTCTAGGCCTTCTATTTATAGCCTAGATTTCACTTTTTTACCGTTAGTTCATGTCGTTTCGCATTCCTGCCATTACTTTTCCCTGAGATTAGCGTTTACTACAGTTTCCGTTACAAACAGAAACTTAACGGCTATTTTCTCTAAGTCTAAAAGACTTTCGAACTTCTTGAGTTGGTTCTAAGATAGTTCGAAAAGCAATTATCTTAAGACTGATTCGGAGTTTATATCTTCATGCATTTCGGAGATGAACTAAAAACCAATAACCCCTATGTTTGGTTATCTTTTCCTTCCGTATACTGCTCTCCTAATGTTACAGGTCAAACGGAGAAGCGTATTCGAGGGGCTACTGTTGGGGGAAAATATCTCATCTTCGGGGTTATTGCCGAAGCAACATAAAGGCAGACAGCGGATTCGAAGGTTCCCAGATGATCATCTTCGAAGATACCCGAAGCCAAGTTCGAGGTACGAAGATAGGCATTGGTTCGGAGTACATCTTCGAACTAAGGCTCTTTGAGATCTTTATTGCCAGCTAAGATGGAAGATTTATCTTTTATATTATTAGATTAGTCTTTTACCATTTTAGCCCTATTCAAGGGTACCGAATAGTTTCCACTATGTCGGTTGTAATAGAGGGGTAAATAGATCTTTTCCTTAATGTTTGGGCCTATAAATACCCCCCATTTCACCCTGTAATAGGGACCGAATACAAGTTATTCAATACACACATTCGAACTATTCTAAGTTATTATCATTTCGGAGGCTTAGAACAGTTTGCTTCACAAACACTTCGTTTGTTAGTTTCTTTTCCACAGAAACCTGTTAGCGTAATCTTTTACACCAATAGTGATAAACATAATTGTTCCACAAATGCGTACCTAGTTTCGGCATCCAGCAAGCGGTGGCTCAAGAACATGATGATGTACTCCTTCCCCTCTACCTCCTGGGTTAACACGACTCCAATCACGCTGTCTTCAGGGGCAATGTATAACCGAAACAGAATCCCGACCTTAGGTGCTCTCACCACAGGCGGTGATGACAAGCACTCCTTGATCTTTTCGAAAGCACTTTGTTGGCTTGCCCCCCAAGTGAACTCGGCTTCATTCTTTAGCCGGAGTATGGGGACAAATGCATCAATCTTACCAGACAAGTTGGATATAAAGCGACGCAAATAGTTAATCTTGCCTAGTAATTTTTGTACATCCCCTTTACATGTTGGCACCGCAATGTTTCTGATCTTCTCAAGTGTCCTAGGATCAATTTCTATGCATCTCTCATGAATCATGAAACCTAAGAACTTACCCGCCGACACGCCAAAAGCACACTTAAGCGGGTTCATTTTCAACCCATACTGTCGCATCCTATCGAAAGCAACCTTTAAATCGGCTAAATGGTTTCCCATAGCATCCGATTTGACTACAACATCATTGATGTAAACTTCTAACATGACTCCTAACAAGTCATGAAAGATCAAATTCATAGCGCGCTGATATGTGGCACCATCATTTTTAAAACCAAAAGTCATGATGACCCACTCGAACAAACCGACAAAACCAGGGCATCGAAAGGCAATCCTATAGGCATCCTCTTCGGCCATAAAGATTTGATTATAACCAGCATTACCATCAAGAAAACTTAGTACCTTGTGTCCTGAAGCATCGTTGATCAGCATGTCAGCTATCGGCATTGGATACTCATCCTTCGGAGTGGCTCTATTCATATCCCAGAAATCAATGCACACTCGTATCTTGCCACTCCCTTTCTTCTCTATAGGCACAATGTTAGCAACCCATTCCGCGTACCTGCATGGCCTAATAAATTCAGCCTTGAGTAGTCGCTCCACTTCTTCCTTAACTCGGTCATAGACGGCTGAATTAAAGCGGCGGGGAGGCTGCTTATAAGGCCTAAATCCGGACTTGATGGGCAGCCGATGCTCCACGAGCTTGCAGCTTAGCCCTGGCATCTCGCTATATTCCCATGCGAAACAATCGACATACGACTGAAGTAACTTTATTACTTCAGCCTTTTCATCAGGCTGCAAATGTTGGTTTACAAAAGTCGGCCTTGGGATGCTACCATCACCTATATCGACTTCCTCCAAGGGATCGACCGACGCAAAACCTTGTCCTAATTTCTCTACTTCGCTAAAGTCCCTGATGACCTCGGCAATACCGTCTTTACTAGACGGATATTGCTCCACACGAGACTTTTGCCAGTCTAGATTGTTCTTGCTAGACATGACTATTAATACAAAAATAGCCGTGCTACTCCAGCCAGTTTTACAGACACTAGTACAAACCGTCCTCCGGATACACTAACAAAATCGTAATCCAAAAGATCTCTACCTGATAGAAATTCTACTTTGTTATGGACGGCGTCATCTGACACATCGGCCAAAGCTACTTGGGCCGAAGTATCCGCGGGGATGAACTCCACCTCATCGCTGTCCCACTATATCAAGCACTGGTGTACAGTAGAGGGAATGCAACAGTTTGCATGAATCCATCGCGTCCGAGTAATATGCTATAGTTACCTTGTACATCTACGATGAAAAATGTTGTTGGCAATGTCTTGTTGCCCACTGTCAACTCCATAGAGAGTACTCCCTTGGCCTCGGAGCTCTCGCCGTTGAAGTCGTTGAGCATCAAGATGGTCTTCTTCAGGTCATCTTCGTCCCTGCCAAGTTTCTTCAACAACGAATAAGGCATTAAGTTAACAGTGGCACTGCCATCAACGAGCATAAGGGAAATCGGCTTCCCATCAATGTGACCTCTAACATAGAGGTGTTTTAGATGGCGAGCCAAGTCCTCGGGCTTCTCGAAGATGGCATTGCGTGGGCCGAGGTTCAATTAAGCAACCTCGGCCTCGTCTTGCGGTAGGGCGAACTCGGTAGGTAACGTGACGATGTTGATATCCATCACCTGGGGTGCGGGCCCATCGGAGATGGGCGAGTAATCGTCGTCGAGCATGTCATCATCGTCATCGCTCGGACTAGGAGCCGAGTTGTTTATCTCAACTGGCTTCTCCCTCCATACCTGCTTCGTAGCTGGTCGAGGGCGGATTTCCTCGAAGATAGCGTCGCGCTCAGCCTCAGCTTTCTTCTCGCGCATCTCCTATTCCTGTAGTCTTTGCAAGCGTCTCTTCTATGATTTGGACATGCCTGGAGGGGCCCAAGATGGCTGTAGCTTGGTGCCATGTGCGACTGTTTGGCTCCCATTAATTCTGGCCGAAGTGGTACTGTGCCCTTCGGCCTTGTGCTTCCTGTGTTCGGAGGGTGCTTCGCTACGAACCCCAACATATGGGAAGGCCTCGTTCGGCCGACCGAACCAAGCTTCGGCGCAGAGCTCGGTCGAAGCATGAGACTTACCTCCGTCAGACCTTGGCGACAAAGTCTTTGGGATTGGGACTTCCTGAGACCAAACTCTGATGGTTATGGCTTCGGACTCCCTGACCTCGGCCTCCGCGTGCTCGCACCCTTCGGCTTCATTCTATATGGTCCGATTCGGAGGCACCACAGATAGTCTGTGGATGATGCCCCCCTCCACTGTGTCTGTTTGCTCCTGCCATCCATAATACTCCGAAGGAAAATAAGACACAATGTTAGGTTACGGAGGATACCCTGACCCAGATACATACAGAGCCCACGGGGTCCCCGCACAGTAATACGGCGGAGGCATCGGTGGCTCTAGTGGCCTCGCCCATTGTGAGCCGAACCCGTTACCTGGAGGGGGGTTCAGCCAAGTCGAAGGTATCTCGGACCACACCAGCGAAGGGTCTTGCCAGGCCGAAGGTATGTTCGGCCAGTGCGGGCCAAAGCCTCCCATCGGGGAAGTCCAACACAGTGCGGGGTTCGGCCATTGGGGGCGAAGTTGTTGTACAGGGGACCCGACCACTGGGGCTCGAAGCTGCTGTACGGGGGGCTCGGCCGTTGTGGCTCGGAACCATCGTGCGGAGCATCAGGCCACTGTGGCCCGAAGCCTTCATGCGGAGGGTTCGCCTGCTTTAGTCCGAAGACACCCTTCGAGGGTCTTGGACCCTTCGGCTGTTTTATCTTAGCGTGTGGACCTGCTTCCTTGGCCCTCCTCTGATGCTTGTTCAACAGCATGTCATACGTTACCTTCGGCCTCTTGTGAGTCTTAGCCGAAGGGGTATTAATGTTCTGTTTCCACACTCCTACCTCGGGATTCTTTGGCATGAGTGTGCGAGTGTGTGGTTCTCCAACAATTACACCTTTCCCTCTAGCCGACTTGGCCTGTTCTGACCGAATCAACACCTTCTTTTCGCCGAGGTCGACGGTGTTGACTGGAAAAGGATCTTTATCCTGCTTCATCTTCGAATCATGGTCTATCTTCAATCGTCCTTCTTTTATGGCCGATTGTATCTGTCGTCGGAAAACATTACAATCATTAGTATTATGTGAGTGTGAATCATGCCACTTACAGTATGGATTCTTCTTTAACTCGTCAGTAGGTGGAATGACTTGACCTTTAGGTAACCTGAGAAGCTGGCTTTTTAAGAGAAAATCAAATATTTTATCACATTTAGTTATATCAAACGAGTACTTAACCTCACTAAGCCGATTCTTTGTGGGGGACGGTCGTAACTCGGAGCAGGTGACAGGTTTATTTTTAGCATTCCACACCCATTCGGTCGCATACATATCGGCTGAGTCCTCCTCTTCCGATTCTTCCTCGTCAGAACGTTCCATGATGTGGATTTCAGCCCTAGGCTTGCTAAACGTCTTAATAAATTTCTTATCTTTGGCTCGGCCTTCTTGGACCAGAGCCTGCTGTAGAACTTGGCTAACTTCTAAGAAGTTTTGGTTATCTAAACTCTCTTTAATTTCGGAACGCAACCCGTTAAACGCTAATTCCGCCAATTCCCTTTCCGAAATATTAAGGCTAAAACATCGGTTTCTAGTATCCCTAAAATGCTTGATGTACTCAGAGGCGCTCTCGTTAGATTTCTGCTTAACCGATGTCAAATGCAAAAGCCTAAGTTCTATCTCACCCGTGTAGAAATAATCATGGAATTTCCGCTCTAAATCATCCCACGTTTGGATGGAGTTCGGCGGGAGCGTCGAAAACCAAGTGAAAGCGGTGCCGGATAGCGAGAGAGAAAATAGTCTATCCTTTAGAGCATCTATCCCGCTAACTTCTCCACACTGTGCCAAAAATTGACTAACATGCTCTAGTGTAGTCTTGCTACCCTCGCCATCGAACTTCGTCAATTCAGGGATTCTATAGCCGCGGGGGTAGGGCACTATATCAAGATGGTCGGGGTATGGCTTACGGTAATCCCTAACCCGTCCCTTGGGCACGAAACCGGTACACTCTCTAAATAGTGCGTGGACCCGCTCCTCTATGTCATATTGGTATGTTGCTTGTGAGCGCCTCTCATGCGGGGGCGCGACACGCGGTGGGATATCGGCGTGTCGGCCATGGGCCTCTTCCGTACGCGCTATCTGTATGACGTGCTCGTGTCCGGGCGTCTGCGCGTGTGGTGCGGGCAGCGCGGGTATTGGTGCAGGTGGTGGTGCGTGGTATGCAGTGTTATTTTGACCGTAGGTGTAATGAATGGTCTCGACCATAAGTGTTGAGGCCGGAGACATGATTGTGCCAGTGCTGTCGTTAGCCCTATTGTATACGTGGTTTGTCGGAGGTGCACTAGCAATAGGAACTGGGGGTACGACCTCAGTAATGCCGAACCTCCTAAGAGTCGCCTCCACTTGGGAGCTGACTGCCGAATCTAAACGGTTGGCTAGCGAAACGCTAACGGCTTGATCTACTAATGCGGCTATTTTTTGCTCAATTTCTAAAGAAGATAAACGAGGCGATACAGGTGTTACCTGGACCTGAGCGAGGTCGGGGGTGATGATGTCGCGCTTGATGAAGCCCACGCGCGTCTTGACGTAGCCACCAAGCATCATGTCTTGGAGTGCCTTTAACTTTGCCTCGATCTCTGCTCGGTCTTCTGCGGGGATATCTTCAAGTGTTGGTGTCAAGATGTTGCGGTTGTCGATATCTGCGCCTCCTATTGTGTCCAACGGCGGTGTAGACGTAGTAGTCGACGTAGATGTACCAGTGGCCGATGTAGATGTACTTGTCATGTTGGCGTAGCCTTCCCCAGCGGAGTCGCCAAAAAGTGTGTTGACATGGAAACATGCCCCCGCACTTGGGTCAGTTCGACGATCCAAAAGTGCACGGATAATTAGGAACAAGCCTAAGCGTGATGTGGCACCGACGTCGCGTTCCAACTACCCTTAGTCGTGATAAGGGGGGTGGAGTCACCAGGCAACCAGATTACACAAAATAATCCAATTAGCCGAAAGAGATAGATTAAACAGAATAAAATCAGCAACCTAGTCGGAGCCCGTCTGGTTCGAAGTCTGGTGCGAAGGGGTCACCGAAGTGTACCTTCGGCGTCTGGTGCGAAGTACTCCGCCGAAGGGTGCTTTGGCGTTAGGACCGATCCGGCCGAAGATGGACTCCGAACGGATATGGACGCGATGATCACCTCCGAACAGCGGGGTTCGGCGTGAGATCTCCGATACAACAAACTACGGAATAGTGACGCGAGGGTCACGGGCAAGCGCAACTTCGTCTGGTGCGGGGGATGATCGTAGCGAAGCCTGTTGCGACGAAGTATGCTGGCAAAGCCTGTTGCCGGAGCCTGCGGTCTCATCGAAGGGTGTCCTGGGGACCTCCGAAACCGATCTCTCAGCTCCAGACACCTCCGACGAAGTAGCTTCGAACATGCGAACCTGCAACAGAGAGAAATTGAAGTACTAATTCGGCCTAAGGACCGAATTTTGCTAAGTGTTGCACTAGTAGCGAAGGTAGCAATCTGTTACACAGATTAGCAGATACTTCACAAGCGAAGTAACAAGGCGATAGCAATCTATTACGTAGATTAATGGATACTACACAAGCAATGTACCAAGCATTACCACTGTTCCGTAGTGGCCGGTGGAGGGCTTCCAGGCAAACCCACGAAGAGGTAAAGGAAAATAAAGGTAAAGTAAATACGATCAAAGCATGGGGCTTTGGTTTGGTTTGAATTGGGGGGGGGTTCTCTATGCCGACCTTGACTCTCTATTTATAGGGGCTTAATTCCTAATCTAATCTGCTATTAATCTGGCCAGATAGAGATAAAGATTGAGCTAGAAATGTATGCAATTCTACCTCTGCCGAAGTCGGCTTCGGCCAGGCCAATCGAGGCCTGCTCCTCGGGCTGAAGCTTCATTAGCGTAGGCCTCCGAAGGCTTCCCGGCCGAAGCCCATGGGCTGGCTAGAGGCTTTCGGAGCCCATAGCTCAATGGACTTTGGCCCTGTAGGGCTTCGGACGTACCCTGGACATGTGTACTTTCGGCCCAAATCACCAAAAATTGATATTGTGACAATCTAGCCATTAATGCCATTTTTTGCTATCAACCGGCCCGTGCGCCGATCAGGTCAGAAGAGAAGACCATGGGAGAGCACAATGATCCGAGATAAAATTTCTGGACTAAAACGGTGAACTCAAATTTTTCATTCAAGTGAGTTGAAGAAACCCTAGGGGATTGGGGCCGTATTTATAGGCAGCCCAATAAATCAGGAAAAACCCCAATATATCCTTAGGGTTTTTACAGACACTGAAATAAACTGGAAAAGACTAAAATACCCTTAGGATTTTTACAGGCTCGACTAACACAGATTGTGGCCCAAAAAAGGAAACATAGTAAAATACTAACTAAAGTTAACTTGTCTTGATGCAGAGCTTTCGTAGAAGCTACGGCTTCGCTTCACCACCGTCGGATCTCCGATGGGAGTTACAAATTGGGGCATGGGTTTTGCACCAAAACCGACAAACCGTCTGTTGTCTTCACACCGGGTACCCAGATTGGGCCGGCCTGATTCCACGGCTCCCTCAGCCCGACAATCGCTCGCCGCCCGTTTACCTAAGTCAAACCCGGTCAATGGACTAGTGGATCCCCTGCCGTTCCTAGTCCATGTACCAGGATTGGGCCGGCTCGTCTCCGGGCCGTCTGTCCGGCAGTCGCTCGTCGCCCGTGTACATGAGTCACATGTGACCCAAGAACCGACAGATCTCATCTCCTCATCTCTCCCTTTGACTTTCATTGACAATCACTCATCACTTCTGTAGCCATGAGGCCCATGATCTTTAACATGGCTCCTCATCCATGTATGGCCAGACGTCAAAATAAAACTGCTAGACAAAGGACTGAAAGAAGACAAAAAAACTATTGGACGTTAACAGACTCGGTGAAGGTAGCTGATCGCAGAGTACTATCTGCAAAAGAACAGTGGCGTCATCGGCCACTGGAAGAGTGTGTGACCCCTCTTCCTCGAGTCTACCTTGAGGGGTAGGTGATCCAACGGCATCCACCATCTGCCATAGTTAAGGCCAATGTCAGATATGTAGAGGACAAACAGGAAAAGAAAAACAAGTTGGTACCTCATGAGGGGGTGAGACAGAAGGAACCCCAACATCAACCACCCTGGCGATCTAGTGCTGACTAGTTCATCGTCTGTCGGGCTAGAAGCCTCCGGAGGGGATACGACAGTGGGGGAACAAGGCTGGATAATAAAAGGCATCAGACGTTGAAAGCTCAAAACAAGATATGTCGGGTAAAAAACAAAGTATACCTGAACTGATGAAGGCACATCGATAGCACTCTTAGCTTGTTTGGCTGGGGAAGTGGATGGCGTCGACTGGAGGAAAAGAAAACACATTACGAGGGGGAAAAGACATCGCCAAACATCTAGGAGAATAGAAAGGGTACCTGGCCAGGTCGAGGTTTGGTGAATCAGCGAGTTCCTCCGTCCGACGCCTTGCGTTTTCACACTGGAGTTTTGACTCGCCCATTGGAAGTCAAATCTTTCAGGGTAGGAGCCCCACTACCTAGAACACTAAGACTAATTACGGTTGATAGTCGATCGGCCGACCGGTCCGGTTCACCTGCGGAGCATCCACGCCGACCCTTGCATGACACAAGGATTAGTAAAGGAGCAAGATAATGAGAAAAATGAATGAGTGGAGTCAAGATACGTACTAGTGGGGAATCATCGACATAACCAAGATGCAGATGCTCGCTGTATGACCTCAAAGGCGATCAAACAAATGTAGCACCCATTTGCCCACCACCGATGGTGTAGGCCGACCAAGGAGAGAGGTCACCATTGGGAGCCCCATCGGCTACTCAGGACAACTAATCATACTCTTGGGCGTTCACAATTTCTCTGGGGATTTGGATTTGGTCGATAAATAATAGGTGAGGAGGAAGCTGGTCGAACCCTAATTGTTGTGAACAGATAATCTAGTGATAAAATTCATAAGAAGTCCGATGGGTAGTGAAGTGTATGGGCATAAGGCAAGGGGTGGTCAAGGTTTTGAAATTTTTTGTGGACCCCTAGTTCCCACGCACATCGATCAAGAGGAATTCATGAGGATATTTGTACTTAGATAAGTACTCATATGCAAACCAGATGATCTTCTGGAGTACAAGGCCGTGGTAAAAAAGCTACGAACTAGAAGCTCAAGGAATCAGGCGACAATCGAGAAGGAGACCAACAAGAAGCTACCTCACCCAAGGACAAACATTGTCGATATATAGGAGCAACCGATTCAGAATGATCCCTAGGGAATTCCATTAAGGAAAGAGGGGAATCATCGGTCACTTTGGTGAAGTAAACATTGAGCCAAAGATGTAGAAACCACCAAGGGCCGCCAAAGTGGTCGACAGGATCACCAACCGATAATCTAGCCGATACCTGATGGAGAAGGTGATACGTGGTGCCAAGGAGATATCGACAGAGAGGGATTTTCTTTTTGGCGACAAGCTGCTCGGCTAGAAATTAGAGGTGGGCAGTTGGACCTAGAGTGGATCCACAAAACACAAACCACTCCAACTAGAGATTAAGGAAGGCAACATTTTCTTCGGTGTTAACGAGGCCAGTCTTCTTGTTGTGCTTCATATTATACTTGCCCTAGCCACTAGTGGATTTTACACCAAGAGGATGTGTCGCCTTGGAGCGAAAAGAGTGAGGATTGCAAGGGGAGGTGATGTCAAGGGTGGTCAAATCAAGTACATCAAGTAGAGAGGGTGTCACCGGAACACTGTCGAAAATAAAGCGTTAAAAGTATCAAACCAAAAATAGCAAGCAGCGATGAGGAGTGATTTGTTCTTATAAGGTTAGGTGAGGGAAAGGGCGAAATAGTAGCCGATGTCGATTTCCTCCCAAGACAGATGCTTGATGGTCGATACCCTAAGGTACCAATCACGCCAACTAGGAAGTGTGGAAAGGAAAGCCCTAAAGCTAAGGTTCCAATCAGAAGAAAGCATGGAAAAATGTTTGAAGGGTATCCGATTGGTTTCTACATTGATGATATCAATGGGATCGGGGTTACCCATCAGATGTAGAAATTGGTGAGTCGCGTGGTTAGCACAAGGAATCAAAACTTGGTTCCACAAGTTATACAAAGAAAGCATCAAGTAAAACAATGAAGAAGGGCAAAGAAAAATGAACGAACCCGGGGAAATCCAAGAAAGAGGAGGATGCTAAAAGTTTACCTCAGGGATCGCGTCGACGGTGGCCATCGCTGGTCATGCTAGAAGTACAAGGCTAGGGAAGAAGAAGAAAACGATGAGCGGTAGCGTTCGCAAGAACACGGCGGCAAGATCAGGGGGGCGCATGAGTGAATAATAAGAAGAAAGCATACAGAAGAACGGTGGAGTGACCGAGGTACTTATAAAGCAAGAAGAAACTCCCCAGCAGTCGGGTCAAACTGATTTTGCCAGATTTGGTGGGGCCACCTACAACATTCGGCAAAAGGTAATCATGAGTACAATTTCAAGGTGTCAAGATCTTTGCAACCCCAAGATTATAGGAACTGAATCTTCGGTTTTAAGAACACCAATACAAACTGTGTGGGATGAAGCCTAGTCTGACGCTACCATGAAATCTATACTACTATATAATTGACGAGTTGGTTTACTCATCTAGACAATCCCCACCATTCATTATTTACTCATACTCATTGAAACAATCTACACCATTGATCATATTATCTCACATCCCTCACACCTCCACGCCTCCTCCCAAACCATGAACTCCCCCTAACCCCACGCCGCCACCTCGGTTGCGCAGCCCCGCCCCGCCCCAGCCCCCTCTAAAAACCCTAGCCTCCCTTGATCCGCGCGTTGTCGCCTCCCTCCCTCGTACCACCGACCTTGAGAGGGGTGCCAACGGGTGGGCCTCGCCGCCTAGGGACCTGTTCCATCTGCTGACGAGGGAGTACTTCTCCGGCGGAGAGGGAGGCAGGGGAAGGCACCGTCAGCCATGGATTGGCTGCTTCGCCCCGCCGGAGTTGACTAGCTACGCAATCATTCACGGCTGGACCACGTGCTCGCCGGCGACGATAACCGTGTCACTACCGCCTTTCGCCGTGCGTGCCTCCAGAAGGACTCCAGCGTCCACTTCCTCCTCGCCGTCAACCTCCATGTCTCCTCTCTGATTGATCGCATCTAGGTGTCGGAGTCTAAAAAGAAGATTTTTCGATTTTTTGTGACTGTCCCCTTGTTTTCTGCAGGTCTCCGGCCGACCGGACGCATACAGCGTGGTGTTCTACTTCCCATCCCGCTGAACCCGCTGCTCGTCCACTTCATCCATGACGATGATGCGTACCGCAATGCCCACTTCAAGATCGTGAACCGCATCGTCAAGGGGCCTTGAATCGTCCATGCCACTGTTGGCAACTACGTCGCGTGCATCCTCGGCCGCATGCTCACTTGCCTCTACCACAAAGACGATGACTACCTCGAGATTGATGTCGACATCAGCACTTGGCTATCGCCAGCGCCATCCTGCATCTGGCTCTGGGCGCCATCACTTCTATGACCATCGACATGGTTTCATAATTCTCGATTTACTGTGTTAACTATTTCCTCAAAGTATAGTAATAGTGTAATATAGTAAACTGCCTTCATATGTATCCATACCAACATTCATAAAGGAATTTTTTAGTGTATTCTTGTTGCTAGTGACATGACATTCGTTATATGTGTACTTGTGCTAAAAATGTAGGAAGCAAATGGACTAGGGTTGCAAGTAATTGAAGGAGGGGATTACCATTGAGTTGTAATACATTACCCAAGCGACACAATTTCTAAGTGGGTAAGCGCACACATGTGCTCATTGTGCTATGCAATTTCCTCTTGATGCAAGCCAGACCAGCACCACCTTGTCTAATGTATGTCATTATTTTCTTAGTTCCTATGCACTGATATTTTTTGCAGAAAGATCAAAAAACTAGAGAAGCTGAAGGTTTGTCATTTGAATTCAATCTTTGCGAAGTTGTGGCCTCATGGGAGTAGGATAGCATTCGTTTTACTGGCATATGCATTTGCTTTTTACAGATGCATTGGACACCAGTATTATATGATGCTGCAAAACAGCATGGCAGTTCTCACTATATCGTGTGTTCATTGGATTCCCATGGTCCATCTTAAACTGTAACACTGTATCATAAAATCTGATGCAATATTGTCCTAAGTTTTGTTAGATTACAACATTTGTTATTGTTATGGTCACATATTATTTTTCTTTCTTAGGTTCGCAATAGCACAACAGTACTCACAAAGGAGTACATAGATGCATTGCCAAATGGTTGGGAAGAATATGCATGGCACAGGATCAATAAAGGAAATCTTCCATGGGTACACATGAATCTTAAAGTTTCACCTACGCACGTCGTATGGTTAACTGCACACAAAGATTACTGAGCATTTTTAGTCTTGCCTTTGCAGGAAAAAATGTCAGAACATGACTCTTTCCGTGGAGAAGCTTTCATTAGTTCTACCTGAGACACCACCATATATACCTCGGCAATTTGGTTGATGTGCTGTAGTTGGGAACTCCTGGGGATCTTCTTAAAACAAAATCTGGGGACGGAATTGATTCTTATGATGTTGTTATTAGAGAAAATGGTGCACCCATCCAGGTAGGTTTCTTTAAGATACTTATGTTTGTTGCTCTTATTCCCCCTGAACATGGCCTGACTTCTGTTTATTTTGCAGAATTATACAGAATATGTTGGGACAAAGAGTACATTTCTATCTTCTTAATAGAGGATCTGCAAAGGCACTAGATAAAGTTGTTGAGTTAGATGGTAGGTCTATCAGAGTCAGACGCCTATTTTCCCATTGAGTTAGATACTGAGATCAGAGATGACAGTGCATGCTAATTTTTTTATGGTTGCAAAAACAAAAAAGGAGGCCCTAATCATCAAGACGACAATACATGATGTCATGAACCAAATGATTCAGGTAATTTAGTTCTCCTGTTGAAGAAAATAGTGTAGCCTGAGTACATATTCTGTGTTTTCTTACCTTCCTGTTGGAACTCTTGCAATGTAGGAACTTCCAATAACCAATTCAGTATACCTCATGCTAGGCACATCGTTTGGTTCCCCTGCTAAAGGAACTGGGCTTAAAGCTCTTGAATTTGCTCTCTCCATCTGTAACAGTGTTGACATGTAGCTGATCATTTTTTTAAGTAATGTAGCTGATCACTTGCAAAACAGGAAGTATTATGAGGCATTTGGAGGAGGCTTTCAATTTCTAGAACAATATTTTCTCTATGGTTCATATATGCATATATTTTAATATAGTTTTCTTATATCCATTTTGCAACAATATTCAGCCATGTTGTGTTATGTATGTGCTTGTGCTTGCCTCCAAGTCCCAACTCTGCATGTAATTATGATTTGACGGTTTTGGATGTTAAGTTTTATTTATATGGTACTCCTATTGCCTATGTAAGTAACCAGTGGTTCTAAACTTCGTCACACTTCTTTAAAATATGTAAGTAGTGTGGTCACTTCTTCGTTGTTTTTAATCATATCCATGGCTTTATTATGTTGTCTAATAGTGCATGATAACTTTATTATGTTGTTCAGTAGTGGTTGATTGGTTGTTTCTATCTTGGAAGTTTTTGATTGTTGTTTCCACTAGACTCAACCTGCTACTTCTATGTCTCTTGTTCATCTATTTTATCAATTCAGCTCATCGCCGAGGATTAAAAACTTGACACTACTCTTCACTGTGAGGTAAATTTGATCAGTTCTATTGTAAATTTGATCAGTTTCCCATTTCCCAGGAGGTGTGCCTGCATTAGTTATTTGCCTTTGGGAATTTGATCAGTTATATTGTAAATCTGGTCAATTTCCTATTTGATTCTATGGATTCTGTTTGCCTCTTCACTGCTGCATGAGGTTGTGACCGCCGAAGTTGTGACCATTGCCTTGCCATTTGCTTGTATGTGTGTTTGTGTGTTTAGATATCTTGTACAGGAAGAAGGCTGATATTTTGATTGTACGTCGTATGTAATCACTTGAGTGTTTGTAATGATGGTGGTGAAATGAAAGTTAGTTTTGTATGTGGGTTTTGGTTGTAAATTATTCTGTATAAATATATGTCATATGTAATCTTTTGAGTGTTTGTATGAGTATTAAAAACAACGTGGTTTGTGGGGATCCATGGTTGTAAATTATCATACTGAATTGCAATACAAATGCTTCTTTTTTAATCTCTCCTTGCAATTTTATATGTTCACTATGATTGTGTACAATCTTCATGTTAGGATTTGTCATCAACTTCATAGTAGATGACACAATCTCTACAGTTGTGGGGTCTATTATTCTAATTTTTCATAGAGTTTTTATATCAACTTTTGCTCATAAGATTTGAACATAGTTGCTCACCTCTCATAATGGGAACAAGCCAAGATGGTCATATTGCGTTGAGACATATTTCAAATATACTCACCGAAAGTAACTACATGTCATTTTATGTTTGCAAAATTGTACCTTTTTAACTATTTAAAAAATCATGTATACATATAGGAACACATTCGTTGCGTAGCGATGACGAGATGCGTAAGAGAGAAGAGAGGAACAGAAGACAATGGAAATATCATGCAAAAAGAAAGGCTCAGAAACCACCAAACAAAGAGAAGAGAGAAATAAAAGGTGGTGCGAATACAGGTCACGACGAAATTTAAAATCATCCCCAGCTATTCCAGGTGTTTGATGTGTACCAATGACTATTACTACATATACAAATGAAGCAAACTATATAAATTGGATTGTTTCATGTTTAACCGAATAATAATAATATAATTGTTTTTTGATTTTTCAAGTTCAACTTATTTGTTATCTTTTAATGTTTTTCCATAGTTTCAATTTAACCGACTAACAAATAATTATTTTTTGATTTTCACCGTTGCGTAGCACGGGCACACTACTAGTAACGTAGATATGTCATACTAGGCAACATCCAACACAGTCGTGAATGGACGAAGATGAAGAAGTTGGAAAATGAGAGAAAATTATGAAGCCAGAACCTTGGGAAAATTTATAAAAACACTAGAAGATGAAGGGTTTTGGCTGACAATCAAAGTGAAAGGACTATTTGGATAGATGTTTGAGAAGACGTGGCGGCAGGGATAATGACGATTGTTAAATTTGAAGCATCAACAACCACTTTATGCTCAGAAACTAAGAGCATGTGTTGACGCCAAGATTTGGTAAAGCTTAGAGCCCACCAAGGATGTCGTATGGTAAATGAAAGTTAAGAAGAGTTCGGTCAAAGATAGTCAAACAAGCTCATTCGTTACAACACTGGCCGGATATAGAGGAGCCGATGAAGAGGAGCCAAGGTTAATCCTAACAAGATTCGACAATCGGAGCTGGGCTGCATCGTTCCGATCTCCGATAAAGAGGTGAGTCCCGCAACCCCCGATGGTCGTATCGACTAGATCAGTATCCTCACGGCTGCATCAGTTTGATCTCTTGAGGTGAACATCGAAACAGTACGGTCATCGGTTCTCGGTGAATTGGCAAGGTCTAAGGCTGCATTAGATTGATCTCTTAGATTCATGTGATCTAGATATGATAGTTTGAGGCTTCATTGGTTGAGTCCGACATCTCTTGCTATTGTATCTTTTTCAAGTTGTATACTATTCATCTAAATAAAGCATGCCCGATACTTTGATATATTATTATGATCATCATGATTAGCTACTATCTTGGTTAGGTCCAATCTAGTTATTGTGATGATTTTCATGATATAGACATTGTTGGGGGAAAATACTTCATCCCCATGATTCTACAAGATTCCAAGCAAATACATTATACAATGAAGATAAAGGCAAGTCTTAATTTCAGAGCCCAAGAACCCCTCCGAACTAAAGGGCTCAAAGCATCTGAAGGGTCCGTCCAGGATCCGGTCCAAAGGGACCCTCCGAAAGGCTTCTCCTCTGAAGTGGAAAACAACAGAAGGATGGGACGTCTGTCTTATCAACATCCTTCGAGCATGTTTTACCATATTAACCCTATAAGGGATACCGAAATAGTATCTACTATGTCGGTTGTAATTAAGGGGTAAAAAGGTCTTTTCCCTAGAGATTTTACCTATAAATACCCCCTTCTCGCCCTGTAAGAGGCATCAAATATTTCGATATTCAATAGACACGTAGAACTATTCCGAGCTATTATCCTTTTCGGAGGCTTGAGATAGTCCGTGTTCACAAATGCTTCGTTTGTTAGTTCTTGGTCCTATAGAAATTGTTAGAGTAATCCGTTGCGCCAACAGTTCGCGCCATCCATGGGGAGCTTAGTACTAAAAGCTATCTCTCTGCCACTGTCTGTACTTCGAAGTACGTTTGCGGAGGGAGTTTCAGAGTCCGAGGATTTCACGCACCCTTCGTCAAGGGGCTTCAAGTACAGTTCGAAGGCCTTTCTCGCCATCCACCACTGTTCGAAGCTCTCGGTCTCTAGATCCTGCCTAGCTTCGTAAGTCATGCCTCCTAAGCGGAGTATAGCCACCGGCCCCCTCCAAAGGTCCTCTCGGACCTCCGGAGCAAGACCTTCAGATATCCCCCAAACTCCTGAAGTAGTCAATAACCCCCGAGCAACCGGAGCCCCTTGGAGAGCTCTGTCCATGCTCCGAACCTATCAGACCTACCGGCGTGAATATGAAAATTTCACATAGAAGTCGGGTGAATCTGTTGAAGCTTTTTTTGGTCGTTTTTAATCGATCATCAACAAGCTTCAGGCCAACAAGGCCGATGGAGTTCAGTTCATCTCAGATCATGAGCAGGCGCTCAAGGTTCTTCATACCTTGGACCCTAAGATCTGGGAGATCAAGGTATCCTCTATCATTGAGAGTACTTCTTATGATACCTTGACTATCGCAAAGCTTTTTAGCAAGCTCAAGGCCACAGAGGTTGATATCCAGTTGAGATCAAATCTCACTGGTTCTGTCTCAAAAACCCTGGCCCTTGCGACACCTTCTCCTGACTCATCTTCTTTGAGCTGTGCTGGGTTCTTCCTGATGTCTATCACTGAGGACCAACTTGATTTGCTAGGAGATGGTGATCTATGCCTATTTAACAACCGGTTTCATCGTGTCTATGATAAGTGAATGTTCAAAAGACACGACACAAAATCTGGATGCTTTGAGTGTGCATGGTGATCAAGGTCATTTCATCACCGACTACCCCAAGCGGAATGGTCACAAGAAGGTTACCGGCGGTGGCTCCTACGACTTCGGCAAGCAGACAACTCCACCTTCACAAAGGGCAAGCCTAAGACAAGATTCTTTCGAAAGGCCCTGAAGGACTACCAGCGTGAGAACAAGAAGCGAGACAAGGCCTTCTTCGCCGAGATGGAGAGAAGCTACTCCAAGAGGTCATCGTCTTCTTCCTCTTCATCAAGATCAAGTGATGAGGAGATCGTGATCAGGAAGGGGAAGGACAAGGACGATACGGTGGGCCTCTGCTTCATGGCCTTCGGGGACAAGCCGAAGAGCCGCTCGCACCACCGCCGAAGATCCCGCAAGAGCTTCTGCTCAATGGCTCATGGGGATAAGGAAGAGAAGGGCTCCCCCGACAACTCCGACGATGACGACGATGAAAAGGTATCCTCCTATGTACAAGAAGTCGTTGATTTACTTGAAGAGAACTATCAGGAGTTGAGGTGTCGGGAGAATTTGCTTAGAGGGGGTAAGAAGAGGATAGATGAGCTTGAGAGTGAGCTGGCCATGGCTAATGGTAGGATTGAGAGTCTATCTTCTTACCCTTGCTTGGGTGGTAGCAGTGAGTGCCCTAACTGCGAGGTGTTGTTGTGTGACCTGACGACTCTAAAGTCCAGGTACACAGAGAGGGTAGATGAGAGAGACGCTTTAGCCACTGTGCTTGAGAGCGCTCAGCTGGAGCTGAAAGATGCTCATGCCACTATCATCATGCCCTGTGTTGACTACCTAGCCCACCTAGCTATTTTAGCTGAGCTGAGAGCCAAGAGTGATGAGCAGTTGGGCGAGTTGGAGAGAGTAGAGCTGAGCTGGAGCAGACTAAGCTAGAGCTTGAGACATTGTCAGTTCCACACCCACTATTTGTGAGAACTGCTTGTCCCTTAGATTGGAGTTGATCAAGCTAAAAGCTGAGAAGTCTATCCAAGTCGATAGAGAGTGTGAGATCTGCTTGTCTCAGGTGGAGGTGCTAGCTTCTTTGAGAGAGGAGCTAGCTGATGCTCAGAATGAGAATTTTTACCTCCGTCAGATCCTGAGTTGGGTGAGTGCCAGAGAGCCACAGCTCGGCATGATGATCCAATAGTTTAAGAGGTAGGATGGGTTTGGGTTAGGTTACACCTATACCAAGGCTGATTTTGAGAGTGCTATCAGTTGGGCTATGGAGTGGAGTAAGATGACTCCTGAGTAGAGATATCCCAACACTCACTCCATGGAGTCTTTCTAGGCTATTTAGCCCAAGGATGGAGTGTTCCAAGAACAACCTAAAGCTCCACCCAAGAAGCCCATCTGGATCCCAAAGAATAAACAACTTCACACTTCTCTTGACTCTCTACCTAGACCCTCTCACCCCAAAGAGTCTACAACCAACACCACCAAGCCCAAGAACCCCAAGCCTCAACCATATCCCAAGAAGCCTACCTATCACTGTGAGTACTGTCAGAGAGACGGGCATCTTGAGGAGTTTTTCTTCAGGAGGAAGCAGGTTGGGAGAGCAGAGAGAGCTCGTGGTGGGCAAGAGCAGTTCTACCAGCAGGGTGGTAGACTGAGAGTCCCTTGATGTGGGGAGAGGCTAGAGGTCAGGCCGTGTCGTGTAGGTGGTGGTAGAGGAGACGACTTTGATGTCATGCTCCTGAGGGTGGTTTTCGCTCCGGCAGAGCTCCAGGTCGTTCTGGATACGGCTTTAGACCTCGTGGCCGAGACTTTAGGCAGAATCGACGACCGCGCTTTGAGCCACGTTTTGGTCCGGACTCCTATGATTCTTTCTACTTTCCTTGTTTTGAGCAGATGGCTCGACACTTGTTTAGCTCATTTGCTAAACCTATGCGGATCATTTGCTCCCACTTACGACTGTTGACACGAAAACGTGCCGCCGCACTTGGGTCAGTTCGACGATCCAAAAGTGTGCGGATACTTAGGGACAAGCCTAAGCATAACACAACACCGACGTCGCATTCCGACTACCCTCAACTGTGTTAAGGGGGGTGGAGTTGCCAGGAAATCAGATCACACAAAATAATCCAATTAGCCGAAAGAAATATATTAAACAAAACAAACCAGCAAACCGAGCGAAGCCCGATCATTTCGAAGTACGGTACGAAGGGGGTCGCCGAAGTATACCTTCAGTGTCTGGTGCGAAGTGTCCTGCCGAAGGGTACCTTCGGCGTAGGAACTGATCTGGCCGAAGATGAACTCCGAATGGATCTGGACGCGACAATCACCTCCGAACAATGGGGTTCGGTGCGAAGTCTCTGACACAGTACGATACAAAATAATGACAGACGCAACGTGCAAGTGCTTCTTCCTCTAGAGCAGAGTACAAGCGTGGCGAAGCCTATCGTGACGAAGTATGTTGGCTTGCGGTTGAAGAAGCAGTCTCGCCGAAGGGTGTTCTGGCAACATCCAAAACCAATCTCTCAGCTCCGGACACCTCGGACGAAGTAGCTCCAAACGTGGGTAACCTGCAATAGAGAAGATTTGAAGTAGCAATCTGGCCTGAGGACCGAATTCTGCTAAGTGTTGCACTAGCGGCGAAGGTAGTAATCTGTTACGTAGATTAGCGGATACTTCACAGGCGAAGTAACAAGGCGATAGCAATCTATTACGTAGATTAACAGATACTTCACAGGCGAAGTAACAAGGATTACCACTGTTCCAAAGTGTCCGTCGGAGGTTTTCCAGGAAAACCCACGAAGAGTATAGAAAAGTAAAGATAAAGTAAATGTGATTCAAAGCTAGGGCTTTGTGGTTGATTTTTGTTGGGGGGGCTCTAAACTGGTTTTCCTCTATACTTATAGGGGCTAGACCTCTAATCTAATCTTCTATGATTCGGTTGAATAGAGATTAACACTTAGCTAGAATCGGGTCCAACTCTATCTTTGCCCGAAGTGGGCCTTCGGGCAGGCCGTCGAAGCCTGCTCCTCGGGCCGAAGCTTCGGCGGCGTGGGCCTCCAAAGGGCTCCTAGCCGAAGGCTATGGGCTCGCTGGAAGCTTCCGAAGCCCATAGCCCAATTGTCCTTCGGTCCTGTAGGGCTTTGGCCTGACCCTGGACATGTGTATTTTCGGCCCAAATTACCAAAATTGATATTTTGACAATCTTAACCATTGATGCCATTTTTTCTATCAAAACATGCCCCTTTGCCTTTTAGTGAACTAAGTGAACTAAAAGCACAACGAGCTAAAGATGATACCTTCCATATCACACTTTCGACCTCTTTTAAGCCATTTGCCACACACTTGGGAAATACCTTTTCAAATATCTACCATTCAAAGCTCTTTGAAACCGCTCTCCTTGCAGAGATTCTAACACATATGCATTGCTAGGAGCGATTTTGGCTATTTTGAAAGGGCCTTCCAAACTATTCGACCATTTACCAAACTTGCGACTCTTAGTGCCTAAGGGTAAAATCATCTTCCAAACCAAGTCACCTACTTGAAACGATTTTGGTTTAACCTTCTTATTGTAGGCTTTAGCTACTCTCCTCTTGTCTATTTCTATGGCTTCTAAAGCCCTCAATCTCTTATCGGTCACTTCTTCTAGATTGTCTTTCAACAGAGTCTCATACTCGTCGACCGATAATCCATCTTGCTTTAACACTCTTAAAGAGCCAAGATCTACTTCTATAGGTAGAACGGCTTTGTTGGGGGAAAATATTCCATCCTCAGGGTTATTACAGTAACAACACAAAGGAAGATAATGGATTCAAAGGTTTCCAACATGCATCTTCGAAGATGCCTTGAGTCAAGCTCGAAGTATGAAGATGGACCTTAGTTCGAAGTATATCCTCGAACATGGACTCTCCTGAGATCTTTTCTGCCAGCTAAGATGGAAGACTTATCTTCTTTCTCATTAGATTAGTCTTTTACCATTTTAGCCCTATTAAGGGTACCGAATAGTTTCCACTATGTCGGTTGTAATAGAGGGGTAAATAGGTCTTTTCCTTAATGTTTGGGCCTATAAATACCCCCTGTTTTACCCTGTAATAGGGACCGAATACAAGTTATTCAATACACACTTTCAAACTATTCTAAGTTATTATCCTTTCGGAGGCTTCGAACAGTTTACTTCGCAAACACTTCGTTTGTTAGTTTCTAATCCTCAGAAACCTGTTAGCGTAATCTTTTACGCCAACAGTTGGCGCCGTCCGTGGGGAACTTAGTCCAAGAAACTTCGTTCTCTACCAACTTCTTACATCATGCCTCCTAAGCGGAGTGCAACTCGTAACCATGTTCGGAGGTCCCCTCGGACCTCCGGAGGGGCATCTCCCGACACTGTTGAGGTCGGAGGACCTTCGACGTTTCCTCCACCTCAAACTCCGGAAGGGGTTCCCATTCCTCGAGCATACGGAGTTCCTCTACCAACTCCATCCATACTTCGACCACCCGGAGTTCCTCTTCCACCTCAAGTTCCACTTCGAACTGATCCTCTCAGTTCTCAAGACCCGGAAGATCCTTCCGGAGGAGATGAAGACAATCTTGGTGATATGGCCGCCCAAATGGCCATTCTCCAGGCTGAAGGAGCAAGATGGCGACAAGAAGCCGCAAATAGGTTTCGTTCTCAAGCCATCCCAGTTATTCCGGATGTGCCTGAAGACGACGAACCCATCTATCCTAAAGCCCCGGAAAACGCCTCCTTCGATACTGAATCTCCGCTACATCCTGAACTGCAAAAAGTTCGCTTCGATCCGAAGTTTAAGACTTCGAAGCTTTGCAAGTATGCCGGAGATGAGGATCCTGGAGAATTTGTCCGTTCTTATGCTCTAGCAATTGAAGCTAGTGGAGGAGTTCGGGACACCATGGCAAAGTGCTTCCCTTTAGCTCTTCAAGGAGTGGCATTGCGGTGGTTCTGGTCCTTGAAGCCAGGATCAATTAATTCATGGGGGTAGCTGAAGAAGAAGTTCGTAAGCAATTTCCAAGGCACCTTCGTGCCTCCAATGTCGACGTGAAGTCTTTTCCAGGTGAAGCAACTCCCTGGAGAGACGTTGAGGCAATATTTCAAGCGCTTCGCTCATACGAAGTCGCAGATCCGAGGGTATAGGCCGATGAAAAGGCTGAAGTAATAAAATTGCTTCAGTCGTATGTTGATTTTTTTGCATGGGAGTATAGCGAAATGCCCGGACTAAGCCGCGAGCTCGTGGAGCATTGGTTACCTATTAAAGCCGGGTTTAGGCCTTATAAACAGCCCCCTCGTCGCTTTAATTCAGTCGTATATGACCCAGTTAATGAGGAGATAGAATGATTACTCAAGGATGAATTCATTAGGCCATGCAGGTACGCTGAATGGGTCGCTATCATTGTGCCTATAGAGAAGAAGGGGAACGGCAAAATATGAGTTTGTATTGATTTCAAGGATCCGAACAAGGCCAGTCCAAAGGACAAATATCCCATGCCAATAGCCGACATGTTGATCAATGATGCTTCAGGACACAAGGTACTAAGTTTTCTCGATGGAAACACTAGTTATAATCAAATCTTTATGGCCGCAGAGGACGTCTACAAGACAACATTTCGATGCCCTAGTTTTGTTGGCTTGTTTGAGTGGGTCGTTATGACTTTTTGTATAAAGAACGTTGGCGCTACATATCAACGTGCTATGAATTTGATCTTTCATGACTTGCTAGGAGTTATGTTAGAAGTCTACATAGATGATGTTGTAGTCAAATCGGACGCTATGGGAAACCACCTAGCCGATTTGAGAGTTGCTTTTGATAGGATGCACCAATATGGTTTAAAAATGAACCCGCTCAAATGTGCTTTTGGCGTGTCGGCAGGCAAGTTCTTAGGATTTATGATTCATGAAAGAGGTATTGAAATTGATCCGAAGAGACTTGAGAAGATTAGGACCTTTGAAGCGCTGACATGCAAAAGAGATGGGCAAAAGTTGCTAGGCAAGATGAATTATTTGCGTCGCTTTATATCTAACTTGTTTGGCAAAATCGATGCTTTTGTCCCTATACTCTGGCTAAAGAATGAAGCTGAGTTCACTTGGGGGGCAAGTCAGCAAAGCACCTTTGAAATGATTAAAGAGTGCTTGTCATCACCACCCATGGTGAGAGTGTCAAAGGATGGAATTTTGTTTTGGCTATACATCGCTACAGAAGATAGCATGATAGGAGCCATGCTAACTCAAGAGGTGGAGGAAAAAGAGTACATCATCACATTCTTGAGTAGCCGCCTGCTAGACACCGAAACCAGGTATGTGTTTGTTGAGCGTTTGTGTTTATAACTTTATTATGCATGTACCAAATTACGTCACTATCTTCTCCCTATCACATGCATTGTCGCTTGCCAAACCGATGTCGTAAAATACATATTGCAAAAGCCGATTCTAAGTGGTAGAATCGGAAAGTGAGCGTATGCTTTGATTGAATATGATTTGTCTTATGAACCTCTAAGAGCTATGAAAGGCCAAATTGTCGCTAATTTTATAGTTGATCACCACGTATATGTCAATTGGGGTAATGATATTGCTTTAGTTGAAGTAATACCATGGAAACTTTATTTCAATGGTTTAGCTTGTAAGAATGACCAAGGTATCAGAGTAGTTCTCATATCACCTAGTGGCATGCACTTTGAAACCTCGGCCCGTTTAGAATTTCCTTCTACTAATAACCAAGCCAAATATGAAGCTTTATTGCTAGGACTTGAGTTGCTAGTGTTGATAGCAAAAAATGGCATTAAATGGTCAAGATTGTCAAAATATAAATTTTGGTAATTTGGGCCAAAAATACACATATCTTGGATCGGGCCGAAGCCCTATAGGGCTGAAGGCCCATTGAGCTCTGGGCTTCGGAAGCCTTTCCAACATGCCTTCTAGCTTCGGTCCGATGGCCTTCGGAGGCCTGCCTCACCGAAGCTTCGGCCCGAGGAGCAGGCTTCGGCGGGCCATGTCGAAGGCTCACCTCGGGCTGATTTATAGAGATAGAGTTTGAGTCTGATTCTGACTACTTTTATCCCTACGCGTGATTAGGCTGAATCCTACTAGATTAGTCTTAGAGATTAGAATACTAGCCCCTATAGATATAGGGGTGAGTACGGTTCATTAACCCCCCCCCCAACACAAATCAATCACAAAACCCTAGCTTTGAATCGTACCTTTACTTTTATTTACCTTTCTACAATCTTCGTGGGTTTGCTTGGAAGCCCTTCGCTGGCCACGCCAAAATAGTGGTAAGCCTTGCTACTTCACTTGTGAAGTACTCGTTAATCTACATAACAGATTGCTATTGCCTTGTTACTTCGCCTGTGAAGTATCTATTAATCTACGTAACAAATTGCTACCTTCGTTTCCCTACTACAACACTTAGCAAATTCGGTCTCCTGGCCTAATTGGCACTTGATTTCTATTCTGTTGCAGGCGTCCACGCTTGGAGCCCCTTTGTCGAAGGTATCCGGAGCTAGGAGGATGGTTTCGGAGGCTATGAGAACACCCTTTGATAGGAATACTGCTTAGACTACCCGGGCCAGACCGTCACGCTATTGTCGGTTTGACCAAGTCCCGTGCGCCAACACGCTCTACAACAGGCTTCGTCATGTCAGGCTTCACCACGTTTGCACCCCGTGCCAAACAAAGTCACGCCAGTGCATCGCGTTGGAAAATTTTTGTCATGTCATGGACTTTGCGCCGAACCGCACTGTTCGAAGGTGATTTCGCGTCGAGATCTGTTCAGAGCGTGCCTGTTGGGGGAAAATATCTCATCTTCGGGGTTATTGCCGAAGCAACATAAAGGCAGACAACGGATTCGAAGGTTCCCAAACGTTTATCTTCGAAGATACCCGGAGTCAAGTTCGAAGTACGAAGATAGGCATTGGTTCGGAGTATATCTTCGAACTAAGGCTTTTCATGATCTTTTCTGCCAGCTAAGATGGAAGACTTATCTTCTTTCTCATTAGATTAGTCTTTTACCATTTTAGCCCTATTAAGGGAGCCGAATAGTTTCCACTATGTCGGTTGTAACAGAGGGGTAAATAGATCTTTTCCTTAATGTTTGGGCCTATAAATACCCCCCGTTTAACCCTGTAATAGGGACCGAATACAAGTTATTCAATACACACATTCGAACTATTCTAAGTTGTTATCCTTTCGGAGGCTTAGAACAGTTCTCTTCGCAAACACTTCGTTTGTTAGTTTCTATTCTACAGAAACTTGTTAGCGTAATCTTTTACGCCAACAGTTGGCGCCGTCCGTGGGGAACCTAGTCCGAAAAACTTCGTTCTCTACCAACTTCTTACATCATGCCTCCTAAGCGGAGCGCACCCCGCAATCCCACTCGGAGGTCCTCTCGGATCTCCGAAGAGATACCCTTCGACACAGTTGAAGTCGGAGGGCCTTCGACATTCCCTCCGCAAACTCCGGAAGGGGCTTCCATCCCTCGAACATACGAAGCTTCTCCGCCAACCCCTTCCATACTCCGACCACCCGGAGTCCCTTCTCCACCCTCCATCCCAATTCGAACTGATCCTACCAGTTCTCAAGACCCGGAAGATCCTTCCGGAGGAGATGAAAACAATCTTGGAGATATGGCCACTCAAATGGCCAACCTTCAAGCTGAGGTAGCGAGGTGGCGACAAGAAGCTGCGAACAGGCTTCGTTCTCAAGCCATCCCAACTATCCCAGAAGTGCCTGAAGACGACGATCTTGATTATCCCGAAGCCCCGGAGAACGCCTCCTTCGATAATGAATCTCCGCTGCATCCTGAGCTGCAGAAAGTTCGCTTTGACCCAAAGTTCAAAACTTCGAAGCTCTGTAAGTATGCCGGAGATGAAGATCCCGAAGAGTTCATTCGTTCTTATGCCCTAGCAATTGAGGCTAGCGGAGGAGTTCGAGACACCATGGCGAAGTGCTTCCCTTTAGATCTTCAAGGAGTGGCATTGAGGTGGTTCTGGTCCTTGAAGCCAGGATCAATCAATTCATGGTCGCAGCTGAAGAAGAAGTTTATAAGCAATTTTCAGGGCACCTTCGTGCCTCCCATGTCAACAGGAAGCCTTTTCCAGGTGAAACAGCTCCCCGGAGAGACATTGAGGCAATATTTTAAGCGCTTCGCTCATACGAAGTCGCAAATTCGGGGGTTGTCCGCATCTTCAGTAGTTGATGCAGCTCGGGAAGGCTTCAGTCATCAAGGCCTTCTGGATAAGCTTCATCGGAAAAGCATCTCCTCGGTTTCTTAGTTGATGTCATACTTCGAGGAGTATGCGAGGTCAGAAGAGGGTTGGCTTCGGAGGACTGCTGCTACTTCGTCCATATTGCAAGAAGTCAAAGTAGAAGTGAAAACTTCGGCACAGCCGCAGGAACCAGTCTTCGAAGTGCAACATGATCGGAGAAGAGGACAAAAGCACCCTCGTTCTGAAGTCATGAATATTGCACCCCCACAGAAGTTTGCACCAAGAGCTCCACAGTCTACGGGGAACAAGGACAGCGGCTGGAGGCCGCCAGGGAAAACGGCTGGCAAGGGCCAGACCCTTTTCTGCTGCATTCATGGAGAAAATCGAAGCCATGCAACTGATACTTGCAAGGCTATACTTACCCTAAGGGGAGAGTACTTAGAGAGAACTTCGGGTCGAGGCAGTACCGACCGAGTTCCAGCTGCAACGCGCCCAGAGCCGGTCCAGGCTGTGGCGCGGATAGAAAACTTTGATGCTGCAAGACACCCTCCGGTGGCCAATGTTATGCCACCTCCGAAGCAAGAGGAAGGGCAAGATAGAGGAAAAAGAGTAGTTCTCCCTATCTCCGGAGGAGGTACCCTCGGAAGCAGGTTCGGGAAGTAGGTCATATTGGGACTTCGTCATCTGCAGCTGCAATGCCGGAGTGGTCTCACGTTCCGATATCTTTTTCTGCGGAGGATGCAGCTGGTATTAAGTTCCCGCACGCAGATCCACTGGTTATCACTGCTGATATTGCGGGTACTGAAGTTCGAAGGGTGTTGATTGACAGAGGTAGTTCGGCAGATATCATTTTTGTTCAAGCCTTCGATCAATTGTGCATTTCCAGGAGGCATCTCCTTCCAGCGGCTTGTCCTCTGCAAGGCTTCGCAGGACCTCCGCTTGATGCACTTGGCCAAATAGGCCTAGAAGTTACCTTCGGAGAAGGTTTATTGGCCCGGACTGAGGAAGTAATCTTCGATGTTGTAGATGCCCCGTATGCTTACAACGTCATCTTCGGAAGGGGCATGCTAAACCAGTTCGGAGTTGTGGCGCATCACAATTATTTGTGCATGAAGATGCCCACACAAGCAGGAGTCCTTACAGTCTTCGGAGATCAAGCCATTGCTCGGAGGGCGGAATATGGTCATGGTCCCCCTCTTGATCCGAGGCAAGTAAATAGTGTGCAGGATAATGAAGAAATTTTTTCAGCCTCCTCCGAAGCTTCGAAGAAGTCCTTTCCGAGACCAAGTCCCGAAGGAGAGATTGCAACGAAGGTCATTGTTAAAGATGGTAAAGAGTATACTTTTCAATTTGGTAAAGATTTACCTCCTGAAGTTGCAACCTCCTTGGAAAAGGTGGTGGAAGAAAATTTGGATGTCTTCGCTTGGTCTGACGAAGATATCACCGGAGTCGATCGGGATATCATTGAACACAGTTTACTTGTAAACCCGAAGGCCCGGCCTGTTCGGCAAGGACTCCAGAAGATGTCCGCAGAGAGAGCTGCTCTAGCTAAGGACGAAGTTGAGAAATTGTTGAAGGCTGGGATTATCAGAGAAGTGGCTCACACAGAATGGTTAGCCAACCCAGTTTTCGTCAGAAAGAAGTCTTCCGGGAAGTGGCGCATGTGCATTGATTTCACATCCTTGAATAAAGCATGCCCACGTGACCCCTACCCCATGCCCCGAATTGATCAACTGGTTGACTCCACCGCAGGTTCGATGTTATTAAGCTTCCTTGACGCGTATTCTGGTTATCATCAAATATGGTTGAAGCGCGAAGATGAAATCAAGACAAGCTTCGTAACTCCTTCGGGAGTCTTCTGTTATGTAAGAATGCCCTTCGGCCTAAGAAATGCCGGGGCTACTTTTTCGAGATTAGTTGCTAAGGCTCTAGGTCATCAACTAGGTCGCAATGTGGAGGCCTATATGGATGATATTGTAATAAAGAGTGCTTTAAAGCACCAACATAGCCTAGACTTAGCAGAAACATTCAATAGCCTTCGGGCATGTGGGATCCGTCTTAACCCCGAAAAATGTATTTTCGGAGCTAAGGCTGGAAAATTGTTAGGGTATTTAGTTTCAAGCAGGGGAATTGAAGCTAGCCCTACTCAAATAACTGCGCTGCAGAAGATGGCTCCTCCGGAAAATTTAAAGCAAGTGCAAAAGCTGACTGGGCGTCTGGCAGCACTTAGCAGGTTTTTATCAAGGTCTGCGGAGAGGAGCTTGCCTATATTTAAAGCATTGAAAGGGTCCAAAGATTTTGCATGGACACCAGAGTGTCAAAAAAGCTTCGAAGATATTAAAGAGTATCTCAGTAATCTTGCTACACTCACGGTGCCTACTGCGGACGAAACCCTACTCCTGTACCTTGCAGCTACAGGTTCTGCTGTCAGCGCAGTCCTTGTCAGAGAAGTGGATTTCAATGGGAAGTTGGTCCAAAATCCTGTTTATTTTGTATCCGAAGCATTATCACGAGCGAAGACAAGATACTCCGAACTTGAGAAGTTCGTTTATGCTCTGATAATGGCTTCGAGGAAGCTAAGACATTATTTTTTGGCGCACAATGTAATTGTACCAACTTCATATCCTTTAGGAGATATGCTCCGAAGTAAGGATTCCACTGGAAGGATTGGGAAGTGGGCAGTCGAGCTAGCACCCTTCGGCATATCTTTCTTGGCAAGGACAACTATCAATTCCCAAGTCCTAGCAGACTTCGTAGCAGAATGGACTCCACCTGCAAATTTGGTTCCGGAGAAGTCAAGTGACGGAGTTTGGACTGTTTACTCCGATGGGGCTTTCCAAGCATCCGGAGCAGGCATTGGAGCAGTGTTGATTTCACCGTCAGGGCAAAGAGCAATGTACTCCGCGAGACTCAACTTTAAGTGTACCAATAATATAGCGGAGTATGAAGGTATTTTATTGGGACTCCGAAAAGCACGTGCTCTAGGGTCTACAAGAATAATTATAAAGACAGATTCTCAGATAGTAGCAGGGCACGTAGATAAAAGTTTCCAAGTTCGGCATCCACAGCTTGCGAAGTACTTAGAAGAAATCCGTAAAATCGAAGCACACTTCAAGGGTATTTCCATTCGGAGTATACCAAGAGCAGAAAACGTGCAAGCGGACATCTTAGCGAAGGCTGCAGCCGGAGCTGTGGATGTGCCCGAAGAAGCTTTTTACGAGGAACTCAATATACCTTCGGTGCAACAAATTCCCTCTACGGAGATTCTTTGCATTCCTAGTGCAGATTGGAAAAATTCGATCATGGAACTTTTACAAGGAGGAACAAATTTGCCCGAAGAGCCACAGCTGTCAAGATTAAAGCTCAGAGCAAGAAACTATCAAATAATCAACGGTATATTATACAAGGCCGGAGTATGTTCCCCTCTACTCCGATGTATATCTCAAGCCAAAGGCCAAGAAATTCTTCGAGAAATTCATGAAGGCCTTTGTGGTAGCCATTTAGCCCCTAGAGCTTTGGCAGGAAAAACACTTCGCCAGGGGCTTTATTGGCCTACAATCACAGCTGATGCGGGGAGCTTAGTCCGCACTTGTCAAGGTCATTGCTCCGGTATGGCCTATGGCCAGATGGGGTATGGATTTAATTGGTCCCTTTCCAGTAGCCAAGGGAAATCTAAAGTTCGCAGTGGTAGCTATTGAATATTTTTCTAAGTGGGTGGAAGTAGAACCCTTAACAGCTATCACTTCGAACAATGTACAAAAATTCTTCTAGAAGAACATTATTTGCCGGTTCGGAGTGCCTAGATACCTCACAGTTGATAATGGAACACAGTTCGACGCAGAACCCTTCAGGAAGTTTTGCGAAGATCTAGGCATTCAGCTATGTTTTGCTGTAGTGAGGCATCCTCAGTCTAATGGAGCCGTAGAGCGAGCCAATGGAAATATTGTATCAGGGCTAAATCGAAGAATAGTAGGATTAGCAAAGGGACTGTGGACCGAAGAGCTTCCGAAGATTCTGTGGTCCATTCGGACTACGCAAACAAGGTCCACAGGTTTTACTCCGTTCAGACTACTATTCGGAGATGAAGCTATGACTCCAACGGAGCTCAAAGGAGGATCGTTTCGCAGCACCGAGCTGGACATTGAAGAAGAAAGACAAGCTTCGTTAGATTTGTCAAAAGAAACAAGACTTCGATCTGTAGCAAATTTATCAAAGTATCATCAGCAAACGAAGGCTTGGTTTGACCCGAAGGTTAAGCTCAATGAACTAAGACCGGGTCATCTTGTTCTACGAAGCATTATAGCACCAGGGAAGTTAGGGAATAAATGGGAAGGTCCATACCTAATTGTCTGTTCAGGGCGCCCTGGTTCATTTAAATTAGCTAATTTAGAAGGTGAAGAGTTAGCACATACTTGGCATGCGGAGCACCTAAAGCGATACTTCGCATAAGGGCTCCTTGTAATTCGCTTGTAATCATCTTCTAAATCAATAAAGCATATGATCCTGATAATGCCTTCCCCTCATAGACTTCCAGCTTCTGAGTGGACGCACTGGAACCGCGGGGTCGACTGAGAGGGAAGTGTCATGAAGCTGGATTGTATTTTCGGACTTCGAACCCATAAAGTTCGAAGCTTCCGACGTGGGGGCTGGCATAATCCGGAGCCCAAGCCACCGGCTTGTAGGCATCCGTAAAAGAGCCCAAAACCACACCCTACGGAGTCCAAGCCATTGGCCGGTAGACTTCCGTAAAAAGAGCCGAAGGTGGCCAAAACCTACGGAGTCCAAGCCATTGGCTGGTAGACTTCCGTAAAAAGAGCCGAAGGTGGCCAAAACCTGCGAAGTCCAAGCCATTGGCTGGTAGACTTCTGCAAAAAGAGCCGAAGGTGGCCAAAATATACGGAGTCCAAGCCATTGGCTGGTAGACATCCGTAAAAAGAGTCCAAAGAGACCATTGCAAACTCCGAACCATTGGTTCGACAGAGATCGCAAAAATAAGCCGAAGGTGGCTAAAGCAAAACAGAATTTGAGCCATGAGTTTCGAATGTCTGTTAACATAGTCCAAAGTGACAAATTTTTTAAGACACTAAAGTGTCCCGAAAGTTATCTCAAGTGATTTCTTTCGTAAAACAAAGGTACTAAGTTGCCATTCTTCCGACTGCAAATAGTCGAAGACATTTCATAAGATTTTAAAAGATCTTTAGATTACAGAGGGGCTCCGAACCCCCAAAAAATTGTACTCCGAAGTTTTTCTTTGCGCATAACCATCTTTGAATATATTTCGAAGTTGCTTATACCCAAAGAGGGGCTAGTAAATATGGAGACAATTTTAAATCGGCATTCATTATTGAAATAAATGTGTTTACAGATTACACTATGAAAAATTGGTATCTATACCAAGAAGGAATCGGAGACCTCTTCGGTCCCTAGAGCTAGGGGTGGAACGACTAGTTCCAGCATCGGAAGTTCTACTAACTTTACGTTTAACTATCTTCCTCCCCTTCGAAGCTCTAAAATCCTTCTGCTCTTGTTGAAGCTCGGCCCAAGTTCGAAGTCGTTCGGGGCTTCTTTCCCAGCTTCTAAGATCTTCAGATCTTTTATTTCGAGCTTCACCTTCGTCTTCAGACCAAATAGTGTCTTCAGAAGACGAAGTGTTTACGTTAACCTCTTTTTCTTCCTCTTTAATATAAGACAATACATCTTTGATTACTTCGGGCGCAATTACGTCGGAGTCATCTCGAGGAATTAGAAATCGAGGACGCTTGTAAGTCTTTAGAAGCTCGAAGGTGCTCCATAATGAGCGAAGTTCGTCATTAAGCTCTAACACTTCGATGTCTTCCATAAGAGGCAAAGCCTAAAAATATGATAAATAAGATTTTCATTGATAAATGTTTACAAGCATGAAGCTTTACATAGTCAAAATTCCTAAATTATTCCTAAACCTGCGGGTTTGGAGGAAGCTCACTGCTTGAAGCTTGGTTCCGAACTTGCTTCTGACGTTGGCCTTCATCAATCCAAGCCTTGATCGCAGTGCGACCTTCGGCTCTCCATGAAGCTTGAAAGGCCTGCCAGGCAGCAGTTACGCCTTCGGAAGGAGTTAGAAGCCGCTCGTCGTCGAAGGTAATAGGGCCCTCTGCGCTCGGAGTGATTGTTCGGCCCAAGTCCTCGTAGTAACGAAGTAGTCCGAGGGCAGACACTTGTCCGGAGAGTTCTCCGTAACGAATACCCGCCATCTTCATTTGCTTCGTTGCTCCTTGGATCCTTTTTAACCGGCGCAGCAGAGTGACGTTGTCATCTGAAGGAAGTGATCCAGTAGTACCGAAGTACTCTAGAACACCTAGCATCTGTTCTATGACTTCCATAGCTACCTTCTCGGACTTAAGCTTTTCTTCGATTAATGCATCCTTGCTCGAAGTCGTTTCTGCTAGAACTCCGGAAATCCTAGCATTCTCCGTTGTTAAAGTATTCTTCTGATTTAGGAGTTGGCTAGCTTCCTCTTGGAGCCTCACAAGTTCGGACCCAGCATTAGCATGCTCCAACCGCACCCTTTCGATTTCTGCCCGAAGCACGATTCTTTCTGCTTCGAGCTCTTTATTTGCAGCCTCCAAGCCCTGTCTGGCCCTACGCTCCGTCGAAATCACATTATCCATTTGAACCACTCTAGCTTCGGAGAAAGACAAGTTGCATTTAAGAGCTTCATTTTCTTCCCGAAGCTGAGCAATTTCATTTTCGCCTGATAAAGTTGCAGCGCGGGCCAAGACCGCTTTCTAAGAAAAGAAAAAACTGAAGTAAGAAACTATTCATGTATAATTTGCTATTGGTTCGAAGGTATTCTGTACCTGGTAGGCTGCTCGTTCCATGGAAACGTTTAGCTCCGAACTCTTCGCCCTGCTTAAAATTGCTACCAGCTCTGTCTCCCCGACTTCGCGACTGACTCGACCTAAAGGTTTGAGCAGAGTCCGAAGCCCGGTTCTTTGCTCCAAAAAAGGAGTTAAAAGAGGGAGCATTGCCGAAGCTTCTTGGTCATCCCTGCTTGGCGAAGCTCCGGAGCGTTCTCCTGAGGTCCTTGGAGCTTCAGTAGATGGCCCTCCCTCAGTAGATTGACCTTCGTCTGTTGATTCAGACGAAGTTGATCCTTGAGAGGGGAGAGGTTCTATTTGCCTTTTACCCCTTCTAGGACCCTGTTGAGCGACCTCCGGGTGAGGCTCCGAAGTTGTCAAAGGCCCTTGAATTGGATCTTCGCGATGTACTTCTACAGAAGGGGGCTCTGCAAAAGCAAAGGTATTATACATTGTATAATTTTGCAGAAAATAATAAGAGAATTATGCGAAGTTTACCCTCGACATTCTGGGGGCGGTCGAGCATCGAACTGCTCGGAGGATCAAAGGTGAGGTCTTCGTCTGAATCCAAAGTTAAAACTTCAACTGCCGGAGTATCTCCGTGAGCAGTCCTCCCTTCATCCACAACTGAAGTTGTAGCAACTTCAACTTCACCTTCACCCGCAGGGGCTTCGACTTTCTTTTCCTCTTGAGCATCCAAAGTTCTCACATCTTCAATGTTAGCCTGAAATTCCGGCATACCTGCAGTATCTTCAATGTGAATATCTTTTTGAGCCGCATCTTCATCAATCAACCTCACTAATAGTTTACCTTCATCTTCTTTAGAACCGAAGGTTGAAGTTCTTGGGCTCGGAGATGCAGGTTTTCTAGGCTTCCGAGCCACCGTCTTTACTGGAGTCTTTGCGGAGCTCGAAGTCCCAGCTTCGGCTATCCTTTTCTTGGGTCCTTTCTCCGAAGGCACCCAGTCCATCAGAGGGGGCGGAGTCATCTCCAACATTCCCCATACTCTGTTAAACCTCTCCCAACTCCCGACCAATTTAACTCTCCATTCTTTTTCAGTCGGAGTTGGGGCACCCAAAATCTTCTCCGTAGCCCTTATAATTTGCTCTGAAGTAATAGGGGCTGAAAAAGCTAAAAAATAAATAAATCAAGTTAGTTTTTCTTCGAAGTAAATATGTATAATACATGTTGGTTTCGAAGTTACCTGCAGGGCTCGAAGTCAAGTTAATCTTGCGGAGACCGCCTTCCGAATCATCCTCGAAGACGATAGGCCAGTTGGCCATCAGCAGAGAAATTTGCAGGCCGAGGAATTCTTCGGCTAAATCTCGCATGCTTAACCTTCGGCTAATTTTTTGAAGCAGGTTGAGACGGGCTTCGAGTTGACCTTCGTTTGGCAGCACTAAGGCTTCCTTCCGGAATTGGATTTCTCTAAGGGGTCCAGCCAAAGGACTGCTTGCCCCAACTTCGGCATAGAACCATCTCAGAACCCAATCAGTATACCATGTTGCATTGATGGCCTTGGCAGGAAACTGAAAGGCATACTCATCTCGAAGCCTAAAGTTGATACTACCGAAGGATACTACTACTTTTTCACCTCCGTGGCCTACGAAGGTCTTTGGTTGGCATGTTGCTCTATGTAATGCAGCGAAGATCTCTGCCCTCCCCTCACAACCTTTGGCTCTCAGCGCCCATTCGAAGATAGCCAGTCTAGCTACTGCATTCGGAGATAATTGGGGGAGGGTTACATGGAACAGATCAAGTACCTCCGCCAGGAAGTCTACTGCAGGAAGGCCCAAGCCAGCTTCGAAGAAGGCTTCAAATACAACTACTTCTCCGGGTCTTGGCGACGGAATCATTTCTTTGCCTGGCTTCCGGATCATGACTCCGGCACTAATTTTCCCTCCTGCTGCGATTGCCAATGACTCTCTCTTGCAGGTAGAAGGCCCCAATTGGAAAGATTGATCCAAATATTTTGTCGATGGCGGGCAGAGACCTTGGTCATCGACGATTTGGGGATTTCTCCCTCCTCCCGCCATGGATGTCACTGCCGGTGCCGGAGGTGCCGCCGCCAACACTGCCGCCGCTACTGCTGCAGCCGCCTGCTGCTGGGCCAAGGCCGACGGAGGTGCAGATCCCTTAGTCTTCACCATTGCGATCGCTGGATTGCTTTGAGGAAAAGGAAGCTAGGGCTCAAAGAACTCAAGGGGCTAAAAAGTGTTTGATTGCGAGAAAGCGGTGAAAAGGTAACCGGGTAAGTTCTAGGCCTTCTATTTATAGCCTAGATTTCACTTTTTTACCGTTAGTCCATGTCGTTTCGCATTCATGCCGTTACTTCTCTCCGAGATTAGCGCTTGCTACAGTTTCCGTTAGAAACAGAAAACTAACGACTATTTTCTCTAAGTCTAAAAAGACTTTCGAACTTCCTGAGTCGGTTCTAAGATAGTTCGAAAAGCAATTATCCTAAGACTGATTCGGAGTTTATATCTTCATGTATTTCGGAGATGAACTAAAAACCAATAACCCCTATGTTTGGTTATTTTTTCCTTCCGTATACTGCTCTCCTAACGTTACAGGTTAAACGGAGAAGCGTATTCGAGGGGCTACTGTTGGGGGAAAATATCTCATCTTCGGGGTTATTGCCGAAGCAACATAATGGCAGACAGCGGATTCGAAGGTTCCCAGACGTTTATCTTCGAAGATACCCGGAGTCAAGTTCGAAGTACGAAGATAGGCATTGGTTCGGAGTATATCTTCGAACTAAGGCTTTTCAAGATCTTTTCTGCCAGCTAAGATGGAAGACTTATCTTCTTTCTCATTAGATTAGTCTTTTACCATTTTAGCCCTATTAAGGGAGCCGAATAGTTTCCACTATGTCGGTTGTAACAGAGGGGTAAATAGATCTTTTCCTTAATGTTTGGGCCTATAAATACCCCCCGTTTAACCCTGTAATAGGGACCGAATACAAGTTATTCAATACACACATTCGAACTATTCTAAGTTGTTATCCTTTCGGAGGCTTAGAACAGTTCTCTTCACAAACACTTCGTTTGTTAGTTTCTATTCTACAGAAACCTGTTAGCGTAATCTTTTACGCCAACAGTGCCTTCGGCCAGATTAGTACGAACGCTGATGGTACCCTTCGGCGAGACCCTTCGCATGAGACGCCGAAGGTACCCTTCGATGATACCCTTTGCATAGTACCCTTCGAATCAGTCAGGCTCTGGTTAGCTTGCTGGTTTATTTTATTTAATATATTTCTTTTCGGATAATTGGATTATTTCTGTGTGATCTGATTACGTGGCGACTCCACCCCCCTAAGTATCCGCATAGTTTTGGATCATCGAACAGACCAAGTGCGGGGGCACGTTTTCGTGTCAACACACTATTTGGTGACTCCGCTAGGGAAGGCTACGCCAACATGACGGGTACATCTACATCGGCCACCAGTATGTCTACAATGACTATTACGTCTACATCGCTGATGGATCCCATGGGGGCACAAATATCGACAACCGCAACATCATGACGCCTACCATTGAAGACATTCCCGCAAAAGACCGAGTAGAGATCGAGGCAAAGATGAAGGCACTCCAAGACCTCATGCTCGGAAGCTACGTCAAGACACTCGTCGGCTTCATCAAGCGCGACGTCAACATCCCTGGCCTCACTCGGACCCAGGTAACACCAGTATCACCTCGGTTATCTTCTTTAGAAATTGAGCATAAAATAGCCGCATTAGTAGATCAAGTTGTTAATGCTTCACTAGCAAACCGTCTAGATTCGGCTTTATCGAGGCCTCACCTCTAGCTCCGATTGCTAGCGTACCTCCGATAAATCGCATTTACAGTAGAACTGATGGTAGTACCAGCAAAGACATTATGTATCTGACCTCGATATCTATAACCGAGACCAGTCACCATGCTTACGGCCAAACTAGCACTGCCTACCATGCGCCACCACTACCCACACCTACGCCTGTTTTTACCATGTTGCCCACGTCACATGCACAAGCACATATGCCCGAAAATGTCATACATCCTGAGCTAGCATGTGAGGAGGTACCACGCGGCCGACACGCCGACATACCACCACGTGTCGTGCCCCCACATGAGAGAAGCGCAGGTAGTAGGCCAGGATGACATTGAGGAGCGGATCCACGCACTGTTTAGGGAGTGCACCGGTTTCATCCCTAGGGGTCGAGCTAGGGTTTACCGAAAGCCGTACCCTGACAATTTCGATACGATACCTTACCCTCGAGGCTATAGAGTCCCTAAATTCACCAAGTTCGATAGTGAGGGTAACAACACCACAATAGAGCATGTCAGTCAGTTTTTAGCACAGTGTGGGGAAACTAGTGGGTCGGACGCTTTAAAACTTAGACTATTTTCTCTCTCACTATCCGACACCACTTTCACTTGGTTTTTGGCACTCCCGCCGAACTCTTTAAAAACATGGGGTGAATTAGAACAAAAATTCCACGACTACTTTTACACCAGTGAAACAAAACTTAGGCTTTCACACTTGACATCGGTTAGACAAAAATCTAGCGAGAGCGTCTCCGAGTACATCAAGCACTTTTGAGATACCAGAAACCGGTGTTTTAGTCTTAATATTTTGGAAAGATATTTGGCGGATCTTGCTTTTAGTGGGTTACGCTCTGAAATTAAAGAGAGACTAGACAACCAACACTTTCTAGAAGTTAGCCAAGTCTTACAACAGGCTCTGGTCCAAGAAGGCTGAGCCAAGGATAAGAAGTTTATTAAGACATTTAACAAGCCTAGGGCTGAAGTTCACGTCATAGAACACTCCGATGAAGAAGAATCAGATGAAGAGGAGGATTCGACTAACATGTACGTGGTCGAATGGGTTTGGAACGCTAGGAGCAAACCCATTACTTGCTCTGTGTTACAGCCGTCTCCAACCAAGAATTGGCCTAGCGAAGTCAAATACTCATTTGATATAACTAAGTGTGATAAAATATTTGATTTCCTCTTGAAGAACTAGCTTCTCAATTTGCCTAAAGAAACGCCCCTACTGTAAGTGGCATGATTCTCATTCACATTATACTAACGACTGTAATGTTTTTCGTCGACAGGTTCAATCGGCCATAGAGGAAGGGCGATTGAAAATATACTCTAGTCCAAAGATGAAGCTTGACAAAGACCCCTTTCCCGTGAACACCGTCGACCTTGACGAAAAGAGGGTGTTGATTTGGTCAGAGCAGGCTGAGTCAACTAAGGGAAAGCGGTCATTATTGGAGAATCACGCACAATCGTACCAAAGAACCCTGAAGTAGGAGTGTGGAAGAGGAATGTCAACATGTCTCCTTCAGCTAAGGCACGCAATAAGCCGAAGGTGACATATCAAATGCTGTTAAACAAGCACCAAAGAAAGGCTAAGGAAACAGGCCCCCGTGCAAAAAAGCTAAGTCAACCGAAAGGGCCAAAGCAATTGGAGGGTGGCTCCGGACCACAGCGGCCGATCCCTCCACACGATGACTTCGGGCCACAATGGCTGAACACTCCCTACAGTGGCTTCGGACCCCAGTGGCTGAACCCTCCTTATAGTGGCTTCAAACCCCAGTGGTCGAGCCCTACGTAGAACGAGTTCGGACCCCGATGGCCGAACCTAGCTCCGCTATGGATGAACCCTCCGTTGGGAGGCTTCGGCCCGCAATGGCTGAACGTACCTTCAGCTTGGCAGGACCCTTCACTGATATGGTCTGAGATACCATCGATTTTGCCGAACCCCCCTTCGAGTAATGGGTTCGGCTCATAGTGGGCGAAGCCACTGGAGCCACCGATGCCTCTGCCATATAATTGGGCAAGGACCCCATGGGCTCCGTACACATCACAACCAGAGTACCCTTCGCAACGTAACACTGTCCCTTGTTTTCCTTCGGAGTATTATAATTGGCAGGGACAAACATACGCGGCGAAGCGAGACATCATCTGTAGGTTGTCCGTAGTGCCTCCGAATCGACTCACACAGGACGGAGCCAAAGGAGATACACGTGAAGAGGCGAAGGATAGGGAATCTGAAGCCATCACAATCAAAGTAGGGTCTCAGGAAGTCCCAATCCCAAGGGCCCCCTCGCCGAAGCCCAACAGAGGTAAGTCCCCTGACCTAGCCGAGGATAGCGCCGAAGCCCGGTGCGATTGGCCAAGTGAGGTCGGTCCGATCGACAGGGTCCGCAGCAAGGCACCCTCCGATTACAAAGCATGTCAGGCTGACTTGGGTGACACCCTTTCGCCAAAAATCATATAAACGGAACAGTGGCACCTGTAACAAAACCACGACCATCTTGGGCACCTCCAGGCATGTCCAAATCATAGAAAAGTTGTCTACAATGCCTGCGGGCATAGGAGATGCATGAGAAGGAAGCCGAGGACTAACGAAACACCATCTTTGAGGAAATCCGCCCTCAGCCAGCTACGAGATAAGTATGGAGGATCAATACGGTTGACATAACCAACCTGGCTCCTAGCCCGAGCAACGATGATGACACGCTCGACGACGACTACTCACCCGTCTCTAAGGGGCCCGCACCTCAGGCAATGGACATCAACGTCATCATGCTGCCCACCGAGTTCGCCCTACCACAAGATGAGGCCGAGGTCGCTCAGTTGAACCTAGGCCCACGGAATGCAATTTTTGAGAAACCCTAGGATACGGCTCGCCATCTAAAGCCTCTCTACGTCAGAGGCCACGTTGATGGGAAGCCAATCTCTAGGATGCTTGTTGACGGTGGCGCCACTGTTAACCTAAGTCCTTACTCGCTATTGATGAAACTTGGCAGGGACAAGGAGGATTTGAAGAAAACTAACCTAATGCTCAACGGCTTCAACGACGAGAGTTTCGAGGCAAAAGTCGTGGGCAACAAGACGTTGCCGATAGCATTCTTCGTCGCTGACGTGCAAGGTAACTACAGCGTGTTGCTCGGGCGTGACTGGATTCACGCAAATTGTTTTATCCATTCTACTTTGCATCAGTGCATAATATAGTGGGATGGCGATGACATGGAGGTCATACCAGTTGATACTTTGGCCTAGGTAGCATTGGCCGATGTGTCCATTGATGCCATCCACAACAAAGTAGAATGTCTATCAAGTAGGGATCTTTTGGATTATGACTTCATTAGTGTGTCCAGAGGATGTTTCATACCAGTGCCTATAAAGCCGGCTGGTGTAGCACGGCTATTTCTAAATTAATAGTCATGTCCATCAAAAGTAATATAGATTAGCTAAAGTCTCGCGTAGAGAAATATTAGTGTACTAAAGATGGTATTGCCGAAGCTATCGAAGACTTTAGCGAAGTAGAAAAGTTAGGACAAGGTTTTGCGTCGGTCGATCCTTTAGAAGAAATTGACATAGGCGATGGTAGCATCCCAAGGCTGACTTTTGTAAACCAAAATTTACAAGCTGATGAGAAGGCCGAAGTAATAAAGTTGCTTCGGTCGTATGTCGATTGTTTCACATGGGAGTATAGCGAGATGCCCGGATTAAGCTGCGAGCTCGTGGAGCATCGGCTACCTATTAAACCCAGATTTAGGCCTTATAAACAGCCTCCTCGTCACTTTAATTTGGTCGTCTATGATCGAGTTAAAGAGGACATAGAATGATTACTCAAGGCTGAGTTTATTAGGCCATGTAGGTATGTTGAATGGGTCGCTAACATTGTGCCTGTAGAGAAGAAAGAGAGCGGCAAAATACGAGTTTGTATTGATTTCAGGGATCTAAACAAGGCCACCCCGAAGGACGAGTATCATATGCCGATAGCCGACATGCTGATCAACGATGCTTCAGGACACAAGGTACAAAGTTTTCTTGTTGGCAACGCTGGTTATAATCAAATTTTCATGGCCGAAGAGGACGTCTACAAGACAGCCTTTAGATGCCCTGGTATTGTCAGCTTGTTTGAGTGGGTCGTTATGACTTTTGGTTTAAAGAATGTTGGTGCTACATATCAATGTGTTATGAACTTAATCTTTCATGACTTGCTAGGAGTTATATTAGAGGTAAACATAGATGATGTTGTAGTCAAATCAGACGCTATGGGAAACCACTTAGCCGATTTGAAGGTTTCTTTTGATAGAATGTGACGATACGACTTGTAAATGAACCCGCTCAAATGTGCTTTTGGCGTGTCGGCAGGCAAGTTCTTAGGATTCATGATTCATGAAAGAGGTATAGAAATTGATCTTAAGAGACTTAAAAATATTAGAAACTTTGCAGCGCCGACATGCAAGAAGGACGTGCAGAAGTTGCTAGACAAGATGAATTGTTTGCATCACTTTATATCTAACTTGTCTGGCAAAATTGATGCCTTTGTCCCTATACTCCTGCTAAAGAACGAAGCCAAGTTCACTTGGGGGGCAAGCCAGCAAAGTGCCTTTGAAAAGATTAAGGAATGCCTATCATCATCGCCCGTGGTGAGAGCACCGAAGGCCGGAATCCCCTTTTGGCTAGATATTGTTGCAGAAGATAGCGTGATAGGAGCCGTGCTAACCCAAGAGGTGGAGAGAAAGGAGTACATCATCAAATTCTTGAGTCGCTACCTGCTGGACGCTGAAACCAGGTACGTATTTGTGGAGCGTTTATGTTTATCACTTTATCACACATGTACCAAGTTATGTAACTATCTTCGCCCCACTACATGTATTGTCGCTTGCCAAACTGATGTCATAAAATACATGTTGTAAAAGCCGATTCTAAGTGGAAGAATCAGAAAGTGTTCCTAAAGATTGAGTACGATTTGGCCTATGAACCTCTAAGAGCTATGAAAGGCCAAATTATCGCTAATTTTATAGTTGATCACCACGTAAATGTCAATTGGGGTAACAATATTTCTCTAATTGAAGTAGTGCCATGGAAACTTTATTTTGCTGGTTCAGCTTGCAAGAATGGCCAAGGTATTAGAGTAGTTCTCATATCACCTAGTGGAATGCACTTTGAAAC
This sequence comes from Zizania palustris, assembly GCA_019279435.1. Taxonomy (NCBI): domain Eukaryota; kingdom Viridiplantae; phylum Streptophyta; class Magnoliopsida; order Poales; family Poaceae; genus Zizania; species Zizania palustris. The sequence continues at coordinate 95,570,427 of JAAALK010000082.1, read as the reverse complement.
CTTGGCTCATTTAGAATTCCCCTCTACTAATAACCAAGCTGAATATGAAGCTTTATTGCTTGGACTTGAATTGCTAGAATCCATAGGTGTTAAACCTGTTCATGCGCATGGCGATTCTTTGTTAGTAGTACAACAAGTAGCTAAAAGTGCTCAATGTTTTAATGGCTTACTAAATAGTTACTTGGATAAATGTTTAGACATAGTTGCTACTTTTGATGACTTTAAAATTTCTCACGTATCAAGAGAAGCCAATTCGATTGCAAATAATTTGGCTCAACAAGCATCAGACTATCAAGTCAGGAGAGGAAACTTTTCCATACAGAAAAGGCCAATGCTTGAACTCACTACAGAAGCTAGAGACTTCAGACTAGTGCGAGGCCTGCTAGACTCTCTGGATCGGACCTCCCCGATCAATGAAGGGGGCAGTGCGCTAGGACCTTCGTGCTGGAGCACTTCATCCACCGAAAGGTCTTGCACGCCAGAGCCCCTGCACCAAAGCCTTCTGGACAGCAGACGTCTTCGAGGCCCGGACCCCTCCGGCGGGAGGCTTCAGTCTGGTCGGCTCCGCACAGCTGATCTAGTCAGCCTTTGGTAGGAACAGGAAAGGCCCGGGGGACATTCCGAAGATAGCAATTTAGACCTCACTCTAGCAAAGGAGTTAGCAAACCCTCCGGATGTCTATGAGGATGATTGGAGAATCCCAATCGTCCATTATTTTAGAAATCCCAGTCAAAGGGTTGATCAAAAAGTTTGGCGACAAGCTTTTAAATTTGTGTTGCTAGATGATGTATTATATCACCGAACTATTGATGGAGTACGTTTAAAGTGCTTAAATGATGAACAATCCAAAGTAGCTACAGGAGAAATTCATGAAGGGCTTTGTGGCACTTAATAGTCGGCCCAGAAAATGAGTTGGATGCTCAAAAGAGCAGGTTTCTACTAGCAGACTATGAATGAGGATTGTTTTAGATATTATAGAGGGTGTGAAGTGTGTGAGATGTTTGGTAATATTTAGCTAGCTCCTGCTTCATCACTTAACTCTATTATCAAACCATGGTCGTTCTGAGATTGGGGTTTAGACTTCATCGGCCAGATTTATCCTCCTTCTTCAAAAGGGCATCGATTCGTGTTGATGGCAATGGACTATTTCACCAAATGGACCGAAGTTGTGCCTCTCAACAATATGACTCACAATGAGGTAACTGATTTTATCTTGAAGCACACTATACATAGATTCAGTATTCCCTAAACTCTCACTACAGATCAAGGTAGTTCATTTGTTTCTAAAGAAGTGAGAGACTTTGCCAAATTTTATGGTATTAAGTTGGTAAACTCATCACCATATTATGCTCAGGCCAATGGCCAGGCGGAGTCTAGTAATAAAACCATGATTAAGCTTATTAAGAGGAAAATAGAAGAGTTACCGAAGAGGTGGCATGAATCCTTTCCGAGGCGCTATGGGCTTGTAGAGTTGCAAAGCACGACGCTACCAAAGTTAGTCCATATGAACTAGTATATGGACAAGAGATCGTTTTACCTATAGAAGTGGATCTTAGCACTTTAAGAGTTCTAAAGCAAAATGGCTTATCGGTCGATGAATATGAAACTCTTTTGAACGACAATTTAGAAGAAGTGACCGATAAGAGACTAAGGTCTTTAGAAGCTATAGAGATAGACAAGAAGAGAGTAGCTAGATCCTACAATAAGAAAGTTAAACCAAAATAATTTCAAATTGGTGACTTGGTTTGGAAGACGATTTTGCCCTTAGGCACTAAGAGCCCCAAATTTGGTGTGTGGTCACCTAGTTGGGAAGGCCCTTTCAAAATAGACGAAATTGCTCTAGGTAATGCATATATGCTAGAATCTCTACAAGGAGAGCGGTTTTGAAGACCTTTGAATGGCAGGTACTTGAAAAAGTATTTCTTGAGTGTGTGGCAAACTGCTTAAAAGTGTCGAGAGGCCGATAAGGAAGGTATCATCCTTAGCCCGTTATGCTTTTAGTTCACCTAGTTTACTAAAAGGCAGGGGGCATGTGTTGATAGCAAAAAATGGCATTAAATGGTCAAGATTGTCAAAATGTCAATTTTGGTAATTTGGGCCAAAAATACACATGTCCTGGATCGGGCCGAAGCCCTATAGGGCCGAAGGCCCATTGAGCTCTGGGCTTCAAAAGCCTTTCTAGAAGGCCTGCTAGCTTCAGCCGAAGGCCTTCGGAGGACCGTCCCGCCGAAGCTTCGGCCCGAGGAGCAGACTTCGGCGGGCCCTGCCGAAGGCCCACCTCGTGCTGATTTCTAAAGATAGAGTTTGACTCTGATTCTGGCTAATTTTATCCCTACACGTGATTAGGCCGAATCCTACCAGAGTAGGCTTAGAGATTACAAGACTAGCCCCTATAAATATAGGGGTGAGGCCGGTTCATTAACCCCTCCCCCCAACACAAATCAATCACAATGCCCTAGCTTTGAACCGTACCATTACTTTTATTTACCTTTCTGCAACCTTCATGGGTTTTCTTGGAAGCCCTCCGCCGATGACGCCGAAACTGTGGTAAGCCTTTCTACTTCGCTCGTGAAGTACCCGTTAATCTACGTAATATATTGCTATCGCCTTGTTACTTCGCCTGTGAAGTATCTGTTAATCTACGTAACAAATTGCTAACTTTGTTTCCCTACTACAACACTTAGCAAATTCGGTCTCTAGGCCAAATTGGCACTTGATCTCTGTTCTGTTGCAAGCATCGATGATCGGAGCCACTTTGCTGGAGGTATCCAGAGACAGGAGATTGGTTTTGGAGGCTGCCAGAACACCCTTCGACGGCAATACTACTTCGACTACCCGTGTCGGACCGTCACGCTGTTGTCGGTTCGACCAAGTCCCGCGCGCCAACACGCTCCACAACAGGCTTTGTCATGTCAGGCTTCACCACGTTTGCACCCCATGCCAGATGAAGTCAAGCTAGTGCGTCGCGTTGGAATATTTTTGTCATGTCAAAGACTTTGCACTGAACCCCGCTGTTCGGAGGTGATTTCGCGTCGAGATCTGTTTGGAGCCTGCCTTTGGCCAGATTAGTCTGAACGCCGAAGGTACCCTTCATCAATACCCTTCGGCGATACCCTTCACACAGCACCCTTCGAATCAGTCAGGCTCCAGTTAGCTTGCTGATTTATTTTATTTAATATATTTATTTTCGGCTAATTGGATTATTTCTGTGTGATATGATTACCTGGCGACTCCACCCCCTTGGCACTATTAAGGGTAGTCGGAATACGACGTCAGTGTTGTGTTACGCTTAGGTCTTGTCCCTAAGTATCTACACACTTTTGGATCGTCGAATTGAGCCAAGTGCGGGGGCACGTTTTCGTGTCAACAGCTAGATTCCATGGGTATTAAACATGTTCATGCGCATGATGACTCTCTGTTAGTAGTACAACAAGTAGCTAAAAGTGCTCAATGTTTTAATGGTTTGCTAAACAGTTACTTGGATAAATGTTTAGACATAATTGCTACTTTCGACGATTTCAAAATTTCCCATGTGTCAAGAGAAGCCAATTCAATTGCAAATGATTTGGCTCAGCAAGCATCTGGCTATCAAGTCAGGAGAGGAAATTTTTCTGTACAAAAAAGCCAATGCTTGGTCCCAATGCCGAAGCGAGAGACTTCTGGTGGATGCGAAGTCCGTTGGACCCCTCGGATCGGACCCCTCTCAACGCTGAATGGTGTTGCGTGCTGGAGCTCTTGTGCTGAGTCCATCCGCCGAAGGATCTTGCACACCATAGCCTTTACACCGAAGCCCTCTGGCCAACAGAAGTCTTCGCAAGTTGGATGCCTCCGGTGGAAGGCTTCGGTCTCATCGGCTCCGCACGGCCGATCCAATCAGCCTATGGTAGAAATAGGAATGTCCCGGGGGGCACTCCAAAGTTAGCAACCTAGACATTGCTCTAGGAAAGGAGTTAGCAAACCATCCGGATGTCCACAAGGATGATTGGAGAATTCCAATCGCCCGGTATTTAAGAGATCCTAATCAAAGGAGTGATCTGAAAGTTCGGCGACAAGCGTTTAAATTTGTGTTACTGGATAATGTATTGTACCGCCAAACTATTGATGTTGTAATTTTAAAATGCTTGGATGCCGATCAGTCCAAAGTAGCTACTGGAGAAGTCCATGAGGAACTTTGTGGCACTCATCAGTTGCCCTAGAAAATTAGTTGGATGCTCCAAAGAGTAGGTTTTTATTGGCTGGCTATGACTGAGGATTGTTTTAAATATTATAGAGGGTGTGAAGCATGTCAAAGCTTTGATAATATTCAGTTAGCTCCTACATTGCCACTTAATCGTATTATCAAGCCATGGCCATTCCGATGTTGGGGTTTAGACTTCATCGGCCAAATTCATCCTCCCTCTTCAAAAGGGCATCGGTCTGTGCTGATGGCGACGGACTACTTCACCAAATGGACCGAAGTCATGCCTCTCAAGAACATGACTCACCATGAGGTAACTGATTTTATCTTGAAGCACATTATACATAGATTCAGTATTCCCCAAACTCTCACTACAGATCACGGTACCTCATTTGTTGCTAAAGAACTGAGAGACTTTGCCGAATTTGATGGTATTGTGGGATCGGAATGGCGACTAGAGGGGAGTGAATAGGTGCCTCGACACTTTCTTTTGAATGTGATGGCCTAGTCAAATCACCCAACGCACCTCCGAAATATCATAAAATCAATTTTGAATAAGGAAGCACAAAATTGTTCAAAACATGACTCAAAAATAGATTTCAAAGCAACTCGGAGTTTGAACTATCGATCTGTATTGTCGATACTTGAGACTCCAAAATGCAATAGCTATTGAGACAAATGGAGAGTCGACAACAAGGTATCGATCAATGAAACTCTGACAGGATTCAGAACATCAGTAAATACTCAGAGATTCAGGTTTTCAATTCATATTCAAAATTGAAATCTCAAACGACTCAGTCAACAACTTCAATTTACTTTTAGTACTCAACACAAAAGTTCTGAAATTTGTCAATTGTGATTTGGCACAAACAAAATAGCAGTACATCAACACTGTGTTCAATCAACTACTAATTCAACCTTGTTGGACCGGAAACGGCGACCAGAGGGGGGGTGAATGGTAGCCTTCTGTCTTCTGCGGAACAGGCTTCGAACACTACCTTTGGAGGTCTGGTTCAGAGGTGCTTTGACAGCTCCGAACACAGGCTTCGCAGGAGCAAAAGTTCGAAGCCAAGAAGACTTCGCTCCACTAACAACCCTCGAAAATCTACTCTGCTAAGTCAGTGCAGGCTCCGCACACATGGTGCTTCGAGCAGGCTTCGCACTTCACCCTTCGCAAGAGTGGACACCCCACTGGGGACTTCGACCAAGTACTTGGCAGTAGCAACTGGTGCTGGGCTTCGTACATGAAGGTCTAAATGCACACTAATAGACTTCGCTAGGGGCTTCGACACAAGAAGCAAAACGGGCTTCGATAAGGGCTTCGCTAGTAAGCAGCGAGGTCTTGCCTCCTGTTACACAGAGCGACAGCACACTGAAAAACACACTTCGCACAAAACACCCTTCGCCTAAACAGGCTTCGGTGTACTACAACTAGCGAGGTATGTAACGCGAGCTCAAGCAAAAAGCACACAGAAGCAGGGCTTCGCCGCTTGAACAAGGAACACAATAAAATTGAACTCTAGATGAATACAACGAAGTGTGTGGCTACAGGAGCTCAACAGTAAATGCTCAAAGTGTTAAATGTTACCTACCGAGCCCCCATATTTATAGCCCACAGTTCACCCAAAGGAATTGACTACTTTACCCCTAGGGTTTACATTGGTTTTGTCTCTACAGAACTGAGGGGTAGAAAAGGTAGTCAACTTTATTGGAGGCTTCTCTGTCAGCCTTTGCAGAGGGGACAGCGCCAGCTTTTTGCAGAGCAGACACTGTCAGACTTGCAGCCTTTGACCTTTCCGAAGCCCCACTTCGCACGCGAGGGGTGCGGTAGCTTCAATGAGAAGCCTTGAGCCAGATGGCCTTCGCTTCACCGAAGTCAGTCTTCGATACAGTGATGGTTTTGAGCCGAAGCCGTCAAAGCCCTTGGGCCTTCGCACCAACACCTCCGGAGTGGACCACCACGGCTTCGCAGCTTCCACCGAGCTCGAACTCCGTCTGTCCGTGTACCGAAGCCATGCAGGCCGAAGCACCACAAGACAACCACACTCCGGAGCTAGCCTCGCTCCGAAGCCTTTCACACTCCGAAGCCCCACCTTCGGAGTACCACCCTTCGAAGTCCCTCCTTTGTCCAAGGCCTCCGCACGAAGCATTCCATGAGCCCTTCGTCGCAGTGTCTCTCCCCGAGCTCACTCCTCGACGAGCCTCACCCGGACCATGCCTTCGATGCGCCTCGACTTCTGAGACCTTCGTCGGGTACCTTCGAATGTCTCCCTCCGGAGCACACTTCGAACTCCTTGCCTCCGCAGAGGACTTGATCCACCAACTCCGAAGTCACTCCATTCGGAGTACCTTCGAAGTGCCTCACCTCCGAGGACTTTGTCTTGGAGTACCTTCACCCGGAGCCACGCTCTGCACTCTCTGCCTTCACCTGGCACGCCTCGACCCGAGGACCGACCCGGACACCCTTCGCAGCCACTGTGACGGAGCTCCCCGCTCCCCTGGCATCAAGCCTCCCGCTTGACCCAGGTTCATCTGTCGCGAACCGTCCGTCGCCTCCGAAGTCCCTGCGCACCACCGACAAACAGACAAGTGTTTCCAGTACTCCGGAGACCTCTCCGGGTTAGCAACCTCCGGCACACACTCCGGTGTACCGCCCAAAGTACCGAGGCCTTCGGTACAAACCCAATCATCGTGTACTGTCGGACCCCTCCGACACGCACACTCCGCTGCAACAGCTGCAGCAAGCAACCCACCGAACACCCTTCGGTGATACCACCTCCGAACACCCTTCGGAGGTCCAACCTCCGAACCCCTTCCAGAGGTACCCCTTCGAACAGAGGTAAAAAGCATGTCAATCACTCATCACAAACACCGAAACCAACCCTTGGTTTCTCAATCTCCCCCTTGATGAGTGCATTGACAACCAACTTTAAATCCAAGAAAATTTAAAAACTTTTCAGCACACAAGTGACCATAAAAACTCAAAAAGAGCCAATTCATGTCACTTGACGAAAGAATTTTCCTCCCCCTTTTCAAAAGAGTAAAAGCCCCTTTGGCAATAAAAACTCCCCCTGAGTTAAGTTTTCCCTTTTGGCAACAAAGAACCTTCTCCCTCTTTATGTCAAATTTTCTCCCCCTTTGGAAATTATACCCCCTTGCGGCAGAGAACGTACCAAATCTCTCCCCCTTTGGCAATGCAAGCATCAAGGAGCATGAAAAAGATGCATAGCGTGGAAATGAGCAGAATTGCAAAGACATATAAAGCAAAAATATGCCAATTTAATACGAAGTATCATGTGCTCAGCTCAAATTAACATTCTCTAAAGAAACATGATGACAACATGTGATTTGATCATTTTTGAAATAAAAGCATCACCACTTAGTCAAGGAAACTAGACAAGTAAAAGCAGGGACTGCGCAGAGCTAGATCAATTCTACTCTAGACAGACAAGTCCAGTTCAAATGGAGCATGAAAAGCAAACTTGATGATCAATGAAATGTGTTGTTCTTTTCGTAGTGCCAGGGGTTATTTGTTTGTCCACCTTATACTTTCCAATCAGGCCAAGCCTAGGCATGAAAACCATAAGAAGCTTAAAGCAATGATTTTGGCATACACTACACTATTCCAGTTCAGACCAATGTGCAATGGAAAGCAGTCTAGAATAGAGTAGTGCGACAAACAAACCCACCTGGATCTTTTCACTTAAAGCATGCAAATCATGGAATTTTTGATTTTAACTAAATGAACCAATTGTTTGGCACTTTATGAATATCCATGAGAATCGAGAACAATTTTTCAAGTTGCAATTTTTAGCATTCAATGAACAGTGTCTTGCTATCAAGCAGATAAAAGACAGCTAAAGCAGTCCTGCCTAAACATGCTAGAGTCAAGATTAAGCAGTGAGCACGATTTGATTTTGAAAAGAAAAACATCATGCACATGAATGTTTCAGATAAATTAAAAAGAGCTGAGTTGACATGATTTCATGAATTATAAGCAGGCATATAAATGCAAAAGATGTAAATGCAATTTCAACACAATTAGCAAATGCACATCCATCTAAAACTGCTCCCCCTCACAAAATGCCGTAAGGATGACAAATACCAAGTTCCCCACGCAAGTAGGCAAATCGAGAAGCATCGAGGGGTTTTGTGAAAATGTCGGCAAGCTGGTGTTGGGTATCAACATATTGAAGTTCAATATCACCCTTCTCATTGTGATCTCTGAGAAAATGATATCTCACATCAATGTGTTTGGTTCTAGAGTGCTGAACCGGGTTGTTTGCAATACAAATAGCACTAGTGTTATCACAGAAAAGTGGAACACTCTTATAATCTAACCCGAAATCTCGCAAAGTGGAAACCATCAACAGAATTTGAGAGCAACAGCTAGCTGCAGCAACATATTCGGCCTCAGCCGTCGATTGTGCAACACTAGACTGTTTGCGGGAAGACCAGCAAACCAGAGAAGTACCCAGAAAATGACAAGTACCAGAGGTACTCTTCCTATCAATCCTACACCCAGCAAAATCCGCATCGGAATAACCTCGAAGACATAAAGATGAAGATGTTGAATACCATATGCCAAATTCGAGGGTATGTTTGAGATACCTTAGGATGCGCTTTACCGCTTGGCGGTGCGAAGCTCGTGGTGAAGCCTGAAAACGAGCGCACAGACACACAGCGAAGTGTATATCCGGCCTCGTAGCAGTCAAGTAGAGGAGGGAGCCGATCATGCTTTGGAACTCCTTCTGATCTACGGCTTCTCCATCTTCGTCAGGGTCCAATGCTACAGATGTAGCCATTGGAGTGGCGAGGGGCTTCGCATCGGACATGTCAAACTTCTTGAGCAGGTCCTTGGTGTACTTTGTCTGGTGGACAAAAGTACCTTGTTTGCTTTGCTTGATTTGCAAACCAAGGAAAAAGGTGAGTTCACCCATCATCGACATTTCAAATTCCCTGCTCATGGTATCTGCAAACTCGGCAACCAAAGCATGAGAAGAGCCACCAAAGATGATATCATCCACATAAATCTGAACTAGGAGGAAATCTTTGCCATGCTTGAGAGTAAATAGGGTTTTATCAACAGAGCCCATCAAATACCCTCGCTCAAGCAGGAAAAACTTAAGTCTATCATACCAAGCCCGAGGGGCTTGCTTGAGTCCATAAAGAGCCTTATGAAGTTTAAGGACTTTATGTGGGTACTTGGGGTTTTCAAAACCAGGGGGTTGTTTTACATAAACATCTTCACCTATGAAGCCATTAAGAAAAGCACTTTTGACATCCATTTGATAGAGTTTGAATCCCCGGGATGTCGCAAAGGCAAGCAAAATCCTAATGGCCTCAAGGCGCGCAACAGGTGCAAAAGTTTCAGTAAAATCAATCCCTTCTAGTTGAGAAAAGCCCTGAGCTACAAGTCTAGCCTTGTTTCTAACTATAGTCCCATCCTCCCCTTGTTTATTTTTGAAAATCCATTTTGTTCCAATGAAATGAACATTTGGTGGAGGATCAACTAAAGACCAGACTTAGTTTCTTTCAAAATTTTCAAGCTCTTCATGCATGGCATTGATCCAACTAGAATCAGAAAGTGCATGACTAACATCTAAGGGCTCGAAAGAAGCAACAAAAGCGGAATCAATGAAATGAGCATGAGAACGTGTTACCCTTTGATCAAGCTCACCAATGATCTGCTCGGGATGGTGCATCCTTTGAACATGGTGTGGAGCCTCGCGGTGGGATGCAGTCTCCCCCTCAACTTGTGCGTTGGAGTGGTCCAAGATGACCGATGTTGAGGTAGTCGCTTCGGGACCTCGTGCCGAAGTAGTTGAAGCGGGGTCAGCTTCGGGGGTTGATGTCGAGGGAAGTAGGGGTTCATCCTCGAATTCTCCGGGATCTTCTTCTTCGAATAAGGTCTGTTCCATGTCGTGTTCATTTGCCTGTTCAAAAGCAGAACTAACAGAGGGGGTTGATTCATCAAAAGTCACATCACATGACTCGATGACAGTGTTAGTCTCTAAATTGTAAACACGATAAGAATGACCATGTGTTGTATAACCCAAAAAGATCCCGTCAGAAGATCGCGACTCAAATTTATACAAATTACCACGTTTTACGATGAAGCATTGACAACCAAAAACTCGAAGATGAGTAACCTTGGGCTGTCTCCCAAAACGCAGCTCATAAGATGTCAAATTTAAAATTGAGCGCAAGAATATACGGTTTGAGATGTAACATGCAGTGTTCATGGCCTCAGCCCAGAATTTTCTAGGAGTCCTATGCTCATCAAGCATCATCCTAGCCATCTCAACCAAAGTGCGGTTTTTCCTCTCAACAACACCGTTCTGTTGAGGAACCCGCGGAGCAGAGAATTGATGTTCTATGCCATGCTCCATGCAAAAGTCAACAAAGAGACTATTTTTGAACTCAGTGCCATTATCACTTCGAATGAATTTCAATGCACCAGGGAGTTCAGTAAAAAGTCTCAAAGCCAAGCTCCGAAAGTGTGAAAACACTTCATCCTTGCTGGCAAGAAAGAAGACCCAAGAGTAGCGAGAGAAATCGTCGACAATAACTAATACATACCACTTGCCGCCTAAAGAACTAACCCGAGAAGGACCTACAGTGTCCATGTGGAGAAGTTCTCCGGGTTGTTCAGTCATCACTGTGGTGACTGGCGAATGCGAAGCAGCAATCATTTTTCCATGTCGACAAGGAGCGCAAACTAAATTCTTCTCAAACTTGAGCTTGGGCAATACTCGGATCAGACCTAGGGCGCTCAAACGAGCGAGCAACTCAAAGCTCATATGCCCTAGTCTCCTATGCCACTTCCAAAGCTCAGAAGTCGAATGTGCAACAAGACAATGAGAAGATCCAGACGACTCAAAAAAGTCAGCTCCAAAAACTCTCCCTACTCTAAAGATCTTACACACCACAACGCCATCAGAATTGAGCACTTGCGAAGTATCGCGATGGAATCGCACTTCGAAGCCCTCATCAAGCAACTGAGATACAGACAACAAATTGTATCCCAGGTTTTCAACCAAAGCAACATCTTTGAGAGTGAAATTCGAGTTAATTCTTACCACACCTTTACCTTTCACTCTACTCCTTCGATTGTTTCTGAAGGTGATATGTTCCCTTTGCTTGGTTGTGGTGAGGCTGGAGAACCATGCTGCATCTCCGGTCATGTGGCGCGAACAACCGGAGTCCATGATCCACGTGCCCTCCAAGCCTCGATCTATCGCCTACACATGATAAGAATATCTCGATCGCTCAGTGCTGGGGTGAGTGAAAAAATGACGAGGCATCCAGCACTGAGTGACACGAGTAGTAGGCGCAATAAAAGTATACGGTCTACGCACATGATAATCTGAATAATGCAAAGTGCGAGGTCTACCTACATGCAGTGATCAAAAAGCATGACGAGGTCTCCTACTCTGACGAGGTACAAAGCTACTCGCTCGAGGTCTACCACCATATGGAACATGGTGAACACCTCAAGGAGAAAAACCTCTCCGAGAAGCACGAGGAGCCTCAAAAGCAGGACGATAGTAAAACTCAGACTCATGCATACCTAAAGATGGGTAATGCATGTCCTGGTAACTCATCGCCTGAGAGCGTCGCTCATCCTTGATGCGACGAAAACAGAACCCAACCAAATGACCCGCCCGCTGACAGTAAGAACAGTGAAACACTCTCCTAGGGGCACTCTCATGGGTCACAGGAGCAACTCTCACAGGCTCCTTGGGTTTCTGCTGAGTGGTTTTCTTGGGAGGATTTTTCTTGGCAGGAGGTGTGGTTTTCTTTGGTGGTCGGGTAGGCTTTTTGGCTGATGGGGTGTCTAACAGAGCTCTTTCTTTCTCTAGGGTAGTGGGAGAGGTAAAAACAGTTTTGGTCTTACTGTCTGAAGGAATCCTATCAAAACCCAAACCTAGAGCTACCCCTGCTCTGTCAGCACACAACTTGGTCTTGGCCAAGAGCAAATCCATCCTACCCTTTCCCTCAGTGCATTTATTAACCACAGAAAGAAGGTATTCATTTTCAGACATAAGGTTCTCAGCTCGCTCTCTAACAGTGCCTAGCTGGTCCTTAAGGGTAATGCAAGTGTCACAAACAGGTTGCACATCCTTAGAACTACCGGCCCTCTCCAATCTAGCCTCTAAATCATGAACATGTTTATCACGTAAATTAATGCTTTCGCATAATAAAGAACAGTTCATGCATTCAGTAACATCATGAGGTCTAGAATCCACCTCCAAAAGCTGCTTCTGTGCAGTCTCAAGCTCAGATAGAGTTTGAGCATGAACAGAACGCAACTGAGCAATCTCACCCATGATAGTGGTACAAGAATCACATTCAGCATCATTAACTTTAGACTTAAGCATGGCATATTCAGTAGAAACAGATTCTAGTCTAAGTCTAATAAGGTCTTTTCTTTCTCTAGCGGCTTGCACAAGTAATCTATCCTGACCAAGAACTACTTCATTCAGCTCATCTAATTTAATCAATAGCTGGTCAGATGATAGAGTTACCTCAGATGAGTCAAGCTCATCGCTGCTGTGATCGCTGTCGGCCATGAAGCAAAGGCCGGTGAAATCTCGTCCCTTCTTGTCCTTCTTGTCCTCCTTCCTTGGGGACTCCTCCTCCTCAGAGCTCGACTCCTCAGTTGAGGAAGTGTCGATGTCGCTGAGAGCAGCAACAAAAGCTCTGGAAACAGCTTTGGCTACTTTCTTAGCCATCTTGCTGCGCTTGCCCTTCACAAAAGGCTTCCTCTCCTTTTTGTGGTATTTGGGGCGTTCACTCTCATCTCTCTTCTTGAGCTTGGGGCAATTAGCCTTGATGTGAGAAGTGTCGCCACACTTAAAACAACCACTAAGACCACTTCTCCTCTGATCCTGTCTCTCATGGTGAAAACGGGTGAACCTCCGGGCAATGAGAGCAAGCTCATCATCATCTAGAGTGTCCACCTGCTCCTTTGTGACGGAGACCAGGGAGGACAAAGCAAAACCATCTGCAAGAACACAAGTGCCAGATGTGCTTGGTTCTGCAGTGATGCCACGGCTAGTGCTAGAAACCAATGCCAATGGCTGTGGCAAAGAGCTTCTGTGCACCGCAAGAGATGCCTTGGCAATCTCTGTGGACTTCAGCTTGCTGAAGAGCTCATCACAGGTCAATGTGTCATAACCTGCAGACTCCTCAATGCTGGATATCTTCACTTCCCATATGCTACGGTCAAGAGCATAGAGAAGCTTGATAGCCCTATCATGATCATTGTAAGCAAGCGTCCTGTTGGACCGCAAGTTACTCACTATAGCATCAAAGCGAGAAAACATGGCATCTATAGATTCACTAGGTGCCTGCACAAACAGCTGATACTGTTGATTGTATGTGCTTTGGCGCCTAGCCTTGATCTGTGTAGAGCCCTCATGAAAAATAGTGAGCGTTGTCCAAATCTCCCTAGCAGTCCTAAGGTGCTGCACCCTATCAAACTCACTCCGGCTCAAACCAATGAACAGTATGTTTCTTGCCTTCGAGTTGGCATTATACTGATCTTTTTCTGTTTGAGTGGTGCGAGTATCAGGGATGGAGTATTGTGAGTCCACAATCTCCCAAATTGCATTTCCTTGGCTTAACAAGTAAGCCTCCATGTGCACCTTCCAGTATGCAAAATCAGTCCCATCGAACAGAGGAATTTTACTGCCTCTATCCATGTCGCCAACAGATCACAAAACCGGTTAAGGTCAACTGGTGATCTTAACCTGCTCTGATACCAATTGTTGGACCGGAAACGGCGACCAGAGGGGGGGTGAATGGGAGCTTTTAAAAATTCGGGCTAAAAACTAGCCTTCGGTTTCAGTTCTGTCTTCTGCGGAACAGGCTTCGAACACTACCTTCGGAGGTCTGGTTCGGAGGTGCTTTGACAGCTCCGAACACAGGCTTCGCAGGAGCAAAAGTTCGAAGCCAAGAAGACTTCGCTCCACTAACAACCCTCTAAAATCTACTATGCTAAGTCAGTGCAGGCTCCGCACACAGGGTGCTTCGAGCAGGCTTCGCACTTCACCCTTCGCAAGAGTGGACACCCCAATGGGTGAGGAGCCATGCTGAATAGCGTGGGCCTCATGGCTCCAGAAGTGATGAGTCATTGTCAACGATAGTCAAAGAAGAGAAGAGATCTGCTGTTTCATGGGCCGCGTGTGACTCAGGTACACGGGCAGCGAGCGACTGTCGGGCAGAGGAGGCTGCGAAGTCGGGCTGGCCCAATCCGGGTGCATGGGCCAGAAGCAGTAGAAGACCCACTAGGCTGTTGACCAGGACCGACTCAGGTACACGGGCGGTGAGCGATTGCCGGGCTGAGAGAGCTGCGGAGTCGGGCCGGCCCAATCCGGGTACCTGGTGCAAAGCTGGTGGAGGCTTTGTCAGTTTCGGCGTAAAACTGACAACCGTTGATTCTGTATCCGACTGTCCAGAAGAGTAGCTTCCGGATATGTCATCTGTTACTCTAGGCCCACAGTCAGTTAGTTGTGTCTGTAAAAATACCTAAGGGCAGTAGAGTCTTTTTCTGTATTTTTGAGTCTGTAAAACCCTAAGGGGCTGGTAGAATATTCCTAGTGTTGGGCTGCCTATAAATAGCACCCCAATCCCTAGGGTTTGGACTACCCTTTTGCTGAAATTGAATACTACTCTATTGGGTCATTTTTGCCTCTCACGTTTTTCTCTCTCTTCACCTGTTCCCTGCTTGCGCCGCCAGGGAGTTCACTCTCTGTGTATCTTGCCTTGCTTTTAATGTTGTAGTAAATGCTCTATTTCTTTGTGTGCTGCATCTGCAAGGTTTTAAATGGGTCGTTTTCATCTACAAAGCAAGTTTCCCTGTGATTTTTGAAGCTTTGTAGGCTTCGGCAGGTGTGAAGAAGCTTCTGTTCTTCACGAACAGAGTACTAGTTCTTGCGATTTGCAAGTAGTACTCCACTGTAGCTACAGTACTTCTGCGCCAGCTTTTTACTTTTACCGTTCTACTTTTCGATCGGGTTGATAGGACTAAAATCGCTTTTCTGACTGTGTCTGGCGAAGTCCCTTCTCTGTTCGAAGCCCCTCAACTCCGTGAGGCAGGCTTCGATCGAACGTCTTTAAAAGACTTCGTTCAGACTTCGAACTTCGGTCTTTGTGTCTGAGTTGCTAGCTTCGAAGTTCTTCCTGTATTGGATAGCATCGCTTACTTCGAACTAGCATACTCCGAATCTATCTGTTCGAAGTACACACTTTGTTAGGTTTCGAAGTTGGGTTCGAAGTTTGTCTTTTCTGATAGACTTCGCTTGGATTTCTTTGTGGCGTGTCTGCCTTCGTTTCTCTTCCCGAAGTTTTCCCTTTTCGAAGGTAGAGTGTAGGCTTCGGACTTGATTTTCTGTCACGTGACAGACTTCGCTCCTTCGTTCGAAGGTTGTCTGTTTGTGTGTTCGAAGCTTTGTGTTCGAAGTTTCGTGTTCGAAGGTTTTGCTTCGAGGCTTTCGGTTCGAAGTGCGTTCGAAGTCTTGTCTTCGAAGTGCATACTCCGAAGCAGGCTCCGGCACTGTTTTACTTCGCTCCGAAGCTCGTGAGTCGAAGCTGTGTGCGAAGTCTTGTCTTCGAAGTGTATACTTCGAACCAAGCTCCGGCACTGTTTTACTTCGCTCCGAAGTACTCTTCGCTTCTTATCACTTCGGACTTGCCTAGACAGTGACACCTTCGGCATTTCGGACAGACTCCGACACCAACCTCCGAAGCAGACCTCGACGTGCGAAGGGGGCTTCGCCAAGTTCCGAACAGGAGACAACTTTGGACAGTAACTTCTCATTTCACTTTATACATACTTAGATCATTTCATTGAGAAGTTTAGGCCTGTTATAATTTGTACATCTGCCTAGATTGCACTACTTTAGTTTCACACTGTTTATCATCAGATGCTTCTAGGTTAGAAACCTTTAGACTTAGGCCGTCTGTTTATTTTCTGCCTGCATAGTATCTTTGAGGTGCGTTGGGTATTGGGAATAGGCCATTGATTCGAAAGAATTTTTAAGGCGCCCATTCACCCCCCCCCTCTGGTCGCTACTTTCGGTCCTACAAGTGGTATCAGAGCAAGGTTAGGGTTTTTCCATACCTTAACCGGTTCTAAACCCCAGTAGTGACTATGACGTCTCCTGGCAAGGTCCCGTCCTTGGAAGCCTATGGCTATAATTACTGGAAGACTCGCATGCGAGCCTATCTCATGAGCCAGGGTTCGGACATATGGGACATTTGCGTTCACACCACGTTTGTCATTCTGCCAGTTACTGAGCAAGGTACTGATGGTATCATTGCTCAGCATCTGAGCAACAGTAAGGCTGTGAACATTTTATTTTCTGGTCTAGGTCCCACTGAATTTGAGCGAGTGAGTCACCTCTCCACTGCGAGAGAGATCTGGGCTACCCTCAAGGCACACCATGAGGGAACAGCACAGGTCAAGGCTCGGCTCTATCAGACCTACCGGCGTGAATATGAGAATTTCACACAGAAGCCGGGTGAATCTGTTGAGGCTTTGTTTGGTCGCTTTCAGTCGATCATTAACAAGCTTCGGGACAACAAGGCTGAGGGTGCTCAGTTAGTCTCAGATCACGAGCAGGCGCTCAAGGTTCTTCATACCTTGGACCCAAAGATCTGGGAGATCAAGGTATCATCTATCGTTGAGAGTACTTCATACGATACCTTGACCATTTCTGAGTTATTTAGCAAGCTAAAGGCCACTGAGGTAGATATCCAGTTGAGATCAAATCTCACTGGCTCTGGATCAAAATCCCTGGCCCTTGCTACACCTTCTGTTGATCCCTCTGCTGTGAGTTGTGCTGGGTTCTCCTTGATGTCTATCACTGAGGACCAGCTTGAGTTGTTGGGAGATGATGATTTGTGTCTCTTTAACAACCGGGTGCGTCGTGTCTATGATAAAAGAATGTTCAAAAGACACGGCACAAAATCCGGATGCTTTGAATGTGGTGATCCAGGACACTTCATCGCCGACTGCCCCAAGCGCAGTGGTTACAAGAAGGGCGCCGGCAGCAGCTTCCATGACTCCGGCAAGCATGAGAGCCCTTCCTTCAACAAGGGCAAGCCGAAGACTCGGTTCTTCAAGAAGGCCCTGAAGGACTACCGGCGAGAGAACAAGAAGCGCGACAAGGCCTTCTTCGCCGAGATGGAGAAGAGCTACTCCAAGCAATCCACGTCTTCTTCCTCTTCATCGAGCTCAAGCGATGAGGAGATCACCATCAAGAAGGGGAAGGACAAGGATGATCCGGCAGGCCTCTGCTTCATGGCTTTCGGAGACAAGCCGAAGAGCCGCACACACCAGCGCCGAAGATCCCGCAAGAGCTTCTGCTCCATGGCTCTTGGGGATAGAGAAGAAAAGAGCTCCTCCGACGACTCCGACGACGACGATAGCAAGGTATCATCTTATGAGCGTGAAATTGTTGATTTACTAGAGAGCAATCGTCAGGAGTTAAAGTATCGGGAAAAACTGCTTAGGGGGGCTAAGAAGAGGATAGATGAGCTAGAGAGTGAGCTTGCCGTGGCCAACGGCAGAATTGAGAGTCTATCCTCTTCCCCTTGCTTGGGTATTAGCAGTGAGTGCCCGAAGTGTGAGGTGCTTCTGTGTGACCTGTCGACTCTGAAGTCCAGGTACACAGAAAGGGTTGATGAGAGGGACGCTTTGGCCACTGAGCTTGAAAGTGCTCAGCAGGAGCTGAAAGATGCTCACGCCATTGTCGTCGCACCCTGTGTTGATTGCCCATCTCATCTAGCTGCCTTAGCTGAGCTGAAATCCAAGGGCAATGAGCATTTGGGTGATGTTGAGAGGTTGAGAGCTGAGCTTGCCCAGACTAGGCTAGAGCTTGAGACACTGTCAGTTCCACCCACTGTCTGTGAGAACTGCCTGTCTCTTAGAATGGAGTTGATTAAGCTAAAAGCCGGGAAGTCTGTCCAAGTAGAGAATGAGTGTGAGACCTGCTTGTCTCAGGTGGAGGTTCTAGCTTCTTTGAGAGAGGAGCTAGCTGATTCTCAGAATGAGAACTTTTACCTCCGGTCTATCCTGAGTTGGATCAGTGCCAGAGAGCCACAGCTTGGCATGATGATCCAGCAGTTCAAGAGGCAGGATGGGTTTGGGGTAGGTTACACCTACACCAAGGCTGACTTTGAGAGTGCCCTCAGCCGGGCAGTGGAGTGGAGTAAAATGACTCCAGAGCAGAGGTATCCCAAGACTCACTCCACTGAGACCTCCCAGGCTTGTCAGCCCAAGGATGGAGTGATTCATGAACCACCCAAAGCTCCACCCAAGAAGCCTATCTGGGTTCCTAAGCCCAAACACCTCCACTCTTCTCTAGACTCTCTTCCTGGACCCTCTCAGCCCAAGAAGACCACACCAAACACTACCAAGCCCAAGAATACCAAGCCTCAACCACATCCCAAGAAGCCTACCTATCATTGTGAGTTTTGTCAGAGAGACGGGCATCTTGCGGAGTTTTGCTTCAGGAGGAAGCGGGTTGAGAGAGCAGAGAGGGCTCGTAGTGATCAGGTGCAGTTCTACCAGCAGGGTGGTAGACTGCGTGTTCCTCGACGCGGGGAGAGGCTAGAGGCCAGGCCGCGTCGTGTAGGTGGTGGCAGAGGAGACGGTTTTCCTACCCGTGCTCCAGTAGGTGCTGTTCGTTCCGGCAGAGTTCCAGACCGAGTTGGCAACGGTTCTGGACCTCGTGGCCGTAGGGTTAGGAAGAACCATGGACCGCGCTTTGAGCCGCGTTTTGGTCCAAACTCTTTTGATGGTTTTCGCTTTCCATCTTTTGAGCAGATGGCTCGACACTGGTTTAGCTCTTTTGCTAAACCTGGTGCCGGACCATTTGCTCCCACTTACAGACATTGATTGTGCAGGACCGGGGACTGGAGGATGTTTGGATCATGGACTCAGGATGCTCTCGTCACATGACGGGACATCGCAGATGGTTCTCCAGTCTCACTCCCCCGAGCTCCAAAGAGTACATTACATTCGGGAACAGCGGTCAAGGGAAAGTAAGTGGCATAGGCTCAATCAGCATTTCAGATCATTTCTCTTTAAAGAATGTTGCTTTGGTCAAAATCTGAACTTTAATTTAATCTCTGTTTCGCAACTTCTTGAGGATGGTTTGGAAGTGCGTTTTAAGAAGGGCAATTCTTCTGTGGTTGATTCTAGAGGGTCTTTGGTTTGTCAGATTTTACCCTTCGGTAATGTTTTTCGAATTGACTTCTCTAGTTCTTTTGGTCCTTCTCGCTGTTTGATTGCTGGATCCTCCTCTGAGCTCTGGAAGTGGCATAGGAGGTTAGGTCATTTGAGTTTTGATCTGCTAGTCAGGTTAAGCTCTATGGACCTCATCCGAGGATTGCCCAAGCTTAAGATGGAGAAGGATCTAGTGTGTCATCCCTGTCGTCATGGAAAAATGGTTGCCGCTTCTCATTCACCTGTGACTCAGGTGATGACTTCGTATCCAGGCGAGCTTTTGCATTTGGACACTGTAGGTCCAGCTCGGGTACGCTCAGTCGGTGGGAAGTGGTATGCACTTGTGATTGTTGACGACTTTTCTCGTTTCTCGTGGGTTTTCTTTTTGGAGTCTAAGGATGAAACTTTTCAATTTGTCCATGACCTGGTTTTGAAGCTGAAGAATGAGAACAATGGTCGGATGCGAGCAATTCGCTCTGACAACGGCTCTGAGTTCAAGAACTCTCAGTTCGTCAGCTTCTGTGGTGATCAGGGTCTGGACCATCAGTTTTCTTCTCCTTACACTCCCCCACAGAACGGCGTTGTGGAACGAAAGAACCGCACGCTAGTTGAGATGGCCAGGACGATGCTCGATGAGCACAGGACTCCTAGGCGTTTTTGGGCTGAAGCCATGAACACGGCTTGCTATCTGGCCAATCGCATTTTTCTTAGAGCTTACATTGGTAAGACATCATATGAGTTGCGGTTTGGCAGACAGCCCAAGGTGAGCCACTTGCGAGCGTTTGGCTGCAAGTGCTTTGTGCTCAAGAAGGGAGGGCATTTGGACAAGTTTGAGTCTCGTTGCTGGGATGGTGTTTTTCTTGGTTATGCATTGCATTCTCGAGGCTTCCGTGTTTGGAACCTCGAATCCCAGCTGCTTGTCGAGACGTGTGAAGTTTCATTTGATGAGTCCCTGCCTTCTTTGACTCCTTCTCTTGAGCTTTCTGGTGATGATGAGCTCGGAGAATCCATCTTCGAGGAAGATGAGGATACTCCAGCTGCTGTTGAGGGCGGGCCTTCTGCATCCCCCGCAGAGCCCACACCTTCTGTGACTTCGACTGATGATGAGGGCGGACCTCTGATCACTTCTTCCACTTCGATCGAGCCCCCTCAGTCGAGTCCAGAGGTGCCAGCTGCTGACTCCGGTGAGGTGACTTCAGATCACCAGGGAACCCGAGCAGTTCAGCGTGACCACCCCTCAGAGCTCATCATTGGTGATTTAACTGAAAGGACTTTGCGTTCTTCTGCCTCTCTCGCTGTGTTTGCTGAATCTGCATTTGTTGCATCTTTTGAGCCCAGAGACATTTCTCATGCTCTCTCTGATTCTAATTGGATTAATGCCATGCAAGAAGAGCTTGAGAATTTTGTCCGCAATCGGGTTTGGACACTAGTTGAGCCGCCATCAGGATGCAACCCCATAGGCACCAAGTGGGTATTCAAGAACAAACAAGGTGAAGATGGGGTTGTGGTGCGCAACAAGGCTCGACTAGTCGCCCAGGGTTATTGCCAGAAGGAAGGTATTGACTTTGAAGAAACCTTCGCTCCTGTGGCCCGTCTTGAGTCCATTCGTATTCTTCTAGCTTTTGCCGTTTCAAAGGGTTTTAAGCTTTTTCAAATGGACGTTAAGAGTGCTTTTCTGAACGGGTTCTTAGAGGAAGAGGTATATGTTAGGCAACCCCCCGGTTTTGAGAACCCCAAGTTTCCTCGACATGTTTTTAAGTTGCATAAAGCTTTATACGGGTTGAAGCAAGCCCCCAGGGCTTGGTATGACCGGTTGAAGCAATTTTTGTTGGGGAAGGGCTTTGTGATGGGTTCTGTGGACAAAACTCTTTTCTTGCTCAGAGATGCTTCAGATTTTTTAGTTGCTCAGATTTACGTGGACGATATTATCTTCGGCGGTACTACTGATTCTCTTGTGTCCAAGTTTTCTGAGCAGATGCACAGTGAGTTTGAGATGAGCCTCATGGGTGAGCTTAAGTACTTTTTAGGGCTCCAGATCAAGCAGACCAAGGACGGCACCTTCATCCACCAAGGTAAGTATACTCGTGACATGCTTAAGAAATTTGACTTTGGTGGTGAATTGAAGCCGCAGATGACCCCGATGGGCACTTCTGGGGGTTTGGACAAGGACGAGAGCGGTGTCAAGGTCAATGAGAGAGAATTTCGAGGGATGATCGGTTCGCTGTTGTACTTGACGGCAACAAGACCGGACATACAGTTCGCCGTGGGACTTTGCGCGCGTTTTCAGTCTTCACCACGCGCATCTCACCGGCAGGCTGTCAAGCGCATTTTTAGGTATCTCACCTATGCGCCTGATCTTGGTCTTTATTATTCAGCATCATCATCACTTGATTTATCTGGCTTTTCGGACGCCGACTTTGGTGGGTGCCGGTTGGATCGCAAGTCGACTTCCGGTACTTGCCAGTTTCTTGGTTCTTCCCTTGTATCTTGGTCTTCTCGAAAGCAATCTGGAGTTGCTCTTTCGACCACAGAGGCTGAGTATGTAGCTGCTGCCAGCTGCTGCTCACAGATGGTTTGGATGATTTCTACTCTACGAGACTTTGGGTTGCTCTTTCCTACCAGGGTTCCATTGTTTTGCGACAGCACTAGTGCTATTAGTGTAGGGAAAAACCCGTGTCTTCATTCAAAAACCAAACATATTGATGTGCGCTTTCACTTCTTACGGGATCAATATGAGAAAGGTGTCATTGACCTTATTCATGTTGATACCCATGATCAGTTGGCTGACATTTTCACCAAACCCCTAGATCAATCTACTTTTGAGCGTTTACGAGGGGATTTGGGTGTTGTGTATCCTTTCTAGGATATTTTGCGTCAGTTTTCCTTTTACTCTTTTCTTGAGTCTTTTTTTTGTGTGTGTTCATATCATACATATTCACATATCACACATTTGAGCCTGCTTCTGTTATATGATTGAACTGCTTTACTTAGTCTAGCTGGTACATGCTTTTGATTACTTGTCAATGATCATGTTTTGGTTCAGTTCACTTGATATATCTGTCATATGCATGGCTTTTACACTTTAAACTTGAAAATGATCACCATTGCTTCTGGTAACTAGCATGTGTAGGCTGAGTGCTTTTGCTATCTGTTACATGCCTTGTAGCTAGTTCATCACATAGATGCAGATATGCAACTTGGACATCTTTATGCTTTAACATGGAAAATATGCTATAAATGATAAAAAAAAATGAATGAAAATTCCATGCCCTTTTATGCTTGAGTTGAAAAGATCCAAGTGGGTTTGCTTTGTCGCATTGCATTGTTCTGGACTGCTTACCATAGCACTTTGGTATGAACTAGGACAGTGTAGTGTATGCCAAGACCAATGTCTTAAGCTTCCGATGGTCCAGTTCTGGCCTAGGCTTGACTTGGTCGGTTAGCATAAGGTTTGACATACAAATAACCCTTGGCAAAAATGAAAAAGGAAAATGAAAAAGCCTGAAAATTGAAAAGACAACAAGTTTGCTGAAGCACTTTGTTTTGGACAATGCTTATCTTGGTAGATATCAGTTAGTTTCTGCATCTCATGTTTTACCTTGCTTGTTTTACTAAGAAAATGTGGTGATGCTTTTATTTGCCAAAACTGAAAAATGCGTGCTAAATGACTTTCTTTAGATATCATCTGTTGCACTGATCATGCCATGTGTCTTGGACAGTATCTCTTTTGCTATACCTGTTAGATACTGTATTTGCAGTCAACCATATCTGAGAAGCATGCTTTCTTCACTCCACCTGCACCCCAATTGCATTCTCTGCATATTTCGAGGGGGAGTTGCATTTCAGGGGGAGTCTGTGTCTCTTTTTGAGTGCTTGATGAGTTCACTTGTCAACAAGGGGGAGAAAATTTGGGATCAGAGTTTAAGGGGGAGTTCTTACTCTGTTGATATCCTTGTTATTCTGCAATCGCACTCATTTTGAGCTTTTACGTTTTGGTTAACCATAATGACCGTTTCTTGCTTTTGGTTGGCTTTTGGTCATTAGGGTTAAACTTTTACCTTATTTTTCTTCTTCTTTGTTTTCTTGTGTTTTGTTTTCGTGTTTCCACATTTGTTCACAGGTGTAGAAGAGCTGAGAATTGAGGAGTGTTGACAATGCACTCATCAAGGGGGAGATTGAGGAGCCATGCTGAATAGCGTGGGCCTCATGGCTCCAGAAGTGATGAGTCATTGTCAACGATAGTCAAAGAAGAGAAGAGATCTGCTGTTTCATGGGCCGCGTGTGACTCAGGTACACGGGCAGCGAGCGACTGTCGGGCAGAGGAGGCCGCGAAGTCGGGCTGGCCCAATCCGGGTGCATGGGCCAGAAGCAGTAGAAGACCCACTGGGCTGTTGACCAGGACCGACTCAGGTACACGGGCGGTGAGCGATTGCCGGGCTGAGAGAGCTGCGGAGTCGGGCCGGCCCAATCCGGGTACCTGGTGCAAAGCTGGTGGAGGCTTTGTCAGTTTCGGCGTAAAACTGACAACCGTTGATTCTGTATCCGACTGTCCAGAAGAGTAGCTTCTGGATATGTCATCTGTTACTCTAGGCCCACAGTCAGTCAGTTGTGTCTGTAAAAATACCTAAGGGCAGTAGAGTCTTTTTCTGTATTTTTGAGTCTGTAAAACCCTAAGGGGCTGGTAGAATATTCCTAGTGTTGGGCTGCCTATAAATAGCACCCCAATCCCTAGGGTTTGGACTACCCTTTTGCTGAAATTGAATACTACTCTATTGGGTCATTTTTGCCTCTCACGTTTTTCTCTCTCTTCACCTGTTCCCTGCTTGCGCCGCCAGGGAGTTCACTCTCTGTGTATCTTGCCTTGCTTTTAATGTTGTAGTAAATGCTCTATTTCTTTGTGTGCTGCATCTGCAAGGTTTTAAATGGGTCGTTTTCATCTACAAAGCAAGTTTCCCTGTGATTTTTGAAGCTTTGTAGGCTTCGGCAGGTGTGAAGAAGCTTCTGTTCTTCACGAACAGAGTACTAGTTCTTGCGATTTGCAAGTAGTACTCCACTGTAGCTACAGTACTTCTGCGCCAGCTTTTTACTTTTACCGTTCTACTTTTCGATCGGGTTGATAGGACTAAAATCGCTTTTCTGACTGTGTCTGGCGAAGTCCCTTCTCTGTTCGAAGCCCCTCAACTCCGTGAGGCAGGCTTCGATCGAACGTCTTTAAAAGACTTCGTTTAGACTTCGAACTTCGGTCTTTGTGTCTGAGTTGCTAGCTTCGAAGTTCTTCCTGTATTGGATAGCATCGCTTACTTCGAACTAGCATACTCCGAATCTATCTGTTCGAAGTACACACTTTGTTAGGTTTCGAAGTTGGGTTCGAAGTTTGTCTTTTCTGATAGACTTCGCTTGGATTTCTTTGTGGCGTGTCTGCCTTCGTTTCTCTTCCCGAAGTTTTCCCTTTTCGAAGGTAGAGTGTAGGCTTCGGACTTGATTTTCTGTCACGTGACAGACTTCGCTCCTTCGTTCGAAGGTTGTCTGTTTGTGTGTTCGAAGCTTTGTGTTCGAAGTTTCGTGTTCGAAGGTTTTGCTTCGAGGCTTTCGGTTCGAAGTGCGTTCGAAGTCTTGTCTTCGAAGTGCATACTCCGAAGCAGGCTCCGGCACTGTTTTACTTCGCTCCGAAGCTCGTGAGTCGAAGCTGTGTGCGAAGTCTTGTCTTCGAAGTGTATACTTCGAACCAAGCTCCGGCACTGTTTTACTTCGCTCCGAAGTACTCTTCGCTTCTTATCACTTCGGACTTGCCTAGACAGTGACACCTTCGGCATTTCGGACAGACTCCGACACCAACCTCCGAAGCAGACCTCGACGTGCGAAGGGGGCTTCGCCAAGTTCCGAACAGGAGACAACTTTGGACAGTAACTTCTCATTTCACTTTATACATACTTAGATCATTTCATTGAGAAGTTTAGGCCTGTTATAATTTGTACATCTGCCTAGATTGCACTACTTTAGTTTCACACTGTTTATCATCAGATGCTTCTAGGTTAGAAACCTTTAGACTTAGGCCGTCTGTTTATTTTCTGCCTGCATAGTATCTTTGAGGTGCGTTGGGTATTGGGAATAGGCCATTGATTCGAAAGAATTTTTAAGGCGCCCATTCACCCCCCCCCTCTGGTCGCTACTTTCGGTCCTACACTGGGGACTTTGACCAAGTACTTGGCAGCAGCAACTGGTGCCGGGCTTCGTACACGAAGGTCTAAACGCACACTAATAGACTTCGCTAGGGGCTTCGACACAAGAAGCAAAACGGGCTTCGATCAGGGCTTCGCTAGTAAGCAGCGAGGTCTTGCCTCCTGTTACACAGAGCGACAGCACACTGAAAAACACACTTCGCACAAAACACCCTTCGCCTAAACAGGCTTCGGTGTACTACAACTAGCGAGGTATGTAACGCGAGCTCAAGCAAAAAGCACACAGAAGCAGGGCTTCGCCGCTTGAACAAGGAACACAATAAAATTGAACTCTAGATGAATACAACGAAGTGTGTGGCTACAGGAGCTCAACAGTAAATGCTCAAAGTGTTAAATGTTACCTACCGAGCCCCCATATTTATAGCCCACAGTTCACCCAAAGGAATTGACTACTTTACCCCTAGGGTTTACATTGGTTTTGTCTCTACAGAACTGAGGGGTACAAAAGGTAGTCAACTTTATTGGAGGCTTCTCTGTCAGCCTTTGCAGAGGGGACAGCGCCAGCTTTTTGCAGAGCAGACACTGTCAAACTTGCAGCCTTTGACCTTTCCGAAGCCCCCCTTCGCACGCGAGGGGTGCGGTAGCTTCGGTGAGAAGCCTTGAGCCAGATGGCCTTCGCTTCACCGAAGTCAGTCTTCGATACAGTGACGGTTTTGAGCTGAAGCTTCCACCTAGCTCGAACTCCGTCAGTCCGTGTACCGAAGCCATGCAGGCCGAAGCACCACAAGACAACCACACTCCGGAGCTAGCCTCGCTCCGAAGCCTTTCACACTCCGAAGCCCCACCTTCGGAGTACCACCCTTCGAAGTCCCTCCTTCGTCCAAGGCCTCCGCACGAAGCATTCCATGAGCCCTTCGTCGCAGTGTCTCTCCCCGAGCACACTCCTCGACGAGCCTCACCCGGACCATGCCTTCGATGCGCCTCGACTTCTGAGACCTTCGTCGGGTACCTTCGAATGTCTCCCTCCGGAGCACACTTCGAACTCCTTGCCTCCGCAGAGGACTTGATCCACCAACTCCGAAGTCACTCCATTCGGAGTACCTTCGAAGTGCCTCACCTCCGAGGACTTTGTCTTGGAGTACCTTCACCCGGAGCCACGCTCCGCACTCTCTGCCTTCACCTGGCACGCCTTGACCTGAGGACCGACCCGGACCCCCTTCGCAGCCACCGTGACGGAGCTCCCCGCTCCCCTGGCATCAAGCCTCCCGCTTGACCCAGGTTCATCTGCTGCGAACCGTCCGTCGCCTCCGAAGTCCCTGCACACCACCGACAAACAGACAAGTGTTTCCAGTACTCCGGAGACCTCTCCGGGTTAGCAACCTCCGGCACACACTCCGGTGTACCGCCCAAAGTACCGAGGCATTCGGTACAAACCCAATCATCGTGTACTGTCGGACCCCTCCGACACGCACACTCCGCTGCAACAGCTGCAGCAAGCAACCCACCGAACACCCTTCGATGATACCACCTCCGAACACCCTTCGGAGGTCCAACCTCCGAACCCCTTCCGGAGGTACCCCTTCGAACAGAGGTAAAAAGCCTGTCAATCACTCATCACAAACACCGAAACCAACCCTTGGTTTCTCAAACCTGAACCTTCATCTCAAGGGCTAACACTGATCAACCTTATTTCCACTCAAACATGTAAGCAGAATTCAGATATTTCCTCAAATTCAGAAAAACAAAACAGCAGTAAACTGAAAATAGAGTTCAACCACAAATCTGAACACTTATACTCAAAACTTGATATTGAACAGTATAAATTTCTGTTGATAGCAAAAAATGGCATTAATGTCTAGATTATCAAAATATCAATTTTTGGTGATTTGGGACGAAAAATACACGTCCAGGGTCTATCCGAAGCCCTACAGGGCCGAAGCCCATCAAGCTATGGGCTCCAAAAGCCTCCAGCCAGCCCATGGGCTTCGGCCAGGAAGCCTTCGAAGGCCCACACTGCTGTAGCTTCGGAAGCCTTCGGAGGGCCACGCTGCTGAAGCTTCGGAAGCCCACGCTATCGAAGCTTTGGCCCAAGAGCAAGCCTCGACGGGCCTGGCCGAAGCCCACGCCGTCGAAGCTTCGGCCCGAGGAGCAAGCCTCAACGGGCCTGGCCGAAGCCCACGCTACTGAAGCTTCGGCCCGAGGAGCAAGCCTCGATGGGCCTGGCCTAAGCCCACGCTACCAAAGCTTCGGCCCGAGGAGCAGGCCTCGGCGGGCCTGGCCGAAGCCCACCTCAGCAGAGATAGAGTTGGACGCGTTTCCAGCTCAATCTTTATCTCTATCCAGCCAGATTAATAGTAGATTAGATTAGAGTTAACCCTCTATAAATAGAGAGGCCTGGCCGGCGTGGAGAGCCCCCCCAACTCAAACCAAACCAAAGCCATGCTTTGATCGTACCTTTACTTTTACCTTTACTTTTCTATACCTCTTCATGGGTTTGTCTGGAAACCCTCCGTCCACCGCTACGGAACAGTGCTAAGCCTTGGTACTTCGCCCGTGAAGTCCCTGTTAATCTACGTAACAGATTGCTATCACCTTTTACTTCGCGTGTGAAGTATCTGCTAATCTGCGTAATAGATTGCTACCTTCGCCAGCCGTGCAACACCTCGCAAATTCGGTCCTAAGGCTGAATTGGTACTTCGCATCATCCTTGTTGCAGGTTCGCACATTCAGAGCCCCTTCGCCGGAGGTGTTCGGAGCTGAGAGATCGGTTCCGGAGGTCCCCAGGACACCCTTCGACAGGACCACGGGCTTCAAAAACAGGCCCCGTCAACATACTTCATCGTGACAGGCTTCGCCACGACTACACTCCGCACCAGATGAAGTTGCACCCGCGTGTGGCCTTCACGTCACTGCTCTGTAATTCGCTGCATAGGAGATCGCATGCTGAACCTTGCTGTTCGGAGGTGATCACCGTGCTCAGATCTGTTCAGAGTCTACCTTCGGCCGAATCAGTTCGAACGCCGAAGCACCCTTCGGCGGAGCACTTCGCACCTGACGCCGAAGGTACCCTTCAGCGCACCCTTCGCATCAGACTTCGAACCAGGAGGACTCCGACTGGTTTGCTAATTTTAACCTGTTTAATCTATTTCTTTCGGCTAATTGGATTATTTTGTGTAATCTGGTTGCCTGGCGACTCCCCCCCCCCTTATCACTATTAAGGGTAGTCGTAACGCGGCGTCGGTGCTACGTCACGCTTAGGCCCGTCCCTAAGTATCCGTGCACTTTTGGATCGCCGGACTGACCCAAGTGCGGGGGCACGTCTTCATGTCAACACACTTTTTGGCGACTCTGCTGGGGAAGAGCTACGCCAACATGACGAGTACGTCTACATCTGCCACCGGTACATCTACTTGGACTACTACGTCTACGCCACCGATGGACACAATAGGAGGCATGGATATCGACAACCGGAACATAATGTCACCCACACTTGAAGATATCCCCGTAGAGGACCGAGCAGAGATCGAGGCGAGGCTAAAGGCGCTCCAAGACATGATGCTTGGGGTCTACATCAAGACACGCGCAGGCTTCGTAAAGCGCGACATCATCACCCCTGACCCCGCTCAGGTCTAGGTAACACCGGTATCGCCTCGTTTATCTTCTTTAGAAATTGAGCAAAAGATAGCCACATCAGTAGATCAGGCCATTAGCGCTTCGCTAGCCAACCATTTAGATTCGGCAGTCAGCTCCCAAGTAGAGGCGACTCTTAGAAGGTTCGGCTTCACTGAGGCCGTACCCTCGGTTCCTATAGCTAGTGCACCTCCAACGAACATGTCTCCGGCCTCACCACTTATGGCCGAGACCAATCATTATACCTATGGACAAACTAACACTGCATACCACACAACACCTACGCCAATGCCCACGCTACCCGCACCACATGCGCAGGTGGCTGGGCACGAGCATTTTGTACAAATAGCACGTAGGGAAGAAGCACATGGCCGACACGCCAATATCCCACCGCGTGTAGCGCCCCCTGAGGAGCCATGCTGAATAGCGTGGGCCTCATGGCTCTAGAAGTGATGAGTCATTGTCAACGATAGTCAAAGAGGACTGAAGAGAAGAAGAGATCTGCTGTTTCATGGGCCGCGTGTGACTCAGGTACACGGGCAGTGAGCGACTGTCGGGCAGAGGAGGCTGCGAAGTCGGGCTGGCCCAATCCGGGTACATGGGCCAGAAGCAGTAGAAGACCCACTAAGCTGTTGACCAGGACTGACTCAGGTACACGGGCGGTGAGCGATTGCCGGGCTGAGAGAGCTGCGGGGTCGGGCCGGCCCAATCCGGGTACCTGGTGCAAAGCTGGTGGAGGCTTTGTCAGTTTCGGCGTAAAACTGACAACCATTGATTCTGTATCCGACTGTCCAGAAGAGTAGCTTCAGGATATGTCATCTGTTACTCTAGGCCCACAGTCAGTCAGTTGTGTCTGTAAAAATACCTAAGGGCAGTAGAGTCTTTTTCTGTATTTTTGAGTCTGTAAAACCCTAAGGGGCTGGTAGAATATTCCTAGTGTTGGGCTGCCTATAAATAGCACCCCAATCCCTAGGGTTTGGACTACCCCTTTGTGCTGAAATCAAATCCTCTCTATTGGGTCATTTTGTCTCTTTCTCTCTCCTGTGTGCGCCGCCAGGCAGTGGTTCATCCCTTTTTGCCTTGCATTTATTTTGCTCCTGTGAGATTGATTTCTTTGTTGGTTGCTGCGGTGAGTGCATTGATTCCTCTGCTACAAGAAGCTTCGGTTCGTTGTGCTGGTTGATTTTATTCCTAAGGTTGTGTCTCTGTTGCGTGTGTTCTTCGTGAGAAGTAGTACTAGTTCTTGCTGTTGCAAGTAGTACTGCTACTGTAGCTACAGTCTTTCCTGCCAGCCTTTTTACTTTCTTCCGCACAGCTTTTTGATCGAAGCTGACAGGCTCTGTCACCTTTTTGGCTGTTTCGAGCGAAGCTACTCTCTGTTCGAAGCCCTTCAGTTTCGCGAGGCTGGCTTCGATCTATCTCCTTCGAAGGCTTCGTTCGATCTTCGGTCTTTAGTTTGCGTTCTGTGTTGCTAAGCTTCGAAGCATTTTCCTGAACGACAGTATCGCATACTTCGAACAATAGTGCGAAGGGGCTTCGGCCCTATCTGTTCGAAGTCCATACTTCGACAAGTTTCGAAGTTGGGTTCGAAGCTTGTAGCTCCGCTAGGCCTCGCACTGACTTCTGTGTAGTGTGTCACCCTTCGCCTCTCTTTTCGGAGCTTGCTCTTTTCGAAGGTAAAGCATTGACTTCGGACTTGGTTTTCTGTCGTGTGACAGGCTTCGCTTCTTTGTTCGAAGGTTGTCCGTTTGTGTGTTGTGTTCGAAGCTTTCTGTTCGAAGATTTTGCTTCGAAGCTTTTGGTTCAAAGTTGTGTTCGAAGTTCTGTCTTCGAAGTGCACACTTCGAAGCAGGCTCCGACTCTGTCACTTTGCTCCGAAGCTCTTGGTTCGAAGCTGCGTTCGAAGCCTTGACTTCGAAGTACACACTTCGAACCAGGCTCCGTCATTGTATTACTTCGCTCCGAAGTTCACTTCGCATCTTGCCACCTCGAACTAGGCTAGACCGTGACACCTTCGGCATCTCGGACAGACTCCGTCACCAACCTCCGAAGCAGACCTCGGCGTGCGAAGAGGGCTTCGCCAAGTTCCGAACAGGAGACAACTTTGGACAGTAACTTCTCATTTCACTTTATACATACTTAGATCATTTCATTGAGAAGTTTAGGCCTGTTATAATTTGTTCATCTGCCTAGATTACACTACTTTAGTTTTACACTGTTTATCATCAGATGCTTCTAGGTTAGAAACCTTTAGACTTAGGCCTTCTGTTTATTTTCTGCTGCGTAGTATTTTTGAGGTGCGTTGGGTATTGGGAACAGGCCATTGATTCGAAAGAATTTTTAAGGCGCCCATTCACCCCCCCTCTGGTCGCTACTTTCGGTCCTACAAGTGGTATCAGAGCCAGGTTAGGGTTTTTCCATACCTTAACCGGTTCTAAACCCCAGTAGTGACTATGACGTCTCCTGGCAAGGTCCCGTCCTTGGAAGCCTATGGCTACAATTATTGGAAGACTCGCATGCGAGCCTATCTCATGAGCCAGGGTTCGGACATATGGGACATTTGCGTTCACAGCACGTTTGTCATTCTGCCAGTCGCTGAGCACGGTACTGCTGGTATCATTGCTCAGCATCTGAGCAACAGTAAGGCTGTGAATATTTTGTTTTCTGGATTAGGTCCCACTGAGTTTGAGCGTGTGAGTCATCTCTCCACTGCGAGAGAGATCTGGGCTACCCTCAAGGCACACCATGAGGGAACAGCCCAGGTCAAGGCTCGGCTCTATCAGACCTACCGGCGTGAATATGAGAACTTCACACAGAAGCCGGGTGAATCTGTTGAAGCTTTGTTTGGTCGCTTTCAGTCGATCATTAACAAGCTTCGGGACAACAAGGCTGAGGGTGCTCAGTTAGTCTCAGATCATGAGCAGGCGCTCAAGGTTCTTCATACCTTGGACCCAAAGATCTGGGAGATCAAGGTATCATCTATCGTTGAGAGTACTTCTTACGATACCTTGACCATTTCTGAGCTGTTTAGCAAGCTGAAGGCCACTGAGGTAGATATCCAGTTGAGATCAAATCTCACTGGCTCTGGATCAAAATCCCTGGCCCTTGCTACACCTTCAGTGGATCCCTCTGCTGTGAGTTGTGCTGGGTTCTCTTTGATGTCTATCACTGAGGACCAGCTTGAGTTGTTGGGAGATGATGATTTGTGTCTCTTTAACAACCGGGTGCGTCGTGTCTATGATAAAAGAATGTTCAAAAGACACGGCACAAAATCCGGATGCTTTGAATGTGGTGATCCAGGACACTTCATCGCCGACTGCCCCAAGCGTAGTGGATACAAGAAGGGCACCGGCAGCAGCTTCCACGACTCCGGCAAGCACGAGAGCCCCTCCTTCAACAAGGGCAAGCCGAAGACTCGGTTCTTCAAGAAGGCCCTGAAGGACTACCGGCGAGAGAACAAGAAGCGCGACAAGGCTTTCTTCGCCGAGATGGAGAAGAGCTACTCCAAGAGATCCACGTCTTCTTCCTCTTCATCGAGCTCAAGTGATGAGGAGATCACCATCAAGAAGGGGAAGGACAAGGATGATCCGGCGGGCCTCTGCTTCATGGCCTTCGGAGACAAGCCGAAGAGCCGCTCACACCAGCGCCGAAGATCCCGCAAGAGCTTCTGCTCCATGGCTCTTGGGGATAGAGAAGAAAAGAGCTCCTCCGATGACTCCGATGACGACGATAGCAAGGTATCATCTTATGAGCGCGAAATTGTAGATTTACTTGAGAGCAATCGTCAGGAGTTGAAGTATCGGGAGAAACTGCTTAGGGGGGCTAAGAAAAGGATAGACGAGTTAGAGAGTGAGCTTGCCGTGGCCAACGGAAGAATTGAAAGTCTATCCTCTTCCCCTTGCTTGGGTGATAGCAGTGAGTGCCCTAAGTGTGAGGTGCTTCTGTGTGACCTGACGACTCTAAAGTCCAGGTACACAGAAAGGGTTGATGAGAGGGACGCTTTGGCCACTGAGCTTGAAAGCGCTCAGCAAGAGCTGAAAGATGCTCAAGCCACTGTCGTCGCACCCTGTGTTGATTGTCCATCTCATCTAGCTTCCTTAGCTGAGCTGAAATCCAAGGGCGATGAACATTTGGGTGATTTAGAGAGGTTGAGAGCTGAGCTTGCCCAGACTAGGCTAGAGCTTGAGACACTGTCAGTTCCACCCACTGTTTGTGAGAACTGCCTGTCTCTTAGAATGGAGTTAATTAAGCTAAAAGCCGGGAAGTCTGTCCAAGTAGAGAGTGAGTGTGAGACCTGCTTGTCTCAGGTGGAGGTTCTAGCTTCCTTAAGAGAGGAGCTAGCTGATTCTCAGAATGAGAACTTTTACCTCCGGTCTATCCTGAGTTGGATCAGTGCCAGAGAGCCACAGCTTGGCATGATGATCCAGCAGTTCAAGAGAAAGGATGGGTTTGGAGTAGGTTACACCTACACCAAGGCTGACTTTGAGAGTGCCCTCAGCCGGGCAGTGGAGTGGAGTAAAATGACTCCAGAGCAGAGATATCCCAAGACTCACTCCACTGAGTCCTCCCAGGCTTGTCAGCCCAAGGATGGAGTGATTCATGAGCCACCTAAAGCTCCACCCAAGAAACCTATCTGGGTTCCAAAGCCCAAAAATCTCCACACTTCTCTTGACTCTCTTCCTGGACCCTCTCAGCCCAAGAAGACCACACCAAACACTACCAAGCCCAAGAACCCCAAGCCTCAACCACATCCCAAGAAGCCTACCTATCATTGTGAGTATTGTCAGAGAGACGGGCATCTTGCGGAGTTTTGCTTCAGGAGGAAGCGGGTTGAGAGAGCAGAGAGGGCTCGTAGTGATCAGGTGCAGTTCTACCAGCAGGGTGGTAGACTGCGTGTTCCTCGGCGTGGGGAGAGGCTGGAGGCCAGGCCGCGTCGTGTAGGTGGTGGTAGAGGAGACGGCTTTCTTGCCCGTGCTCCAATTGGTGGTGTTCGTTCCGGCAGAGTTCCAGACCGAGTTGGCTACGGTTCTGGACCTCGTGGCCGTAGGGTTAGGAAGAACCGTGGACCGCGCTTTGAGCCGCGTTTTGGTCCAAACTCTTTTGATGGTTTTCGCTTTCCATCTTTTGAGCAGATGGCTCGACACTGGTTTAGCTCGTTTGCTAAACCTGGTGCCGGACCATTTGCTCCCACTTACAGACATTGATTGTGCAGGACCGGGGACTGGAGGATGTTTGGATCATGGACTCAGGATGCTCTCGCCACATGACGGGACATCGCAGATGGTTCTCCAGTCTCATTCCCCCGAGCTCCAAAGAATATATCACGTTCGGGAACAGCGGTCAAGGGAAAGTGAGTGGCATAGGCTCAATCAGCATTTCAGATCATTTCTCTTTAAAGAATGTTGCTTTGGTTAAACACCTAAACTTTAACTTAATCTCTGTTTCGCAACTTCTTGAGGATGGTTTGGAAGTGCGTTTTAAGAAGGGCAATTCTTCTGTGGTTGATTCTAGAGGGTCTTTGGTCTGTCAGATTTTACCTTTCGGTAAAGTTTTTCGAATTGACTTTTCTAGTTCTTTTGGCCCTTCTCGCTGTTTGATTGCTGGATCCTCTTCTGAGCTCTGGAAGTGGCATAGGAGGTTAGGTCATTTGAGTTTTGATCTGCTAGTCAGGTTAAGCTCTATGGACCTCATCCGAGGATTGCCCAAGCTTAAAATGGAGAAGGATCTGGTTTGTCATCCCTGTCGTCATGGGAAAATGGTTGCCGCTTCTCACTCACCTGTGACTCAGGTAATGACTACGTATCCAGGCGAACTTTTACATTTGGACACTGTAGGTCCAGCTCGGGTACGCTCAGTCGGTGGGAAATGGTATGCACTTGTGATTGTTGACGACTTTTCTCGTTTCTCGTGGGTTTTCTTTTTGGAGTCTAAGGATGAAACTTTTCAATTTGTCCATGACCTGATTTTGAAGCTGAAAAATGAGAACAATGGACGGATGCGAGCAATTCGCTCCGACAACGGCTCTGAGTTCAAAAACTCTCAGTTCGTCAGCTTCTGTGGTGATCAGGGTCTGGACCATCAGTTTTCTTCTCCTTACACTCCCCCACAGAACGGCGTTGTGGAACGAAAGAACCGCACGCTAGTTGAGATGGCCAGGACGATGCTCGATGAGCACAGGACTCCTAGGCGTTTTTGGGCTGAAGCCATGAACACGGCTTGCTATCTTGCCAACCGTATTTTTCTTCGAGCTTACATTGGTAAGACTTCATATGAGTTGCGGTTTGGCAGACAGCCCAAGGTGACCCACTTGCGAGCGTTTGGCTGCAAGTGCTTTGTGCTCAAGAAGGGAGGGCATTTGGACAAGTTTGAGTCTCGTTGCTGGGATGGTATTTTTCTTGGTTATGCATTGCATTCTCGAGGCTTCCGTGTTTGGAACCTCGAATCCCAGCTGCTTGTCGAGACGTGTGAGGTTTCTTTTGATGAGTCCTTGCCTTCTTTGACTCCTTCTTTTGAGCTTTCTGGTGATGATGAGCTCGGAGAGTCCATCTTCGAGGAAGATGAGGATACTCAAGCTGCTGTTGAGGGCGGGCCTTCTGCATCCCCCGCAGAGCCCACACCCTCTGTGACTTCGACTGATGATGAAGGCGGACCTCTGATCACTTCTTCCACTTCGATCGAGCCCATTCAGTCGAGTCCAGAGGTGCCAGCTGCTGACTCCGGTGAGGTGACTTCAGATCACCAGGGAACCCGAGCAGTGCAGCGTGACCGCCCCTCAGAGCTCATCATTGGTGATTTGACTGAGAGGACTTTGCGTTCTTCTGCCTCTCTCGCTGTGTTTGCTGAATCTGCGTTTGTTGCATCTTTTGAGCCCAGAGACATTTCTCATGCTCTTTCTGATTCTAATTGGATTAATGCTATGCAAGAAGAGCTTGAGAATTTTGTCCGCAATCGGGTTTGGACACTAGTTGAGCCGCCACCAGGATGCAACCCCATAGGCACCAAGTGGGTATTCAAGAACAAACAAGGTGAAGATGGGGTTGTGGTGCGCAACAAAGCTCGACTAGTTGCCCAGGGTTATTGCCAAAAGGAAGGTATTGACTTTGAAGAAACCTTCGCTCCTGTTGCCCGTCTTGAGTCCATTCGTATTCTTCTAGCTTTTGCCGTTTCGAAGGGTTTAAGCTTTTTCAAATGGACGTTAAGAGTGCTTTTCTGAACGGGTTCATAGAGGAGGAAGTATATGTTAGGCAACCCCCCGGTTTTGAGAACCCTAAGTTTCCTCGACATGTTTTTAAGTTGCATAAAGCTTTATATGGGTTGAAGCAAGCCCCCAGGGCTTGGTATGACCGGTTGAAGCAATTTTTGTTGGGGAAGGGCTTTGTGATGGGTTCTGTGGATAAAACTCTTTTCTTGCTCAGAGATGCTTCAGATTTCTTAGTTGCTCAGATTTATGTGGACGATATTATTTTTGGCGGTACTACTGATTCTCTTGTGTCCAAGTTTTCTGAGCAGATGCACAGTGAGTTTGAGATGAGCCTCATGGGTGAGCTTAAGTATTTCTTAGGGCTCCAGATCAAGCAGACCAAGGACGGCACCTTCATCCACCAAGGTAAGTACACTCGTGATATGCTTAAGAAATTTGACTTTGGTGGTGAATTGAAGCCGCAGATGACCCCGATGGGTACTTCTGGGGGTTTGGACAAGGACGAGAGCGGTGTCAGGGTCAATGAGAGAGAATTTCGAGGGATGATAGGTTCGCTGCTATACTTAACAGCAACAAGACCGGACATACAGTTCGCCGTGGGACTTTGCGCGCGTTTTCAGTCTTCACCACGCGCGTCTCACCGGCAGGCTGTCAAGCGCATTTTCAGGTATCTCACCTATGCGCCTGATCTTGGTCTTTATTATTCAGCATCATCATCTCTTGATTTATCTGGCTTTTCGGACGCTGACTTTGGTGGGTGCCGGTTGGATCGCAAGTCGACTTCCGGTACTTGCCAGTTTCTTGGTTCTTCCCTTGTATCTTGGTCTTCTCGAAAGCAATCTGGAGTTGCTCTTTCGACCACAGAGGCTGAGTATGTAGCTGCTGCTAGCTGCTGCTCACAGATGGTTTGGATGATTTCCACTCTTCGAGACTTTGGGTTATTCTTTCCTACCAGGGTTCCATTGTTTTGCGATAGCACTAGTGCTATTAGTGTAGGGAAAAACCCGTGTCTCCATTCAAAAACCAAACATATTGATGTGCGCTTTCACTTCTTGCGGGATCAATATGAGAAAGGTGTCATTGACCTTGTTCATGTTGATACCCATCATCAGTTGGCTGACATTTTCACCAAACCCCTAGATCAGTCTATTTTTGAGCGTTTAAGAGGGGATTTGGGTGTTGTGTATCCTTTCTAGGATATTTTGCGTCAGTTTTCTTTCTTCTTTACTCTTTTCTTGAGTCCTTTTGTGTGTGTTCATATCTTGCATATTCATGTATCACACTTTAGAGATGCTTCTGTTATATGATTGAACTGCTTTACTTATTCTAGTTGGTACATGCTTTTGATTACTTGTCAATGATCATGCTTTGATTCAGTTCGCTTGACATGTTTGATATCTGTCATATGCATGGCTTTTACGCTTTCAACTTGAAAAATGATCACCATTGCTTCTGGTAACTAGCATGTGTAGGCTGAATGCTTTTGCTACTTGTTACATGCCTTGTAGCCAGTTCATCACATAGATGCAGATATGCAACTTGGACATCTTTATGCTTTAACATGGAAATTGTGCTATAAAAATCAAAAATGAATGAAAATTCCATACCTTTTTATGCTTAAGTTGAAAAGATCCAAGTGGGTTTGCTTTGTCGCATTGCATTGTTCTGGACTGCTTACCATAGCACTTTGGTATGAACTAGGACAGTGTAGTGTATGCCAAGACCAATGTCTTAAGCTTCTGATGGTCCAGTTCTGGCCTAGGCTTGACTTGGTCGGTTAGTATAAGGTTTGACATGCAAATAACCCTTGGCACAAAAATGACAAAGGAAAATGAAAAAGCCTGAACTTTAAAGGGATAACAAGTTTGCTGAAGCACTTTGTTTTTGAACAAAGCTTATCTTGGTAGATATCAGTTAGCTTCTGCATCTCATGCTTTATCTTGCTTGTTTACTAGAGAATGTGGTGATGTTTTTATTTGCAAAAATTGACAAATGCGTGCTAAATGACTTTCTTTAGATATCATCTCTTGCACTGATCATGCCATGTGTCTTAGACAGTATCTCTTTTGCTATACCTGTTAGATACTGTATTTGTAGTCAATCATATCTGAGAAGCATGCTTTCTACACTCTACCTGCACCCCAGCTGCATTCACTGCATATTTTGAGGGGGAGTTGCATTTCAGGGGGAGTCTGTGTCTCTTTTTGAGTGCTTGATGAGTTCACTTGTCAACAAGGGGGAGAAATTGGGA
The DNA here is from genome assembly GCA_019279435.1 of Zizania palustris. Taxonomy (NCBI): domain Eukaryota; kingdom Viridiplantae; phylum Streptophyta; class Magnoliopsida; order Poales; family Poaceae; genus Zizania; species Zizania palustris. The sequence goes on along the minus strand of JAAALK010000082.1, from coordinate 95,531,748 downwards.
TCAGAGTTTAAGGGGGAGTTCTTACTCTGTTGATATCCTTGTTGTTCTGCAATCGCACTCATTTTGCGCTTTTGTGTTTTGGTTAACCATAATGACCGTTTCTTGCTTTTGTTTGGCTTTTGGTCATTAAGGTTAAACTTTTACCTTATTTTTCTTCTTCTTTGTTTCCTTGTATCTTGTTTTCGTGTTTCCACATTTGGTTCACAGGTGCTGAAGAGCTGAGAATTGAGAAGTGTTGACAATGCACTCATCAAGGGGGAGATTGAGGAGCCATGCTGAATAGCGTGGGCCTCATGGCTCTAGAAGTGATGAGTCATTGTCAACGATAGTCAAAGAGGACTGAAGAGAAGAAGAGATCTGCTGTTTCATGGGCCGCGTGTGACTCAGGTACACGGGCAGTGAGCGACTGTCGGGCAGAGGAGGCTGCGAAGTCGGGCTGGCCCAATCCGGGTACATGGGCCAGAAGCAGTAGAAGACCCACTAAGCTGTTGACCAGGACTGACTCAGGTACACGGGCGGTGAGCGATTGCCGGGCTGAGAGAGCTGCGGGGTCGGGCCGGCCCAATCCGGGTACCTGGTGCAAAGCTGGTGGAGGCTTTGTCAGTTTCGGCGTAAAACTGACAACCATTGATTCTGTATCCGACTGTCCAGAAGAGTAGCTTCAGGATATGTCATCTGTTACTCTAGGCCCACAGTCAGTCAGTTGTGTCTGTAAAAATACCTAAGGGCAGTAGAGTCTTTTTCTGTATTTTTGAGTCTGTAAAACCCTAAGGGGCTGGTAGAATATTCCTAGTGTTGGGCTGCCTATAAATAGCACCCCAATCCCTAGGGTTTGGACTACCCCTTTGTGCTGAAATCAAATCCTCTCTATTGGGTCATTTTGTCTCTTTCTCTCTCCTGTGTGCGCCGCCAGGCAGTGGTTCATCCCTTTTTGCCTTGCATTTATTTTGCTCCTGTGAGATTGATTTCTTTGTTGGTTGCTGCGGTGAGTGCATTGATTCCTCTGCTACAAGAAGCTTCGGTTCGTTGTGCTGGTTGATTTTATTCCTAAGGTTGTGTCTCTGTTGCGTGTGTTCTTCGTGAGAAGTAGTACTAGTTCTTGCTGTTGCAAGTAGTACTGCTACTGTAGCTACAGTCTTTGCTGCCAGCCTTTTTACTTTCTTCCGCACAGCTTTTTGATCGAAGCTGACAGGCTCTGTCACCTTTTTGGCTGTTTCGAGCGAAGCTACTCTCTGTTCGAAGCCCTTCAGTTTCGCGAGGCTGGCTTCGATCTATCTCCTTCGAAGGCTTCGTTCGATCTTCGGTCTTTAGTTTGCGTTCTGTGTTGCTAAGCTTCGAAGCATTTTCCTGAACGACAGTATCGCATACTTCGAACAATAGTGCGAAGGGGCTTCGGCCCTATCTGTTCGAAGTCCATACTTCGACAAGTTTCGAAGTTGGGTTCGAAGCTTGTAGCTCCGCTAGGCCTCGCACTGACTTCTGTGTAGTGTGTCACCCTTCGCCTCTCTTTTCGGAGCTTGCTCTTTTCGAAGGTAAAGCATTGACTTCGGACTTGGTTTTCTGTCGTGTGACAGGCTTCGCTTCTTTGTTCGAAGGTTGTCCGTTTGTGTGTTGTGTTCGAAGCTTTCTGTTCGAAGATTTTGCTTCGAAGCTTTTGGTTCAAAGTTGTGTTCGAAGTTCTGTCTTCGAAGTGCACACTTCGAAGCAGGCTCCGACTCTGTCACTTTGCTCCGAAGCTCTTGGTTCGAAGCTGCGTTCGAAGCCTTGACTTCGAAGTACACACTTCGAACCAGGCTCCGTCATTGTATTACTTCGCTCCGAAGTTCACTTCGCATCTTGCCACCTCGAACTAGGCTAGACCGTGACACCTTCGGCATCTCGGACAGACTCCGTCACCAACCTCCGAAGCAGACCTCGGCGTGCGAAGAGGGCTTCGCCAAGTTCCGAACAGGAGACAACTTTGGACAGTAACTTCTCATTTCACTTTATACATACTTAGATCATTTCATTGAGAAGTTTAGGCCTGTTATAATTTGTTCATCTGCCTAGATTACACTACTTTAGTTTTACACTGTTTATCATCAGATGCTTCTAGGTTAGAAACCTTTAGACTTAGGCCTTCTGTTTATTTTCTGCTGCGTAGTATTTTTGAGGTGCGTTGGGTATTGGGAACAGGCCATTGATTCGAAAGAATTTTTAAGGCGCCCATTCACCCCCCCTCTGGTCGCTACTTTCGGTCCTACACCCCCACATGAGAGGCGCATGCAAATAAACTACCAAGATGATATAGATGACCGAGTCCGCGAACTGTTTAGGGAGTGTGCCGGCTTCATGCCCAAGGGACGTATTAGTGTTTATCGCAAACCATACCCCGATCATCTTGATACAGTACCCTACCCCCGCGACTATAGAATCCCTGAGTTAACTAAATTCGATGGCGAGGGTAGCAGGACCATGCTAGACCATGTTAGTCAATTTTTGGCGCAGTGTGGAGAGGTTAGCGGGATAGATGCCCTAAAGGTTATACTATTTTCTCTCTCGCTATCCGGCACAACTTTCACTTGCTTTTCGGCGCTCCCGCCGAACTCCATCCACACGTGGGACGATTTAGAGCGGAAGTTCCATGATTATTTCTACACGGGTGAAACAGAACTTAGGCTTTCGCATTTGACATCGGTTAAGCAAAAGTCTAGTGAGAGCGCCTCTGAGTATATCAAGCGTTTCAGGGATACTAGAAACCGATGTTTTAGTCTTAATATTTCAGAAAGGGACTTGGCGGAATTAGCTTTCAATGGGTTGCGTTCCGAACTTAAAGAAAGGTTAGATAACCAAAACTTTTTAGAAGTCAGCCAAGTTCTACAGCAGGCTCTGGTCCAAGAAGGCCGAGCCAAGGATAAGAAATTTATTAAGACGTTCAGCAAACCTAGGGCTGAAATCCACATCATGGAACGTTCTGACTAGGAGTCAGAGGAGGAGGATTCGGCCGACATGTACGCGGCCGAATGGGTTAACAACACTAAAAACAAACATGTCACTTGCTCTGAACTACGACCATCCCTCACAAAGAATAGACTCAATGAGGTCAAGTAGTCATTCGATGTGACTAAATGTGATAAAATATTTGACTTCCTCTTAAAGAGTTAGCTTCTCAGGTTACCTAAGGGTCAAGTTATCCCATCTGCCGATGAGTTAAAGAAGCATCCATACTGTAAGTGGCATGATTCACATTCTCATAATACTAATGATTGCAATGTTTTTTGACGGCAGATACAATCGGCCATAGAAGAAGGACGATTGAAGATAGACCATGATCCAAAAATGAAGCTGGATAAAGATCCTTTTCCAGTCAACGCCGTCGACCTCAGTGAGAAGAAGGTGTTGATTCGGCCAGAATAGGCCAAGTCTGCTAAAGGAAAAGATGTGATTGTTGGAGAACGGTGTACTCGCACACTTGTGCCAGAAAACCCCGAGGTAGGAGTGTTGAAACAGAATGTCAATACCCCTTTGTCTAAGGCTCGCAAGAGGCCGAAGGTAACATATAACATGCTGCTGAACAAGCATCAGAGGAGGGCCAAAGAAGCAGGTCCGCACGCCAAGTTAAAACATCCAAAGGGTCCAAGACCTTCGAAGGGTGGCTTCAGACCGAGGGTTGCGAACCCTCCGCATGAAGGCTTCGGACCGAAGGTTGCGAACCCTCCGCACGAAGGCTTCGGGCCGCAGTATCCTGGTGCTCCGCGTGGTGGTTCTGAGCCACAATGGCCGAGCCCCCCGTATAACAACTTCGAACCCCAATGGTCGGGTTCCCCGCATGACAACTTCGGACACGAGTGGTCGGGTCCCCCATGCGATAGCTTCGGCCCCCAAAGGACGAACCCCGCACCGTGGTGGACTTCTCCGATGGGAGGCTTTGGCCCGCACTGGCCGAACATACCTCCGGCCTGGCGGGATCCTTCGCTGTTGTGGTCGGAGACACCTTCGACTTGGCCGAACCCCCCTCTGGGTGACGGGTTCGGCTCGCAGTGGCCGAAGCCGCTAGAGCCTCCGATGCCCCCGCCGTATGACTGGGCGGGGACCCCGTGGGCCCCGTACGTACCCGGGTCAGGGTACCCTCCGCAGACTAACCCTATGCCTTGTTTTCCTTCGGAATATTGTGGATGACAGGGACAAATAGACGCAGCGGAGGGGCATCGTCCACAGACTGTTTGTGGTACCTCCGAATCGGACCCTGCAGAGCGAAGCCGAAGGGTGCGAGCACGCGGAGGCCGAAGTCAGAGAGTCCGAAGCCATAACTATCAGAGTTGGGTCTCAAGAAGTCCCAATCCCGAGGACTTCATCGCTGAAGGCTGACGGAGGTAAGCTGCATGCTTCGGTCGGGCTCCGCGCGAAAGCTTGGCTTGATCGACCGAACGAGGCCAATCTATTCGACGGGGTTCGCAGCGAAGCCCCCTTCGAACACAGGGCGCCCGAGGCCGAAGGGCACACTTTGGCCAGAATTAACAGGAGTCAAACAGTAGCTCCAGGCCCCAAGCCGCAGCCATCTTGGGCTCCCCCGGGCATGTCCAAATCACAAAAGAGACGCCTACAAATGCTGCGGGCACAGGAGATACGCGAGAAGGTAGCTGAGGCCGAGCGCGTTGCTATCTTCGAAGAGATCCACCCTCGGCCAGCTGCCTAAAAGGTATGGAGGGAGAAGCCGGTTGAGATAACCAACCCGACAACTAGTCCGAGTGATGACGAAGACGACTTGCTTGACGATGATTACTCGCCCATCTTTGAGGGGCCCGCACCTCAGGCGATGGACAACAACATCGTCACATTACCCACCGAGTTTGCACCATCACGGGACGAGGCCGAGGTCGCTCAGTTGAACCTCGGTCCACGCAACGCCATCTTCGAGAAGCCCCTCTATGTTAGGGGTCACATCGATGGGAAGCCGATTTCCCGGATGCTCGTCGACAGCGGCGCCATTGTTAACCTAATGCCTTATTAATTGTTGAAGAAACATGGCAGGGACGAAGATGACCTGAAGAAGACTAACTTGATGCTCAACGGCTTCAACGGCGAGAGCTCCAAGGCCAAGGGAGTACTCTCTATGGAGTTGACTGTGGGCAACAAGACGTTGCCGATAGCGTTCTTCATCGTCGACGTACAAGGTAACTATAGTGTGTTACTCGGACACGACTGGATCCATGCGAACTGTTGCATCCCATCTACCCTACACCAGTGCTTGGTACAGTGGGATGGCGATGAGTTGGACGTCATCCCCGCGGATACTTCGGCCCAAGTAGCTTTGGCTGATGTGTCGGTTGACGCCGTCCATAACAAAGTAGAGTGTCTATCAGGCAGAGATCTTTCGGATTATGACTTTGTTAGTGTATCCGGAGGACAGTTTGTACCAGTGTCTGTAAAGCCGGCTGGAGTAGCACAACTATTTTGTATTAGTAGTCATGTCTAGCAAAAATAATCTAGATTGGCTAAAGTCTCGCGTGGAGCAGTATCGGTCTAATAAAGACGGTATTGCCGAGGCCATCGAGGACTTTAGCGAAGCAGAAAAGTTAGGGCAAGGTTTCGCATCGGCCGATACCTTGGAGGAAGTTGATATAGGTAATGGTAGCGTCCCAAGGCCGACTTTTGTAAACCAACATTTATAGCCCAATGAAAAGGCTGAAGTAATAAAATTACTTCTGTCGTATGTCGATTGTTTTGCGTGAGAATATAGCGAAATGCCAGGGCTAAGCTGCGAGCTCATGGAGCATCGGCTGCCCATCAAGCCCAGATTTAGGCCTTATAAACAGCCTCCCCGTCACTTTAATTCGGCCGTCTATGACTGAGTTAAAGAAGAAGTGGAACGACTACTCAAGGCTGAATTTATTATGCCATGCAGGTACGCAAAATGGGTTGCTAACATTGTGCCTGTAGAGAAGAAAGGGAGCGGCAAGATACGAGTATGCATTGATTTCAGGGATTTGAACAGGGCCACTCTAAAAGACGAGTATCCGATGCCAATAGCCAACATGTTGATCAACGACGCCTCAGGACATAAGGTACTAAGTTTTCTTGATGGCAATGCCGGTTACAATCAAATCTTTATGGCCGAAGAGGACGTCTATAAGACTGCCTTTCGATGCCCTGGTTTTGTCGGTTTGTTCGAGTGGGTCGTCATGACTTTAGGGTTGAAAAATGTCGGCGCCACGTATCAGCGCGCTATGAACTTGATCTTTCATGACTTGCTAGGATTCATGTTAGAAGTTTACATCGATGATGTCGTGGTCAAATCAGATGCTATGGGAAACCATTTAGCCGATTTAAAGGTTGCTTTCGATAGGATTTGACAATACGGGTTGAAGATGAACCCACTCAAGTGTGCTTTTGGTGTGTCGGTAGGTAAGTTCTTAGGTTTCATGATTCATGAAAGAGGAATAGAAATCGATCCTAAGAGACTTGAAAAGATTAGAAATGTTGTAGCGCTGGCATGCAAAAAGGATGTGCAAAAGTTTCTAGGCAAGTTGAACTATTTGCGTCATTTTATATCCAACGTGTCCGGCAAAATTGATGCCTTTGTCCCCATACTCCGGCTAAAAAATGAAGCCGAGTTCGCTTGGGGGGCAAGCCAGCAAAGTTCTTTTGAGAAGATCAAGGAGTGCTTGTCATCACCACCCATGGTGAGAGCACCCAAGGCCGGGATTCCGTTTCGGCTATACATCGCCGCTGAAGACAGCGTGATTGGAGCCGTGCTAACCCAGGAGGTGGAGGGGAAGGAGTACATCATCACATTCTTGAGGCACCGCCTGCTAGACGCCGAAACCAGGTACGCGTTTGTTGAGCGATTATGTTTATCCCTTTATTACGCGTGCACCAAGTTACGCCATTATCTTCTCCCCACCACATGTGTTTTCGTTTGCCAAACCGATGTTATAAAGAACATGTTACAGAAGCCGATTCTAAGTGGAAGAATCAGAAAATGGGCTTACGCATTAATTGAGTATGATTTGGCCTACGAGCCCCTAAGAGCAATGAAAGGCCAAGTCGTAGCAAACTTTATAGTTGATCATCACATAGATGCTAGCTGGAGTGATGCTATTGCTGTAGTTGAAGTAGTGCCATGGAAAATCTATTTTGATGATTCGGCTTGCATGAATGGCCAGGGTATTGGAGTGGTTCTCATATCACCTAATGGTATGTGCTTTGAAATCTCGGCCCGACTAGAGTTTTCTTCCACTAATAACCAAGCTGAATACGAAGCGTTGTTGCTAGGTCTTGAAATACTAGAGTATGTAGGTGCTAAGCATGTTCATGTGTATGGTGATTCATTATTAGTAGTACAACAAGTAGCCAAGAATGCTCAATGTTTTAATGGCTTGCTGAATAGCTACTTGGACAAATGCATAGACATAGTTGCTACTTTTGATGATTTCAAAATATCTCACGTGTCGAGAGAAGCCAATTCAATCGCTAATGATTTGGCTCAGCAAGCATTTGGCTACCAAGTCAGGAGAGGGAAATTTTCTGCGTTGAGAAAGCCAATGCTTGATCTCATTGCCGAAGCCAGTGATGCTGAACAGGCGCACACTTCGGGTCGAAGCCCTCGGGTCACCGAAGGCCACCGCATGCCGGAGCCCCTGGCATGGAGTGCTCCACCCACCGAGGGGTCCAACATGCCGAAGCGAAGTCTCTCGGACGGGGAAGGCTCTCTAGAGTCCGAACCCTCTGAAGGGCTTCGGCCCAGCACACTCCGAGCGACCGCTTCGGCCGGGCTTCTGCAGGAGCTGGAATGGCTCGGGGGGCACCCCGAAGTCAGTATTTTAGAAGTTTTTTCAGAAGGTGGACCAGCGAAGCCCTCTGAAATCTATGAGGGCGATTGGAGAATCCCAATCGTCGAGTATTTAAAATACCCTAGCCGAAGGGTTAATCGGAAGGTTCGGCGATAAGCGTTCAAATTCGTGTTGGTAGACGACACATTGTATCGCCGAACCATTGACGGAGTGTTGTTGAAGTGTTTAGACCATGAGCAGTCCCAGGTGGCTACAGGAGAAGTCCATGATGTGCTTTGCGGCACTCATCAGTCGGCCCAAAACATGAGTTGGATGCTCAAAAGAGCGGGTTTTTATTGGCCGACTATGACTGAAGATTGCTTCAAGTACTATAGAGGGTGTGAGGCATGTCAGAAGTTTGGCAACATTCAGTTAGCTCCTGCCTCATTACTCAATCCTATTGTCAAGCCATGGCCATTTGGAGGATTGGGGTTTAGATTTCGTTGGCCAGATCTACCCTCTTTCTTCAAAACGGCATCGGTTCATGTTAATGTCGACAGATTACTTCACCAAATGGACCGAGGCCGTACCTCTCAATAACATGACCCATAATGAGGTACGCGATTTTATTTTAAAGCACATCATACATAGATTCGGCATCCCTCAAACTCTTACTACGGATCAAGGTAGTTCATTTGTTTCTAAAGAAGTAAGGGACTTCGCCCAATACTATGGCATTAAGTTGATAAACTCTTCACCTTACTATGCTCAGGCCAATGGTCAGGCCGAGTCTAGTAATAAAACTGTGATTAAGCTTATTCAGAAGAAAATTGAAGAGTTTCCTAAAAGGTGGCATGAAGTGCTTTCCTAGGCGTTATGGGCTTGTAGGATTGCAAAGCACGGTGCCACCAAGGTCAGTCCATATGAGTTGGTATATGGCCAAGAGGCCGTTCTGCCTGTAGAGGTAGATCTTGGCTCCTTAAGAGTGTTGAAGCAAGACAGCTTACCGGTCAATGAATATGAAGATCTTCTGAAGGATAATCTGGAGGAAGTGATCGATAAGATACTAAGAGCTTTAGAAGCCATAGAGGTAGACAAGAAGAGAGTAGCTAGAGCCTACAATAAGAAGGTTATACCAAAATTGTTTCAAATAGGAGACTTGGTATGGAAGACGATTTTTCCTTTAGGCACGAAAAGTCCCAAATTCTGCAAATGGTCACCTAGTTGGGAAGGTCCTTTTAAGATAGCCGAAATCGCTCCCGGCAACGCATACGTGTTGGAATCCCTGCAGGGAGAGCGGTTTCGAAGGGCTTTGAATGGTAGGTACTTGAAAGGGTATTTCCCGAGTGTGTGGCAAACGTCATAAAAATGTCGAAAAGCTGATATGAACAGTATCGTCTCAAGCTCGTTGTGCTTTTAGTTCACTAGTTCACTAAAAGGCAGGGGGGCATGTGTTGAGAGCAAAAAATGGCATTAATGGCTAGATTATCAAAATATCAATTTTTGGTGATTTGGGCCGAAAATACACATGTCCAGGGTCTGTCCGAAGCCCTACATGGTCGAAGCCCATCAAGCTATGGGCTCCAAAATCCTCGAGCTAGCCCATGGGCTTTGGCTAGGAAGTTTTCGAAGGACCACGCTGCCGAAGCTTCGGAAGCCTTCGGAGGCCCACACTGCCGAAGCTTTGGAAGCCCATGATGTCGAATCTTCGGCCCAAGAGCAAGCCTCGACGGGCTTGGCCGAAGCCAACGCTGTCGAAGCTTTGGCCCGAGGAGCAAGCTGAGGAGCCATGCTGAAGAGCGTGGGCCTCATGGCTCCAGATGTGATGAGTCATTGTCAATGGTAGTCAAAGAGGACTGAAAAGAGGAGAAGACCTGCTGCGTCTGGGCCACATGAGACTCAGGTACACAGGCAGCGAGCGACTGTCAGGCAGAGGGGCCGCGAAGTCGGGCTGGCCCAATCCGGGTACATGGGCTAGGAGCAGCAGAGGATCCACTGGGCTGTTGACCATGATTGACTCAGGTACACGGGCGACGAACAATTGCCGAGCTGAGAATGTTGTGGAATTGGGCCGGCCCAATCCGGGTACCTGGTGCAAAGTCGGTGGACGCTTTGTCAGTTTTGGCGCAAAACTGACGACTGCTGATCTTGGATCGGACCGTCCTGGAGTGAAGCCGTAGTCCCTACGAAAGCTCCGCTTCTGGATAAGTTATCTGTAAATAGGAGTTTACTATTTTTTCCTTAGGCCCATAGTCATTCAGTCGAGTCTGTAAAAATATCCTAAGGGCAGTTTGGTCTTTTCCATTTATTTCATCGTCTGTAAAAAACCCTAAGGGTCTTTTGGTATTTTCCTAGTCTATTGGGCTGCCTATAAATAGGGCCCCAATCCCTAGGGTTAGTGAAACTCACTTTAATCTAAAAAATTAGAGTTCACCTCACCTGCTCCTGTTTGTGTGCGCAGCCAAACTACTATTCTTCCTCACGGCGTTCTTTATTCTCTGCCGCCTCTGTTATAGTTCGCGCGGCCATGGAGAAATTAACTGATCAGGTTTTTTATTCATGGTTGTTCATCCATCGAACTCATCATTGTTTTTTTGTTTTCCAACGTCGCCTCGATAATGTGCCATTTCTTGTTTTCTATTGGCGTAGTTTCTGTTGTTCCTATACTTCACATCGAGTTATTTTTCTAAACAAGGAGTTGTTGTTTTTCCTGTTGCGTGGCTGATTTAACTTGTCCGTATGCTTGCTCATAGAGTCACAGAGCTAGCCATCAAGTCTTTGCATGGAGTTTCATTTTTCTGTCATCACCATCAGATATAGCCTGATTGCTAGCGTATAGGTCCTATGGTTTAAAGCAACAGCTTTGCATCATAGTCTCTTTGTTGAAGCCGTAGGAGTGTGTGTTTTTCCTGTGGATTCAATGTGTAGGTACCAGTAGAGAGACTGTTTTGCTATGGAAGTTCGTGCGCTACTAGTTGCAGCCTGTCTCTGTGTGTAGTCCTGCAGTATTCGGCATAGCCTGATAGGCTATCTTTGGTAGGTTGCAGTTTAGCTTCACAGGATTTTTCTTTAGCCAGGCAGTAGGTTTATTGTTAATTCCTGCTTTATCTCGGATGGCTTGCTAGTCTTCTGTTTCTAGCTGGTAACGCATGAATCTAGACTGTGATCATTGCATTTCGAACGTGGACCCCACGGTGTACTGTTTTCAAGTAGTACTCTTTCGCTTCTGTGTTCAGAACTCCACAGACTGATTTTTTGGAGTACATGCTTCGCAGTTGTTTGTTTTTGTGTTTCGAGGGATTTTTCTCTGATTTGCTTTCAAGTCCGAAAAAGTTGTTTCGAAGCTCTCCAGAGCACTTCGCTAGTTTCTGAACTCCGCTCCGAAGGTTGATTCTGCACTTCGAATGAAACTTTTTCTTTCGGGCCAGCAAACTTCAGCTATGAAAAAATTGCAGCGAAGTCCCTGTTTTGCTTCGAAGACTTTTCTCTGGCTTCGGTTTTAGCTTCGAACAGGGTTCGATTAAAATTAGCTCTTCGCTCGAAGTGTGCTGCAGTGTGTTTCTTTTTGCACTGTATCTTGCGAAGCTACTTCGGTCCGAAGTAGGCTTCGCATTTTTGCTACACACGTCAATAGCTTCCAGGACTTCGAAGCATACTTCGGCAAGGTCTCAAACTGGCTTCGGCACTACGTTCTTCGAAGTAGGCTTCGGCACAACCACCACAGGCTTCGACGCTGCAGGCTTCGTCAAGTACCAAACAGGAGACAAAATCTTGAACAGTAAGATTCCTCGTTTCACATGAACTCATGATTAAATCTCTATGATGATCTATTTTTGTGAAGCTCGATTAGTCATGTTTTAAATGCTTTGTTTATCTGGCTTTAAGCATTGTGTTGGTGTTTCTTAGTCTAGGACACCGGTCGTTTATAGGCTAGATACTTTTAGGCTTTGATCTGTTTACTTTTCCCTGCTTAGTCTGTTGAGGTGCGTTGGGCGTTGGGAGCAGGCCATTGATTCGAAAGAAGTTTTAGGCGCCCATTCACCCCCTCTAGTCGCTACTTTCAGTCCTACAAGTGGTTCTAAAATCCAGTAGTGATCATGACGTCTCCTGGAAAGGTCCCGTCCTTGGAAGCTTATGGCTACAATTATTGGAAGACTCGCATGTGAGCCTATCTCACGAGGCAAAGCTCGGACATCTGGGACATTTGTATTCACGCTACTTTCACAGTGTTACCTATTGCTAAGCGCACTACTCTAGATATTGTTGCCCAACATCAGAACAACAACAAAGCGGTGAATATTTTGTTTTCTGGTTTAGGTCCCTCTGAATTTGAGCGTGTGAGCCATCTTACCACTACGAGAGAGATCTGGGCTACCCTTCAGGCACACCATGAGGGGACAGCCCAAGTTAAGGCTCGGCTCTATCAGGCCTACCGGCGTGAATATGAGAATTTCACATAGAAGCCGAGTGAATCTGTTGAAGCGTTGTTTGGTCGTTTTCAATCGATCATAAATAAGCTTCGGGCCAACAAGGCTGAGGGTGTTCAGTTAGTCTCAGATCATGAGCACGCGCTCAAGGTTCTCCATACCTTGGATCCTAAGATCTGGGAGATCAAGGTATCCTCTATCATTGAGAGCACATCTTATGATACCTTGACCATTTCTGAGTTGTTTAGCAAACTGAAGGCCACTGAGGTTGATACCCAGTTGAGATCAAATCTCACTTGGCTCTGGATCAAAGTTCCTGGCCCTTGCTACACCTTCTACTGACCCCTCCTCTATGAGTTGTGCTGGGTTCTCCTCGATGTCTATCACTAAGGACCAGCTTGAGTCGTTAGGAGATGATGACCTGTGTCTTTTTAACAACCGGGTGCATCGTGTTTATGACAAAAGAATGTTCAAAAGACACGGCACAAAGACCGGATGCTTTGAGTGTTGTGACCCAGGACACTTCATCGTCGACTGCCCCAAGATCAATGGTCACAAGAAGGGCACCGGTGGTGGCTTCCACGACTCCGGCAAGCACGATAGCTTTTCCTTCACCAAGGGCAAGCCAAAGACCAGATTCTTCAGAAGGGACCTGAAGGACTACCGGCGTGAGAACAAGAAGCGCGACAAGGCCTTCTTCGCCGAAATGGAGAAGAGCTACTCCAAGTGGTCCACGTCTTCTTCCTCTTCATCGAGCTCAAGCGATGAGGAGATTGTCATCAGGAAGGGGAAGGACAAGGACGATCCGGCGGTCCTTTACTTCATGGCCTTCGGGGACATACCGAAGAGCCACTCACATAAACGCCGAAGATCCCGCAAGAGCTTCTGCTCAATGGCTCTTGGGGATAATGAAGAGAAGGGCTCCTCCGATGACTCCGACGACGACGAAAATGAGAAGGTATCATCTTATGAAGGTGAAATCGTTGATTTACTTGAAAGCAATCATCGGGAGTTAAAATATTGGGAAAAACTGCTTAGGGGGGCTAAGAAAAGGATAGATGAACTAGAGAGTGAGCTTGTCGTGGCCAACATTAGAATTGAGAGTCTATCTTCTTCCCCTTGCTTGGGTGATAGCAGTGAGTGCCCAAAGTGTGAGGTGCTTCTGTGTGACCTGTCGACTCTGAAGTCCAGGTACACAGAAAGGGTTGATGAGAGGGACGCCTTGGCCACTGAGCTTGAGAGTGCTCAGCTGGAGCTGAAAGATGCTCATGCCAATATTGTCGTGCCCTGTGCTGATTGCCCATCCCATCTAGCCAGTCTAGCTGAGCTGAAAGCCAAGGGTGATGAGCATTTGAGTGAGTTGGAGAGAGTTAGAGCTGATCTGGGGCAGACTAGGCTAGAGCTTGAGACACTATCAGTTTCACCCACTGTCTGTGAGAACTGCCTGTCTCTTAGATTGGAATTAATTAATCTGAAAGCCGAGAAGTATGTCCTGATTGATAGAGAGTGTGAGACCTGCTTGTCTCAGGTGGAGGTACTAGCTTCCTTGAGAGAGGAGCTAGCTGATGCCCAAAATGAGAACTTTTACCTCCGTTCAATCCTGAGTTGGATCAGTGCCAGAGAGCCACAGCTCGGCTTGTTTGATGATCTAGCAGTTTAAGAGGCAGGATGGGTTTGGGGTAGGCTACACCTACACCAAGGCTGACTTTGAGAGTGCCATTAGTCGGGCAGTGGATTGGAGTAAAATGACTCCTGAGCAGAGATACCCCAAGACTCACTCCACTGAGTCTTTTTAGGCTAGTCAGCCCAAGGATGGAGTGTTCCAAGAACAGCCCGAAGCTCCACCCAAGAAGCCCATCTGGGTTCCAAAGCCCAAACACCTCCACACCTCTCTAGACTCTCTTCCTGGACCCTCTCACGCTAAAAAGACAACACCTAACACCACAAAGCCCAAGAACCCCAAGCCTCAACCAAATCCCAAGAAGCCCAACTACCACTGTGAGTATTGTCAGAGAGACGGGCATCTTGCGGAGTTTTGCTTCAGGAGGAAGCGGGTTGAGAGAGCAGAGAGAGCTCGTGGTGGTCAGGAGCAGTTCTACCAGCAGGGTGGTAGACCGAGAGTTCCTCGACGCGGGGAGAGGTTGGAGGCCAGGCCGCGTCGTGTAGGTGGTGGTAGAGGAGACGGCTTTCATGCCCGTGCTCTAGATGGTGGTGTTCGTTCTGGCAGAGCTCCAGGTCGTTCTGGATACGGTACTGGACCTCGTGGCCAAGGTTTTAGGCAGAACCGAGGACCGCGCTTTGAGCCGGTTTTGGTCCAAACTCTTCTGATGGTTTTTGCTTTCCGTCTTTTGAGCAGATGGCTCGACACTGGTTTAGTTCATATGCTAAACCTGGTGCCAGACCATTTGCTCCCCCTTACAACCACTGATTGTGCAGGATCGGGGACTGGAGGGCGTTTGGATCATGGACTCAGGATGCTCTCGCCACATGATGGGACATCGCAGATGGTTCTCAAGTCTCTCTCCCTCGAGCTCCAAAGAGTACATCACATTCGGGAACAGTGGTCAAGGGAAGGTACACGGCATTGGCTCAATTTGCATTTTAGATCATTTCTCTTTGAAGAACGTTGCTTTGGTTGGGAATTTGAACTTTAATTTGATTTCTATTTCGCAACTTCTTGAGGATGGTTTGGAGGTCCGTTTTAAGAAGGGCAGTTCTTCTGTGGTTGATTCTAGAGGGTCTTTGATTTGCTAGATCTTATCTTTTGGTAAGGTTTTTCGGATTGACTTCTCTAGTTCTTTTGGCCCTTCTCAATGTTTGATTGCTGGATCCTCCTCTGAGCTCTGGAAGTGGCATAGGAGGTTGGGCCATTTGAGTTTTGATCTGCTAGGCAGGTTGAGCTCTATGGACCTCATCCGAGGATTGCCCAAGCTTAAGATGGAGAAGGATCTAGTTTGCCATCCCTGTCGTCATGGGAAAATGGTTGCCGCTTCTCACTCACCTGTGACTCAGGTGATAAATTCGTATCCGGGAGAGCTGTTACACATGGACACTGTCGGTCTAGCTCAGGTACGCTCAGTCGGTGGGAAGTGGTACGCGCTTGTGATCGTTGACGATTTTTCTCGATTTTTGTGGGTTTTCTTTTTGGAGTCTTAGGATGAGACATTTCATTTTGTTCATGACCTGATTTTCAAGCTGAAAAATGAGAACAATGGTCGGATGCGAGCGATTCGCTCTGACAACGGCTCTGAGTTCAAGAACTCTCAGTTCGTCACCTTCTGTAGTGATCAAGGTCTTGATCATCAGTTTTCTGCTCCTTACACTCCGCCACAGAATGGTGTTGTGGAACGAAAGAACCGCACGCTAGTCGAGATGGCCAGGACGATGCTCGATTAGCATAGGACTCCTAGGCAGTAGGTTTATTGTTAATTCCTGCTTTATCTCGGATGGCTTGCTAGTCTTCTGTTTCTAGCTGGTAACGCATGAATCTAGACTATGATCATTACATTTCGAACATGGACCCCACGGTGTACTGTTTTCAAGTAGTACTCTTTCGCTTCTATGTTCAGAACTCCACAGACTGATTTTTCACAGTACATGCTTCGCAGTTGTTTGTTTTTGTGTTTCGAGGGATTTTTCTCTGATTTGCTTTCAAGTACGAAAAAGTTGTTTCGGAGCTCTCCAGAGAACATCGATGGTTAATGAACTCCGCTCCGAAGGTTGATTCTGCACTTCGAATGAAACTTTTTCTTTCGGGCCAGCAAACTTCGGCTATGAAAAAATTGCAGCGAAGCCCCTGTTTTGCTTCGCAGACTTTTCTCTGGCTTCGGTTTTAGCTTCGAACAGGGTTCAATTAAAATTAGCTCTTCGCTCGAAGTGTGCTGCAGTGTGTTTATTTTTGCACTGTATCTTGCGAAGCTACTTCAGTCCGAAGTAGGCTTCACATTTTTGCTACACACGTCAACAACTTCTAGGACTTCGAAGCATACTTCGGCAAGGTCACAACAGGCTTCGGCACAACCACCATAGGCTTCGACGCTGCAGGCTTCGTCAAGTACCAAACAGGAGACAAAATCTTGAACAGTAAGATTCCTCGTTTCACGTGAACTCATGATTAAATCTCTGTGATGATCTATTTTTGTGAAGCTTGATTAGTCATGTTTTAAATGTTTTGTTTATCTGCCTTTAAGAACTGTGTTGGTGTTTCTTAGTCTAGGACACCGGTCGTTTATAGGCTAGATGTAGGGCCGAAAGTAGCGACCAGAGGGGGGGTTGAATGCGCGCCTTAAAATTCTTTCGAATCAATGGCCTGCTCCCAATACCCAACGCACCTCTAAAGACTAATCAGCAGAGAATGAACAGATAGCCTAAGTCTAAGGGTATCTAGCCTAGAAGCAACTGTTGATATACAAAGAAGTGCTAGTGCGGTGCTAACAGACAGATAAACAGAGTACACGAGACAAGGCATGATAAACTTCTCAGTAAATCAATCTAAGTGCACTATGAAAGAGAAGAGAAGTTACTGTTCAACTCTGTCTCCTGTTCGAAACTTGGCGAAGCCTGCTTCGCCCGTCGAGGTCTGCTTCGGTGGTCGAAGCCTGCTTCACTGGTCGAAGCCTGCTTTACTGGTCGAAGCCTGCTTCGGAGGTTAGTTGCGAAGCCTGACGAAGGCTGTTGTGAAAATGCCGAAGGTGTGTTTGGTTTAGCCTAGTTCGAAGTGGCAGGGAGCGAAGTATGCTTCGAAGCGAAGTATGGAAGTATCGAAGCTAGCTTCGAACCGAGTGCTTCGAAGCCTATCCTTCGAACAGAATGCTTCGAACACAACGCACAGACAAACAACCTTCGAAAAGAGAAGCGAAGGCTGACACGCGACAGAGAAACCGAAACAAAGCCTACACTCTACCTTCGAACAAACACATCGAGGACCTTTGAAGAAGACGGATGCAAACATTGAGCGAAGTCTATCAGTGGGATCAGCTTCGAAGCTAACTCCGAAGCCTGACGAAGTATTGACTTCGAACAGCTCGAGACTGAGAACACCTTCGCTAATACTATCGAAGTATGTGAAGCTGACAGAGTGCAAAACATACTGGGAAGGTAGATACACAACACGCAAATGAAGCCGAAGTTTGAGCGAAGCCTTCGAGGATGTCAGATCAAAGCCTGCCTCACGGAGCTGAGGGACTTCGAATAGAGAGAAGGGGCTTCGCTAGAAACAGGCAGAAAAGGTAATCAGTCTTGACTGCTTCGATCAAAAAGCTATGCAGAAAAAGCAAAGCCTGAGTACTAGTGTACTGTTGCTACAGTGTAGTAGTACTACTTGCAACCAGTATGAACTAGTACTCCTCATGAAGAACAGAAGCAACCAAAAACACAATCGCTCTGTGCACGTGAACCGAATCTATAAACACTACTGCAGATTTGCTGCGCACGAAGAGAATAGAAGATTCATTGCATCAAACAGAAGCGAAATAAATGCAAGCCAAACACAAATGAACAGCAGCCTGGCGGCGCTCAACAGAGGAGAGAGAGACAAGCACGCAGGAACCAAAATGACCCAAGGAATGATTGAAAAAGTGATTTCTAGAAGGGTAGTCCAACCCTAGGGATTGGGGCCCTATTTATAGGCTGCCCAATGACCTAAAATATTCCACCAGCCCCTTAAGGTTTTTTACAGACACAGGAATAAAAGGAAAAGACTCTACTGCCCTTAGGAATTTTTACAGACACGACTGACTGACTGTGGGCCTAGAGATACAGATGACTTATCCGGAAGCTAAGCTTTTGTAGCGACTACGGCTTCTCTTCTGGACAGTCGGATAGAAGATAGACGGTTGTTAGTTTTGCGCCGAAACTGACAAAGCCTCCACCGACTTTGCACCAGGTACCCGGAATGGGCCGGCCCGATTCCGCAGCTCTCTCAGCCCGGCAATCACTCGCCGCCCATGTACCTGAGTCAATCCTGGTCAAATAGCCCAGAGGGTCTTCTGCTGCTCCTGGCCCATGTACTCGGATTGGGCCAGCCCGACTTCGCAGCCTCCTCTGCTCGACAGTCGCTTGCTGCCCGTGTACCTGAGTCACACGCGGCCCATGAAATAGCAGATCTTCATTCTTCTCAGTCCTCTTTGACTATTGTTGACAATGACTCATCACATCTGGAGCCATGAGGCCCACGCTATTCAGCATGGCTCCTCACTAGATACTTTTAGGCTTTGATTTGTTTACTTTTCCCTGCTTAGTCTGTTGAGGTGCGTTGGGCGTTGGGAGCAGGCCATTGATTCGAAAGAAGTTTTAGGCGCCCATTCACCCCCCTCTTGTCGCTACTTTAGGTTCTACACAAGCCTCAACGGGCCTGGCCGAAGCCCACGCTACTGAAGCTTTGGCCCGAGGAGCAAGCCTCGACAGGTCTGGCCTAAGCCCACGCTACCGAAGCTTCGGCACGAGGAGCAGGCCTCGGCGGGCCTGGCCGAAGACCACCTCGGTAGAGATACAGATGGACGCGTTTCCAGCTCAATCTTTATCTCTATCCGGCCAGATTCATAGTAGATTAGATTAGAGTTAACCCTCTATAAATAGAGAGGCCTGTCCGGTGTGGAGAGCCCCCCCAATCTCAAACCAAACCAAAGCCATGCTTTGATCGTACCTTTACTTTTACCTTTACTTTTCTGTACCTCTTCGTGGGTTTGCCTGGAAGCCCTCCGTCTGCCGCTACGGAACAATTGTAAGCCTTGGTACTTCGCCCGTGAAGTCCCCGTTAATCTACATAACAGATTGCTATCGCCTTGTTACTTTGCCTGTGAAGTATCCGCTAATCTGCGTAATAGATTGCTACCTTCGCCACCCGTGCATCACCTCGCAAATTCGGTCCTAAGGCCGAATTGGTACTTCGCATCATCCCTGTTGCAGGTTCGCACGTTCGGAGCCCCTTCGCCGGAGGTGTTCGGAGCTGAGAGATCGGTTCCGAAGGTCCCCAGGACACCCTTCGACAGGACCGCAGGCTTCGACAATAGGCTCCGTCAGCATACTTCGTCGTAACAGGCTTCGCCACGACTACACTCCGCACCAGACGAAGTTGCACCCGCGTGTGGCCTTCGCGTCACTACTCTGTAATTCGCTGCATCGGAGATCGCACGCCAAACCCTGCTGTTCGGAGGTGATCACCGTGTTTAGATCCGTTCGGAGTCTACCTTTGGCCGGATCAGTTCGAACGCCGAAGCACCCTTCGGCGGAGCACTTCGCACCAGACGCCGAAGGTACCCTTCGGCGCACCCTTCGCATCAGACTTCGAACCAGGAGGACTCCGACTAGTTTGCTGATTTTAACCTGTTTAATCTATTTCTTTCGGCTAATTGGATTATTTTGTGTAATCTGGTTGCCTGGCGACTCCACCCCCCTTATCACTATTAAGGGTAGTCGAAACACGGCGCCGGTGCTACATCACGCTTAGGCTCGTCCCTAAGTATCCGTGCACTTTTGGATCGCCGGACTGACCCATGTGCGGGGGCACGTCTTCGTGTCAACAATTTCACTCAAAGCTGAACACACATTTCAAACATCCATCCACTTCTGTAGCAATAGAATTGCTATTCTCAGATTGGAATTTGAGAACATCTAATCAGATACTGCACACAAATATGATGTTTAATGAAATATTCAATCATCACTCATTTTCTAGCAGCAACCTTCAGCAGTTATATCAACAATTGAATAGA
This sequence comes from Zizania palustris, assembly GCA_019279435.1. Lineage (NCBI taxonomy): Eukaryota > Viridiplantae > Streptophyta > Magnoliopsida > Poales > Poaceae > Zizania > Zizania palustris. Next base: position 95,511,858 of record JAAALK010000082.1, on the reverse strand, counting down.
ACAGTGAAAATCATATCATAGAACAATATGATCACTGAAATTGGATCAAACTTTCAAGGTTCAGCAAAGTTAGCATAGAACAAATCAGCTTGACAATGTCCCAAATTGCACTTCCTTGGCTAAGCAAATAAGCCTCCATGTGCACCTTCCAATAGGCATAATCTCGACCATCAAACATCGGAATCTTGGTGTTCTTATCCATGTCGCCACAAGGATAACAAACCGGTTAAGGTTAACTAGTGATCTAACCGGCTCTGATACCAATTGTGGGATCGGAATGGCGACTAGAGGGGGGTGAGTAGGCGCCTCGACACTTTCTTTCGAATGTGATGGCCTAGAGAAATCACCCAATGCACATCTGAAATATCGTAAAATCAATTTTCAATAAGGAAGCACAAAATTGTTCAAAACATGACTCAAAAATAGATTTCAAAGCAACTCGGAGTTTGAACTGTCGGTCTATATTGTCGATACTTGAGACGCCGAAATGCAATAGCTATTTCGACAAATGGACAGTCGACAACAAGGTATCGATCGATGAAACTCCGATAGGATTCAGAACATCAGTAAATACTCAGATATTCAGGTTTTCAATTCAGATTCAAAATTGAAATCTCAAACGACTCAGTCAACAACTTCAGTTTACTTTTAGTACTGAACACAAAAGTTCTGAAATTTGTCAATTGTGATTTGGCACAAACAAAACAGCAGTACATCAACAATGTATTCAATCAACTAATAATTCAACCTGAACCTTCATCTCAAGGGCTAACACTGATCAACCTGATTTCCACTCAAACATGTAAGCAGAATTCAGATATTTCCTCAATTTCAGAACAACAAAACAGCAGTAAACTGAAAATAGAGTTCAACCACAAATCTGAACACTTATACTCAAAACTTGATACTGAACAGTATAAATTTCACTCAAAGCTGAACACACATTTCAAACATCCATCCACTTCTGTAGCAACAGAATTGCTATTCTCAGATTGGAATTTCAGAACATCTAATCAGAGACTGCACACAAATATGATGTTTAATGAAATATTCAATCAGCACTCATTTTCTAGCAGCAACCTTCAGCAGTTATGTCAACAATTGAATAGCAACAGTGAAATCTTAGCACAGAACAATATGATCACTGAAATTGGATCAAACTTTCAAGGTTCAGCAAAGTTAGCATAGAACAAATCAGCTTGACAATTCAGAACACAAAAACTAAGAAACTGAAACAATCTTGTTGGAGAACAGTGTGAAAATAATTCAAAACTGATTAAGATTGTGTTTATCCAGGAAAACTTTCATCCATTGAAGCAAATAGCTAAAACAAACTTATCTACAGCAACTAATCCTCAGGATCAACTTCAGAGAGGGTAAACTTAAGAACTAAACAAATTACAACACTAAATACTTGAAGTAATCAGAAACTTCAGACAATTGAAGGACTGAACAAAATGACTCTGAACAGTACTCAACCAAAAATCAAAACAGATTCAAATACTAAAACTAAACTGACTGAATTTATCTCTAACACTCAACCTTAGTGACAAAGGATCTTGACACAACTAGTTACTATTTCAATTCAACCATGTATCAAGCAGAATTGATCAGATCTCATCCACACACAAACAGTCAATCACATATACATTTAAAACAATTCAGCAATAGGATTGATCCAAAGACATGTTTAGAATCATGCTAAAATAGTTACTATGGCAGCTGTAGCAAATCTGACAACTAGATCAAAACATTCATCAAAAGCATCTCAGTTCTAAACTCACAGAGAAATCCTACTAAACAAGGTTCATAGCCTCAAATCACAGAATCCTATTTGAAGCAGAACTGAAGAACATACCCTGAACTACTGAATGGAACAAACTCAGTGCTTAAACATGATATTCTTATGAAAAACTTAATTGATTCAAGGATCAAAACTATTCAGCATAGATCACAGCTATTTCAAGATGAAATTTCATAAGAGATCACTCAAAATAATAAGGAAATTTCATGGAAAACAGAGAAGAACTCACAGTTTTCTGCGCTGGAATCAGAGGAGGCTATACGATAAATAGTGCGTGTCGACAGGACTGTAGCACATATGAAAATCGCCACCAATTGCTGTTTATCGTCAAAAACTCATCGCTCAGGGTGTTTTTTCTGGTTTTGATTGAAAAGCTTTGATCAAAAATTGTGTTTCTCTGAGTTGTTGCCGGCTACAAGCCATGGGGCGGATAATATCCTACATGCCCCATGATCTAGAAGCCACATTTTGCATAAAGCCCCTAGACAAAATCTGAAATCCTAGTTCTTAAAATACCCTATTAAAACTTAAAAGAAAAATTACAAAATGACTCTTCTTTTAATATATTTTTAGAGTGGACCCACTCTAAAAAATATACCAAAAGGATACACTATGAAACTAAAAAATTTAAACTAATACAAGACACATATTTATTGAATTAACAAAAACATTTAAAGTTTTGACGGTTTTCTGCAAAAACCAACAAAGCCTCTCCTGATCGTCGACGCCCGTCGTCAGTCTGCAAACCTGACCGCCAGCAAGTCTCTCCCGCTCTCGATCCCTCGAGCCGCCTTGTCACTTGAACTGGCTTCCCTTTCGCTGACTCGATCAACACTTCGTCTTGATCAATCTTCAACTCAACGTCCTGTTCGACCTCCATGTGTACATCAGAGTCAACTCTCAACTTACACTGAACCCCTCGACCATCTGGCATTAGACTCCCCGTCTAACCCTGATCCTGTGCCATCGGCAGTTGACGAGTAACTCAAGCCTGCACACATGAGACAAACACAGACACACACACCATATCTAGAACATCCAGACATACCTCATGAATTCACCCTGTCAATCACTCATCATTACCTTGAACAATAGTGACAAACCTCACTATGTTCCTCAATCTCCCCCTTGATGAGTGCATTGACAACACAATATCCAAAAAGAATATAAATGTTCAGCACACAAGTGATCATGAAAGCTCTAAAGAGAGCAAAGTGAGAAAACATGTCACTTGCCAAATGATAAAGAAAAAATTACCTCAAAAGCTCAAAAGATCGCAAACTCACCAAAAAGAAAGCTCAAAAATTCAAATATTCTCCCCCTTTGGCAATGCAGACATCAAGATAGTTCCATGAGTCGAGAGAGTAAAGTGACCATGCAATGCTTCCAGAATATGATTAAGTCCAATAACAGTACAAACACTTCTTGTGCCTCACAACTTGTCCAGACTAAACTGCATGGCAAGCTTTGAATAAACACAATCTAAATATCTGTATGAGCAAGCAGTTTGAAGTTTAAGAAAATAAAAGCATCACTACCCAGACTAGTCTACTAGACATGGCAAGGTAAGAGATACAAAAGCTAGTCACAAACAAACTCGAAAAGCACATCCCACTACAAGGAGCTGTAGCAAACTTGATATGCAAGAAAGGTAAACTTTTTATTATTTTTTTAATGCCAAGGGTTATTTGCATGTCAACCTTATGCTAACCGATCAATCCAAGCCTAGCATAAACCATCGGAAGCTTAAGGCGTTGATCTTGGTATACACTCGATGTCCCAGTTCAAACCAAAGTGCAATGGTGTGCAGTCTAGAACAAAGTAGTGCGACTATGCAAACCCACCTGAATCTTTTCAATTTTATCACCACTTTAGCACTTTTGATTCATTTTCATCATTTTCATTTTTCATTTTTCAATTTTTAAAAATTTTTTATTTTTATTTTTGAGCAAACATGATCAAGTTGCATATGAGCATCCAAGTGACAAGGACAAGGCTATCAAGTAAGAAATGAATAGCAAAAGGACCCTAGCCTATTCATGCTAGAAACCAGACTTGGTAGTGACCATTTTCAAATTTTCACAAAGAAAAGCCATGCTCAAATCATATAGATAGATGAGTTCATTCTAAGCACAATCAAACAGTGAAAACAGGACAGTATCGTAAAATGCACACACAAGTCATGTACATGTAAAAGCATTTAATCGTATTTTAAAAGCATATGCAAAAGTACACAACTCCCCCTCACATGATGCCATAAGGATGATAAACGCCAAGCTCTCCCCACAAAAATGCAAAGCGAGAAGCATCGAGAGGCTTGGTGAAAATATCTGAAAGCTGATTTTGAGTATCGACAAAACTCAATTCAATATCGCCTTTTTCATTGTGATCTCTCAAAAAGTGATAATGCACGTCAATGTGTTTGGTCCTATAATATTGTACTGGATTGTTTTCTAAACTGATTGCACTTGTGTTATCGCAAAATAAGGGAACACGTGAAAACCCCAACCCAAAGTCCCGCAAAGTAGAAACCATCCACAAAATCTATGCGCAACAGCTAGCGGCAACTACATATTCAGCCTCGGGTGTAGACTGTGTGCAACGCTAGACTGTTTGCGTGAAGACCAACACACAAGATATGACCTAAGAAAATGACACATCCTAGAAGTACTCTTATGATCAATCTGACAACCAACAAAGTCAGCGTCAGAAAAACCTCTCAAGCATAATGAAGATGATGCAGAATACCAAATACCGAATTCAAGAGTATGCTTGAGGTACCTTAAGATGCGTTTGACAACTTGATGATGTGACGCCTTGGGAGAAGCCTGAAAACGAGCGCACAGACACAGTACAAAGTGTATGTCCGGCCTCGTAGTCGTCAAGTACATAAGGGAGGCGATCATGTTGTGATCTGCTTCTGGTCCACTTCTTCTCCGTCTTCATCTGGATCATGAGAAATAGAAGTACCCATTGGGGTAGCAAGAGGTTTTGTGACACACATGTCAAAACGTTTAAGCAAATCTCTAGTGTATTTTGTTTGATGAAAAAAAGTTCCTTGTTTGCTATTGGGGGAATAAGTTTTCCCTTGAATAGGGGCCAAATGACGTTAGCCTCCGTAAGCCTCCGGCACGGAGCCTAATACTATCGAAGCAGATTCTGGCCTATCAAAGTAATTTCTAAGCAGCATTTATCCCAAGCCTCCGAGCTCCTTTAGGAGCCCTCCAGAGCGAAGCCTCCAGGCTCCCTCCGAAGTCTGCCAGGAGCCAAGTCCCCAAGCTCTCTTCGGAGTTAACCTTCAAGTGCTCTTCAGAGTTAACCCCCAGGCTTCTTTCGGAGTTCTCCAGAGCCGGTCTCTGGACCCTCTCCTGTCAATTCGAAGCTAAGTCTCCGAGAGCCTAGTTCGGAGTTTAATTCGAAGAATGCTTTGAAGCCCACTTCAGAGTGTCCTTCGAAGCCTTCATCGTAGTTTCTGCCCGAAGAGCTCCGGCTGCTACTTTGAACCAGGAAAATATATGTACTTAGCTACAGTGTAGAAGCCATAGAGGGGGCCTCTCTGCCCCTAGTATGTCGTTTAGCTATTCAGAAGTGATGTTTATCTAACATGTCTATAAAGTTGTAAAGCACTTTGTATAGTAGACTAGCCTTTTTCCCTCCTTGCCCCTATAAAGCCTATGACTTATAGAGGGCATTTAGATCTTTCCCTTTGGCCTGTGTGCCTATAAAAGCAGGGTCAAGCCCTTGTAATAGTCAGACTCTGAGGATCCTCCGTATTCATTAGATTCAACCGAGGCAAACTATGCCAAATCGACCACAAACTGGACGTAGGGATGTTATCCCTTTGGGTAGGTCCGAACCAGTTTAAATCCTTTCTCCTTCTGAGAGAACCCTTCGAGGTTCATTTTATACACTGTATACACACAAAACCTGTGCTGTAGCTAACACAATTGCTACAACAGTTGGTGCCATCCATGGGGAACCTAGTCCTAAAAGCTAAGTTCTTTGCCAGTACTGTCCACATTTCGAAGTGCGCTTGTGGGTGGAGCTTCGAAGGTTTCTTGCTTCGCGCACCCTCCAGCAAGGCGCTTCAGGTGCAGTTCGAAGGTCTTCTTTGCCTTCCATCATTCTTCGTGCTTCGGAGTTCACCGTCTGGCAAGGGGCTCCACTTCGCACGCCGAAGGCCTTCAAAGCCCCAGGGGCTACGAGGCAAGTTTTTCACCCGCTTTACAAGGTATGTACACTGTCCAAAGCACCACTTTGATGTACAAATTTGCAATTACTTTAATAAAAAATCGAAGCCCTGGTTCGCCTTAAAATCGAAGCCTTGCTTCGCCTTTAAAGCAAAATTTTGCTCCATCTTATTAAAAGTCGAAGTCTTGCTTCGTGTTTTGAAGCCGAAGCCTTGCTTCGCGATTTGAAATCGAAGCCTCACTTCCTTTTCATTTAAAACTGAAGCTCTGCTATGTCCTTATCAAGATCCGAAGCCAACAGCCTTGTTCTTTTAAGAACCAAGGTTACAACTTTGTATTGTTAAGGACCAAAGCATGACTTCGAAGACTATTTGAAACCAGAGCACCCCTCCGAAGGCTACACAGCGCCTCCGGGCCCATAGCAGTGGGCTTTGAGGCTTCCGAATGACGGCTTGACAAGTTCGGGATTTTAGGCTTCGGTCTGATGCATCCTAGGGTCGAAGGTGGCCCAGGGTCGAAGGTGACCTAGAGTCGTAGGTGGCTCAAGCCATCACAGGTTCGGTGAATCCACACCAAATATCCTTTTTATTCACTACATGATCAAGCTCAAGAAGCCTTGCTTCGCAATCTAAACGTGCACCGAGGCCTCGCTTCGTGTGACGTGATCTAATCTAAAAATTACGCATCTCGAAGTCATGCTTCGCCTAAAATCTAAGTGTGTTTTGGAGCCTTGCTCGTGGACGTTGTTATAGCAATTGTGTTAGCTACAGCACAGGTTTTGTGTGTATACGATGTATAAAATGAACCTCGAAGGGCTCTCTCAGAAGGAGAAAGGATTTATACTGGTTCAGACCTCCCTGAAGGGATAACAGCCCTACGTCCAGTTTGTGATGGATCTAGAGAGTCTGGCTATTACAAGGGCTTGACCCTGCTTTTGTAGGCACGCAGGCCAAAGGAAAAGACCTAAATGCCCTCTATAAGTCATAGGCTTTATAGGGGAAAGAAGGGAAAAAAGACTAGTCTACTACACAAAGTGTTTTAAAGCTTTACAGACGTGTCAGATAAACGTCACTTCTGAACAACTAAACGACATACCTGGGGTGGAGGGGCCCCCGGTATGGCTCTACACTGGAGTGGAGTGGGGATATTTTCTTGGTTCAGAGCAGTGGCCGGAGCCCTTGAGGCAGAGATTGTGATGAAGGCTTCGAAGGACACTCCGAAGAGGGCTTCGAAACATGCTCTAAACTGAACTCTGAATGGCTCTCAGAGACTTAGCTTCGAATTGACTGGAGAGGGTCTGGAGACCGGCTTTGGGGAGCTCCGAAAGGAGCCCGGAGGTTAACTCTAAAGTGAGCCCACAGGGTAACTCCGAAGAGAACTTCACAGATAGCTTGGAGACTTGGCTTCTAGCAGACTTTGGAGGGAGTCTGGAGGCTTTGCTCCGGAGGGCTCCAATAGGAGTCCGGAGGCTTGGATTATATGAAGCTTGGAAATAACTTCGGTAGGGAGAAGTCCGTTTCGACAGTGTCAGGCTCTAGGCCAGAGGCCTACGGAGGCTGATGTCATTTGGCCCCTATTCAAGGGATAACTTATTCCCCCAACACACGTTATTCAAATCCAAGCATGCCGAAGCATGCTTCGCTTAATTTGGCTATGCTGAAGCCTTGCTTCACTCTAGATTAATGCATTCGAAGCCCAAAAGAGGCCTTCGCTCGACGCGATATAAGCGTCCAAAGCCGCCAAAAAGGTGCACCCCTTCACATTTTTAAATTGCCCACACCAGCAACGACTAAGTCCCTAGCTGCCACGCACAAGGGGGGACCAAAGTATGTATGTGAAGTGTGCGAATGTAATGCGTAGTACGAGCGTGACAAGCTAAAACGTTCTAAGCAATCAAATTATGCGAAGCATGCAGACGAAGTATGCAAATATAGCAAATCTCATTCATTGAATGATAATTGAGAAGTGTGTTACAAATACACTTCGAAAAACAAAATTATGAGTAGTTTGTATCTAAGCCTAAGAAAAAGCGAGCTCGAGGCCCCGACCCTCGCTTGCTCTTCTTCCGGCCAAGGCCCCCTCGGCTAGACGAAGCCTCATCGGAGCCTGCTCTCCCACGGCCGGTCCATCCACGCCCTAAAGCCTGCAGACCTCGTCTTTCACCTTGCAGGTTTGTCCAAGTCTAGGCTAAAGGCGGCACCGTGTCGAAGGAAGAGAAGTCTAAGGCTTCACCGCCTATTAAGGTCGTACCCAAAGGCTATATCCCCTCGCCACTTAAGTCTACTTCAAAACAGCTTAAGTCTGGCGAAGAGGAAGAACTTCGAAGAGGCTCCGTCTTCACGGTAGCCAGCAGCTCCTGGGCTACTTAGAAAATTGCTTCGCCCTTAGGACCTCTCGGAAGCTTGAACCGAGGAGGGCCTTCGGACCTAGCTACCTCGAGCACCACCCAAAGCTGGCGAAGCTCTTCAGAGTCCTCAAGTACTTCGAGATCAACATTCAAAGCCTGAGCCTAGGCAGGTATAAAGTACCCCCGCATTTATATTAATAAAATGATGAGTTTTTACAAAGCCTACAGCTAAGAGTTACAAGGAGCCTAAGGAGATCTACACCTTCGGAGGTGGAGGCGTCGACATCGAAGGCTGAGATGGCAAGGCTTATGCCCTGGATCGGCGAAGGCGGAGGGCGTTTTGGAGGTCGAGGGCTGCTTCACAGCCTTGGGCCTTCCAAGGCTCTTGAAAGCGGCGCCACCAAGTGCTGGCCTCCGAAGGCCACCAGAGTTGCCGAGGTCATTGCCTCGAGGTGGTTGCACCCCGAGTCATGAAGCATCTGCAGCACCCCTTGACCCGCCACTCGGCCGGCCATCAAAGCGAATCCCTTCAGGGACACCTCCGTCGTCATAGCCATAGTCTTCAGGAACTCGACGCGATCACCGATTGGTCCCGAAGGCTGAAGTCCGGAACCCGGCACTTAGTCCCTATTTTCTCGAGGACTGAGGTCAAGCTCGAAGTGGCTTCATCGACATTGTGAACAACGAAGTCCTCCAAGCAGTGGCCAGCTTGGTGAAGCTTTGTGTTCTCCGCCGCTAGCTCCGCTCTGGCCTCCTCCGAAGCTCGAAGCTCTGCCCGAACCTTGTCAGTCTCCGAGACCAAGACCTCCCTCGCCTTTTCAGCTTTGGCCCTCGCCGTCTCTGCTGAGGCTTCGGTTCGGCTTAGCTTCTCGGCTTCCACCGAGATCTCGCATCAGAGGGCATCCCTCTCCTCCGCTAAGCGAGTCATCCATTCTTCTGCAGAGATTGCTGCTGTAGCATTCTACGCGAAGGCCTGAAAGAATTCAGGAAAATCATAAGTGTTGATTGAAAAGCATGTATGACTCGAAGACCGTTTGGGACGTCGCTCACCTGGATGAGGGCTTCGTTTGCATTTACGAAGAGGTCGAAGGGGCTCCAGTGGCTGAGTTGAGCCACCAAGCCCCCAGACCCCGCAACAACGCAGCCTTCATGAAAATCATGAATGGCCGCCTCCGTCATGGCCCCCCTTGGCTACAAAGGCTGGACTATCATCGCCACATCCACCTCTAGTGCAGGCTCTTGTGGAGCCGGGCTCCAGTCCACCACTTTGATGTGCTCATCGGCCCCGTCCCGAAGGTTCCCTTCGTTGCGACTTTCGCCTCCGTCTTCTTCAGACGAAGTGCTCTCGGGCTTCAAGCTACTGCTGTCGCTGCTGCTGCTGCTACTGCCGGAGGCCTCCGTCGGCTTCGGTATGATGGACCTCGCACCGGCATTGACATCTGCAAAAAAGTTCAAGTTAATATCCATGTGGGAAAAGAGAAGTATGTTCAAATGTTTACCTTCGTCGGAGATCTCTTCGAAGGCAAAGGGAGCGATGTGTGCTCACCAATCCCTTCGCTGCGAGGGCAGAGCCTCAGCCCCCATGACCGAAGATGTCGCCGTCGTGGCCCTCGCCACCACTTCGGTAGTTGCCGCCGGAGCCCCTGCTGGCTCTGCTCCGGTTCCACGGCTCGTGGTCGTTGCCTCTTCCACAGAAGGGGCTTCGGTTGTTGGGAGCTCCGAGCGAGCCCTCGAGGCTTCGGATTCGTCATCGTCCACCCTCTTCATCTTGGAGCCGCTCATCGAGGGTGCAGGGCTGGAGAAGTCTGGCAGAGCTTGGACCCCCTCGACACCGAGACAGGTCCACACTCTGTTCCAGTGTTCCCAAGTCCCCACCAGAGTGAGCCATTGAGCCTGCTCCTCAGGTGTCCGGGCTCCGACGACATGCTCTACCGCCACGATGGCCTCCTCCGGAGTCCTTACTTCACGAGCGGCTTCATCAAGATTCCAAGTCAGAACAAGTTTATTTTGCGAATTATGAAAGTGAAAAGACATCGAAGTCTTACCAAGGTGTTCTGCCGACACCTCGCTTAGGCCCTCTGAGCCCGAAGGATGAAAGAGCCCCTCTGGCCAAGAGAGCGCGAGGGGGCTGAGGCGAAGTGTGATGAACTCCTCCGCGAGGTCCCTCATGCTCATCCTCGAAGCTACCCTCCGCAGGAGCAAAATTCTTGAACGAAGGATGTCGGGGCTCATCTTCACCACGCCTTCGCGTCGGTAGGAGATGAGTGCGTTGGTACTCCGAAGGGGCGAGTTCGCGCCAACTGAGGCATATAACCACTCTTGGTCCCACTTCGAGTATCACTTGCTGTTGGCAGCCCTCGCTGGGAAGGCGTCCTGGTACTCCTTCCAGAGTTCGAAGTTAGCGCTCCCGAAGGCCAAGGCCCTCTTGACGCGGTCTGATCCCTCCCGAAGACATCGGTGCGCCCCTCGCAGCCTTTGGCCCTCATAGCCCACTCGGAGACCGCTAGCCTCGCCACGGCGTTTGGCGACAGTTGAGGAAGCTCGATGTTGTAGGCCTTCAAGACTTCGCTCAGCATTTCCACGGCCAGTAGCCCGAGGCTGGCCTCGAAGAAAGCTTCGAAGAGTACCACTTCATTAGCCCAAGGCTTCGGTATGGCCCCCGACTTCTCCGGTACCCCAAGCTGGATTTTAGGTGTTATCTTCCCCTCGCAAACCTTTCGGACAGACTCCTCTGTTGAGGCCGAAGCCCTCATCTCCAAAGTCTGCTCGAACTTGTCCGACGGTGACCGAAGGTCCCTCGGCCCCAACCGCCTCACTACAGGCTTCACCGCAGCTATCGCTGCCGCCTGTGCCTGGGCAGAGCTCGAACTGGCGCCCAGGGCCAAAGCCTTCTTCGATGCAACCTTCTTCGGCATCTTGTGGGGCTTCGGTGCGAAGGGCGCTAAAGCTTGCGAATCCGGCTCCGCACGAAGCTAGAGGTGAATAGAAGAGAGCGAAGGATGCTAGGAGTTGAGAAAGAAGCAAATGAGAAGCGTGCCGAAGTCGTATGCGGTAAACCCCTTTTTATAGGTGGTAAAAATCCCGACGGTTTCCGTGCCGAAGTCATTGATAGGTGGGCCTTAAGCGAAGTTGAAGCGAACCGGCGCACTATAACGGTCAGCTTTGTAGCCGTTGTGGAGCCGTTTGGTCTCCTCGAGGCCGCTCTATCAGTCGAGGCAAGCAATTATTGCTTGCGCAAGTCGAAGCCCCTTCGGTCCAAGCTCCGAAGGCCTGTCTTCTTTGAAGTTGCATTTTTTGTTGTCATTTGTCCAGTGGCGCACACACCCCTTCATTCCGAAGGGCTGCGGGTGAGGGGCTCATGTTGGGGGAATAAGTTTTCCCTTGAACAGGGGCCAAATGACGTCAGCCACCATAAGCCTCCAGCCTGGAGCCTGATACTATCGATGCAAATTCCCGCCTATCGAAGTTATTTCCAAGCAGCATTTAGCCCAAGCCTCTGAGCTCCTTTCGGAGCCCTCTAGAGCGAAGCCTCCAGTCTCCCTCCGAAGTATGCCAGGAGCCAAGTCCCCAAGCTCTCTTCAAAGCTCTCTTCAGAGTTAACCTCCGAGTGCTCTTCAGAGTTAACCCTCACGCTTCTTTCGGAGCTCTCTAGAGCTGGTCTCCGGACCCTCTCTAGTCAATTCGAAGCTAAGTCTCCGGACCCTCTCCAGTCAATTCGAAGCTAAGTCTGCAGCTTAAAAACATGTCGAGGAAACTTAGGGTTCTCAAAACCGGGGGGCTGCCTAACAAAAACCTCCTCCTCTATGTACTCATTCAGAAAAGCACTCTTGACGTCCATTTGAAAAAGCTTAAAACCTTTCGAGGCGGCAAAAGCTAGGAGAATGTGAACGGACTCAAGACGGGCAACATGGGCGAAAGTTTCTTCAAAATCAATACCCTCCTTCTAGCAAAAACCGTGGGCAACTAATCGAGCTTTGTTGCGCACCACAACCCCATCTTCACCTTGCTTGTTCTTGAACACCCACTTGATGCCTATGGGGTTGCATCCTGGTGGCATCTCAACTAGTGTCCAAACCCGATTACGGACAAAATTCTCAAGCTCTTCTTGCATAGCGTTAATCCAATTAGAATCAGAAAGAGCATGAGAAACGTCTCTGGGCTCAAAAGATGCAACAAAAGCAGACTCAGCAAACACCGCAAGAGAGGTACCAGATGAACACAAAGTTCTCTCAGTCAAATCACCGATGATGAGCTCTGAGGGGTGATCACGCTGAACTGCTCGGGATCCCTGGTGATCTGAAGTCACCTCACCGGAGTCAGCAGCAGGCACCTCTGGACTCGACTGAGGGGGCTCGATCGAAGTGGAAGAAGTGATCAGAGGTCCGCCCTCGTCCTCAGTCGAAGTCTCAGAAGGTGTGGGCTCTGCAGGAGGTGCAGAAGGCCCACCCTCATCAGCAGCTGGAGTGTCCTCATCTTCCTCGAAGATGGACTCTCCGAGCTCATCATCACTAGAAAGCTCAAAAGAAGGAGTCAAAAAAGGCAAGGACTCGTCAAATGAAACCTCGCAAGTCTCGACAAGCTGCTGGGAGTCGAGGTTCCAAACGCGGAAACCTCGAGAATGTAAAGCGTAGCCAAGAAAAACTCCATCCCAACAACGAGACTCAAACTTGTCCAAATGCCCTCCCTTCTTGAGCACAAAGCACTTGCAGCCAAATGCTCGCAAGTGGCTCACCTTGGGCTGTCTACCAAACCGCAATTCATACGAAGTCTTACCTAAGTAAGCTCGAAGAAAAATGCGGTTGGCTAGATAGCAAGTCGTGTTCATGGCTTCAGCCCAAAAACGCCTAGGAGTCCTGTTCTCATCGAGCATCGTCCTGGCCATCTCGACTAGCGTGCGGTTCTTTCGTTCCACAACGCCGTTCTGTGGGGGAGTGTAAGGAGCAGAAAACTGATGGTCAAGACCCTGATCACTACAGAAGCTGACGAACTGAGAGTTCTTGAACTCAGAGCCATTGTCAGAGCGAATTGCTCGCATCTGACCATTGTTCTCATTCTTCAGCTTCAAAATCAGGTCATGAACAAACTGAAAAGTTTCATCCTTAGGCTCCAAAAAGAAAACCCACGAGAATCGAGAAAAATCATCAACAATCACAAGCGCGTACCATTTCCCACCGACTGAGCGTACCCGAGCTGGACCTACAGTGTCCATGTGTAATAGCTCGCCCGGATATGAAGTCATCACCTGAGTCACAGGTGAGTGAGACACGGCAACCATTTTCCCATGACGACAGGGATGACAAACTAGATCTTTCTCCATTTTAAGCTTGGGCAATCCTCGGATGAGGTCCATCGAGCTTAACCTGACTAGCAGATCAAAGCTCAAATGACCTAACCTCCTATGCCACTTCGAGAGCTCAGAAGAAGATCCAGGAATCAAACTGCGAGAAGGGCCAAAAGAACTAGAGAAGTCAATTCGAAAAACTTTACCAAATTGTAAGATCTGGCAAATCAAAGACCCTCTAGAATCAAACACAAAAGAATTGCCTTTCTTAAAACGCACTTCCAAACCATCCTCAAGAAGTTGCGAAACTGAAATCAAGTTAAAGTTCAAATTTTTAACCAAGGCAACATTCTTCAAAGAGAAATGATCTGAAATGCAAATTGAGCCGATGCCACTTACTTTCCCTTGACCACTGTTCCCGAAAGTGATGTACTCTTTGGAGCTCGGGGGAGTGAGACTGGAGAACCATCTGCGATGTCCCGTCATGTGACGAGAACATCCTAAGTCCATGATCCAAACGTCCTCCAGTGCCCGATCCTGCACAATCAGTGGTCGTAAGGGGGAGCAAATGGTTCGGCACCAGGTTTAGCAAAAGAACTAAACCAGTGTCGAGCCATCCGCTCAAAAGACGGAAAGCGAAAACCATCAGAAGAGTTTGGACCAAAACGCAGCTCAAAGTGCGGTCCATGGTTCTGCCTAAAACCTCGGCCACGAGGTCCAGGACCATAGCCAAAATGGCCTGGAGCTCTGCTAGAACGAACACCACCAACTGGAGCATGGGCATGAAAGCCATCTCCTCTACCACCACCAACACGACGCGGCCTGGCCTCCAGCCTCTCCCCGCATCGAGGAACACGCAGTCTACCACCCTGCTGGTAGAACTACTCCTGACCACCACGAGCACGCTCTGCTCTCTCAACCCGCTTCCTCTTGAAGCAAAACTCTGCAAGATGTCCTTCTTTTTGACAATACTCACAATGGTAGGTGGGCTTCTTGGGATGTGGTTGAGGCTTGGAGTTCTTGGGCTTAGTGGTGTTGGGTGTCATCTTCTTGGGTTGAGAGGGTCCAGGAAGAGAGTCAAGAGAAGTGTGGAGGTGTTTGGGCTTTGGAACCCAGATGGGCTTCTTGGGTGGAGCTTTGGGTTGTTCATGGATCACTCCATCCTTGGGCTGACTAGCCAGGGAAGACTCAGCGGAGTGAGTCTTGGGGTATGTCTGCTCAGGAGTCATTTTACTCCACTCCACTGCCCGGCTAATGGCACTCTCAAAGTCAGCCTTGGTGTAGGTGTAACATACCCCAAACCCATCCTGCCTCTTGAACTGCTGGATCATCATGCCGAGCTGTGGCTCTCGTGCACTGATCCAACTCAAGATAGAACGGAGGTAAAAGTTCTCATTCCGAGAATCAGCTAGCTCCTCTCTCAAGGAAGGTAGAACCTCCACCTGAGACAAGCAGGTCTCACACTCTCTATCTACCTGGACAGACTTCTCGGCTTTCAGCTTAATAAACTCTAGTCTAAGAGACGGGCAGTTCTCACAGACAGTGGGTGGAACTGACAGTGTCTCAAGCTCTAGCCTAGTCTGCGCCAGCTCAGCTCTCACTCTCTCCAAATCACCCAAATGCTCATCGCCCTTGGCTTTCAGCTCAGCTAAACTAGCTAGATGAGATGGGCAATCGGCACAGGGCACGACGACAGTGGCCTGAGCATCTTTCAGCTCCAACTGAGTGCTTTCAAGCTCAGTGGCCAAAGCGTCCCTCTCATCAACCCTTTCTGTGTACCTAGACTTCAGAGTCGACAGGTCACACAGAAGCACCTCACACTTCGGGCACTCACTGCTATCACCCAAGCAAGGGGAAGAAGATAGACTCTTAATTCTGCCGTTGGCCACGGCAAGCTCACTCTCTAACTCATCTATCCTCTTCTTAGCTCCCCTAAGCAGTTTTCGCGATATTTTAACTCCTAACGATTGCTTTCAAGTAAATCAACGATTTCACCTTCATAAGATGATACCTTTTCGTTGTCGTCGTCGTCGGAGTCATCGGAGGAGCTCTTCTCTTCCTTATCCCCAAGAGCCATTGAGTAGAAGCTCTTGCGGGATCTTCGGCGCTGATGTGAGCGGCTCTTCGGTCTGTCCCCGAAAGCCATGAAGCAAAGACCCACCGGATCGTCCTTGTCCTTCCCCTTCCCGATGACGAACTCCTCATCGCTTGAGATCGATGAAGAGGAAGAAGACGTGGACCACTTGGAGTAGCTCTTTTCCATCTCGGCGAAGAAGGCCTTGTCGCGCTTCTTGTTCTCTCGCCGGTAGTCCTTCAGAGCCTTTCTGAAGAATCTGGTCTTTGGCTTGCCCTTGTTGAAGGAGGAGCTGTCGTGCTTGCCGGAGTCGTGGAAGCCACCACCGGTGCCCTTCTTGTGACCATTTCGCTTGGGGCAGTCGACGATGAAGTGTCCTGGGTCACCACACTCAAAGCATCCGGATTTTGTGCCGTGTCGTTTGAACATTCTTTTGTCATAAACACGACACACCCGGTTATTAAAAAGACACAAATCATCATCTCCCAAAGACTCAATCTGGTCCTCAGTGATAGACATCAAAGAGAACCTAGCACAGCTCATAGAAGAAGGATCAACAGAAGGTGTAGCAAGGGCCAGAGACTTTGATCCAGATCCAGTGAGATTTGATCTCAACTGGATATCAACCTCGGTGGCCTTAAGCTTGCTAAACAACTCAGAAATGGTCAAGGTATCATAAGATGTGATCTCAATGATAGAGGATACCTTGATCTCCCAGATCTTTGGGTCCAAGGTATGGAGAACCTTGAGCGTCTGCTCGTGATCTGAGACTAACTGAGAACCCTCAGCCTTGTTGTCCCGAAGCTTGTTTATGATCGATTGAAAACAACTAAACAAAGCTTCAGCAGATTCGCCCGGCTTTTGTGTGAAATTCTCATACTCACGCCGGTAGGTCTGATAGAGCCGAGCCTTGACCTGACCTGTTCCCTCATGGTGTGCCTTGAGGGTAGCCCAGATCTCTCTCGCAGTGGAGAGATGGCTCACACGCTCAAACTCAGTGGGACCTAAACCAGAAAACAAGATGTTCACAGCCTTACTATTGTTCAGATGCTGTGCAATGATACCAGGAGTACCATGCTCAACAAGTGGCAATATAACGAACGTAGCATGAACGCAAATGTCCTAGATGTCCGAGCCTTGGCTCATAAGATAGGCTCGCATGCGAGTCTTCCAATAATTATAGCCATAAGCTTCCAAGGACGGGACCTTGCCAGGAGACGTCATGATCACTACTGGGGTTTAGAAACTGGTTAAGGTATGGAAAAAACCGTAAAAACGCTCTGATACCACTTGTAGGACCGAAAGTAGCGACTAGAGGGGGGGTGAATGGGCACCTAAAAAATTATTTCGAATCAATGGCCTGCTTCCAACACCCAACGCACCTCAAAAGACTAAGCAGCAAAGCGTGAACAGATTGCCTAACTCTAAAGGTATCTAGCCTAGAAACGACCGGTGTCAAAAACAGAGAAACACCAGTACAGTGCTAATAGGCAGATAAACAAAATATTCAAGACATGGCAAATCAAACTTCTCAGTATAATAATCTAAGTGCACATAGAATGAGATGAGAAGTTACTGTTCAAAATTTGTCTCCTGTTCGATACTTGGCGAAGCCTGCTTCGGAGTCCCTTGTCGAAGTCTAGCGAAGGTTGTCGTTGAAGTGCCGAAGGTTTGTTGAGTCTAGGCTAGTTCGAGCGTGGCAAAATGCGAAGTATGCTTCGAAGCGAAGTATAAAAGTATCGAAGCTTGCTTCGATCAGTATACTTCGAAGCCTATACTTCGATCAGAAAGCTTCGAACAAAGTTCACAGAAAACAACCTTCGTAAGAGAAGCGAAGCCAAACACACAACAGCAAAATCAAATCGAAGCCTACACTCTACCTTCGACGTTAGCTTGATCGAGGTATGACTACCGAAGTGGTAACCTCCGAACCGATGACTAACTTCGAAAGACAAGCTTCGAACGCTATTGGGGCCTAGGATATTTTTACAGACTCGACTGACTGACTGTGGGCCTAGGGACAAAATAGTAAACTCCTATTTATAGATGACTTATCCGGAAGCTAAGATTTAGTAGCGACTACGGCTTCTCTTCTAGACAGACCGATACAAGATCAACGGTTGTCAGTTTTGCGCCGAAACTGACAAAGCCTCCACCGACTTTGCACCAGGTACCCGGATTGGGCCGGCCTGATTCCGCAGCTCTCTCAGCCCAGCAATCACTCACCGCCCGTGTACCTGAGTCAATCCTGGTCAACAGCCCAGTGGGTCTTCTGCTGCTCCTAGCCAATGTACCCGGATTGGGCCAGCCCGACTTCGTGGCCCCTCTGCCCGATAGTCGCTCGCTGCCCATGTACCTGAGTCACACGCGGCCCAGACGCAGTAGGTCTTCTCCACTCTTCAGTCCTCTTTGACTACCGTTGACAATGACTCATCACATCTGGAGCCATGAGGCCCACGCTATTCAGCATGGCTCCTCAACATGAAGCGGTGCTTCTCTCTACGACAGAATCTCCCCCTCAAATCTTGTCGAAGTTTGCTCCACACTCTCAGAAGTAGAATCTTTAGGTCTTCTTATCGACGTGGTCGAAACTTCTAGAGTTGCCGTAGAGGAAGGTAGTGGTACAACCTCAGGATCTTCATCGTCTGATGGATCTTCTTCCTCAAAAAGCATTTCACTCATATCGTGCTCACTTGCAAAATCAAAGTTAGTGCTAACACAAGGAGATGTTTCATCAAAAGTTACATCACAAGATTCAACCAATGTGTTAGTTTCAAGATTTAAAATACAATAAGAGTGTCCATGCAAAGAATAGCCCAAAAAGATTCCATCAGATGTGCGCGATTCAAATTTGTCCAAATTACCTCACTTTAGGATGAAGCAACGGCATCCAAACACTCTGAAGTGAGTGACCTTGGGCTTCCTCCCAAAGTGAAGTTCATAAGAAGTCACATTCAACAAAGAGCGCAAAAAGATCCTGTTGGAGATGTAACATGTTGTACTCATGGCTTCAGCCCAAAATTTTCTAGAAGTCCTATGCTCATTCAGCATCGTCCTAGCCATCTCCACAAGTGTACACTTTTTCTTCTCAACCACACCATTTTGTTGAGGGACTCTTGGTGCAGAAAACTAATGTTCAATCCCATGTTCAAGGCAAAATTCTGCAAAAGAGCTATTTTTGAACTCGGTGCCGTTGTCGCTTCAAATGGCTTTCATTGCACCAGGGAGTTCATTGAATAGCATCAGTGCTAAGCTCTGAAAGTGTATGAACACTTCATCCTTGCTTACAAGAAAGAAAACCCAAGAGTAACGAGAATAGTCGTCAACCACAACAAGTACGTACCATTTGCCGCCTAAAGAGCTAACCTGGGATGGACCAACTGTATCCATATGAAGAAGCTCACCGGGTCGCTCAGTCATCACCATGTTTATGGGGTAATGCGAGGCAGCAACCATTTTTCCAAGATGACATGGAGCAAAAATGAGGTTATTCTCAAATTTTAGCTCGGGCAATCCTCAGATGAGTCCT
The DNA here is from genome assembly GCA_019279435.1 of Zizania palustris. Lineage (NCBI taxonomy): Eukaryota > Viridiplantae > Streptophyta > Magnoliopsida > Poales > Poaceae > Zizania > Zizania palustris. Next base: position 95,492,633 of record JAAALK010000082.1, on the reverse strand, counting down.
AGGGCACTCAATCTTACAAGAAGATCAAAGCTCATGTGCCCTAGTATCCTATGCCACATCCAAAGCTCAAAAGACGGTTCAGCTAAAAGACAATGAGAAGATCCAAAAGACTCAGTGAAATCAGCTCCAAAAATTCTCTCTACTCTTAAGATTTTGCAAATGAAAACATCAGAAGAATCAAGCACATAAGATGCATCACGACTGAAATGAACCTCAAAACCCTCATCAAGCAATTGTGAAATAGAAACCAAATTGTACCCTAAGGCCTCAACCAAAGCAACATTTGTGAGAGTGAAATTTTCATTAATTTTGATCATACCTTTGCCCTTCACTCTGCTTTTACGATTGTTTCCAAATGTGATGCTTTCACGATGCCTGGCTGAGGTGAAGCTGGAGAACCATGAAGACTTCCCAGTCATGTGACGTGAGCACCCAGAATCAATGATCCACTTGTCCTCCAGCCTCCCATGACTCCCCTAAGTAGAGACAGGAGATCTCGAATACTCCGCGTTGGGTTTAGAGATAAGATGCCTAGGTATGCAGCACTGAACTACCCGAGAAGTAGGTAAAGCAAGAAACTGTGTGTGATGAGAATAATAGTGCACATGAGGTATCCTTGCAAATCGCTGAGGTCTCCTAAAATAATTTGGACCAAAACGCCTACGTGGTCTATCATCATACGAAGTACGATATACACCACGATGGGCATAGTCACTCATATGTAAGGAGCCTCATAATCAATATAAGTATTATAATCATAGTCATGCATATCAAATGAAGAATAATCATGAAAATGTAAAGAATGAGCACGACATTCATCTTTCATGCGTCTATAGCAAAAAACAATCAAATGACCTACACGATGACAATAAGTGGAATGAAAAACTTTCTTGGGTTTAGGTTTATAGGTTTCTGGTGCAAACCTCACAATTTTCCTACGTTTTTGCTTGGAGTCTGTCTTGAGTGGTGGAATGATTATCTTTTTGGGTTGGGTAGGATTTTTGTCTTTTTGAGGTGTGTCTAACTAGGCTCTCTCTTTCTCAAGGGTGGTAGGTAGAGTGAACACTGTTTGGCTTGGGGTACTAGATGAATTCCTCTCATAACCTAACCCAAGAGCTAACCCTTCCCTATCAGCACAAATTTTAGTTTTATCCAAAAGCAAATCCATTTTCCCTTTCCCTTTAGTGCATTTGTCTACCATGTAAAGCAGATAATCATTCTCACACTTCAGTTTTTCTACTTGCTCTCTAGCAAAGCTGAGTTGGTCCTTAAGGGTGATGCAGGTGGGACACGCAGGCTGCACATCTGTTGGGGGAATAAGTTTTCCCTTGAACAGGGGCCAAATGACGTCAGCCTTCGGCCCGGAGCCCAACACTGTCGAAGCCTGTTCTTTTCTGAAGAAGCTATTTCTAAGTCTCAAGATTCACTTCAAAGCCCTCTGGAGCGTGGCCTTCGAACCCCTTCGGAGCCCTCCAGAGCGAAGCCCGCAAGATTCCTTAAAGTTTGCCAGAAGCTAAGTCTCATGCTAACTTCGAAGTTAGCCTCCGGGCCTTGTTCGGAGTTAGCCTTCGAGCCTTGTTCAGAGTTAACCTTCGGGCTCTGCTTGGAGTTAACCTTCGAGCTCCCTTCGGCACTCCTTAGAGCCAGTCTCCGGACCCTTTCCAGCCAATTCAGAGCTAAGTCTCCGAGAACCCAGTTCGGAGCCCCGGTTCGGAGTATACTTCGAAGCCCACTTCGGAGTGTACTTCGAAGCCTCCCTTGCAGCCTCCGCCTGAAGAGCTCCGGCCCCTACTTCGAACCCAGAAAATATCTGCACCCTGCTACAGTGCAGAAGTCATACTAGGGGCCCCTCTGCCCCCAGTATGTCGTTTAGCTGGTCAAGAAGTGACGTTGTTTGACACGTCTATAAAGTTGTAAAGCACTTTTGTACAGTAGCTAGCTCCTTTTCCCCTTTTTGCCCCTATGAGCCTAGGACTTATAGAGGGCATTTTGGTCTTTTCCTTTGGCATGCGTGCCTATAAAAGCAGGGCCAAGCCCTTGTAACAGGATAGCTTCTCCAGGGCCATGAAACCCTGGAGTTCACTACACCACACCAAGGCATACCATGCCAAATCCACCACAAATTGGGCGTAGGGCTATTATCCCCTAGGGGAGGTCTGAACCAGTATAAATCCTTTCTCCCTCTGAGAGAACCATTCGAGGTTCATTTTACACACCATATACACATATACAAAACCTGTGCTGTAGCTAACACAATTGCTACAACAGTTGGTGCCGTCCGTGGGGATCTTAGTCCTAAAAGCTAAGTTCTCTGCCACTGTCTACAACTCAAAGTACGCTTGAGGGGGGAGCTTCGAAGCTTTCTTGCTTCGCGCACCCTTCAACAAGGGGCTTCGAGTGCAGTTCGAAAGTCATCTTCGCCTTCCCCCATCCTTTGCATTTCGGAGCTCACCCTCCAGCGAGGGGCTCCGCTTCGTGTGTCGAAGGCCGTCAAAGCCCTAGGGGCTACGAGGCAAGCTTTCACCCACTTTACGAGGTATGTAAACTGTCCGAAGTACCACTTCGATGTACAATTTTGCAATTACTTTAGTATAAAATCGAAGCCCTGCTTCGCCTTAAAGTCGAAGCCCTACTTCGCCATTAAAGCAAACTTTTGCTCCATCTTATTGAAAAATTGAAGCCTCGCTTCATGTTTTAAAACCGAAGCTATGCTTCGCGCTTTGAAATCGAAGCCTCATTTCCTTTTAAAGATTCGAAGCCTTGATTCATCTTATCAAAAACCTAAAGCCTTGCTTCGTCTTATTTAAAATTCGAAGCCTGTCTTCGCTTTACAAAATCCGGAGCACCCCTGCGAAGGCTACACAGCGCCTCCGGGCCCGTAGCAGTGGGCTTTGAGACTTATAGGCGACGGCTCGGCAAGTCTGGGATTCTAGGCTCTGGCCTGATGCATCCTCGGGTCGAAGGTGGCCCAGGGTCGTAGGTGACCCAGAGTTGAAGGTGGCTCAACTTATCGCAGGTTCGGTGAATCCACACCAAATATCTATTTCACTACAGGACCAAGCTCAAGAAGCCTTGCTTCGCTATCTGAACACGCACCGAGGCCTCGCTTCGCGTGACGTGATCTAATCTAAGAATTAAGCATCTCGAAGTTATGCTTCGCTTAAAATCTAAGTGTGTTTCGGAGCTTCGCTCAGGCACAACAAAATCCAAGCATGCTGAAGCATGCTTCGCTTAATTTGGCTACGTTGAAGCCTTGCTTCACTCCAAATTAACGCGTTCGAAGCCCAAAAGAGGCCTTCGCCCGATGTGTTATAAGCATCCAAATCCGCCAAAAAGGCGCACCCCTTCGTATTTTTATTGCCCGCACCAGCAACGACTAAGTCCCTAGCTGCCACAAGCAAGGGGGAAGTATGTATGCGAAGTATGCGAATGTATTGCGCAGTACGAGCGTGATAAGCTAAAAAGTTCGAAGTCATCAAACTATGTGAAGCATGCAGACGAAGTATGCAAATACAACAAATTCCATTCATTGAATGATAATTGAGAGGTATGTTACAAATATACTTTGAAAGCAAAATTATGAGTAGTCTGTGTCTAAGCCTAAGAAAAAGCGAGCTCGAGGACCCAACCCTCGCTTGCCCTTCTTTCGGCCAGGGCCCCCTCGGCTGGACGAAGCCTTGTTGAAGCCTGCTCTCCCACGGTCGGTTCGTCCACATACCGAAGCCCACAGACCTCATCTTCCACTTCGCAGGTTGCTCCAAGTCTGCGAGGCAGGCGGTGCCGTATCGAAGGCAGAGAAGTCTAAAGCTTCATCACCTGCCAAGGCCGTTCGCGAAGGCAAGGATGAAGAACTCCGAAGGGACTCCGTCTTCACGATGGCCAGTAGATCCTGAACAACTTTGGGGATTGCTTCACCGTTAGGCCCCCTCGGAAGTTTAAACCGAGGGGGGCCCTCGGAGCTAGCCACCTCGAGGACCACCCATAACTAGCGAAGTTCTTCAGAGTCCTCATGTACTTCGAAGTCAACATTCGGAGACTGAGCCTGGGCAGGTATAAAGTACCCCCACATTTATATTAATAAACTGATAAGTTTTTACAAGCCTACAACTAAGAATTACAAGCAGCCTAAGGAGATCTACATATTCGGAGGCGGAGGTGCCGACGTCGAAGGCGGAGCTGGCGAGGCATGCGCTTTGGCTCGGCGAAGGTGTAGGCCTTTCTGAAGCTCGAGGACTGCTTCGCAGCCTTGGTCCTTCCAAGGCTCCTGAAGTTGCCGCCAGGCTCCGTGGAAGCCGGCCGGAGGCGTCACCAAGTGCTGGCCTCCGAAGGCCACCGGAGTCGCCGAGGTTGCTGCCTCAAGGTGGTTGCACCCCGCGTCGTGAAGCATTTGCAATACCCGTTGACCCGCCACTCGGTCGGCCATCAAGGCGAAGCTCTTCAAAGATTGCTCCACCGTCGAAACCACCACCTTCAAGATTGCAACATGGTCCCCAATTGGATCTTGGCTGCCGAAGTCCGGAGCACGACACTCGGTCCCTATTTGTTGTAGGACCTCAGTCAGGCTCAGAGTGGCTTCGTCGATGTTGCCAACATCAATGTTTTCAAGGCACTGAGCTCCTTAGCCAATTCAGAGTTGTCTCTGAGAACCCAGTTCGGAGCCCCAGTTCGGAGTATACTTCGAAGCCCACTTCGGAGTGTACTTCGAAGCCTCCCTTGCAGCCTCCGCCTGAAGAGCTCCGACCCCTACTCCGAACCCAGAAAATATCTGCACTCTGTTACAGTGCAGAAGTGATACCAGGGGCCCCTCTGCCCCCAGTTTGTCGTTTAGCTAGTCAAGAAGTGACGTTGTCTGCCATGTCTGTAAAGCACTTTTGTACATTAGCTAGCTCCTTTTCCCCATTTTCCCCTATGAGCCTAGGACTTATAGAGGGCATTTTGGTCTTTTCCTTTGGCCTGCGTGCCTATAAAAGCAGGGCCAAGCCCTTGTAACAGGATAGCTTCTCCAGGGCCATGAAACCCTGGAGTTCACTACACCACACCGAGGCATACCATGCCAAATCCACCACAAACTGGACGTAGGGCTATTATCCCCTAGGGGAGGTCCGAACCAGTATAAATCCTTTCTCCCTCTGAGAGAACCCTTCGAGGTTCATTTTACACACCATATACACACATACAAAACATGTGTTGTAGCTAACACAATTGCTACAACAACATCCTTAGAACACTTAGCACTCTCCAATCTAGCCTTAGGCTCATTGATATGCTTATCTCTCAGACTGATGCTTTCAATTAGTTAAGTGCAATTTAAGCATTTATCGATGGCACCAGGACTAGACTCCACCACCAAGTGTTGCTTCTGAACATTTTCATGTTTTTTAATGTTTTGAACATGAATCAGACACAACTGAGCAAGTTCATCCATCACGACAAGACATGAATCACTCTACAGTTTCAGATTTAGACTTCAATACAACAAGTTCAGTAGAAAGAGATTCAATTTTAAGCTTTTGTTCTTTTCGTTCTTTAGCAGCAAGTTTAAGCAGTCTATGTTGTGAAATAATTGCATCATGTAATTCATCGATTTGAACAAGTAATTGATCAAGATATAGACTGACCTCAAATGAGTCAAGCTCATCGCTGCTTTGCTTGTCGTTGGCCATGAAGCAGAGGCCGTTGAAGTCCTTCATCTTTTCCTTCTTTTCTTCATTCTTGCCTAGTTCATCTTCATCAGAACTTGGTTCTTCACTTGAGGTGTTGTCGATGTCACTAAGTGCTACCATGAAAGCTCTAGCCATCCTTTTCGCCACTTTTCCTCTTTTGCCTTTGTAAAATAGTTTTTATCTCTTTTCTGGTATTTGTGTTCATGTTCATTTTTGGCTTTCAGTTTTGGGCAATTGGCTTTAATGTGATTAAGGTCACCGCACTCAAAACACCCTCGAGCACGTCCTCTCCCCTAATCTCTTCTATCATTGTAGAACCAAGTGAACTTTTTGACTATAAGAGCAAGCTCTTCATCGTCCAATGTGTCCACTTGTTCCTTTGTGATAGAGACCAAAGAAGACAAGGCAAAACCCCTAGACAAAGCACAAACACCAGCCATGCTACCTCCAGATGAGGTGCCACTACCGAAACCAGAAACTAGTTCCATGGATTGTGGCAACGAGATGCCTTGGCGATCTCGGTGGACTTAAGCTTACTAAAGAGTTCATCGCATGTCAAAGTATCAAAACTCGCAGACTCTTCAATGCTTGAGATCTTTACTTCCCATATGCTACAATCCAGAGTATAGATAAGTTTGATCGCTCGATCATGATCAGAGTAATCTAGCGTCCCAGTGGAGCGCAAGTTACTAACAATTCCGTCAAAGCGTGCAAACAAAGCAGCTACAGATTCGTCGGGGCCTTGCACGAACATTTGGTATTTTTGATTATACGTGCTTTGCATCCTAGCCTTAATCTACGATGTGCCCTCATGAAAAGTACTCAACGTCATCCAGATTTCTCATGCAGTCCGAAGGTGCTGGACCCTGTCAAACTCGTTGCGACTCAGACTGATAAAAAGAATGTTTCTGGCCTTGCTATTACATTCATATTGTGCCTTCTTAGTCTTTGAGGTACGAGTGTCAGGAATCACATATTGGGATGCGACAATGTCCCAAATTGCACTTCCTTGGCTAAGCAAATAAGCCTCCATGTGCACCTTCCAATAGGCATAATCTTGACCATCAAACATCGGAATCTTGGTGTTCTTATCCATGTCGCCACAAGGATCACAAACCGGTTAAGGTCAACTAGTGATCTAACCGGCTCTGATACCAATTGTGGGATCGGAATGGCGACTAGAGGGGGGTGAGTAGGCGCCTCGACACTTTCTTTTGAATGTGATGGCCTAGTCAAATCACCCAATGCACATCTGAAATATCGTAAAATCAATTTTCAATAAGGAAGCACAAAATTGTTCAAAACATGACTCAAAAATAGATTTCAAAGCAACTCGGAGTTTGAACTGTCGGTCTATATTGTCGATACTTGAGACGCCGAAATGCAATAGCTATTTCGACAAATGGACAGTCGACAACAAGGTATCGATCGATGAAACTCCGATAGGATTCAGAACATCAGTAAATACTCAGATATTCAGGTTTTCAATTCAGATTCAAAATTGAAATCTCAAACGACTCAGTCAACAACTTCAGTTTACTTTTAGTACTGAACACAAAAGTTCTGAAATTTGTCAATTGTGATTTGGCACAAACAAAACAGCAGTACATCAACAATGTATTCAATCAACTAATAATTCAACCTGAACCTTCATCTCAAGGGCTAACACTGATCAACCTGATTTCCACTCAAACATGTAAGCATAATTCAGATATTTCCTCAATTTCAGAACAACAAAACAGCAGTAAACTGAAAATAGAGTTCAACCACAAATCTGAACACTTATACTCAAAACTTGATACTGAACAGTATAAATTTCACTCAAAGCTGAACACACATTTCAAACATCCATCCACTTCTGTAGCAACAGAATTGCTATTCTCAGATTGGAATTTCAGAACATCTAATCAGAGACTGCACACAAATATGATGTTTAATGAAATATTCAATCAGCACTCATTTTCTAGCAGCAACCTTCAGCAGTTATGTCAACAATTGAATAGCAACAGTGAAATCTTAGCACAGAACAATATGATCACTGAAATTGGATCAAACTTTCAAGGTTCAGCAAAGTTAGCATAGAACAAATCAGCTTGACAATTCAGAACACAAAAACTAAGAAACTGAAACAATCTTGTTGGAGAACAGTGTGAAAATAATTCAAAACTGATTAAGATTGTGTTTATCCAGGAAAACTTTCATCCATTGAAGCAAATAGCTAAAACAAACTTATCTACAGCAACTAATCCTCAGGATCAACTTCAGAGAGGGTAAACTTAAGAACTAAACAAATTAGAACACTAAATACTTGAAGTAATCAGAAACTTCAGACAATTGAAGGACTGAACAAAATGACTATGAACAGTACTCAACCAAAAATCAAATCAGATTCAAATACTAAAACTAAACTGACTGAATTTATCTCTAACACTCAACCTTAGTGACAAAGGATCTTGACACAACTAGTTACTATTTCAATTCAACCATGTATCAAGCAGAATTGATCAGATCTCATCCACACACAAACAGTCAATCACATATACATTTAAAACAATTCAGCAATAGTATTGATCCAGAGACATGTTCAGAATCATGCTAAAATAGTTACTATGGCAGCTGTAGGAAATCTGACAACTAGATCAAAACATTCATCAAAAGAATCTCAGTTCTAAACTCACATAGAAATCCTACTAAACAAGGTTCATAGCCTCAAATCACAGAATCCTATTTGAAGAAGAACTGAAGAACATACCCTGAACTACTGAATGGAACAAACTCAGTGCTTAAACATGATATTCTTATGAAAAACTGAATTGATTCAAGGATCAAAACTATTCAGCATAGATCACAGCTATTTCAAGATGAAATTTCACAAGAGATCACTCAAAATAATCAGGAAATTTCATGGAAAATAGAGAAGAACTCAGAGTTCATTGCGCTGGAATCAGAGGAGGCTATACGATGAATAGTGTGTGTCGACAGGACTATAGCACATACGAAAATCGCCACCAATTGCTGTTCATCGTCAAAAACTCATCGCTCAGGGTGTTTTTTTGGTTTTGATTGAAAAGCTCTGAGCAAAAATTGTGTTTCTCTGAGTTGTTGCCGACTACAAGCCATGGGGGGATAATATCCTACCTGCCCCATGATCTAGAAGCCACATTTTGCATAAAGCCCCTAGACAAAATCTGAAATCCTAGTTCTGAAAATACCCTATTAAAACTTAAAAGAAAAATTACAAAAGGACTCTTCTTTTAATATATTTTTAGAATGGACCCACTCTAAATAATATACCAAAAGGATACACTATGAAACTAAAAAATTTAAACTAATACAAGACACATATTTATTGAATTAACAAAAACATTTAAAGTTTTGACGGTTTTCAGCAAAAACCGACAAAGCATCTCCTGATCGTCGACGCTCGTCGTCAGTCCGTGAACCTGACTGCCAGCAGGTCTCTCCCACTCTCGATCCCTCAAGTTGCCTTGTCACTTGAACTGGCTTCCCTTTCGCTGACTTGATCGACGCCTCGTTTTGATCAATCTTCAACTCAACATCCTGTTCGACCTCCATGCGTACATCAGAGTCCACTCTCGACTTCGACTGACACCCTCGACCATCTAGCATTAGACTCCCCGTATAACCCTAATCCCGTGCCATCGACAGTTGACGAGTAACTTAAGCCTGCACACAGGAGACAAACACAGACACACACACCATATCCAGAACATCCAGACATACCCCATGAATTTACCCTGTCAATCACTCACATTACCTTGAACAATAGTGAAAAACCTCACTATGTTCCTCAGGTATTAAGTTGATAAACTCTTCACCGTACTATGCTCAGGCCAATGGTCAGGCCGAGTCTAGTAATAAAATTGTAATTAAGCTCATTAAGAAGAAAATTGAAGAGTTCCCTAAAAGGTGGCATGAAGTGCTTTCACAAGCACTGTGGGCTTGTAGAGTTGCAAAGCACGGTGCTACCAAAGTAGTCCATATGAGTTAGTATATGGACAAGAAGTCGTTCTACCAATATAAGTAGATATTGGTTCTTTAAGATTTCTTAAACAAGATGGTTTGTCAGTCGACGAATATGAAACTCTTTTGAAAGATAATTTGGAAAAAGTGACCGATAAGAGGTTGAGGGCTTTAGAAGCTATAGAGAAAGACAAAAGAAGAGTAGCTAGAGCCTACAACAAAAGAGTCAAACCAAAATCGTTTCAAGTGGGTGACTTGGTTTGGAAGACGATTTTTCCTTTAGGCACTAAGAGCCCCAAATTTGGTAAATGGTCGCCTAGTTGGGAAGGCCCTTTTAAAGTAGCTGAAATCGCTCCAGGTAATGCATACTTGTTAGAATCTCAACAAGGAGAGCGATTTCGAAGAGCTTTGAACTGCAGGTATTTGAAAAAATACTTCCTAGTGTATGGCAAAACACTTGAATGTGTCGAAAGGCCGATATTGAAGGTATCATCCTTAACCCGTTATGCTTTTAGTTCACCTAGTTCACTAAAAGGCAGGGCGGCATGTGTTGATAGCAAAAAATGGCATTACTGATCAAGATTGTCAAAATATCAACTTTGGTAATTTGGGCCAAAAATACACAAGTCCTGGTACAGGATGAAGCCTTGTATTGCCGAAGGCCCATCAGACATGAGGCATCGGAGGACTTTTAGTGGCCTGCTAGCTTCGGCCCGAAGGCCCTTCGGAGGCCTGCCTCGCCGAAGCTTCGGCCCGAGGAGCAGGCTTCGGCAGGCCTGTCGAAGGCCCACTTTGGGCTGGCTTCGAAGATAGAGTTTGATACTGATTCTAGTTGTTTTTATCCCTAAACTTGATTAGGACAAATCTTATCAGATTAGTTTTAGAGATAAGAAGACTAGCCCCTATAAATATAGGGGTGAGGCCGGTTCATCAGACCCCACACAACTAGCCAACCATAAAGCCCTAGCTTTGAACCGTACTTTACTTTTCTGCACAACCTTCGTGGGTTTGCTTGGAAGCCCTCTGCCGGCCACTTCGAAACGGTGGTAAGCCTTGTTACTTCGCTTGTGAAGTATCCATTAATCTATGTAACAGATTGATATCTCCTTGTTGGCTCGCCTGCGAACCACCTTTAATCTATGTAACAGATTGTTACCTTTGTTTATCTACTACAACACTTAGTAAATTCGGTCTCCAGGCCAAATTGGCACTTGATCTCTATTATGTTGTAGGTTTCACGCTCGGAGCCCCTTCGCCGAAGGTGTCTGGAGCTAGGAAACTAGTTTCTGAGGCTGCCAGAACACCCTTCGGCGGGACCCTGCTTCGACTAGTCATGCTAGACCCGTCACGCTGTTGTTGGTCTAGTCAAGTTCCCATGCATTGGAGCCACTCCGCGTCAGGGTTGCTTCGTGCTGGGGCCATGCCAGAGACCTCCGCAATAGGCTTGGTTGCACTAGTACTCCGCATCAGGCTTCATCGTGTCGACACTCCGCGCGGGACGAAGTCATGCCAGCGCTTTGCGTTGGACTTTTTTATCGTGTCAGAAACTTCGCACCGAACCCTGTCATTCGGAGGTGATTTCATGTCTAAGATCGGTTCAGAGCACGTCTTCGGCCAGATCAACCCGAACGCCGAAGGCTATGATCGGCGCACCCTATGCACTAGACGCCGAAGGCCCCCCTTCGGTGACCCCTTCGCACGATAAACTCTTTACCAATCAGGCTCCATTCAGCCGATTGGGTTATTTTATCTATATATTTCGGCTAATTAGATTATTTATGTCTGATCTGATTACCTGGTGACTCCACCCCCTTACCACTATTAAGGGTAGTCAGAACGCGATGTCAGTGTTGTGTTACGCTTAGGCTTGTTCCTAAGTATCCACACACTTTTGGATCGTCAAACTGACCCAAGTGCGGGGGCACGATTTCCGTGTAAATGCTATGCTTCATATTTTTCTCCTCTCTCTTACTCTTTAAACTTTGGTTTCTTTGTATATGCCAAACCACGTTCGCTGTTTCTACCAAGAGGCCACTAGTTTCATCCAAGGGCTTCGTATGTTCGCAGTTTTCCTGCAATACACCCACGAACTAGAGTACCGCGGGATCTACCAGGTCGGCGAGAGTGACCCATGCCAAGTAACCCTGACCCTCATCGCCGCAGACCTAGAGCTGACCTCCTTCACCACCTCGGTCCGAGCCTTAAGCTTCGAAATTGGTTGTCAAGAAACAACCCTTCAAGCACTAGGAGAACTTTGTCAGATCTACGACGACTGACTGGAAGGCACCACCTTTTGCCATCTGCCATCTCAGGAGCTAGGGTCAGATCGCAGCACTTACGTCAGCCATCTCAGCGGCTACGACCCTCTAGTAGCCCGACAGACCCGTCTCTTATAGGCTATGGACACCCTCCACACCGAGGCTCTCATACTCACCGACGAGACACAAGCTTGGGTCGACTACTACCGTCAGTAGGCCGATGAACTTCGGCAACAACTTACCCAACTCCTTAGCCAGAACCGGGAACTCAAGAAGGATATTGCAGAACTAGTACCACGGTTCCCCTAGGAGGAAGACCCTTCAAAAGGCCCTTCACCGCCCGAAGAAATTGACCAAGCGGAGCACAGTCCTACCTAGTCCAGGTGAGGCTGAAATGTCCGAAGTGGTAATGGATGATGACGAGACCGAGCCTAGCACCACATCAAGATCTACCCAAGGGTCTGAAAATGCCCTCGACGGCCACTAGATGGTTATGCTAGACGCTAGACACCAGATGTTTGTTTTTTCTTCTTGTTTGTGATACCACCCATAAGCGACTTGTGCTATGGGAGAGATAATAAGAGTTGAATTGTAATGAATTTCATATCACACTTAATAAAGAAAACTGTGAGATATTTTTAGTATTGTTGGCGTAAAAGATTACGCTAACAGGTTTCTGAAGGTTAGAAACTAACAAACGAAGAGTTTGCGAAGTAAACTATTTCAAGCCTCCGAAAGGATAATAGCTTTAAACAGTTCGAAAATGTATATTGAATAACTTGTATTCGGTCCTCATTACAGAGTAAAACAGGGGTTATTTATAGGCCCAAACATTAAGGAAAAGACCTTTTTACCCCTCTATTACAACCGACATAGTGGAAACTATTCGGTACCCTTAATAAGGCTAAAATGGTAAAAGACTAATCTAATGAGAAGGAAGATAAGTCTTCCATCCTAGCTGGCAAGGAAGCTCTCGGAAGAGTCCTAGTTCGAAGATATACTCCGAACTAGAGTTCGCCTCCATACTTCGAACTTGATCCACGGTGATTCCAGAGTTATATGCTGGAAACCTTTGATTCAATCATCTGCCTTTGCTTTGTTACCATAATGGCTCTCAGGATGAAATATTTTCCCCCAACAGTAGCCCCTCGAATACGCTTCTCCGCTAGACCTGTGATGTTAGGAGTGCAGTATACGCAAGAGAAATAATCATGCGCAGAGACTAACAATTTTAATCAGCCTTCGAAATATGTGGAGATTCGAAACTTCGAATCAACTTATAAGAAAATTATGTTCGAACTATTTTTTAGAATTAACTTAAAAAGTCTGAAAGCTTTTTTAGGCTTAGAAGAAATAGCCGTTGGCTTTTTCCTCAACGGAAGTTAGGGAAATGCGTTAAGTTCGCAAAGAGATAACGGTTAGGAATGCGAAACGGCAGAACACCAAACGGTAAAAAATCGTGGCCTAGGCTATAAATAAGGGGCCCAAATCCTTCCCGAATACCTTCTCACCGCTCTCGTGCAAACAATCCAACAAACAACCCTAGCCTCCATTCTTTCCTCAAGCGATCCACGTGATTTCATGGCGAAGACGAGTTTCAAAGTTCTTGGGGCGGCTTCAGCCTTGGCTCGGCAGCAGGCTACGGCTGCAGCGACGGCGGCGACATCAGTAACGGCGACTCTGACAGCAACAGTAGCAGCAATGGCGGCGCTAGGGAGAAATCCCCAACGCGATGATCCTCATGATCTCCTCCAGGCGTCGACGAAGTATGCGGATCAATCCTATCAGTTGGGACCTTCAACCTGCAAGAGGGAATCGCTTGCGACTGCGATAGAAGGCAAGATTAGTTCAGAGATAGTGATCTGCAAACCTAGAAAAGAAGTTATTCCTTCGCCAAGGCCCGGAGAAGTGGTCGTCTTCGAAGCCTTTTTCGAAGCTGGATTAGGACTTCCGGCTGTCGACTTCCCGGCCGAGGTACTGGATTTATTCCATGTTACTCTCCCCCAGCTCTCTCCGAACGCGATAGCACGCCTCTCCATCTTCGAGTGGGCGTTGCGAGCCGAAGGCTGCGAAGGAAGAGAAGAAATCTTCGCAGCCCTACACCGGGCTTCTTGCCAACCCAAGACCTTCGTAGGCCCCGGAGGTGAAAAGATGGTGGTGGCCTTCGGGAGTATTAACTTCCGACTCCGAGACGAATACGCTCTTCGATTTCCAGCTAAGGCCATCAATGCTAGATGGTATACTGATTGGATCCTCCGATGGTTTTACGCCAAAGTTGGAGCAGGAAGTCGCTTAGCTGGACCTCTACAGGACATAAACTTCCGGAGAGAAGCTCTTGTCCATCCGGATCCAGGCCAGCTCAAAGCTCGCCTTAGCCTACTTCAGAGGATTAGCCATCGCCTGAGTATGAGGGATTTGGCAGAAGAGTTCATCGGACTTCAGATCCCCCTCTGATGGCCAACTGGCCAATCACTTTCGAGGAAGATCAGGAGGGCGGCCTCCGCAAGATCTCTTCGAGCTCGAGCCCTGCAGGTAACTTCGAAAACAACATTTTTCATATATATTTATTTGAAGAAATAACCAACATCAACTTATCTTTCAGCCTCTCTAGCTCCTATGACTTCGGAGCAAATTGTGCGGGCTTCAGAGAAAATTCTGGGAGTCCCAACTCCGGCCGAGAAAGAATGGAGGATTAAGTTGGTAGGTACTTGGGAGTGGTCCAACCGAGTATGGGGGCTACTCGAAGTTGTTCCTCCTCCTCTTTTGGATTGGGTGCCTTCGGAACAAGGGCCTACGAAAAGGAAGGCCGAAGTTGGAGCCTCGACCTCTGCCAAGACTCCATCGAAGAAAGTAGCCCGAAAGCCAAAAATTGTGGCGCCTCCAAGCCCAATAGCTTCGGTCTCCGATTCCTCGGAGGATGAAGGTAGAATGCTTGTTGACCTGATTGACAAGGATGCAGCCCAAATAGATGCAAACATTGGTGATGCTGCGAGCGTGCTGGAGTTTCAAGGCAACCTTGGGCAAGTTGGGACTTCAGTTGCTCAAGAAGACTTATCGCGAGATGAAGCCCCTATGGACGAAGGTGGAGTCGAAGTTGCTGTAGAATCAACTTCGATTCCGGGTGAAGCAACGACGGCAGCTCCCAAAGAGGCTCCAACAGTCGAAGATTTAACTGTGAATTCTGACTCCGACGAAGACTTTGGGGTAGCCTTCGACCCGCCAAGCAGTCCGATGCTCACCCATCGACAAGACTTCGGAGGTAAACTTCACATAATTCTTTTGTTCTTTTTTCCTGTGAAATTATACAATGTATAATACCTTTGCTTCAACAGGATCTGCTCCTATGGAAGAGGGCCTTCCCGAAGATACCAATCCTGGGACTTCGGCTACTCCGGAGCCAATTCCAGAAGTCGCTCAAATGTGACCTGGAAAAGGTAAAGGCAAGGTGGACTCCCTCCCTGCTCCGAGCTTAGGATTAACTCTGTCTGAATCGACAAACGGAAGCCAATCTACAGAGGGGGGCCAGTCTGCCGAAGTTCCAAAAGATATGGCCCAGCACTCCGGCCCCTCGCCGAACGAAGACGACCAGAGGGCCTTGTCTATGCTCCCTCTTTTATCTCCTTTCTTGGAGCGAAGAACCGGACTTCAGACTTTGCTCGAGCCTTTGCATCGAGCTAGCCGCGAAGTCGAGGAGACAGACTTGGTAGCCATCTTGAGCGAGGCTGAGGGTTCGGAGCTCAACGCTGCTATGGAGCAGGCAACGTACCAAGTATGAAGTATCTGCAAAACAAAATTAATATTATATACAAATAATTTCTCACCTTGGTTTTTTCTCTTTGCAGCAAATAGTCTTGGCCCGAGCTGTGAACATTTCAAATGAACGCGGAAGCCTTCGCCTTCGAGAGGAAATCACCACTCTTCTTAACATTTCCGAAGGTCGAGTTTCCCATTTAGACAACATGGTCTCAGCAGAATGGAGGGCCAGGCAAAGCTTGGAGACTGCAAATAAGGAGCTTGAAGCAGAACAAATTGTGCTTCGGGCGGAAATAGAAAAGATGCGGGCGGAGCATGCTACGGCGGGGGCTGAACTTGTCAAGCTCCGAGAGGAAAATGCCAAAACTGCAGAAGAGGCTAGCCACCTACTTAACCAGAAAAACTCTTTAGCCACGGAGGCAGCTAGGCTCTCCGGCGTTGTGGAAGAATTGACTTCTGCGAAGGACGCTTTACTTGACGATAAGCTGAAATCGGAGAAGGTAGCTGCGGAGGTCATGAACCAACTGCTAAGTGTCCTAGAGTATTTCGGTACTACTGGGACACTTTCTTCAAACGACAACGTCTCCTTGCTTCGGTGGCTAAAAATGATCCAAGGAGCTGCGAAGACGATGAAGACGGCAGGCATTCGATACAAAGAACTCTCCGGACAAGTGCCTGCTATCGGCATACTTCGCTACTACAAAGATCTGGGAATAACGATAACTCCGAACGCAGAGGCGGCTCCCATTACCTTCGACGAAAACCAGCTTCTCAATCCTTCCGAAGACGTGGCCGCTGCTTGGCAAGCCTTCCAAGCTTCATGGAGAGCCGAAGGTCGCACTGCGATCAAGGCTTGGATTGATGAAGGGCAACGCCAAAAGCAAGCTCGGTTGCAAGCTTCGAGCAGCTAGCCTCCGACAAACCCGCAGGTCTAGATTTACCTTAGGATCCAGACTATGTAAAGCATCATGTTTTTCATATATTATGAATGAAAATTTGCTTGTCATGTTTTTAGACTTCACCTCATATGGATGATGTCGAAGTGTTAAACGTTAACAAAGAACACCGCCTACTATGGGCTACCTTCGATCTTTTAAAACTTCACAAGCGACCTCGATTTTTAGTTCCTCGAGATAGCTCCGGTGCAATTACGCCCGAAGTAAGCAAATATATACTATCTTATATTAAAGAGGAAGAAAAAGAAGTTAACTTGGAAACTTCATCTTCCGAAGACATTGCATGGTCCGAAGATGAAGATGAAGCTCAGGGTAAAAAGCCTGAAGAACTTGGAAGCTGGGAAAGGAGCCCCGAACGACTCCGAACTTGGGCCGAGCTTCAACAAGAACAGAAAGACTTTAGAGCTTCGAATGGAGGTAGGAGAGTTAAACGCAAAGTTGTTAGAACTCCTAGCTCTGGAACTAGTCATTCTAACCTTAGCTCTAGAGATCGAAGAGGTCTTCGATTCCTTCTCGATATAGATACCGATTTTTCATGATGTAATCATAATTTGTTCGAATAATAAATATTGATTTAAAATTGTCTCCCTATTTCCCAGCCCCTCTTTCGGCGTAAGCAACTTCGAACTATATTCAAATATGGTTAGGCGCAAAGAAAAACTTAGGAGTACAATTTTGGGGCTCGGAGCCCTCAGCAATTTAAAGATTGATTAAAATCTTATAAAATGTCTTCGACTACTTGGAGTCTGAAGATTGGTAACTTAGTACCTTGTGTTTTGAAAGAAATCACTTTGGACAACTTTCCGGACACTTTAGTGTCCCAAACGATTGGTCACTTTGGACTTTTTTCATAGATATTCGAAGCTCATGAGCTCAAACTCTGTTTGTTTTGGCATCCTTCGGCTCTTTTTGCGAATTCTATCAAACCGATGGTTTGGAATTCGCAGTGGTCTCCTTGCACTCTTTTTACGGATGCTTTCAAGCCAAAACTTGGAATCCGCATTATTTGGTCTCCTTGGACTCTTTTTACGGATGCTTTCAAGCCGGTGGCTTGGAATCCGCATTATTTGGTCTCCTTGGACTGTTTTTACGGATGCTTTCAAGCCGGTGGCTTGGAATCCATTTTTTCAGTGACTTTCTACCTCGTCGGAAGCTTCGGACCAGTGGTCCGAAGTCCGAAAAATATGATTCAAATTAATGACACTTCCCTCCCGGTCAACTTCGCTATTCCAGTGCGTCCACTAGAAGTGGGAAGTTTATGGGGGGTAGGCATTATATGAACCATAAGCTTTATTGATTCGGAAGGTGTTTACAAATGATTACAAGGAGACGCTATGCGAAATATCGCTTTAGGTGCTCCGCATGCCATGTATGTGCTAACTCTTCACCTTCCAAATTAGCTAACTTAAAAGAACCAGTACGCCTGAGCGAACAATTATGTATGGACCTTCCCACTTATTTCCTAATTTCCCTGGCGCTATGATACTTCGCAAAACGAGATGACCCGGCCTAAGTTCATTAATCTTGACCTTCGGGTCGAACCAAGTCTTCGTCTGCTGCTGATACTTTGACAAAATTGCAACAGCTCGAAGTCTTGTCTCTTCTGTTAAATCAAGCGAAGTTTGTCTTTCTGCTTCTATTTCTGGTTCGGTGCTGCGAAGGGATCCTCCTTTAAGCTCCGTTGGTGTCATAGCTTCATCTCCGAATAATAGTCTGAATGAAGTGAAACCGGTAGACCTTGTCTGAGTTGTCCGGATGGACCATAGGATCTTTGGGAGCTCTTCGGTCCACAATCCTTTTGCCAATCTCACTATTCTTTGATTCAGCCCTGACAAGATATTACCATTGGCTCTTTCAACGGCTCCATTAGACTGAGGATGTCTTACTGCAGCAAAACATAGTTGGATGCCTAGGTCTTCACATAATTTCCTGAAGGGTTCTGCATCGAACTGTGTTCCATTATCCACTGTCAGCTGCCGAGGCACTTCGATCCGGCATATAAAATTCTTCCAGAAAAAATTTTGGACATTATTCGAAGTGATAGCTGTTAGGGGCTCTGCTTCGACCCATTTTGAAAAGTATTCGATTGCTACCACTACGAACTTCAAATTTCCTTTTGCTACTGGGAAGGGACCAATAAGATCCATGCCCCATCTGGCCATGGGCCATACTGGAGCAATGACATGGAGAGTTGTTGGTGGGCGATGACTTCTTCGTCCCATCCACTGGCATCCTTGGCAAGTGCGGACTAAGCTCTCCGCATTAGCTACTATTGTAGGCCAATAAATCCCCTAGCGAAGTGTCTTTCCTGCCGAAGCTCGAGGGGCTAAATGGCTACCGCAGAGTCCTTCATGAATTTCTCGAAGAATTTCTTGACCTTCGGCTTGAGATATACATCGGAGTAAAGGGGAACATACTCCGGCCTTGTACAAAATACCATTGATTATATGATAACTCCGAATTCTGAGTTTCAACCTCGAAAGTTGTGGCCCTTCAGACATATTTGCTTCTCCTTGCAACAATTCCATAATTGAACTTCACCAATCTGTACTTGGAATGCAAAGGACTTCCGCAGCAGGGATTTGTGGCACGGAAGGTGTACTGAGTTCTTCATAAAAAGCTTCTTCTGGTATGTCCATAGCTCTGGCTGCAGCTTTTGCTAAGACGTCAGCTTGCACATTTTCTGCTCTAGGTATACTCCGAATGGAAATCCCTTTAAATGCTGCTTCAATCTTACAGATTTCTTCCAAGTATTTTACAAGTGCCAGATGTGCTCGGTTCTGCAGTGGTGCCATGGCTAGTGCTAGAAACCAATGCCAATGGCTATGGCAAAGAGCTTCTATGCACTGCAAGAGATGCCTTGGCAATCTCTGTGGACTTCAGCTTGCTGAAGAGCTCATCACAGGTCAATGTGTCATAACCTGCGGACTCCTCAATGCTGGATATCTTCACTTCCCATATGCTACGATCAAGAGCATAGAGAAGCTTGATAGCCCTGTCATGATCACTGTAAGCAAGCGTCCCGTTGGACCGCAAGTTACTCACTATCGCATCAAAGCGAGAAAACATGGCATCTATAGATTCACCAGGTGCCTGCACAAACAGCTGATACTATTGATTGTATGTGCTTTGGCGCCTGACCTTGATCTGTGTAGAGCCCTCATGAAAAATAGTGAGAGTGGTCCAAATTTCCCTAGCAGACCTAAGGTGCTGCACCCTATCAAACTCACTCCGGCTCAAACCAATGAACAGTATATTTCTTGCCTTAGAGTTGGCATTATACTGATCTTTCTCTGTTTGAGAGGTGCAAGTCTCAGGGATGGAGTATTGTGAGTCCACAATCTCCCAAATTGCATTTCCTTGGCTTAGCAAGTAAGCCTCCATGCGCACCTTCCAGTATGCAAAGTCAGTCCCATCGAACAGAGGAATTTTACTAACTCTGTCCATGTCGCCAAAAGATCACAAAACCGGTTAAGGTCAACTAGTGATCTTAACCTGCTCTGATACCAATTGTTGGACCGGAAACGACGACCAGAGGGGGATGAATGGGAGATTTTAAAATTTCAGGCTAAAATTAGCCTTCTGTTTTAATACAGTCTACTGCGGAACAGGCTTCAAACACGACATTCGAAGTTCTGGTTCGTAGGTATTTGATGGCTCCGAATACAGGCTTCGCAAGGAGCAAAAGTTCGAAGCCAAGAAGACTTCGCTCCACTCAAACCGAAAAACCCACTATGCTAAGTCAGTGCAGGCTCCGCACACAGGGTGCTCCGAGCAGGCTTCGCACTTAACCCTTCGCAAGAGTGGACTACCCTCTGAGGACTTCGACCAAGTACTTAGCAGCAGCAACTGGTGCTGGGCTTCGTACACCGAAGGTCTAAACGCACACTAACAGACTTCACTAGGGACTTAGACACGATAAGAAACACGGGCTTCGATTAGGGCTTCGCTAGTAAGTAGCGAGGTCTAGCCTCCTGTTACACAGAGCGAACGCACACTGAAAAGCACACTTCACACAAAACACACTTCGCCTAGACAGGCTTCGGTGCACTACTACTAGCGAGGTATGCAAACAAGCTCAAGCAGAAACTCAACACAAAAGCAGGGCTTCGCTGCTTGAACAAGGAACACAATAAATGAACTCACAGGATGAATACAAAGTTTGGTGGCTAGTACAGAATGCTCAACAGTGAATGAGCTTTGCAGAGGGGACAGCGTCAGCTTTTTGTAGAGCAGACAATGTCAGCCTTTGCAGTCTTTGACTTTTCTGAAGCCCCCCTTCGCACGCGAGGGGTGCGGTAGCTTCGGTGAGAAGCCTTGAGCCTGACGGCCTTCGCTTCACCGAAGTCAGCCTCCGATACAATGACGGTTTTGAGCCGAAGCCGTCAAAGCCCTTGGGCCTTCGCACCACCACCTTCGGAGTGGACACCTCGGCTTCGCAGCTACTCCCAGCTCGAACTCCGTCAGTCCGTGTACCGAAGCCATGTATGGCCGAAGTACCACAAGTCATCCTTGCTCCGGAGCTAGCCTTGCTCCGAAGCCTGCTTCACTCCGAAGCCCTGTAGGACCGAAAGTAGCGACCAGAGGGGGGGGTGAATGGGCGCCTAAAAAATTCTTGATAAACTAAGATTTAATCCCAACACCCAAACAAGCTTAACCAGACAAATAATATTAGTAAGTATTGGAATTAAAGTTGTCTAGCTTAAAAATGTCCGGTATGCTAATTAAAATGATATTAAAAATAAACTAAACAGAAAAACTGCAATAAATAAAATTGGCATTAGAAATGTTGAATAACGTCCGCAAAATACCTAAATAAAAACTTGAAATAATAATATCTCAGTCTAAAAATAAAATACTAATCAAATGAATAAATCTAGGATCATTAAAAATTAATTCAGAACTAAACCTAAAATATTTCAGGTAAAAGCTAGTATCAAAATATAACTGCGACTAATAAATTTTTCTTTTCTTTTTATATGAGCAGATTATCCAGATAAAAGATAATGCGGGAAAACTAATAAAATTTAACAGATTAAAAATAAGAAAACAAGATTTCGAAATATATATTTTGGCGTATTAATTAATGGATGATTATCTCTAAAAATTGATCTACTAAAAAATAGGATATTGAAAAACTACCTGCGTCATCGTCTTGATCTTCGTGCGGCTGGAACACGCATGTGCTTTCGCCAGATCGCCCGTGGCCTGCAGCCGCTGTAATGCTGCACAACAAAAGAGAGGAAAAACTCTTTTGCTACCACGGCGGGGCCCACGCAAATGCCTAGGAAACTTCCACAACCATAGCCCTGATGTGCCTTGCCGTGTGGTCAATTGATGGCAGGAAAGATGATCTCAGCGGTGAGGGAACCAGGTGGCGGGGCCCACGATGTGTTGAAAAAACGAGAAGCAATCCTGCTGAGAAGCTTTCTGCGCCTGAGCAAAGGTTCCACGGCGGGACCCACGGCCGACCTTGGCTGTTGCGCACTGAGAGGAAGTCTGCAGCGCCAGCCGAGACAAAATGGCGATGGAAGAAGAATAGCTACGACAAAAAGATTAAAAACGTAGCAGCGGTGGAAGATAGATTGGACTACAGATTGATCTCATTAAAAAAACAGTCAACTATCCCCAAGGGGATAGGGGCCTATTTATAGGCAAATCCTAATACATGAAAAGACTAATTTACCCTCAGGTAAATAAACTGACTCTAAAATAAATTCCGAAAATTACTAAAAAATTATTAGAAAAATCACTTGACTTAAATAAAAATATTCTAAACTTAAAAACTAAATATTAATATCCTAAAAACGAATTAATGATAGATTGTCAGTTTTACGCCGAAACTGATAAAGCGTCCACCGTCTTCGCACCGGGTACCCGGATTGGGCCGACCCGACCCCGCAGCTCCCTCAGCCCGGCAATCGCTCGCCGCCCGTGTACCTGAATCAAACCCAGTCAACAGACCAGTGGATCATCTGCCGCTCCTAGCCATGTACCCGGATTGGGCCAGCCCGACTCCGCGGCTCCTCTGCCCGGCCGTCGCTCACTGCCCGTGTACCTGAGTCACATGCGCCTCAGACTCGGCAGGTCTTCATCTCTCCCTTCCTTTAACTTCCGTTGACAATCACTCATCACATCTGGAATATCAAAACCATATTCTTCAACATGGTTTCTCAATCTCCCCCTTGATTAGTGCATTGTCAACACCCTCTTCAGCTCATCTCAGAACCTGCAAAAACATGTGGAAACAAGAAAAACAAAGACAAAAGAAAATAGAAGAAATAAAATAAAAGTTTAACCCTAATGACCAAAAGCCAAACAGAAGCAAGAAAAACGGTCATTATGGTTAACCAAAAAATAAAGCCTCAAAAACAAGTGCAAATCTATCCAAAATTTCTCCCCCTTGACAATTGGACTCATCAAGTGAGACTAAATGCACTCTAAAGAGACATAGACACAAACTCCCCCTAAAATGCAGCTCCCCCTCAAAATATGCCATAAATGCAGATGGAGTGCAGGTGGAGTGTGAAAAAAACATGTTTCTTAGATATGATTAACTGCAATTACAACATCTAACAGGTATAGCAAGAGATATACTGTCTAAGATACATGACATGATCAGTGCAATAGATGATATCTAAAATAAAGTCATTAGCACGCATTTTTTGATTTTCGCAAACAAAAGCATCACCACATTTTCTAGTTGACAAGCAAGGTAAAACATGAGATGCAAATGCTAACTGATATCTACCAAGATAAGCATTGTCCAAATCAAAGTGCTTCAGCAAACTTGTCATCTTTTTAAATTTTTCAGACTTTTTCTTTATATTTTTCATTTCTACCAGGGGTTATTTGCATGTCAAACCTTATGCTAACTGACCAAGTCAAGCCTAGGCCAGAACTAGACCATTAGAAGCTTAAGACATTGGTCTTGGCATACATTACACCGTCCTAGTTCATACCAAAGTGCTATGGTAAGCAGTCCAGAACAATGTAATGCGACAAAGCAAACCCACCTGGATCTTTTCTGATAATCATAAAAATGCATAAATTTTTCATTTTTCTGAATTTTTATCATTTTTATAGCACATTTTGCATATTTAAAGCATATAAATGTCCAAGTTGCATATCTGCACTAAGTAAGGATATAGCTACAAGGCATGTAAAAGATAGCGAAAGCATTCAGCCTACACATGCTAGTTACCAGAAGCAATGGTGATCATTTTTTAATTTTAAAGCATAAAAGTCATGCATATGACAAATATCAGATATATCATGTGAACTGAAACAGAACATGATCATCGACAAGTAATCGAAAACATATACTAGCTAGAAAAAGTAAAGCAGATTAATCATATAATAGAAGCAAGCTCAAAATGTGATTGATGATTATGCATGATATGAACGCACACAAAAAGACTCAATAAAAATAAAGAAGAAAGAAAAACTGATACCAATGAAAAGCTGACTCAAAATATCCTAAAAAGGATACACAACTCTCAAATCAAGATCAATAATCATGAGTGGGACCAAATGGTCCAATGCCAGGTTTAGTAAAAGTGTTGAACCAGTGTCGAGCCATCTGCGCGTATGTAGGAAAGCAAAAGGAATCATATGAGTTTGGACTGAAGCGCGGATCAAAGCGCGGTCCTCTGTTCTGCCTAAAATCATGGTCGCGAGATCCAAAACCATATACCGAACGATACGGAACTCTGCCGGAACAGAAACCACCCTCCGGAGCACGATCATAAAAACCGTCTCCTCTACCACCACCTACACGACGTGGCCTGGCCTCTAGCCTCTCTCTACGTCGAGAAACTCTCTGTCTACCACCCTGCTGGTAGAACTGCTCCTGCCCACCTCGAGCTCTCTCTGCTCGCTCAACCCGCTTCCTCCTAAAGCAAAACTCCTCAAGATGCCCGTCTCTCTGACAAAACTCACAATGATAGGTAGGCTTCTTGGGATGTTGTTGTGGCTTAGGGTTCTTAGGCTTGGTGGTGTTGGGTGAAGCATCCTTGGTATGAGAAGGTCCAGGTAAGGAATCAAGAGAAGTGTGGAGAGTTTTAGGCTTTGGGACCCAGATTTGCTTCTTAGGTGGAGCTTTAGGTTGTTCTTGGAACACTCCATCCTTGGGCTGACTATCCTTAAAGGACTCAGTGGAGTGAGTCTTGGGATATCTCTGTTCGGGAGTCATCTTGCTCCACTCCACTGCTCGGCTAATGGCGCTCTCAAAATCAGCCTTGGTATATGTGTAACCTATACCAAAACCATCATGTCTCTTGAACTGCTGGATCATCATGCCGAGTTGTGGCTCTTTAGCACTGATCCAACTCAGGATTGAACGGAGGTAAAAGTTCTCGTTCTGAACATCAGCTAGCTCCTCTCTCAAAGAAGATAACACCTCCACCTGAGATAAGCAGATCTCACACTCTTTGTCAGCTTCGACAGACTTCTCAGCTTTTAGCTTGATCAACTCCATTCTAATGGACATGCAGTTCTCACAAACAGTGGGTGGAACTGACAAGGTCTCAAGCTCTAGCTTAATCTGCTCCAAATCAGCTCTCGCTCTAGCTAACTCTCTCAACTGCTCATCACTCTTGGCTCTCAGCTCAGCTATACTAGCTAAATGAGATGGGCAGTCTACACAAGGTGCGACGATAGTGGCATGAGAATCTTTCAGCTCCTGCTGAGCGCTCTCAAGCTCAGTGGCCAATGCGTCTCTCTCATCTACTCTCTCTGTGTACCTGGACTTAAGAGTCATCAGGTCACACAACAACACCTCACAGTTAGGGCACTCTCCACTATCACCCAAGCAAGAGGAAGAAGACAGATTCTCAATCTTGCCATTTGCTGTGGCAAGCTCACTCTCAAGCTCATCTATCCTCTTCTTAGCCCGTCTAAGCAGTTTCTCCCTATACTTCAACTCCTGACGGTTCTGTTCTAGTAAATTAACAACTTCTTGTTCATAGGATGATACATTCTCATCATCGTCGTCGTTGGAGTCGTCGGAGGAGTCCTTTTCTTTCTTCTCCGCAAGAGCCATTGAGTAGAAGCTCTTGTGGGATCTTCGGCTATGACGTGAGCGACTCTTCAGCTTGTCCCTTAAGCCCATGAAACAGAGGCCCGCCAGATTGTCTCTGTCCTTCTCCTTCCTGATCATGATCTCTTCATCACTTGAACTTGAAGACGATGAGGAAGACGAGGATCTCTTGGAGTATCTTTTCTCCATCTCAGCAAAGAAGGTCTCGTCTCTCTTTTTGTTCTCACGCCTGTAATCTTTCAGAGCCTTTTGAAAGAACCTTGTCTTGGGCTTGCCCTTTGTGGAGTTGTCATACTTGCCGGAGTTATAGGAGTTGTCGTCGATGCCCTTCTTGTGATTCTTCTGCTTGGGATAGTCGACGATAAAATGACCTGGGTCACCACACTCAAAGCATCCGGATTTTGTGCCGTGTCTCTTAATCATTCGCTTATCATAGACACGCCGCACCCGGTTGTTAAACAAGCACAGATCATCATCTCCTAGAGTATCAAGTTGTTCCTCGGAAATAGACATCAAGGAAAACGCAGTACAACTCATGGCATTAGGATCAGCAGATGGTGTCGCAAGCACCAGGGTCTTTGATCCAGAACCAGTGAGATATGATCTCAACTGGATATCGACCTCTGAGGCCTTGAGCTTACTAAAAAGCTCTGCGATGGTCAAGGTATCGTATGATGTGCTCTCAACAATAGAAGAGACCTTGATCTCCCAGATCTTAGGGTCCAAGGTATAGAGTATCTTAAGCGCCTGTTCATGATCCTAGACCAGCTGATCACCCTCGGCCTTGTACGACAGTATTCATGGTGCGCATACCATATTTATTACATCAGAGTTTAATAAAAATGATAAAAATAATTAAAAAGCATGACGAACGCCTTCTTCAGGATCTTTCTTCTTGACTAGGTCGCTACTCCAGACCGTCTTCGTAGTAGGCATCCTCTGTGGGGTCCCATGGGTATGAGTACAAAAAGTACTCAACAAGCCACCGCAAATGCAAGTAATAATGTAGGGTAATAAACAAGGAAGGGTAATGGCTAATATTGCGGAAAAGTACATTTTCAGTTATTGCATTTAGTGTAGTCAAATTTAATCATGCGGAGAAGTAAACATGAGCAATAATAACATCATCTAACTCGAGGAGTACCATGGGAACTCGTGCCAAAACCTCAGCATGAAATGCTCCAACCGGTAACCACCCGCTCTAGGTTTCGTCGGCGCGCCGGGCCGCATCCCGGCTAACGTCGCACCCCCTTTTGCGCCACATTGGTCCAAGCCACCCGCAGGTGCTGCTTGACCCATCTCCAAATGGTGGCCTCGGTTTGGAACACTCTATACCTTAGTTAGGACTTACCCATTAGACTTGTGGTTAGTACGGAAGTGTATTGCAACGGATCCCTCAGACAGGTCCTTATAGTGCCCCGGGTGCTACCGACCAATGCCCTAGCTTGCACCCGGAACCCACCATGCATACACTCACAACCATAACTCATCACCAACAGAATTCCAAGGATAAGAAGTAACGGGGATCATATAGTAGAACCATTTTACTACGACTCATTTTTATCCTATAGTGATCGTGTCAATACTTTGGACACTAGCTAATATCATTAATCATATGGTGACAAGGAGGTAAGGCGAGATAGCATGGCTTGGGTTGCACATCAAGGTCGGGGGATCCTAAATAAATATATTGTAAGGGTTCATTTGACTAATGCGTGTATAACCTATGTGTTTTAGCGATAGTTTAATAAAACATGGGTTCAATATGCTCAAAAGATTGGTTTGGTGACTTGCCTTGTTCAGCGAATGGGGAGGGAGGAACTTCCGGGAAATATTCCGGCTCCTCGACGGCGTCGTAGTCTTTCCAATATAAATATAAATAAAAAGGAATAAATACAACGTTCAATTTAAACAATCTAAAACCACACAACAAGTATATAGGTTTTGGTTGATTTGGTTTGAAGAAAGCAGGTTGCTATGTTTCTGAAACTTATTTCATAAATAATTTAAAATGAATCAAAATGAAATATTGTCTTTCATAAAAGGGATTTTAAGTGTGAATAATCCCATTTTAAGTTTTCTAATTAATTTAAAATGAATGGTTCAGAGAAAACTTAGTGGTTTTAGCATATAAACAGAAAGGAATAAATATAAATTTTACTGAAGTTTAAATATTTGAAATTATATTTTAATCCTAAGGGCATTTGAATACTTATTTAAATAAACATGGAAAATCCAAAGTAAACCTATTGTTTTTATTGCATGAACATGTAGAGAATAATTTTACAGATTTTCTGGAATTGAAATGACAATTTTTAGAGTTCAAATGCGCCAGATATGAATTTTACAAGATTTAAACAGTTTTTGGAATTCATTTCTAAATTTAAATCCCCTTGGGTCCACGGTGAGCCAGGCCCATGGTGAACCCGCGCACTGTGCGCGTGCGCCGGATCGATCTGGACCGTTGGATCCAGATCCAACGCGCGCGGGCGAGGCGGGCGCTTAGGTGACAACGGACGGCCAGGATTAAAACGTGCGAAAGGGTACCACGTGGACGCACGAGATCGAGCGCGGGTTTTAAATACTAATGGACGCATGAGATTAAAACGTACCCCTTCGCACAGATCCAACGACGCAGATTAAATCGCACATGGGATTTAATCAGTACCGTTAGATCCAGATCGCACGGCGCGGATTGAATCCGACACGGCATGGGTACTCAGCCCGTGCCGGTCATCTTCTCCATCGACGGCGAGTGGGCCAGGGGCCACGGCGAGCGACAGCGGCCCTAGCTAAGCCTAGAAATGGAAAGAGGGCACTACGGCGGTCACGATGGTACCTTAGGCGAGGCGAGGGGTCGATGGAGCGCGGTCGGCGGCGAGGGTAGACGACGGAGTGGTCCGGGCTCCTCGTCGGCGATGGTGCTCCGGCGGGGTTCAACGTCGGCGAAGGGGTGGCCGAGGTTGGGGTTGTCCTTGCGGTCACGACGGCGGCGATGGCGAGGACGGGGAAGGGCTCTGGCGACGGCGAGCGGCGACTGGACCGAAGGTGGCGTTGAGGTGTTTAAACGAGTGTCACGGGCGTTTGGTTTGGTTCTGGTGCGAATGCGAGCGAGGGGTGGATGCGGGGCACCAGAGGGGTTTAAATAGGGTCAACGACGGGGCAGACAGGGCGCAATCGAGGGAGGGCCGAGAGTAACACCGGCGAGCTCTTACCATGCATGCGAGCGACAGGCGATAGCGCGTGGGTTAATGAGGGGAAACGGTCGGCGCGTCGCGGGGGTGTTAATGGCGTCAACGAATTAACGAGGGAGGGGCCAGCGAGGCGGATCCGAGGCGGGATTGGGGGCCGGCGAGGTTAGGGGGGTTGGCGCGAGGTGGACGATGGGTCCGACAGGTGGGGGCCACTGGCCAGCGGGCGTGGGCGCGCGAGTGAGGGAACTGACGGGTGGGGTCGGGCTCGGGCGCGGGAGGGGACTGTTGGCGCCGACAGGTGGGGCCGGGGTGTCGGGTGCGCGCGTGAGAGGAGAGGGGGTCACTGACGGGTGGGCTCTACCGGTCAGAAGGCGCGCGCGGGAGGGAGTGGCTGGGCCGGCCGGGAGAGAGAGAAAGAAGGGAGGGGAGCCCATTACTGTTTTAAAGCATTTCTGAATAAAAATAATTCTAGGAAATAGATTAAAATCTTAGGGCTACTTCCAAGGTTGGTAAAAATTTATAAAAATTCTCAAAAATATATTTTGGCCATGGGAGTTTATACAAATATTTTCAGCTCCTGGTTTGGTCATTAACTCTATGTTGTAGTTCAAAATGGTATAGAACGGTATTTAAAAGTATTTTCAAAATGATAAATTCAAGAAATTGAATTAAATAATATTTTTATTACTTTGAAAATTTGGGGTGTTACATAATGGGAGCAACAGAAGGACTCAACACTGACACTTTACGTGATCTGCAATGTTGTGCTCGACTAGAAGATGTATCTGCCCAGCTTCCTTCTCTTGTACCAGGTGTGGTTAAGGCGAAGGAGTTGCTTCTCCAACTTATATCTATATCACAACAGTTGCAGCTAGCCCATGCAGAATTTGAGAGCTGTTCAGCTCAAAAGAGGAAGGAGCTTGATGAAGCACAACGTGAACTAGCAATTCATGAAGCAACCAGTGAAAATCAGAAAAAAGAAGAGATTTTGGTTCATGAGAAGTGTGAAGCAAACGAGGAATTAATAGCTTCTCTCACTACACAACTAAATGAGGCTATCGCTGTCTCGAAAATCTTACAGGAGGAGAAGGCTCAATTTGCTCACAGACCCTCTGAACGTGAAGCTAATGGAAAGAAGTGGAATGAGGCTATTGTTGAGGCTACAGTAGGAGTTGAGCAAGTTGCCTCCAATTTACAAGTGAAGGTAACTAGCTGTGAGCAGAATGTTGATGTCCTCCTGAAGAGCTTGAAGACATGGTCTGCTGTCTCAAATTAGTTATGCTCCCTTTATTTGTCCTCATTATAGTTTGCAGGTGTTAGAACTTCATGTTTGCATAATTGTCGAGACTTAAACTTTCGTTGCTCGTTGGATTTTATCAATGTTTCATTTGGTTTATCATGAAAACTTGTGGTCTATATTTATATGTGTCACTGGTTAATCAATTTTTTGTGTGTGTGAGGAACTTCCAATTCTATGGTTCTAGTTATTGTTTTCTGGAAACTTTAAACCTTTTTTTACAAGATCCGCAGATTGGTTCCTGATCTGACTCTGCACTATAGGGGCTTATATGCTGCTTGTTTTAATAGAAAATCAGATGATGAGTTGTTGTCATCTTTGCTGCAAGAGCATGACATTTCAAATGATAGATGGCCTTTGAATTTTTTTGTTCTGAAGGATTGATCTAACGTCATCATCTTCACTTAATAATTTACCACCATCGGCCTCAACAATGGCATGCATTTCAAGCAGGTATTTCTGAGGTAGCATATTTCCAGCAGAAGAAATGGCAACTAAAACTAATTGTTCCCTCTCAACAGGTTTTGATAGGCTATCCAAGGTTGATAAAACCTTACGTCCTTGAGTAATCTGGGCCCTTTTGAAGGTACCAAAGATCTTTGCACTGAAGATGTCAATGTCAGCTGATATGCAGCTACACTTTGTAGTCAATGAAATCTTTTCGATATGATGTATAATCTTGTTTTTTTGTCACCAGGCAAAAGGGCTTTGAAGGCTTGACGCCATGGCCCATCATCACATCCTGGTAATGTAGTTTGAAGTATAGCCATTACAACTTTGATAACCTTTTTCCTGTCGAAGGCCACACCATGAATATTAAAACGAATTTTTCTGTTACGGAAGGACATCTGGAATGCTTTTCCAGTGATCTGTCTCCGATATAGGACAACAATTTTGCCAAAACTGTAGCCCTCAGCTGAACTAGATGTAGTTTCAATGATATTGTCGATAACAAATGCACACTGTGAATCTTCATTATGACACTCCTTAACAGTAATCTTATGCCAGAGGGATTTTTTTAACTAGAATCATCGTCTTTGATCTCTTGGTGAGTTTGAAGACATGGTCTGCTAGCTCGGCTAGTCGCTTACTTTCATTGTTCATTGATCCTTATTATTATTTTATTTAGATCGTTGCTATATTCAATCGGCATGCTCAGTCGTGAAATTTGTACTTTATATGTATGTGTGCTAGTAGTTTTTTTTACGTGGCATCAAACTTCCTTATTTCTTCGGATGCACGCGTTTATTAATCATGTAATCAATCCTCGCTTCATATTGTAACAAACATTACCATTATTTTGAAGTTTTGTTTTTACTATCTACACACCATATTTATTTTAGACTAAAGAGCCTTATGGTATAATTCTGATTTATTTCAGACTTATGAGGTTTGGAGTATTATTCCATTTTTTAGGTTGTATATACATATATGTTCCATGGGGTAAGGTATGCAACCTCATGAAATTGGAGGATTGTAC